>CM037460.1:7954668-8570322 GCA_021014325.1 Plazaster borealis | reverse complement strand
AGGACGAGGATAGAGCCCTTGAGATGGGCTTTCCAGTGGTATAAAACTTGTACAAATCCAACATTATTCTGGGGGTGATTTGGCCGTTCTTATGTTGTATTTCTCTCAGTAACAGTTCTGTGTACAAAAATCCCATTGAACATGCTTCTGAGAAACATTCTGAGTATCCCCACTTGCTGGTCATTTCCGGTATGAAGATTGCACAAAGGGGCCGTAAAACTTTGATTGTCGGACTCGGGGATATGAGAGGCAGATTTGGATATAAATTTTGTGTCTCTAGCATGCTTAGTTCATGAGTTATTGTCCAACATAGCGCAGAATTTTTTCAAACCGTTTTTCGGCAGGAGATGCCTTGCTTGTGTTGATACGTAGCCCCAGTTGGTGGTGGTAGCAACCCTACTTGCTGGCCGCTCTCCTCGCCTACAAAATCGTCAGAGAAACGAAACTAGAACGATCAGAGAGCCCTTGAGATGGGCTTTCCAGTGGTATAAAACTTGTATAAATCCAACATTATTCTGGGGTGATTTGGCCGTTCTTATGTTGTATTTCTCTCAGTAACAGTTCTGTGTACAAAAATCCCATTGAACAAGCTTCTGAGAAACATTCTGAGTATCCCCACTTGCTGGTCATTTCCGGTATGAAGATAAAACAAAGTGGCCATAAAACCTTAATTTTCGGACTCGGGGATATAAGAGGCAGATTTGGATATAAATTTTGTGTCTCTAGCATGCTTAGTTCATGAGTTATTGTCCAACATAGCGCAGAATTTGTTTCAAACCGTTTTTCGGCAGGAGATGCCTTGCTTGTGTTGATACGTAGCCCCAGTTGGTGGTGGTAGCAACCCTACTTGCTGGCCGCTCTCCTCGCCTACAAAATCGTCAGAGAAACGAAACTAGTACGAGGAGAGAGCCCTTGAGATGGGCTTTCCAGTGGTATAAAACTTGTACAAATCCAACATTATTCTGGGGGTGATTTGGCCGTTCTTATGTTGTATTTCTCTCAGTAACAGTTCTGTGTACAAAAATCCCATTGAACATGCTTCTGAGAAACAATCTAAGTATCCCCAATTGCTGGTCATTTCCGGTATGAAGTTAACACAAAGTGGCCATAAAACCTTAATTTTCGGACTCGGGGATATGAGAGGCAGATTTGGCTATAAATTTTGTGTCTCTAGCATGCTTAGTTCATGAGTTATTGTCCAACATAGCGCAGAATTTGTTTCAAACCGTTTTTCGGCAGGAGATGCCTTGCTTGTGTTGATACGTAGCCCCAGTTGGTGGTGGTAGCAACCCTACTTGCTGGCCGCTCTCCTCGCCTACAAAATCGTCAGAGAAACGAAACTAGAACGCCTTTGAGATGGGCTTTCCAGTGGTATAAAACTTGTACAAATCCAACATTATTCTGGGGGTGATTTGGCCGTTCTTATGTTGTATTTCTCTCAGTAACAGTTCTGTGTACAAAAATCCCATTGAACATGCTTCTGAGGAACATTCTGAGTATCCCCACTGGCTGGTCATTTCTGGTATGAAAATTGCACAAAGTGGCCGTAAAACCTTGATTTTCGGACTCGGGGATATGAGAGGCAGATTTGGATATAAATTTTGTGTCTCTAGCATGCTTAGTTCATGAGTTATAGTCCAACATAGCGCAGAATTTGTTTCAAACCGTTTTTCGGCAGGAGATGCCTTGCTTGTGTTGATACGTAGCCCCAGTTGGTGGTGGTACCAACCCTACTTGCTGGCCGCTCTCCTCGCCTACAAAATCGTCAGAGAAACGAAACTAGAACGAAGAGAGAGTCCTTGAGATGGGCTTTCCAGTGGTATAAAACTTGTACAAATCCATCATTATTCTGGGGGTGATTTGGCCGTTCTTATGTTGTATTTCTCTCAGTAACAGTTCTGTGTACAAAAATCCCATTGAACATGCTTCTGAGGAACATTCTGAGTATCCCCACTTGCTGGTAATTTCAGGTATGAAGATTGCACAAAGTGGCCATAAAACCTTGATTTTCGGACTCGGGGATATGAGAGGCAGATTTGGATATAAATTTTGTGTCTCTAGCATGCTTAGTTCATGAGTTATTGTCCAACATAGCGCAGAATTTGTTTCAAACCGTTTTTCGGCAGGAGATGCCTTGCTTGTGTTGATACGTAGCCCCAGTTGGTGGTGGTGGCAACCCTACTTGCTGGCCGCTCTCCTCGCCTACAAAATCGTCAGAGAAACGAAACTAGAACGAGGGGAGAGCCCTTGAGATGGGCTTTTCAGTGGTATAAAACTTGTACAAATCCAACATTATTCTGTGGGCGATTTGGCCGTTCGTATGTTGTATTTCTCTCAGTAACAGTTCTGTGTACAAAAATCCCATTGAACATGCTTCAAAGAAACAATCTGAGTATCCACACTTGCTTGTCATTTCCGGTATGAAGATTGCATAAAGTGGCCATAAAACCTTGATTTTCGGACTCGGGGATATGAGAGGCAGATTTGGATATAAATTTTGTGTCTCTAGCATGCTTAGTTCATGAGTTATAGTCCAACATAGCGCAGAATTTGTTTCAAACCGTTTTTCGGCAGGAGATGCCTTGCTTGTGTTGATACGTAGCCCCAGTTGGTGGTGGTACCAACCCTACTTGCTGGCCGCTCTCCTCGCCTACAAAATCGTCAGAGAAACGAAACTAGAACGAAGAGAGAGTCCTTGAGATGGGCTTTCCAGTGGTATAAAACTTGTACAAATCCATCATTATTCTGGGGGTGATTTGGCCGTTCTTATGTTGTATTTCTCTCAGTAACAGTTCTGTGTACAAAAATCCCATTGAACATGCTTCTGAGGAACCTTCTGAGTATCCCCACTTGCTGGTAATTTCAGGTATGAAGATTGCACAAAGTGGCCATAAAACCTTGATTTTCGGACTCGGGGATATGAGAGGCAGATTTGGATATAAATTTTGTGTCTCTAGCATGCTTAGTTCATGAGTTATTGTCCAACATAGCGCAGAATTTTTTTCAAACCGTTTTTCGGCAGGAGATGCCTTGCTTGTGTTGATACGTAGCCCCAGTTGGTGGTGGTGGCAACCCTACTTGCTGGCCGCTCTCCTCGCCTACAAAATCGTCAGAGAATTGAAACTAGAACGCCTTTGAGATGGGCTTTCCAGTGGTATAAAACTTGTACAAATCCAACATTATTCTGTGGGTGATTTGGCCGTTCTTATGTTGTATTTCTCTCAGTAACAGTTCTGTGTACAAAAATCCCATTGAACATGCTTCTGAGGAACATTCTGAGTATCCCCACTGGCTGGTCATTTCCGGTGGGAAGATTGCACAAAGTGGCCGTAAAACCTTGATTTTCGGACTCGGGGATATGAGAGGCAGATTTGGATATAAATTTTGTGTCTCTAGCATGCTTAGTTCATGAGTTATAGTCCAACATAGCGCAGAATTTGTTTCAAACCGTTTTTCGGCAGGAGATGCCTTGCTTGTGTTGATACGTAGCCCCAGTTGGTGGTGGTACCAACCCTACTTGCTGGCCGCTCTCCTCGCCTACAAAATCGTCAGAGAAACGAAACTAGAACGAAGAGAGAGTCCTTGAGATGGGCTTTCCAGTGGTATAAAACTTGTACAAATCCATCATTATTCTGGGGGTGATTTGGCCGTTCTTATGTTGTATTTCTCTCAGTAACAGTTCTGTGTATTAAAATCCCATTGAACATGCTTCTGAGGAACATTCTGAGTATCCCCACTTGCTGGTAATTTCAGGTATGAAGATTGCACAAAGTGGCCATAAAACCTTGATTTTCGGACTCGGGGATATGAGAGGCAGATTTGGATATAAATTTTGTGTCTCTAGCATGCTTAGTTCATGAGTTATTGTCCAACATAGCGCAGAATTTGTTTCAAACCGTTTTTCGGCAAGAGATGCCTTGTTTGTGTTGATACGTAGCCCAAGTTGGTGGTGAAGGCAACCCTACTTGCTGGCCGCTCTCCTCGCCTACAAAATCCACAGAGAAACGAAACTAAAACGAGGGGAGAGCCCTTGAGATGGGCTTTTCAGTGGTATAAAACTTGTACAAATCCAACATTATTCTGTAAGTGATTTGGCTGTTCGTATGTTGTATTTCTCAGTAACAGTTCTGTGTACAAAAATCCCATTGAACATGCTTCAAAGAAACAATCTGAGTATCCACACTTGCTGGTCATTTCCGGTATGAAGATTGCATAAAGTGGCCATAAAACCTTGATTTTCGGACTCGGGGATATGAGAGGCAGATTTGGATATAAATTTTGTGTTTCTAGCATGCTTAGTTCATGAGTTATTGTCCAACATAGCGCAGAATTTGTTTCAAACCGTTTTTCGGCAGGAGATGCCTTGCTTGTGTTGATACGTAGCCCCAGTTGGTGGTGGTAGCAACCCTACTTGCTGGCCGCTCTCCTCGCCTACAAAATCGTCAGAGAAACGTAACCAAAACGAGGAGAGAGCCCTTGAGATGGGCTTTGCAGTGGTATAAAACTTGTACAAATCCAACATTATTCTGTGGGTGATTTGGCTGTTCTTATGTTGTATTTCTCTCAGTAACAGTTCTGTGTACAAAAATCCCATTGAACATGCTTCTGAGGAACATTCTGAGTATCCCCACTTGCTGGTCATTTCTGGTATGAAGATTGCACAAAGTGGCCATAAAACCTTGATTTTCGGACTCGGGGATATGAGAGGCAGATTTGGATATAAATTTTGTGTCTCTAGCATGCTTAGTTCATGAGTTATAGTCCAACATAGCGCAGAATTTGTTTCAAACCGTTTTTCGGCAGGAGATGCCTTGCTTGTGTTGATACGTAGCCCCAGTTGGTGGTGGTACCAACCCTACTTGCTGGCCGCTCTCCTCGCCTACAAAATCGTCAGAGAAACGAAACTAGAACGAAGAGAGAGTCCTTGAGATGGGCTTTCCAGTGGTATAAAACTTGTACAAATCCAACATTATTTTGGGGTGATTTGGCCGTTCTTATGTTGTATTTCTCTCAGTAACAGTTCTGTGTACAAAAATCCCATTGAACATGCTTCTGAGGAACATTCTGAGTATCCCCACTTGCTGGTAATTTCAGGTATGAAGATTGCACAAAGTGGCCATAAAACCTTGATTTTCGGACTCGGGGATATGAGAGGCAGATTTGGATATAAATTTTGTGTCTCTAGCATGCTTAGTTCATGAGTTATTGTCCAACATAGCGCAGAATTTGTTTCAAACTGTTTTTCGGCAGGAGATGCCTTGCTTGTGTTGATACGTAGCCCCAGTTGGTGGTGGTAGCAACCCTACTTGCTGGCCGCTCTCCTCGCCTACAAAATCGTCAGAGAAATAAAAATAAAACGAAGAGAGAGCCCTTGAGATGGGCTTTCCAGTGGTATAAAACTTGTACAAATCCAACATTTTTCTGGGGGTGATTTGGCCGTTCTTATGTTGTATTTCTCTCAGTAACAGTTCTGTGTACAAAAATCCCATTGAACATGCTTCTGAGAAACATTCTGAGTATCCACACTTGCTGGTAATTTCAGGTATGAAGATTGCACAAAGTGGCCATAAAACCTTGATTTTCGGACTCGGGATATGAGAGGCAGATTTGGATATAAATTTTGTGTCTCTAGCATGCTTAGTTCATGAGTTATTGTCCAACATAGCGCAGAATTTGTTTCAAACCGTTTTTCGGCAGGAGATGCCTTGCTTGTGTTGATACGTAGCCCCAGTTGGTGGTGGTAGCAACCCTACTTGCTGGCCGCTCTCCTCGCCTACAAAATCGTCAGAGAAACGAAAGTAGAACGAGGGGAGAGCCCTTGAGATGGGCTTTTCAGTGGTATAAAACTTGTACAAATCCAACATTATTCTGTGGGCGATTTGGCCGTTCGTATGTTGTATTTCTCTCAGTAACAGTTCTGTGTACAAAAATCCCATTGAACATGCTTCTAAGAAACAATCTGAGTATCCACACTTGCTGGTCTTTTCCGGTATGAAGATTGCACAAAGTGGCCATAAAACCTTGATTTTCGGACTCGGGGATATGAGAGGCAGATTTGCATATAAATTTTGTGTTTCTAGCATGCTTAGTTCATGGGTTATTGTCCAACATAGCGCAGAATTTGTTTCAAACCGTTTTTCGGCAGGAGATGCCTTGCTTGTGTTGATATGTAGCCCCAGTTGGTGGTGGTAGCAACCCTACTTGCTGGCCGCTCTCCTCGCCTACAAAATCGTCAGAGAAATGAAACTAAAACGAAGAGAGAGCCCTTGAGATGGGCTTTCCAGTGGTATAAAACTTGTACAAATCCAACATTATTCTGGGGGTGATTTGGCCGTTCTTATGTTGTATTTCTCTCAGTAACAGTTCTGTGTACAAAAATCCCATTGAACATGCTTCTGAGAAACATTCTGAGTATCCCCACTTGCTGGTCATTTCCGGTATGAAGATTGCACAAAGTGGCCATAAAACTTTAATTTTCGGACTCGGGGATATGAGAGGCAGATTTGGATATAAATTTTGTGTCTCTAGCATGCTTAGTTCATGAGTTATTGTCCAACATAAAGCAGAATTTGTTTCAAACCGTTTTTCGGCAGGAGATGCCTTGCTTGTGTTGATACGCAGCCCCAGTTGGTGGTAGTAGCAACCCTACTTGCTGGCCGCTCTCCTCGCCTACAAAATCGTCAGAGAAACGAAACTAGAACGAAGAGAGAGCCCTTGAGATGGGCTTTCCAGTGGTATAAAACTTGTACAAATCCAACATTATTCTGGGGGTGATTTGGCCGTTCTTATGTTGTATTTCTCTCAGTAACAGTTCTGTGTACAAAAATCCCATTGAACATGCTTCTGAGGAACATTCTGAGTATCCCCACTTGCTGGTAATTTCAGGTATGAAGATTGCACAAAGTGGCCATAAAACCTTGATTTTCGGACTCGGGGATATGAGAGGCAGATTTGGATATAAATTGTGTGTCTCTAGCATACTTAGTTCATGAGTTATTGTCCAACATAGCGCAGAATTTGTTTCAAACCGTTTTTCGGCAGGAGATGTCTTGCTTGTGTTGATATGTAGCCCCAGTTGGTGGTGGTAGCAACCCTACTTGCTGGCCGCTCTCCTCGCCTACAAAATCGTCAGAGAAAAAAAAATAGGACGAAGAGAGAGCCCTTCAGATGGGCTTTCCAGTGGTATAAAACTTGTACAAATCCAACATTATTCTGGGGGTGATTTGGCCGTTCTTATGTTGTATTTCTCTCAGTAACAGTTCTGTGTACAAAAATCCCATTGAACATGCTTCTGAGAAACATTCTGAGTATCCACACTTGCTGGTCATTTCAGGTATGAAGATTGCACAAAGTGGCCATAAAACCTTGATTTTCGGACTCGGGGATATAAGAGGCAGATTTGGATATAAATTTTGTGTCTCTAGCATGCTTAGTTCATGAGTTATTGTCCAACATAGCGCAGAATTTGTTTCAAACCGTTTTTCGGCAGGAGATGCCTTGCTTGTGTTGATACGTAGCCCCAGTTGGTGGTGGTAGCAACCCTACTTGCTGGCCGCTCTCCTCGCCTACAAAATCGTCAGAGAAACGAAACTAGAACGAGGGAAGAACCCTTGAGATGGGCTTTTCAGTGGTATAAAACTTGTACAAATCCAACATTATTCTGTGGGTGATTTGGCCGTTCGTATGTTGTATTTCTCTCAGTAACAGTTCTGTGTACAAAAATCCCATTGAACATGCTTCTAAGAAACAATCTGAGTATCCACACTTGCTGGTCATTTCCGGTATGAAGATTGCACAAAGTGGCCATAAAACCTTAATTTTCGGACTCGGGGATATGAGAGGCAGATTTGGATATAAATTTTGCGTTTCTAGCATGCTTAGTTCATGAGTTATTGTCCAACATAGCGCAGAATTTGTTTCAAACCGTTTTTCGGCAGGAGATGCCTTGCTTGTGTTGATATGTAGCCCCAGTTGGTGGTGGTAGCAACCCTACTTGCTGGCCGCTCTCCTCGCCTACAAAATCGTCAGAGAAATGAAACTAAAACGAAGAGAGAGCCCTTCAGATGGGCTTTCCAGTGGTATAAAACTTGTACAAATCCAACATTATTCTGGGGTGATTTGGCCGTTCTTATGTTGTATTTCTCTCAGTAACAGTTCTGTGTACAAAAATCCCATTGAACATGCTTCTGAGAAACATTCTGAGTATCCCCACTTGCTGGTCATTTCCGGTATGAAGATTGCACAAAGTGGCCATAAAACTTTAATTTTCGGACTCGGGGATATGAGAGGCAGATTTGGATATAAATTTTGTGTCTCTAGCATGCTTAGTTCATGAGTTATTGTCCAACATAGCGCAGAATTTGTTTCAAACCGTTTTTCGGCAGGAGATGCCTTGCTTGTGTTGATACGTAGCCCCAGTTGGTGGTGGTAGCAACCCTACTTGCTGGCCGCTCTCCTCGCCTACAAAATCGTCAGAGAAACGAAACTAAAACGAAGAGAGAGTCCTTGAGATGGGCTTTCCAGTGGTATAAAACTTGTACAAATCCAACATTATTCTGGGGGTGATTTGGCCGTTCTTATGTTGTATTTCTCTCAGTAACAGTTCTGTGTACAAAAATCCCATTGAACATGCTTCTGAGGAACATTCTGCGTATCCCCACTTGCTGGTAATTTCAGGTATGAAGATTGCACAAAGTGGCCATAAAACCTTGATTTTCGGACTCGGGGATATGAGAGGCAGATTTAGATATAAATTTTGTGTCTCTAGCATACTTAGTTCATGAGTTATTGTCCAACATAGCGCAGAATTTGTTTCAAACCGTTTTT
Organism: Plazaster borealis; assembly: GCA_021014325.1. Classification (NCBI taxonomy): domain Eukaryota; kingdom Metazoa; phylum Echinodermata; class Asteroidea; order Forcipulatida; family Labidiasteridae; genus Plazaster; species Plazaster borealis. Next base: position 8,561,496 of record CM037460.1, on the reverse strand, counting down.
CGGCAGGAGATGCCTTGCTTGTGTTGATATGTAGCCCCAGTTGGTGGTGGTAGCAACCCTACTTGCTGGCCGCTCTCCTCGCCTACAAAATCGTCAGAGAAATGAAACTAAGACGAAGAGAGATCCCTTGAGATGGGCTTTCCAGTGGTATAAAACTTGCACAAATCCAACATTATTCTGTGGGTGATTTGGCCGTTCTTATGTTGTGATTCTCTCAGTAACAGTTCTGTGTACAAACATCCCATTGAACATGCTTCTGAGGAACATTCTGAGTATCCCCACTGGCTGGTCATTTCCGGTATAAAGATTGCACAAAGTGGCCGTAAAACCTTGATTTTCGGACTTGGGGATATGAGAGGCAGATTTGGATATAAATTTTGTGTCTCTAGCATGCTTAGTTCATGAGTTATTGTCCAACATAGCGCAGAATTTGTTTCAAACCGTTTTTCGGCAGGAGATGCCTTGCTTGTGTTGATATGTAGCCCCAGTTGGTGGTGGTAGCAACCCTACTTGCTGGCCGCTCTCCTCGCCTACAAAATCGTCAGAGAAATGAAACTAGGACGAAGAGAGTTCCCTTGAGATGGGCTTTCCAGTGGTATAAAACTTGTACAAATCCAACATTATTCGTGGGTGATTTGGCCGTTCTTATGTTGTATTTCTCTCAGTAACAGTTCTGTGTACAAAAATCCCATAGAACATGCTTCTGAGGAACATTCTGAGTATCCCCACTGGCTGGTCATTTCCGGTATGAAGATTGCACAAAGTGGCCGTAAAACCTTGATTTTCGGACTCGGGGATATGAGAGGCAGATTTGGATATAAATTTTGTGTCTCTAGCATGCTTAGTTCATGAGTTATTGTCCAACATAGCGCAGAATTTGTTTCAAACCGTTTTTCGGCAGGAGATGCCTTGCTTGTGTTGATATGTAGCCCCAGTTGGTGGTGGTAGCAACCCTACTTGCTGGCCGCTCTCCTCGCCTACAAAATCGTCAGAGAAATGAAACTAAAACGAAGAGAGAGGCCTTGAGATGGGCTTTCCAGTGGTATAAAACTTGTACAAATCCAACATTATTCTGGGGGTGATTTGGCCGTTCTTATGTTGTATTTCTCTCAGTAACAGTTCTGTGTACAAAAATGCCATTGAACATGCTTCTGAGAAACATTCTGAGTATCCACACTTGCTGGTCATTGCCGGTATGAAGATTGCACAAAGTGGCCGTAAAACTTTGATTTTCGGACTTGGGGATATGAGAGGCAGATTTGGATATAAATTTTGTGTCTCTAGCATGCTTAGTTCATGAGTTATTGTCCAACATAGCGCAGAATTTGTTTCAAACCGTTTTTCGGCAGGAGATGCCTTGCTTGTGTTGATATGTAGCCCCAGTTGGTGGTGGTAGCAACCCTACTTGCTGGCCGCTCTCCTCGCCTATAAAATCGTCAGAGAAACGAAACTAAAACGATGAGAGAGTCCTTGAGATGGGCTTTCCAGTGATATAAAACTTGTACAAATCCAACATTATTCTGTGGGTGATTTGGCCGTTATTATGTTGTATTTCTCTCAGTAACAGTTCTGTGTACAAAAATCCCATTGAACATGCTTCTGAGGAACATTCTAGTATCCCCACAAGCTGGTCATTTCCGGTATGAAGATTGCACAAAGTGGCCGTAAAACCTTGATTTTCGGACTCGGGGATATGAGAGGCAGATTTTGATATAAATTTTGTGTCTCTAGCATGCTTAGTTCATGAGTTATTGTCCAACATAGCGCAGAATTTGTTTCAAACTGTTTTTCGGCAGGAGATGCCTTGCTTGTGTTGATATGTAGCCCCAGTTGGTGGTGGTAGCAACCCTACTTGCTGGCCGCTCTCCTCGCCTACAAAATCGTCAGAGAAATGAAACTAGGACGAAGAGAGTTCCCTTGAGATGGGCTTTCCAGTGGTATAAAACTTGTACAAATCCAACATTATTCGTGGGTGATTTGGCCGTTCTTATGTTGTATTTCTCTCAGTAACAGTTCTGTGTACAAAAATCCCATAGAACATGCTTCTGAGGAACATTCTGAGTATCCCCACTGGCTGGTCATTTCCGGTATGAAGATTGCACAAAGTGGCCGTAAAACCTTGATTTTCGGACTCGGGGATATGAGAGGCAGATTTGGATATAAATTTTGTGTCTCTAGCATGCTTAGTTCATGAGTTATTGTCCAACATAGCGCAGAATTTGTTTCAAACCGTTTTTCGGCAGGAGATGCCTTGCTTGTGTTGATATGTAGCCCCAGTTGGTGGTGGTAGCAACCCTACTTGCTGGCCGCTCTCCTCGCCTACAAAATCGTCAGAGAAATGAAACTAAAACGAAGAGAGAGCCCTTGAGATGGGCTTTCCAGTGGTATAAAACTTGTACAAATCCAACATTATTTTGGGGTGATTTGGCCGTTCTTATGTTGTATTTCTCTCAGTAACAGTTCTGTGTACAAAAATCCCATTGAACATGCTTCTGAGAAACATTCTGAGTATCCACACTTGCTGGTCATTGCCGGTATGAAGATTGCACAAAGTGGCCGTAAAACTTTGATTTTCGGACTTGGGGATATGAGAGGCAGATTTGGATATAAATTTTGTGTCTCTAGCATGCTTAGTTCATGAGTTATTGTCCAACATAGCGCAGAATTTGTTTCAAACCGTTTTTCGGCAGGAGATGCCTTGCTTGTGTTGATATGTAGCCCCAGTTGGTGGTGGTAGCAACCCTACTTGCTGGCCGCTCTCCTCGCCTATAAAATCGTCAGAGAAACGAAACTAAAACGATGAGAGAGTCCTTGAGATGGGCTTTCCAGTGATATAAAACTTGTACAAATCCAACATTATTCTGTGGGTGATTTGGCCGTTATTATGTTGTATTTCTCTCAGTAACAGTTCTGTGTACAAAAATCCCATTGAACATGCTTCTGAGGAACATTCTAGTATCCCCACAAGCTGGTCATTTCCGGTATGAAGATTGCACAAAGTGGCCGTAAAACCTTGATTTTCGGACTCGGGGATATGAGAGGCAGATTTTGATATAAATTTTGTGTCTCTAGCATGCTTAGTTCATGAGTTATTGTCCAACATAGCGCAGAATTTGTTTCAAACTGTTTTTCGGCAGGAGATGCCTTGCTTGTGTTGATACGTAGCCCCAGTTGGTGGTGGTAGCAACCCTACTTGCTGGCCGCTCTCCTCGCCTACAAAATCGTCAGAGAAACGAAACCAGATTGAAGAGAGAGCCCTTGAGATGGGCTTTCCAGTGGTATAAAACTTGTACAAATCCAACATTATTCTGTGGGTGATTTGGCCGTTCTTATGTTGTATTTCTCTCAGTAACAGTTCTGTGTACAAAAATCCCATTGAACATGCTTCTGAGAAACATTCTGAGTATCCACACTTGCTGGTCATTTCCGGTATGAAGATTGCGCAAAGTGGCCATAAAACTTTGATTTTCGTACTCGGGGATATGAGAGGCAGATATGGATATAAATTTTGTGTCTCTAGCATGCTTAGTTCATGAGTTATTGTCCAACATAGCGCAGAATTTGTTTCAAACCGTTTTTCGGCAGGAGATGCCTTGCTTGTGTTGATACGTAGCCCCAGTTGGTGGTGGTAGCAACCCTACTTGCTGGCCGCTCTCCTCGCCTACAAAATCGTCAGAGAAACGAAACTAGAACGAAGAGAGAGTCCTTGAGATGGGCTTTCCAGTGGTATAAAACTTGTACAAATCCAACATTATTCTGGGGGTGATTTGGCCGTTCTTATGTTGTATTTCTCTCAGTAACAGTTCTGTGTACAAAAATCCCATTGAACATGCTTCTGAGGAACATTCTGAGTATCCCCACTTGCTGGTAATTTCAGGTATGAAGATTGCACAAAGTGGCCATAAAACCTTGATTTTCGGACTCGGGGATATGAGAGGCAGATTAAGATATAAATTTTGTGTCTCTAGCGTACTTAGTTCATGAGTTATTGTCCAACATAGCGCAGAATTTGTTTCAAACCGTTTTTCGGCAGGAGATGCCTTGCTTGTGTTGATATGTAGCCCCAGTTGGTGGTGGTAGCAACCCTACTTGCTGGCCGCTCTCCTCGCCGCCTACAAAATCGTCAGAGAAATGAAACTAGAACGAAGAGAGAGCCCTTGAGATGGGCTTTCCAGTGGTATAAAACTTGTACAAATCCAACATTATTCTGGGTGTGATTTGGCCGTTCTTATGTTGTATTTCTCTCAGTAACAGTTCTGTGTACAAACATCCCATCGAACATGCTTCTGAGAAACATTCTGAGTATCCCCACTTGCTGGTCATTTCCGGTATGAAGATTGCACAAAGTGGCCATAAAACCTTGATTTTTGGACTCGGGGATATGAGAGGCAGATTTGGATAGAAATTTTGTGTCTCTAGCATGCTTAGTTCATGAGTTATTGTCCAACATAGCGCAGAATTTGTTTCAAACCGTTTTCCGGCAGGAGATGCCTTGCTTGTGTTGATATGTAGCCCCAGTTGGTGGTGGTAGCAACCCTACTTGCTGGCCGCTCTTCTCGCCTTGAGATGGGCTTTCCAGTGGTATAAAACTTGTACAAATCCAACATTATTCTGGGGGTGATTTGGCCGTTCTTATGTTGTATTTCTCTCAGTAACAGTTCTGTGTACAAAAATCCCATTGAACATGCTTCTGAGAAACATTCTGAGTATCCACACTTGCTGGTCATTTCCGGTATGAAGATTGCGCAAAGTGGCCATAAAACTTTGGTTTTCGGACTCGGGGATATGAGAGGCAGATTTGGATATAAATTTTGTGTCTCTAGCATGCTTAGTTCATGAGTTATTGTCCAACATAGCGCAGAATTTGTTTCAAACCGTTTTTCGGCAGGAGATGCCTTGCTTGTGTTGATACGTAGCCCCAGTTGGTGGTGGTAGCAACCCTACTTGCTGGCCGCTCTCCTCGCCTACAAAATCGTCAGAGAAACGAAACTAAAACGAAGAGAGAGTCCTTGAGATGGGCTTTCCAGTGGTATAAAACTTGTACAAATCCAACATTATTCTGGGGGTGATTTGGCCGTTCTTATGTTGTATTTCTCTCAGTAACAGTTCTGTGTACAAAAATCCCATTGAACATGCTTCTGAGGAACATTCTGCGTATCCCCACTTGCTGGTAATTTCAGGTATGAAGATTGCACAAAGTGGCCATAAAACCTTGATTTTCGGACTCGGGGATATGAGAGGCAGATTTAGATATAAATTTTGTGTCTCTAGCATACTTAGTTCATGAGTTATTGTCCAACATAGCGCAGAATTTGTTTCAAACCGTTTTTCGGCAGGAGATGTCTTGCTTGTGTTGATATGTAGCCCCAGTTGGTGGTGGTAGCAACCCTACTTGCTGGCCCCTCTCCTCGCCTACAAAATCGTCAGAGAAATGAAACTAGGACGAAGAGAGAGCCCGTGAGATGGGCTTTCCAGTGGTATAAAACTTGTACAAATCCAACATTATTCTGGGGGTGATTTGGCCGTTCTTATGTTGTATTTCTCTCAGTAACAGTTCTGTGTACAAACATCCCATCGAACATGCTTCTGAGAAACATTCTGAGTATCCCCACTTGCTGGTCATTTCCGGTATGAAGACTGCACAAAGTGGCCATAAAACCTTGATTTTCGGACTCGGGATATAAGAGGCAGATTTGGATAGAAATTTTGTGTCTCTAGCATGCTTAGTTCATGAGTTATTGTCCAACATAGCGCAGAATTTGTTTCAAACCGTTTTTCGGCAGGAGATGCCTTGCTTGTGTTGATACGTAGCCCTAGTTGGTGGTGGTAGCAACCCTACTTGCTGGCCGCTCTCCTCGCCTACAAAATCGTCAGAGAAACGAAACTAGAACGAAGAGAGAGTCCTTGAGATGGGCTTTCCAGTGGTATAAATCTTGTACAAATCCAACATTATTCTGGGGGTGATTTGGCCGTTCTTATGTTGTATTTCTCTCAGTAACAGTTCTGTGTACAAAAATCCCATTGAACATGCTTCTGAGGAACATTCTGAGTATCCCCACTTGCTGGTCATTTCCGGTATGAATATTGCACAAAGTGGCCATAAAACCTTGATTTTCGGACTCGCGGATATGAGAGGCAGATTTGGATATAAATTTTGTGTCTCTAGCATGCTTAGTTCATGAGTTATTGTCCAACATAGCGCAGAATTTGTTTCAAACCGTTTTTCGGCAGGAGATGCCTTGCTTGTGTTAATATGTAGCCCCAGTTGGAGGTGGTAGCAACCCTACTTGCTGGCCGCTCTCCTCGCCTACAAAATCGTCAGAGAAATGAAACTAGAACGAAGAGAGAGCCCTTGAGATGGGCTTTCCAGTGGTATAAAACTTGTACAAATCCAACATTATTTTGGGGTGATTTGGCCGTTCTTATGTTGTATTTCTCTCAGTAACAGTTCTGTGTACAAAAATCCCATTGAACATGCTTCTGAGGAACATTCTGAGTATCCCCACTTGCTGGTAATTTCAGGTATGAAGATTGCACAAAGTGGCCATAAAACCTTGATTTTCGGACTCGCGGATATGAGAGGCAAATTTGGATATAAATTTTGTGTCTCTAACATTCTTAGTTCATGAGTTATTGTCCAACATAGCGCAGAATTTGTTTCAAACCGTTTTTCGGCAGGAGATGCCTTGCTTGTGTTGATACGTAGCCCCAGTTGGTGGTGGTAGCAACCCTACTTGCTGGCCGCTCTCCTCGTCTACAAAATCGTCAGAGAAACGAAACCAGATCGAAGAGAGAGCCCTTGAGATGGGCTTTCCAGTGGTATAAAACTTGTACAAATCCAACATTATTCTGTGGGTGATTTGGCCGTTCTTATGTTGTATTTCTCTCAGTAACAGTTCTGTGTACAAAAATCCTATTGAACATGCTTCTGAGAATCATTCTGAGTATCCACACTTGCTGGTCATTTCCGGTATGAAGATTGCGCAAAGTGGCCATAAAACTTTGATTTTCGTACTCGGGGATATAAGAGGCAGATATGGATATAAATTTTGTGTCTCTAGCATGCTTAGTTCATGAGTTATTGTCCAACATAGCGCAGAATTTGTTTCAAACCGTTTTTCGGCAGGAGATGCCTTGCTTGTGTTGATACGTAGCCCCAGTTGGTGGTGGTAGCAACCCTACTTGCTGGCCGCTCTCCTCGCCTACAAAATCGTCAGAGAAACGAAACTAGAACGAAGAGAGAGTCCTTGAGATGGGCTTTCCAGTGGTATAAAACTTGTACAAATCCAACATTATTCTGGGGGTGATTTGGCCGTTCTTATGTTGTATTTCTCTCAGTAACAGTTCTGTGTACAAAAATCCCATTGAACATGCTTCTGAGGAACATTCTGAGTATCCCCACTTGCTGGTAATTTCAGGTATGAAGATTGCACAAAGTGGCCATAAAACCTTGATTTTCGGACTCGGGGATATGAGAGGCAGATTAAGATATAAATTTTGTGTCTCTAGCGTACTTAGTTCATGAGTTATTGTCCAACATAGCGCAGAATTTGTTTCAAACCGTTTTTCGGCAGGAGATGCCTTGCTTGTGTTGATACGTAGCCCCAGTTGGTGGTGGTAGCAACCCTACTTGCTGGCCGCTCTCCTCGCCTACAAAATCGTCAGAGAAACGAAACTAGAACGAAGAGAGAGTCCTTGAGATGGGCTTTCCAGTGGTATAAAACTTGTACAAATCCAACATTATTCTGGGGGTGATTTGGCCGTTCTTATGTTGTATTTCTCTCAGTAACAGTTCTGTGTACAAAAATCCCATTGAACATGCTTCTGAGGAACATTCTGAGTATCCCCACTTGCTGGTAATTTCAGGTATGAAGATTGCACAAAGTGGCCATAAAACCTTGATTTTCGGACTCGGGGATATGAGAGGCAGATTAAGATATAAATTTTGTGTCTCTAGCGTACTTAGTTCATGAGTTATTGTCCAACATAGCGCAGAATTTGTTTCAAACCGTTTTTCGGCAGGAGATGCCTTGCTTGTGTTGATATGTAGCCCCAGTTGGTGGTGGTAGCAACCCTACTTGCTGGCCGCTCTCCTCGCCTACAAAATCGTCAGAGAAATGAAACTAGAACGAAGAGAGAGCCCTTGAGATGGGCTTTCCAGTGGTATAAAACTTGTACAAATCCAACATTATTCTGGGGGTGATTTGGCCGTTCTTATGTTGTATTTCTCTCAGTAACAGTTCTGTGTACAAACATCCCATCGAACATGCTTCTGAGAAACATTCTGAGTATCCCCACTTGCTGGTCATTTCCGGTATGAAGATTGCACAAAGTGGCCATAAAACCTTGATTTTCGGACTCGGGGATATGAGAGGCAGATTTGGATAGAAATTTTGTGTCTCTAGCATGCTTAGTTCATGAGTTATTGTCCAACATAGCGCAGAATTTGTTTCAAACCGTTTTCCGGCAGGAGATGCCTTGCTTGTGTTGATATGTAGCCCCAGTTGGTGGTGGTAGCAACCCTACTTGCTGGCCGCTCTTCTCGCCTTGAGATGGGCTTTCCAGTGGTATAAAACTTGTACAAATCCAACATTATTTTGGGGTGATTTGGCCGTTCTTATGTTGTATTTCTCTCAGTAACAGTTCTGTGTACAAAAATCCCATTGAACATGCTTCTGAGAAACATTCTGAGTATCCACACTTGCTGGTCATTTCCGGTATGAAGATTGCGCAAAGTGGCCATAAAACTTTGATTTTCGGACTCGGGGATATGAGAGGCAGATTTGGATATAAATTTTGTGTCTCTAGCATGCTTAGTTCATGAGTTATTGTCCAACATAGCGCAGAATTTGTTTCAAACCGTTTTTCGGCAGGAGATGCCTTGCTTGTGTTGATACGTAGCCCCAGTTGGTGGTGGTAGCAACCCTACTTGCTGGCCGCTCTCCTCGCCTACAAAATCGTCAGAGAAACGAAACTAAAACGAAGAGAGAGTCCTTGAGATGGGCTTTCCAGTGGTATAAAACTTGTACAAATCCAACATTATTCTGGGGTGATTTGGCCGTTCTTATGTTGTATTTCTCTCAGTAACAGTTCTGTGTACAAAAATCCCATTGAACATGCTTCTGAGGAACATTCTGCGTATCCCCACTTGCTGGTAATTTCAGGTATGAAGATTGCACAAAGTGGCCATAAAACCTTGATTTTCGGACTCGGGGATATGAGAGGCAGATTTAGATATAAATTTTGTGTCTCTAGCATACTTAGTTCATGAGTTATTGTCCAACATAGCGCAGAATTTGTTTCAAACCGTTTTTCGGCAGGAGATGTCTTGCTTGTGTTGATATGTAGCCCCAGTTGGTGGTGGTAGCAACCCTACTTGCTGGCCCCTCTCCTCGCTGCCTACAAAATCGTCAGAGAAATGAAACTAGGACGAAGAGAGAGCCCTTGAGATGGGCTTTCCAGTGGTATAAAACTTGTACAAATCCAACATTATTCTGGGGGTGATTTGGCCGTTCTTATGTTGTATTTCTCTCAGTAACAGTTCTGTGTACAAACATCCCATCGAACATGCTTCTGAGAAACATTCTGAGTATCCCCACTTGCTGGTCATTTCCGGTATGAAGACTGCACAAAGTGGCCATAAAACCTTGATTTTCGGACTCGGGATATCAGAGGCAGATTTGGATAGAAATTTTGTGTCTCTAGCATGCTTAGTTCATGAGTTATTGTCCAACATAGCGCAGAATTTGTTTCAAACCGTTTTTCGGCAGGAGATGCCTTGCTTGTGTTGATACGTAGCCCTAGTTGGTGGTGGTAGCAACCCTACTTGCTGGCCGCTCTCCTCGCCTACAAAATCGTCAGAGAAACGAAACTAGAACGAAGAGAGAGTCCTTGAGATGGGCTTTCCAGTGGTATAAATCTTGTACAAATCCAACATTATTCTGGGGGTGATTTGGCCGTTCTTATGTTGTATTTCTCTCAGTAACAGTTCTGTGTACAAAAATCCCATTGAACATGCTTCTTGGAACATTCTGAGTATCCCGCCTTGCTGGTCATTTCCGGTATGAAGATTGCACAAAGTGGCCATAAAACCTTGATTTTCGGACTCGCGGATATAAGAGGCAAATTTGGATAGAAATTTTGTGTCTCTAGCATGCTTAGTTCATGAGTTATTGTCCAACATAGCGCAGAATTTGTTTCAAACCGTTTTCCGGCAGGAGATGCCTTGCTTGTGTTGATATGTAGCCCCAGTTGGTGGTGGTAGCAACCCTACTTGCTGGCCGCTCTTCTCGCCTTGAGATGGGCTTTCCAGTGGTATAAAACTTGTACAAATCCAACATTATTCTGGGGGTGATTTGGCCGTTCTTATGTTGTATTTCTCTCAGTAACAGTTCTGTGTACAAAAATCCCATTGAACATGCTTCTGAGAAACATTCTGAGTATCCACACTTGCTGGTCATTTCCGGTATGAAGATTGCGCAAAGTGGCCATAAAACTTTGATTTTCGGACTCGGGGATATGAGAGGCAGATTTGGATATAAATTTTGTGTCTCTAGCATGCTTAGTTCATGAGTTATTGTCCAACATAGCGCAGAATTTGTTTCAAACCGTTTTTCGGCAGGAGATGCCTTGCTTGTGTTGATACGTAGCCCCAGTTGGTGGTGGTAGCAACCCTACTTGCTGGCCGCTCTCCTCGCCTACAAAATCGTCAGAGAAACGAAACTAAAACGAAGAGAGAGTCCTTGAGATGGGCTTTCCAGTGGTATAAAACTTGTACAAATCCAACATTATTTTGGGGTGATTTGGCCGTTCTTATGTTGTATTTCTCTCAGTAACAGTTCTGTGTACAAAAATCCCATTGAACATGCTTCTGAGGAACATTCTGCGTATCCCCACTTGCTGGTAATTTCAGGTATGAAGATTGCACAAAGTGGCCATAAAACCTTGATTTTCGGACTCGGGGATATGAGAGGCAGATTTAGATATAAATTTTGTGTCTCTAGCATACTTAGTTCATGAGTTATTGTCCAACATAGCGCAGAATTTGTTTCAAACCGTTTTTCGGCAGGAGATGTCTTGCTTGTGTTGATATGTAGCCCCAGTTGGTGGTGGTAGCAACCCTACTTGCTGGCCCCTCTCCTCGCTGCCTACAAAATCGTCAGAGAAATGAAACTAGGACGAAGAGAGAGCCCTTGAGATGGGCTTTCCAGTGGTATAAAACTTGTACAAATCCAACATTATTCTGGGGGTGATTTGGCCGTTCTTATGTTGTATTTCTCTCAGTAACAGTTCTGTGTACAAACATCCCATCGAACATGCTTCTGAGAAACATTCTGAGTATCCCCACTTGCTGGTCATTTCCGGTATGAAGACTGCACAAAGTGGCCATAAAACCTTGATTTTCGGACTCGGGATATAAGAGGCAGATTTGGATAGAAATTTTGTGTCTCTAGCATGCTTAGTTCATGAGTTATTGTCCAACATAGCGCAGAATTTGTTTCAAACCGTTTTTCGGCAGGAGATGCCTTGCTTGTGTTGATACGTAGCCCTAGTTGGTGGTGGTAGCAACCCTACTTGCTGGCCGCTCTCCTCGCCTACAAAATCGTCAGAGAAACGAAACTAGAACGAAGAGAGAGTCCTTGAGATGGGCTTTCCAGTGGTATAAATCTTGTACAAATCCAACATTATTCTGGGGGTGATTTGGCCGTTCTTATGTTGTATTTCTCTCAGTAACAGTTCTGTGTACAAAAATCCCATTGAACATGCTTCTGAGGAACATTCTGAGTATCCCCACTTGCTGGTCATTTCCGGTATGAAGATTGCACAAAGTGGCCATAAAACCTTGATTTTCGGACTCGCGGATATGAGAGGCAGATTTGGATATAAATGTTGTGTCTCTAGCATGCTTAGTTCATGAGTTATTGTCCAACATAGCGCAGAATTTGTTTCAAACCGTTTTTCGGCAGGAGATGCCTTGCTTGTGTTGATATGTAGCCCCAGTTGGAGGTGGTAGCAACCCTACTTGCTGGCCGCTCTCCTCGCCTACAAAATCGTCAGAGAAACGAAACTAAAACGAAGAGAGAGCCCTTGAGATGGGCTTTCCAGTGGTATAAAACTTGTACAAATCCAACATTATTCTGGGGGTGATTTGGCCGTTCTTATGTTGTATTTCTCTCAGTAACAGTTCTGTGTACAAAAATCCCATTGAACATGCTTCTGAGGAACATTCTGAGTATCCCCACTTGCTGGTAATTTCAGGTATGAAGATTGCACAAAGTGGCCATAAAACCTTGATTTTCGGACTCGCGGATATGAGAGGCAAATTTGGATATAAATTTTGTGTCTCTAACATTCTTAGTTCATGAGTTATTGTCCAACATAGCGCAGAATTTGTTTCAAACCGTTTTTCGGCAGGAGATGCCTTGCTTGTGTTGATACGTAGCCCCAGTTGGTGGTGGTAGCAACCCTACTTGCTGGCCGCTCTTCTCGCCTAAAAAATCGTCAGAGAAACGAAAGTAGGACGAAGAGAGAGCCCTTGAGATGGGCTTTCCAGTGGTATAAAACTTGTAAAAATCCAACAATATTCTGGGGGTGATTTGGCCGTTCTTATGTTGTATTTCTCACAGTTTAAACAGTTCTGTGTACAAAAATCTCATTGAACATGCTTCTGAGGAACATTCTGAGTATCCCGCCTTGCTGGTCATTTCCGGTATGAAGATTGCACAAAGTGGCCATAAAACCTTGATTTTCGGACTCGCGGATATGAGAGGCAAATTTGGATATAAATTTTGTGTCTCTAACATGCTTAGTTCATGAGTTATTGTCCAACATAGCGCAAAATTTGTTTCAAACCGTTTTTCGGCAGGAGATGCCTTGCTTGTGTTGATACGTAGCCCCAGTTGGTGGTGGTAGCAACCCTACTTGCTGGCCGCTCTCCTCGCCTACAAAATGGTCAGAGAAACGAAACTAGATTGAGGAGAGAGCCCTTGAGATGGGCTTTCCAGTGGTATAAAACTTGTACAAATCCAACATTATTCTGGGGGTGATTTGGCCGTTCATATGTTGTATTTCTCTCAGTAACAGTTCTGTGTACAAAAATCCCATTGAACATGCTTCTGAGGAACGTTCTGAGTATCCCCACTTGCTGGTCATTTCCGGTATGAAGACTGCACAAAGTGGCCATAAAACCTTGCTTTTCGGACTCGGGGATATGAGAGGCAGATTTTGATATAAATGTTGTGTCTCTAGCATGCTTAGTTCATGAGTTATTGTCCAACATAGCGCATAATTTGTTTCAAACCGTTTTTCGGCAGGAGATGCCTTGCTTGTGTTGATACGTAGCCCCAGTTGGTGGTGGTAGCAACCCTACTTGCTGGCCGCTCTCCTCGCCCACAAAATCGTCAGAGAAACGAAACTAAAACGAAGAGAGAGCCCTTGAGATGGGCTTTCCAGTGGTATAAAACTTGTACAAATCCAACATTATTCTGGGGGTGATTTGGCCGTTCTTATGTTGTATTTCTCTCAGTAACAGTTCTGTGTACAAAAATCCCATTGAACATGCTTCTGAGGAACGTTCTGAGTATCCCCACTTGCTGGTCATTTCCGGTATGAATATTGCACAAAGTGGCCATAAATCTTGATTTTCGGACTCGGGGATATGAGAGGCAGATTTGGATATAAATTTTGTGTCTCTAGCATGCTTAGTTCATGAGTTATTGTCCAACATAGCGCAGAATTTGTTTCAAACCGTTTTTCGGCAGGAGATGCCTTGCTTGTGTTGATACGTAGCCCCAGTTGGTGGTGGTAGCAACCCTACTTGCTGGCCGCTGTCCTCGCCTACAAAATTGTCAGAGAAACGAAACTAGGACGAGGAGAGAGCCCTTGAGATGGGCTTTCTAGTGGTATAAAACTTGTACATATCCAACATTATTCTGGGGGTGATTTGGCCGTTCTTATGTTGTATTTCTCTCAGTAACAGTTCTGTGTACAAAAATCCCATTGAACATGCTTCTGAGAAACATTCTGAGTATCCCCACTTGCTGGTCATTTCCGGTATGAAGATTGCACAAAGTGGCCATAAAACTTTGATTTTCGGACTCGGGAATATGAGAGGCAGATTTGGATATAAATGTTGTGTCTCTAGCATACTTAGTTCATGAGTTATTGTCCAACATAGCGCAGAATTTGTTTCAAACCATTTTTCGGCAGGAGATGCCTTGCTTGTGTTGATACGTAGCCCCAGTTGGTGGTGGTACTTGCTGGCCGCTCTCCTCGCCTACAAAATCGTCAGAGAAACGAAACTAGCACGAGGGGAGAGCCCTTGAGATGGGCTTTCCAGTGGTATAAAACTTGTACAAATCCAACATTATTCTGGGGGTGATTTGGCCGTTCTTATGTTGTATTTCTCTCAGTAACAGTTCTGTGTACAAAAATCCCATTGAACATGCTTCTGAGAAACATTCTGAGTATCCCCACTTGCTGGTCATTTCCGGTATGAAGATTGCACAAAGTGGCCATAAAATCTTGATTTTCGGAGTGGCGGATATGAGAGGCAGATTTTGATATAAATGTTGTGTCTCTAGCATGCTATAGTTCATGAGTTATTGTCCAACATAGCGCAGAATTTGTTTCAAACCGTTTTTCGGCAGGAGATGCCTTGCTTGTGTTGATACGTAGCCCCAGTTGGTGGTGGTAGCAACCCTACTTGCTGGCCGCTCTCCTCGCCTACAAAATGGTCAGAGAAACGAAACTAGATCGAGGAGAGAGCCCTTGAGATGGGCTTTCCAGTGGTATAAAACTTGTACAAATCCAACATTATTCTGGGGGTGATTTGGCCGTTCTTATGTTGTATTTCTCTCAGGAACAGTTCTGTGTACAAGAATCCGATTGAACATGCTTCTGAGGAACGTTCTGAGTATCCCCACTTGCTGGTCATTTCCGGTATGAATATTGCACAAAGTGGCCATAAAACCTTGATTTTCGGACTCGCGGATATGAGAGGCAAATTTGGATATAAATTTTGTGTCTCTAACATGCTTAGTTCATGAGTTATTGTCCAACATAGCGCAAAATTTGTTTCAAACCGTTTTTCGGCAGGAGATGCCTTGCTTGTGTTGATACGTAGCCCCAGTTGGTGGTGGTAGCAACCCTACTTGCTGGCCGCTCTCCTCGCCTACAAAATGGTCAGAGAAACGAAACTAGATTGAGGAGAGAGCCCTTGAGATGGGCTTTCCAGTGGTATAAAACTTGTACAAATCCAACATTATTCTGGGGGTGATTTGGCCGTTCATATGTTGTATTTCTCTCAGTAACAGTTCTGTGTACAAAAATCCCATTGAACATGCTTCTGAGGAACGTTCTGAGTATCCCCACTTGCTGGTCATTTCCGGTATGAAGATTGCACAAAGTGGCCATAAAACCTTAATTTTCGGACTCGGGGATATGAGAGGCAGATTTTGATATAAATGTTGTGTCTCTAGCATGCTTAGTTCATGAGTTATTGTCCAACATAGCGCAGAATTTGTTTCAAACCGTTTTTCGGCAGGAGATGCCTTGCTTGTGTTGATACGTAGCCCCAGTTGGTGGTGGTAGCAACCCTACTTGCTGGCCGCTCTCCTCGCCCACAAAATCGTCAGAGAAACGAAACTAAAACGAAGAGAGAGCCCTTGAGATGGGCTTTCCAGTGGTATAAAACTTGTACAAATCCAACATTATTCTGGGGGTGATTTGGCCGTTCTTATGTTGTATTTCTCTCAGTAACAGTTCTGTGTACAAAAATCCCATTGAACATGCTTCTGAGGAACGTTCTGAGTATCCCCACTTGCTGGTCATTTCCGGTATGAATATTGCACAAAGTGGCCATCAATCTTGATTTTCGGACTCGGGGATATGAGAGGCAGATTTGGATATAAATGTTGTGTCTCTAGCATGCTTAGTTCATGAGTTATTGTCCAACATAGCGCAGAATTTGTTTCAAACCGTTTTTCGGCAGGAGATGCCTTGCTTGTGTTGATACGTAGCCCCAGTTGGTGGTGGTAGCAACCCTACTTGCTGGCCGCTCTCCTCGCCTACAAAATTGTCAGAGAAACGAAACTAGGACGAGGAGAGAGCCCTTGAGATGGGCTTTCTAGTGGTATAAAACTTGTACATATCCAACATTATTCTGGGGGTGATTTGGCCGTTCTTATGTTGTATTTCTCTCAGTAACAGTTCTGTGTACAAAAATCCCATTGAACATGCTTCTGAGAAACATTCTGAGTATCCCCACTTGCTGGTCATTTCCGGTATGAAGATTGCACAAAGTGGCCATAAAATCTTGATTTTCGGAGTGGCGGATATGAGAGGCAGATTTTGATATAAATGTTGTGTCTCTAGCATGCTATAGTTCATGAGTTATTGTCCAACATAGCGCAGAATTTGTTTCAAACCGTTTTTCGGCAGGAGATGCCTTGCTTGTGTTGATACGTAGCCCCAGTTGGTGGTGGTAGCAACCCTACTTGCTGGCCGCTCTCCTCGCCTACAAAATGGTCAGAGAAACGAAACTAGATTGAGGAGAGAGCCCTTGAGATGGGCTTTCCAGTGGTATAAAACTTGTACAAATCCAACATCATTCTGGGGCTGATTTGGCCGTTCTTATGTTGTATTTCTCTCAGGAACAGTTCTGTGTACAAAAATCCCATTGAACATGCTTCTGAGAAACATTCTGAGTATCCCCACTTGCTGGTCATTTCCGGTATGAAGATTGCACAAAGTGGCCATAAAATCTTGATTTTCGGAGTGCCGGATATGAGAGGCAGATTTTGATATAAATGTTGTGTCTCTAGCATGCTATAGTTCATGAGTTATTGTCCAACATAGCGCAGAATTTGTTTCAAACCGTTTTTCGGCAGGAGATGCCTTGCTTGTGTTGATACGTAGCCCCAGTTGGTGGTGGTAGCAACCCTACTTGCTGGCCGCTCTCCTCGCCTACAAAATCGTCAGAGAAACGAAACTAGAACGAGGAGAGAGCCCTTGAGATGGGCTTTCCAGTGGTATAAAACTTGTACAAATCTAACAATATTCTGGGGGTGATTTTGCCGTTCATATGTTGTATTTCTCTCAGTAACAGTTCTGTGTACAAAAATCCCATTGAACATGCTTCTGAGGAACATTCTGAGTATCCCCACTTGCTGGTCATTTCCGGTATGAAGATTGCACAAAGTGGCCATAAAACCTTGATTTTCGGACTGGCGGATATGAGAGGCAATTTTTGATATAAATGTTGTGTCTCTAGCATGCTTAGTTCATGAGTTATTGTCCAACAAGGCGCAGAGTTTGTTTCAAACCGTTTTTCGGCAGGAGATGCCTTGCTTGTGTTGATACGTAGCCCCAGTTGGTGGTGGTAGCAACCCTACTTGCTGGCCGCTCTCCTCGCCTACAAAATCGTCAGAGAAACGAAACTAAAACGAAGAGAGAGCCCTTGAGATGGGCTTTCTAGTGGTATAAAACTTGTACAAATCCAACATTATTCTGGGGGTTATTTGGCCGTTCTTATGTTGTATTTCTCTCAGTAACAGTTCTGTGTACAAAAATCCCATTGAACATGCTTCTGAGAAACATTCTGAGTATCCCAACTTGCTGGTCATTTCCGGTATGAAGATTGCACAAAGTGGCCATAATACCTTAATTTTCGGACTGGCGGATATGAGAGGCAAATTTTGATATAAATGTTGTGTCTCTAGCATGCTTAGTTCATGAGTTATTGTCCAACATAGCGCAGAATTTGTTTCAAACCGTTTTTTCGGCAGGAGATGCCTTGCTTGTTTTGATACGTAGCCCCAGTTGGTGGTGGTAGCAACCCTACTTGCTGGCCGCTCTCCTCGCCTACAAAATCGTCAGAGAAACGAAACTAGATCGAGGAGAGAGCCCTTGAGATGGGCTTTCCAGTGGTATAAAACTTGTACAAATCCAACATTATTCTGGTGGCGATTTGGCCGTTCTTATGTTGTATTTCTCTCAGGAACAGTTCTGTGTACAAGAATCCGATTGAACATGCTTCTGAGGAACGTTCTGAGTATCCCCACTTGCTGGTCATTTCCGGTATGAATATTGCACAAAGTGGCCATAAAACCTTGATTTTCGGACTCAGGGATATGAGAGGCAGATTTGGATATAAATGTTGTGTCTCTAGCATGCTTAGTTCATGAGTTATTGTCCAACATAGCGCAGAATTTGTTTCAAACCGTTTTTCGGCAGGAGATGCCTTGCTTGTGTTGATACGTAGCCCCAGTTGGTGGTGGTAGCAACCCTACTTGCTGGCCGCTCTCCTCGCCTACAAAATCGTCAGAGAAACGAAACTAGAAAGAGGAGAGAGCCCTTGAGATGGGCTTTCCAGTGGTATAAAACTTGTACAAATCTAACAATATTCTGGGGGTGATTTTGCCGTTCATATGTTGTATTTCTCTCAGTAACAGTTCTGTGTACAAAAATCCCATTGAACATGCTTCTGAGGAACATTCTGAGTATCCCCACTTGCTGGTCATTTCCGGTATGAAGATTGCACAAAGTGGCCATAAAACCTTGATTTTCGGACTGGCGGATATGAGAGGCAATTTTTGATATAAATGTTGTGTCTCTAGCATGCTTAGTTCATGAGTTATTGTCCAACATAGCGCAGAGTTTGTTTCAAACCGTTTTTCGGCAGGAGATGCCTTGCTTGTGTTGATACGTAGCCCCAGTTGGTGGTGGTAGCAACCCTACTTGCTGGCCGCTCTCCTCGCCTACAAAATCGTCAGAGAAACGAAACTAAAACGAGGAGAGAGCCCTTGAGATGGGCTTTCTAGTGGTATAAAACTTGTACAAATCCAACATTATTCTGGGGGTGATTTGGCCGTTCTTATGTTGTATTTCTCTCAGTAACAGTTCTGTGTACAAAAATCCCATTGAACATGCTTCTGAGAAACATTCTGAGTATCCCCACTTGCTGGTCATTTCCGGTATGAAGATTGCACAAAGTGGCCATAATACCTTGATTTTCGGACTGGCGGATATGAGAGGCAAATTTTGATATAAATGTTGTGTCTCTAGCATGCTTAGTTCATGAGTTATTGTCCAACATAGCGCAGAATTTGTTTCAAACCGTTTTTCGGCAGGAGATGCCTTGCTTGTGTTGATACGTAGCCCCAGTTGGTGGTGGTAGCAACCCTACTTGCTGGCCGCTCTCCTCGCCTACAAAATCGTCAGAGAAACGAAACTAGAACGAAAAGAGAGCCCTTGAGATGGGCTTTCCAGTGGTATAAACCTTGTACAAATCCAACATTATTCTGGGGGTGATTTGGCCGTTCTTATGTTGTATTTCTCTCAGTAACAGTTTTGTGTACAAAAATCCCATTGAACATGCTTCTGAGGAACATTCTGAGTATCCACTTGCTGGTCATTTCCGGTATGAAGATTGCACAAAGTGGCCATAAAACCTTGATTTTCGGACTCGGGGATATGAGAGGCAGATTTGGATATAAATTTTGTGTCTCTAGCATACTTAGTTCATGAGTTATTGTCCAACATAGCGCAGAATTTGTTTCAAACCGTTTTTCGGCAGGAGATGCCTTGCTTGTGTTGATACGTAGCCCCAGTTGGTGATTCTGAGTATCCCCACTTGCTGGTCATTTCCGGTATGAAGATTGCACAAAGTGGCCATAAAACCTTGATTTTCGGGCTCGGGGATATGAGAGGCAGATTTGGATATAAATTTTGTGTCTCTAGCATGCTTAGTTCATGAGTTATTATCCAACATAGCGCAGAATTTGTTTGAAACCGTTTTTCGGCAGGAGATGCCTTGCTTGTGTTGATACGTAGCCCCGGTTGGTGGTGGTAGCAACCCCACTTGCTGGCCGCTCTCCTCGCTTAAAAAATCGTCAGAGAAACGAAACTAGCACGAGGAGAGAGCCCTTGAGATGGGCTTTCCAGTGGTATAAAACTTGTACAAATCCAACATTATTCTGGGCGTGATTTGGCCGTTCTTATGTTGTATTTCACTCAGTAACAGTTCTGTGTATAAAAATCCCATTGAACATGCTTCTGAGGAACATTCTGAGTATCCCCACTTGCTGGTCATTTCCGGTATGAAGATTGCACAAAGTGGCCATAAAACCTTGATTTTCAGACTCGGGGATATGAGAGGCAGAATTGGATATAAATTTTGTGTCTCTAGCATGCTTAGTTCATGAGTTATTGTCCAACATAGCGCAGAATTTGTTTCAAACCGTTTTTCGGCAGGAGATGCCTTGCTTGTGTTGATACGTAGCCCCGGTTGGTGGTGGTAGCAACCCCACTTGCTGGCCGCTCTCCTCGCCTACAAAATCGTCAGAGAAACGAAACTACGACGAGGAGAGAGCCCGTGAGATGGGCTTTCCAGTGGTATAAAACTTGTACAAATCCAACATTATTCTGGGCGTGATTTGGCCGTTGTTATGTTGTATTTCTCTCAGTAACAGTTCTGTGTACAAAAATCCCATTGAACATGCTTCTGAGGAACATTCTGAGTATCCCCACTTGCTGGTCATTTCCGGTATGAAGATTGCACAAAGTGGCCATAAAACCTTGATTTTCGGACTCGGGGATATGAGAGGCAGATTTGGATATAAATTTTGTGTCTCTAGCATGTTTAGTTCATGAATTATTATCCAACATAGCGCAGAATTTGTTTCAAACCGTTTTTCGGCAGGAGATGCCTTGCTTGTGTTGATACGTAGCCCAGGTTGGTTGTGGTAGCAACCCCACTTGCTGGCCGCTCTCCTCGCCTAAAAAATCGTCAGAGAAACGAAACTAGAACGAGGAGAGAGCCCTTGAGATGGGCTTTCCCGTGGTATAAAACTTGTACAAATCCAACATTATTCTGGGGGTGATTTGGCCGTTCTTATGTTGTATTTCTCTCAGTAACAGTTCTGTGTACAAAAATCCCATTGAACATGCTTCTTAGAAACATTCTGAGTATCCCCACTTGCTGGTCATTTCCGGTATGAAGATTGCACAAAGTGGCCATAAAACCTTGATTTTCAGACTCGGGGATATAAGAGGCAGATTTGGATCTAAATTTTCTGTCTCTAGCATGTTTAGTTCATAAATTATTATCCAACATAGCGCAGAATTTGTTTCAAACCGTTTTTCGGCAGGAGATGCCTTGCTTGTGTTGATACGTAGCCCCGGTTGGTGGTGGTAGCAACCCCACTTGCTGGCCGCTCTCCTCGCCTAAAAAATCGTCAGAGAAACGAAACTACCACGAGGAGAGAGCCCATGAGATGGGCTTTCCCGTGGTATAAAACTTGTACAAATCCAACATTATTCTGGGGGTGATTTGGCCGTTCTTATGTTGTATTTCTCTCAGTAACAGTTCTGTGTACAAAAATCCCATTGAACATGCTTCTGAGGAACATTCTGAGTATCCCCACTTGCTGGTCATTTCCGGTATGAAGATTGCACAAAGTGGCCATAAAACCTTGATTTTCGGACTCGGGGATATGGGAGGCAGATTTGGATATAAATGTTGTGTCTCTAGCATGCTTAGTTCATGAGTTATTGTCCAACATAGCGCAGAATTTGTTTCAAACCGTTTTTCGGCAGGAGATGCCTTGCTTGTGTTGATACGTAGCCCCAGTTGGTGGTGGTAGCAACCCTACTTGCTGGCCACTCTCCTCGCCTAAAAAATCGTCAGAGAAACGAAACTACGACGAGGAGAGAGCCCTTGAGATGGGCTTTCCAGTGGTATAAAACTTGTACAAATCCAACATTATTCTGGGCGTGATTTGGCCGTTCTTATGTTGTATTTCTCTCAGTAACAGTTCTGTGTACAAAAATCCCATTGAACATGCCTTTGAGGAGCAATCTGAGTATCCCCACTTGCTGGTCATTTCCGGTATGAAGATTACACAAAGTGGCCATAAAACTTTAATTTTCGGAATCAGGGATATGAGAAGCAGATTTTGACATAAATTTGGTGTCTCTGACATGCTTAGTCTATGAGTTATTGTCAAACATAGCGCAGAGTTTGTTTCAAACCGTGTTTCGGGAGGAAATATCTTGCTTGTGTTGATACGTAGCCCCAGTTGGTGGTGGTAGCAACCATACTTCGTAGCCGTTTTCCTCGCCTACAAAATATTCACAGAAACGAAACTACAACGAGCAGAGAGCCCCTGAGATGGGCTTTCCAATGGTATAAAACTTGTACATATCCATTATTATTCTGAGGGTGAATTGGCGCTCCTTATGTTGTATTTCTCTCTTTGACAGTTATGTGTACAAAAATCCCATTGAACATGCTTTTGAGGAGCATTCTGAGTATCCCCACTTGCTGGTCGTTTCCGGTGTGAAGATTGCACAAAGTGGCCATAAAATTTTGATTTTCGGACTCAGGAATATGAGAGGCAGATTTTAACATAAATGTTGTGTCTCTAGCACGCTTAGTCCATGAGTTATTGTCAAACATATCGCAGAGTTTGTTTCAAATCTTTTTTTCGGCAGGAAATGTCTTGTTTGTGTTGATACGGAGCCCCAGTTGGTGGTAGCATCCCTACTTCGTGTACAAACAACTGTCAAAGAGAGAAATACAACATAAGGAGCGCCAATTCACCCTCAGAAAAAAAATGGATTTGTACAAATTTAAAACCATTGGAAAGCCCATCTCAATAATCACAGAAACAAAACCAAAACTAGGAGAGAGCCCTTGAGATAGGCTTTTCAAAGGTATAAAACCTGTACAAATCCATTATTATTCTGAGGGTGAATTGGCGCTCCTTATGTTGTATTTCTCTCTTTGACAGTTCTGTGTTCAAAAGTCCCATTGAACATGCTTTTGAGGAGCATTCTGAGTATCCCCACTTGCTGGTCATTTCCGGTATGAAGATTGCACAATGTGGCCATCAAACTTTATTTTTCGGACTCAGGGATATGAGAGGCAGATTTTGACATAAATGTTGTGTCCCTAGCATGCGTAGTCCATGAGTTATTGTCAAACATAGCGCAGACTTTGTTTCAAAACGTTTTTCCGCAGGAAATGTTTTGCTTGTGTTGATACGTAGCCCCAGTTGGTGGTGGTAGCAACCCTACTTCGTGGCCGTTTTCCTCGCCTTAAAAATAGTCACATAAATACAACTAAAACGAGGAGAGAGCCCTTGAGATGGGCTTTCCAATGGTATAAAACTTGTACATATCCATTATTATTCTGAGGGTGAATTGGCGCTCCTTATGTTGTATTTCTCTCTTTGACAGATCTGTGTTCAAAAATCCCATTGAACATGCTTTTGAGGAGCATTCTGAGTATCCCCACTTGCTAGTCATTTCCGTTATGAAGATTGCTCAAAGTGGCTATCAAACTTTAATTTTCGGACTCAGGGATATAAGAGGCAGATTTTGACATAAATGTTGTGTCTCTAGCATGCTTAGTCCATGAGTTATTGTCAAACATATCGCAGAGTTTGTTTCAAACCGTTTTTCCGCAGGAAATGTCTTGCTTGTGTTGATACGTAGCCCCAGTTGGTGGTGGTAGCAACCCTACTTCGTGGCCGTTTTTCTCGCCTACAAAATAGTCACAGAAACAAAACCAAAACTAGGAGAGAGCCCTTGAGATAGGCTTTTCAAAGGTATAAAACCTGTACAAATACATTATTATTCTGAGGGTGAATTGGCGCTCCTTATGTTGTATTTCTCTCTTTGACAGTTCTGTGTTCAAAAATCCCATTGAACATGCTTTTGAGGAGCATTCTGAGTATCCCCACTTGCTGGTCATTTCCGGTATGAAGATTGCACAAAGTGGCCATCAAACTTTATTTTTCGGACTCAGAGATATGAGAGGCAGATTTTGACTAAATTTTCTGTCCCTAGCATGCTTAGTCCATGAGTTATTGTCAAACATAGCGCAGACTTTGTTTCAAACCGTTTTTCGGCAGGCAATGTTTTGCTTGTGTTGATACGTAGCCCAAGTTGGTGGTGGTAGCAACCCTACTTCGTGGCCGTTTTCCTCGCCTAGAAAATAGTCACAGAAACAAAAGCAAAACGAAGAAAGAGCCCTTGAGATGGACTTTCCAATGGTTTAAACCTTGTACAAATCCAACATTATTCTGAGTGTGATTTGGCACTCCTTATGTTGTATTTCACTCTTTGACAGTTCTGTGTACAAAAATCCCATTGAACATGCTTTTGAGGAGCATTCTGAGTATCCCCACTTGCTGGTCTTTTTTGGTATGAAGATTGCAAAAAGTGGCCATAAAACTTAAATTTTCGGACTCAGGGATGTGAGAGGCAGATTTTGACGTAAATTTTGTGTCAAACATAGCGCAGAATTTGCTTCAAACCGTTTTCGGCAGGAAATGTCTTGCTTGTGTTGATACGTAGCCCCAGTTGGTGGTGGTAGCAACCCTACTTCGTGGCCGTTTTCCTCGCCTGCAAAATAGTCACAAAAACAAAACTAAAATGAGGAGACAGCCCTTAAGATGGGCTTTCCAATGGTATAAAACTTGTACAAATCCATTATTATTAATCTGAGGGTGATTTGGCGCTCCTTATGTTGTATTTCTTTATTTGACAGTTCTGTGTACAAAAATCCCATTGAACATGCTTTTGAGGAACATTCTGAGTATCCCCACTTGCTGGTCACTTCCGTTATGAAGATTGCACAAAGTGGCTATGAAACTTTAATTTTCGGACTCAGGGATATAAGAGGCAGATTTTGACGTAAATGTTGTGTCTCTAGCATGCTTAGTCCATGAGTTATTGTCAAACATAGCGCAGAGTTTGTTTCAAACCGTTTTTCGGCAGGAAATGTCTTGCTTGTGTTGATACGTAGCCCCAGTTGGTGGTGGTAGCAACCCTACTTCGTGGCCGTTTTCCTAGCCTACAAAATAGTCACATAACCAAAACTAGAACGAGGAGAGAGCCCTTGAGATGGGCTTTCCAATGGTATAAAACTTGTATAAATCCAGCATTATTCTGAGGATGATTTGGCGCTCCTTATGTTGTTTTTCTCTCTTTGACAGTTCTATGTACAAAAATCTTATTGAACATGCTTTTGAGGAGCAATCTGAGTATCCCCACTTGCTGGTCATTTCCGGTAGGAAGATTGTCAAAGTGGCCATAAAACTTTGATTTTCGGACTCAGAGATATGAGAGGCAGATTTTGACGTAAATGTTGTTTCTCTAGCATGCTTAGTTCATGAGTTATTGTCAAACGTAGCGCAGAATTTGTTTCAAACTGTTTTTTGGGCAGGAAATGTCTTGCTTGTGTTGATTTTTGGCCCCAGTTGGTGGTGGTAGCAACCCTACTTCCTGACCGCTTTCCCCGCCTACAAAGTCATCACAGAAACGAAAGTAGGAAGAGGAGAGAGCCCTTGAGATGGGATTTCCAATGGTATAAAACTTGTACCAATCCAGCATTATTCTGAGGGTGATTTGGCCGTCCTTATGTTTTATTTCTCTCTTTGACAGTTCTGGGTACAACAATCCCATTGAACATGCTTTTGAAGAACCTTCTGCGTATCCCCGCTTGTCATTGAATATTGCACAAAGTGGCCATAGTTTTTTATTTTTGGAACAAGGATATGAGAGGCAGATTTTGATATAAAGTTGGTGTCTCTAGCATGCTTAGCTCATGAGTTATTGTCAAACGTAGCGCAGAATTTGTTTCAAACTGTTGTTCGGCAGGAAATGTATAGCTTGTCATGATACGTAGCCCCAGTTGGTGGTGGTAGCAACCCTAACTTGTGTTTGTCTTTTTGACAGCTCTGTGTACAAAAATACCTTTGAACATGCTCTTGGGCAGCATTCGGAGTAACCCCACTTGCTGGTCATTTTCATTCTGAGGATGGTGCAAAGTGGCCCTAAAAGTTTATTTTTCGGATGCAGTGATATGTCAGGCACAGGTACGTACAAACTCGGTCGTTCCGCCGGCATGCTTAGTTCGGGAGTTATTGTCAAACAACCCGCAGAATTGATGTCGAACCCTTTTTTCGGCATTAACTTCTTGGTGGTGTTAGTATACGCAGCCCTAGTTAGTTAATTTGGTGGCGCTAGTAGCCCTACTCCCTGGCCGCTCGCCTTGCCTACAAAATCGTCATGCAAATCCAACATTATTCTGAGGGTGATTTGACCGTCCGTAACTTGTGTTTGTCTCTTTGACAGCTCTGTGTACAAAAATCCCGTTGAACATGCTCTTGACCTCTTAGTCATCTGGCCGGGAAAAAACTTATGTGGTGGGAAAGAACCAAAGTGCAAGTAAAATAAATTAAACAAGTTATTGCTCCTTGAAAAAAATTCATTACACCAATTGCTGAGATAATTGAATTAAATACTGCTCAAAGGAGGGACAAAATAATCCAGATTTATACAAATATGTTTTACTAATAATACCTTGTCTTTATACATCATACTTTAGAGTGACCTGGCCTCCTACTGTCCCCTTTATTTGATCTCCTTTTATTTTTCGTGTAAACAAGGTAATGATAATTGCTTAATCATTGATTGAATAACAACATAAAATAGATACGAGACAGGTTTATTACTACTTTTATTGGTATAAGGCCCAAGTATACATTAAAAATCATTATTTTCAAGCAATGAACGAAACAAGGACATAAAGAAAACAAGAAACATCGACAAAACGAAATAAAGGAAAAAAAATAACCACAAATAACACATTAATTAAGCAAACAAACATGCAAATCAAAAAAATAAAGAGAGAAAGAAATACACAAATAAAGGAACAAAGAAAATCATGAATTATTCATTTATTTATGTTTTATTTGAAATCTTTAGACGTAGGCCTACAATGAATGAAAGTTTAATAGGCTGTCAAGGAAATGTCAAACTGTAAAAACTGTCATCAACAGATGTGTATACAACCAAACCAATGTCAACAAAAACAATATTATTAGCCGATTAACCATTTAAAAATATAGAAGAAATAAATAAATAAACAAACTCATCCACAAAAATAATAAAGAAATACGCAGAAAAAAAATACAGAAGACGAATAAATCAATTAAAAGCATATCGGTACATATAGGGCCTATAAAGAAACAGAGGGGAAACACGGACATACATTTTAGAAATAAAGATACATTTAAGAAATTAAGAAATAGAGATACAACGAAATCAATAAATTAAGAAATACAACAATCTAGAAATAAATAAATAGAGACCATTAGGAATACAGTAGTAACATACATTAACAGCTTAAAGCTTACAACTTGCTATCTGTGCATGCCCTTTATAATTTCCATAAAGAAACCCGTGGATTGCTTAAGGGCTACGTCAGTTTGGTCAATAGACTGACAATCCAAACACCGGTAACATTGTCGTATCGGACAGCCACTTGTTCATGCATAGGCCTATATAGCATCTAATTTACTCAAAATGAGATTGGTAACCTAATAAATGAAAAAGTGGCGGCATTCGGATACGGAAATTTTTCCACATTACCTACATGTCAGCCAAACATAATGCATCATTGCCAGGAACATATTTTCTTTCCCCCATTCTAAAACTCAACTCCGGCCGTCGTCGCCCCCCCCCCCCACCCCCTCTTTATAAGCGAGCAAGGCATGCTGGGAAAACATTGCGCGGCGAGATCGATCAGCCCTGGGAGCGAGGTTGATCTCGATCATCCAGCTGATGCATTATCACATGACATTCGAAAGTCACATGACATTGTATTACCCACCTCTCTCTCCGTCACAGTTGTTGCAGGCGCGCATGCAGCCGCAGTCTAGTCTCAGTCAATGTTGCATAATGGGACTGTCCCGGTGTATATTGAAAGTTGTTGAACAATGACTGATAGATAGATAGATAGATACGTTAACGTAAACTAACTAGGTACCGGGGATAATGATACGTTGATACTAGTATAGGTGTGTAGGGGACGGACGAAGTGATTCACACGTCAACGATAAGCATGCAGATAAGTGACACAAGTGCTTTCGAATGACCTGAATTCTGAGCTGAGCTCAATATAAAAAGGTAAACACTAGTATTAGTGAAGTTTGAACAGTAAATTTTGTCATGACTTCATCAAAGCATACTCATTCATATTGAGAAGTAAAAGTCTATAATTATTGGCAATAATTGAGATCAGCTGTTGCTCACCGAATGCGAATGGCCGTCTCTCTACAGTGCTAGTGATGAGTGTACTGTAGCCCACCTTGTTGAGCTGTAATGGCTCTCTTTTAACATCGGTCTTATAACACTCACCATTACAGCCCACCATCCATACATGTCTTAAACGCGTAGTTTAAAAGTACGAGCAAGTCGTACCTCTTTGATCGCAAATTTCTCCCACTTATAAACATCACATACTACTCCAACCTCCCTCACTTTGTTCCTTACATCCTTACAATTTTTGTGACGTATTCCAGGGCTCACCAAATGATGCCTTAGTCCAGATATGATGATTTGAAAATGGCCAAAAAAAATTGTGTACAAAAATTACATTGAAGTTCGTCTCGCAACGGGGCCGCCATTTAACTTCTGCTTCACTGCCTGTTGATCGTGAGAAAGTCAGGGCGCCCGGCTGTTCATGAATATGCACGAGCGAGGAAGCCTACAGCAAGCGCCGCGCGACGTCACCTAATGCATATTCATGACTTGCCATGCACGCGCGCACACATCGGGCTCCGATTAAGTACTACAGCTTCCCGTGTGACGTCATCTGATGCATATTCATAATACGCCATACACACACGCGCGGACAGATCAGCCGGGTGCCCTGACTATAAATACAACAAAAATTATATTTAAGGGACTTACATTACAAGAAACATTGATTTAGAGTTTGTATCTAAAATTGTTTACTAATTTGAAAAGCCCATACCAGCAAAAACCAATCCTTCAAAGAAATGTGTTTTCTAAAGTGATCCCAAAGTCAAGAAAATACATGTAACATCTGAAGTCTAAGTTGTAACATCTTGTACTCTAGGCCCTATGCCCAATAGATTCCGATTCTGCAAAGCTCATTATTGACTTTTTTTAAACATCATTTCCACCAACTATCCAATGTTTAAAATGTTGTTTACGTTATCTTATAAATGTAGTTCATTGAGCGAGTTTGTGATTGGCAAACTAATTGGGCAAAAAAGTGATATTAATGGAAGATTTGTTTTGTTTTTAAACTTAGTTTGTTCTCAGGTATTCAGTCACTAATCAAAAGTTTGTTAATCTTCCCAAGGAAATAACTGAGAAACTGATTTCACCACAAGAAGGTAGGCCTAATGTGTATGCAGATAAATTAAATGTTCAGGATTTAAAGGCAGTCTGTATGAACTACATGTAACTTTCCCCAACTTCTCAAAAACCAACAGCATGTTTTGTTTGACTCTGTTGGACTGAGGACTGTGGTAGTAGACTGTAAATAGCCTACGTGGAATCAGGCATAGGCCTACTGTAATACCATATTCAGAGTCTAACAGTTTGGATGTTGGGTTACCATGGTGCATTCTGCATGTATACTGCATCTGTTGACTAACTGTGCAAACTCCAATAGACTGGATATACATATCTCGCACAGGGCGCAGTCAGTCGCGGTGCAAACAAAAGCAGCGTATCGTAATTAATCTGAAAGAGCCCCCCCGTGTGATTTGAAGAAGATTGCTATTGTGTTGGTTCTGTACTTTAAGATGTCTACATGTATGTTGGTGACTCCCTGGTGTCAGAAGGCAGGCAGGCTGTTCCATTGGGCTATTGTTCTTGGCAAAAATGAGTAGTTAAACAGTTTTTGTTTGGTTGAGGAGGTTTAAATGATAAAGCAGACGTTTGTCTAGTTTGTCTTGATTGATGTAAGATTGCTGAGGTCAATTGATGCCAGACGATGCGAAGCTTTGTACAATCTAGTGTTAGTCGGGCAGCCAGCCTTAATTCATGTAATGATTTCCATTCCAGGTCTTTTACCATTATCGAAACTCTGCTCTGTCTGCTGTAGTTGCACTTCACAAATCTTGCTGCCAGGTACTGGATTGCTTCCAAAGCGTAGACTTGTTGGTGGTCCCAGATAGTTGAACAATGTTCTAATTGTGGTCTGACAAGGGTTCTGTAGGCTGTTGCTGTAGCTTTGACGCTAGATTAGATGTTGACAATGTGGTGGAAGTTTCTACAAAGAAGCCCCAGAGTTGTGTTAGTTTTGGGGACTGTTTTATTGATGTGGTTGTTCCAGGACAAGTTGTTGTTGATAGTCATTTAGTAATGTTGAGTTTATTAGAGTGTGGAAGGATCCTAGTTAGTTAATCACTCGCCAAGTCCATCAAATTTACGCTCAATGTGCTTTACACTTACGCAAAATACGAATAGCATCATCCAACATTTTATAAAAAGCATGAGTCTTATTTTGTGTTCCTTCACTCTCTGAAACTACACTTCAGCTTTGGTCCTGGACCATGTGCCAAAGGCTCTGATGGAGGAGTGTTTTAGAGGTCAAATTGTTTTAACGGTTGTCACTCTACCTGGACGGATGTGGGCTCTGGAGTGCTGCAGGGCTCTGTTCTGGGGGCCTTGCTTTGTAATAGACCTATCAATGATCTCAATCTTAATAATTTGCCCTATCATTATGCAGATGACACCTTTGTTTTTAAACAGACAGGCCTATGGTCTGAGAGTTACGTTGTTCAACTTTAAACTGATTTCAACATCACCACTGACTGGGCTATAAATAATTCACTCACACTTAATCCTCAGAAATGCTAAGTTATGGCCCCAAGGGTTAAACAGCTATCTTACCCCCTCTGTACTCTCTGGGTGATACTCTCAAGTAAGAGGTGAACACATTGAAATTACTTCGTTCACATTTCAGCACAATCTCAGTTGGGATGAGCATGTTAACAACTCTTTTTTAACTACATTTACTCTATGCCATGTCTTTTTTATCAGGAACTGGAGTTCCTATTCTGTTAGCATTACAGATAGGTTTATGTGTGCCCCATTGTCTAACTTGTTACTGAACTTAAAAATCATCTTCTGAATTTGCATTGTGTAGGATTCCCATTTTGTGTCTGTTTGTTTCTGGTGCTCTTCTGTCCGCTATTCTTTGTTTGTGTGTCTGCGTGTGTTTTCGTTTTGATTTTCATTGTCACTGTTTTGGGTCGGAGTGACACACCCCTTTAGTGATAGTGTTTTATTTTACTTTTGTCTTTCTCGTAGGCAGCCTATTTTTGGTTTTGTCTGTTTCCCTTGTTGAATGTTGTCCTATTTCTGTTTCCTTGTGTTTTCCGTGGGGTATGTTTGGCCCTTTTTGAGTGTTTTCTCTTTGCCTTGTATATATATTTTAATGGTAAACATGTACCTGCTGGTGTCAAGGCTCACAATTCCAGTGCCAGGGATGCACCTTTATTAATGTGTAGTGTGCATAAAAATTGATTGTAACAACAAATGTTCACTTAGGCCTAATAGTTGCTATTACAGGGATCTGTTGTCTATCCTCACTGAGCTACACGTATGTATTTTTTATACAGTGATAGGAAAGGAAACGAAAATGGGCAAAGCGGATGGAAGATTTGTTTCTGCGTTAAGTTTGTGCTTGGCCTGAACAAGATTCACAAGAAGTTGTACGGTGTATTTGACAAACATTGTCAATGAGTGAATTAAAACAATTGATCTCTAATGAAATTCCATTGATTAGGCTTTATGTTTGCAGTACTCTCAGATTACAGGCAGTCGCACAGCAAGTATGAGGCAGCAGATGCAACCACTCACAGCAACCTGGCTGATCCTGATGATGCATTCATTGATGATATCCTGCAGTAACATCAACACAAACGTCTATAAAACTGGTAGCGATGGGGCTCATTTTGACCCACGCCAACTGCAGTTTCTCGGAGGATATTTAAAGGAGCCAGTTCATTTGCATACCCCAGCCCCAGGGAATATCTCTCAAGAATGCCAGGAGGAATTGTATCAACTCTTGAACATCTCAAGTCCAGAGTATAAGGATGAATCAAAAGGTATGTACAATAGGGTATAAACCTTGATCTGTTTGCAGTTTGTGACCTTCAGCTTACCAAACATGCCAAAACACATTCTGTCTGTGAATATATTACTAAGTGTTCCGTGAGAAGTTCTAGCCATACCAATTTTGTTTGTCAGGCCCTGTCTGAATTAAATGCCTACAGTTATAATTCTTCAATATTGCCATTGCAGCCAATGGCCAATCTCACAGCCGAAGCTGCTTGATTCTCAGGATTTGCGCTTAGAACCCAACTATTACAAAAACTTCACATGTAATGTTTTCAGGTATGCGCCCCCCTTTATTCTTGTCAAAAGTTGAAATCACTCGCCTGCAAACTTCATACTAGAATATTTCATGTTTATTTTCATTGAGCTGTGTACATTTTGTGCCTGCAGAAAGACCAGGCTCTGTGGATGAGTTTTAATGTGCCAAATCATCTATAGAGTTGCTGGGTTGTCAATAACTGTTGACCTTCAAAAAGGTTTAGTTTTTGAAGTTGATGTGGCTTAGATGTGGTAAAAATGTACCCTTGAAAGTGTTCAAGAATTTCCCTTCTGAAAGGGGAAGGCCTCTTTCCTGATGAGACCAATTTCAGGGTTTTTCTCTTAAACTTTTCAGTGACTAGCCAGCGGGTCTAGTTAGCTTGTTGTTTTCACTAGTCAGCCAGCTTTTTCACATAGTCTATAGGTCTATTGAATTTTAAATGGGATGCTTTTTATCACTAAACTAGCAAGCCAGACAACTTTGACAGAACATGACTGGCCCTCAGCTGTTTTCTAGCATTTGGCCAGGTGATCACTGCTAAGCCCCTTTCACACTACAAGTATTTCTAGGGAAATTCCTCAGGAAAATGTGGTTGACCTTTTCACACTTGAAATGCTAACCATGTCAAACTCCAGGGAAATTCCCATTTCCTGGGAATTGGATACTCCTGCTTAGGGGTAGGGTTAATAAGCGAGATAACTCCAGGGTTAGTACACTGTGAGTGCATGCATGCATTCTCCATAAAAATTGCATAAAGTGTAAAACCAGCAAAAGTTATGGGTGGGGTTAACATTCTCTAATAATTTCCTGGGGTATTCATGGTATTATTGCCTGGAATTTGGCTGTCTAGTGTGAAAGGGGCTTTAAGAGTGCAACGCTGACTTTTAAAGGAACACTAAAAGGCCCAACAAAGCAGAGCTTTGGCCATTGCCTCTAGAACAATTACAGGCTGAAATATCTTTAGTAAAAATCGTTTTCATTCTCAGTTTGCTTAATATTGGTATCTGTCCCCTTTTTTCCTCCCTAAACATTTAGCATTGGATGCATTTGGTAAGCCAGGATCTGGGTTCCTTGAAGGTAACTTTGTCTGGCTTGGTAGCTATGATGAGTGTATGGACTTGGAAGAGTTCAACTATTGCCTGGCTAATGTTTACATACCATCACAGGTGAGACTTTTAGGATGTTAGTCTCTTCGTACCTTTGCCACTTCGTACCTTGGTCACTTCGTACCGTGGTCACTTTGTACATTCCGTAGCCGCGGTTTTCTACTGT
Organism: Plazaster borealis; assembly: GCA_021014325.1. NCBI lineage: Eukaryota > Metazoa > Echinodermata > Asteroidea > Forcipulatida > Labidiasteridae > Plazaster > Plazaster borealis. Next base: position 8,528,009 of record CM037460.1, on the reverse strand, counting down.
GTTTTTTTATTTTTGTTTTCTTATTATGTTTGTCAAAACAACAAAATATTGTGGGGTTTTTCTAAGGAAAAAACAATGTTTTATAACTAATAGGCTACGTAGTTTTGTTCATTTTTTCTAAATAAATTTCTGAAGTATTTTGTTTTACTTGTATTTTAAATTTTTTAGACAAAACATATTATAATTTTAATTTTAGTTTATTTTCTTGTTAAATTATACAAGTGCCAAAAACAAACAAAATATTGTTTTCTTCCCATAATTAAAGTTTTTTATTCTTATCAACATTTGCATTTTGCCAAAACAAAACGTGATTTTTCATTTTCATTTATTTTTTTACTTGTCATTAAAGTTGTTTTCTTTGTACACGACAATTCACTGTTAGTCTCTGAGTCAAGTCTCAACGTATCATTAACAAGACTGTAAGAAGGTACAAAGTGTCTTGTAAAAGCTACGAAGTGTCCAAGGTACGAAGTGTCAAAAGTCACTTTGTACCTTACAAAAGGTACGAAGTGTCCGGGGTTTGAAGTGGCAAAGGTAGGAAATGACCTGACACTGACTTTTACATCACCCTATTCTCTCCCTCACTCTCATAAAGCCTTTTTTTACCCTCATGTGTTCAAAACCATTTGCACGCTTCACTGGTCATGCATGGTTACTACAGTTTGATACAATGGTAAAGCTGTTCCGTCCGAAGTTGCGATTTAAGAATCGTCCCAACTATAGTTGGGACCGGCCCTAACTTGAGTTCATTACAGTTGGGACGGCCCAGCTATCTGGGATTGCTGGATAATGCTGTGATGTAGATAACCACAATGAGTGGGTCTCTAAAGTAATGTTTGATCCTCTGAAGTTTCTCTGGGCTTACAACAGGGATCATAATATGTTATACACAGTAATTCTCAAAGGGCAAAACTTGTGTCAACTTGGTCAACTCAATCACAAACACTCAATTAATTTACCCTCACCATCACCTATAGACCTTTCTTTTGTTGATAAACAAAGTGCGCCGGTTGACATGGCCAGCCGAATGTTAGTAAAACAATCAATCGTGTTAAAAGAAAATTGTGACCAACTTCAACTTTTTCTGTAAAGATTCATGAGCTGAAATACCTCCCATGATTGGTTGATTTGTTTCCAATAAATTCAACATTTTTTTTGAATATTTGTGCGACATTGCTGCAAACTACGGCTATCTGTTTTTGCTTTGCATTTATGGCTTTCCATATTTTTCCACCCTCGCTTGGCAAAAACTCGGGCTGCGATGTGTCAAAAGAAAGGTCTATATCAGGACTGCAGCAGTCTAGTGTGGTAACAATCCAATGCAATGTATAACAGCCGCATGGTTCCCTGCTTGGTGACAGATCTCTTGATCCCAGCTAAAGTACATGTAGTTGGGCAGCCCAACTGTAAAACTCAAGTTGGGACTGGTCCCAATATGGTTGTGACGTTTCTAAAGTTGGGACAGAACAAAGCTGTGGAGTGTGTACAGAGTCTATGTGAAGAGTAAGGAAGGGACATTTTATTAATGGTTTTGAATGGTCAATCAATAGGAGGGACGTAAGAAGGAAATGTTTATTTAAAAAAAGTATGCTGGGAGTTTGTCATGTGGACTTATTTGTGGATTTGGACTGTATAGATTATGAATCCAAATGACTGTTCTGTTATACTGCTATTTTTCTGTGTTAGTTTCTGCTTTAGTTTTTTACCACTAGAGATCACAGACATCTTCAATTAAGCCTTTTTTGCTCTGCAGGTTTCACATTAACCATTGTATCTCCCAATTAAACAACCTTTAGCCCTTTTTTACTCTCTGCGGGTATCCCCTTCATCATGAACATTGTATGTTTCAATACTTCTCTGTACGTATGCTCTCTTGTAAAAATTGTTGTATTTTGTTGCGATTGCAGTTCAAACCCCATACTCTGTTGCACTGTTAGCAGGGTTCTACATGGCCTTGACATGTTCATGTACAATGCAAGTCCCCAGGAAAAAGATTCCTATTGGTGCTTTTAGCAGGGTAAATACATACATGTAGCCCCTATGTACATAGGACTCTTTCTCTGTGCTGTACACAGATACAGTCACTGTCCTATTTTAATACAATTTAGTGAAACGCCTCCAGGGCTAGTTAAATTGCCCAGTGCCAAGGCTGGCATAAACCAGTTAACTTCACATGCCACAGAAACCTCTTTATTTTGCTGCGTTGAGTGGGGTTTTCATTTCAACTGTTTTGTATCTTGATGCATTAACTCTTTGGTGCACGGATTAATTCTATTGTTTTTAAGATTACACGAAAACAAAAAAACGTTCAGCCATGTTTTTCTGGAATTTTTTCAACAGCGCCCCCTATTAAAAATGGCATCAAAAGAAAGCCCAACCATTGCTCTGAACAACCGAATGAGGGCGACATTTATGGACCTTTATTTTTTAAGTTATGACCACTTTTCCAAAGTCCAAATTGAACGCGCTTTTGGCGGTCGCTAGCGACCGCTCTGTGCACCAAAGGGTTAAGCAGGGTGCCCAGAAAACACCTGATGGTGGTTTGGGTTATTGAACTTCTAAGGTCAAAACAATGTTTGCCTTATCATTTAGAAATCCGTGATCACTTGTTGTATTTATCGGAATGAAATAAAGCCATGGTGTTCATATCATTTACAGGGTCAACCAGCCGTGTTGCGGTGGGGAGTGTGTACTCCAGCCTCATGCTCTGAAGAGGACGTGGAGAATGCACTCAATATTCTGCATGGTAAATATTCTCTGCTAATTACAGGATTCATAAACTGGCCTCTTGTTACTGGGCACGTGGTCTCGTGGTTAAGACATCTGCTCTAGAATGCAGAGGTTTTGGTTTTGAATCTCAGTCCCATCCAAGTTGTATGCCTGCACGGATTTTCTTTTTCAGCAGGACTCGGGGTAAGCACTGAATATACAGTGTTTATCATAATAATAATAACAACAGGCATTTATACATGTATACGTACATGTAGAGCGCTCTTACACTGGGTACCACAGCACTTTACAAGACACTATACAATAAACAAATAAATAAAGGCTACAGTGATTATCACACATCGATGTAGGTGAAAACCAGAATAACTGATCTAATCTTTAAAGGGTGTTAATCTTTAAAGGCACTGAACACGTTTGGAAATTGTCAAAGACCAGTGTTCTCACTTGGTGTATCCCAACATATGCATAAAATAACAAGCATGTGAAAATTTGGGCTCGAAGTTGCAAGAAAATGATGAAAGAAAAAACACCCTTGTTGTACAAATGTGTGTGCTTTCAGATAAGAATACAAACTTCTTGCAAGAAGTTATTATTATTTTAGTGAGAAATTACCTCTTTCTCAAAAACTATGTTACTTCAGAGGGAGTCGTTTCCTACAATGTTTTTTACTATCAACAGCTCTCCGTTGCTTCTTACCAAGTAAGTTTTTATGCTAATATTTGTTTTGAGTCATTACCAAACGTGTACGATACCTTTAAAGGTGTTAATTTTCCCAGAATCAGGCAGAAACACCGCAGCGTTCGATTGGCCTTGTATGTGGCTACCTTGAGTGTAAATCCCCGGTACATATGGGGAAGCTAATCGAACGCACTCATTATAATATGAAATTGGTGGCGTGTCGTGGCCAAGCAGTTAAGAGCACCGGACTCGAACTCTGGCATGTCTGGTGTTTTTGATCAGCAGAGTGTGGGTTTGAGTCCTGGTCAGGGCACTTGTGCCTTGATCAAGATACTTTACCAGTTTTGTCCTTCGGACTGGACATAAACCGTAGGTCCCGTGTACTAGGATTCTAGTACTCGTAAAGGTATCTACAACACTTTGCACGTAAAGGTATCCACAACACTTTTCATGGAAGAGTTGGAGTTAACCCCAGTGTGTTTGGGTCACATATCGAGCACCCTTGTTTACAGGTTTCCTCAGGCTTGCAAGCCACTATGATTAAGTTCACTTATGGGGCATCCTTGGTTTTATTACCACATACAAGAAGAATGATAAATTGCTGGCCCTGTGTTCCAGGAAATGAAGTGCATTATTTTAGAACACACAAACCTTGTCAAACACTGCACATGCCTGGTTATACATGGGCGGGTATGTTTTTTGAGACGTTGTGCACACTTTGAATCAAAAGAAGTCTGAGGTCAATTTGTGACGCACCACTGCCAGAATTGGGCACTTGTCGGAAATAGTGAAAAAGGTTTTAAATGTGAAAACAATCAAAACATAAGCCATGATGTCAATGTGACACGATGTCTTAAATGTTCTGTGTGTTGAGAAAATTAGGAAATTAGAAAGCTCTTCTCATCTGTTAGATGAGCAAATAAACCCGGTTTTGAGTTTCGGCATGAAGTGACCTGGTTTTGGCACATAGTGTCACATTTTCTGGCATTAGGAATATTAGAGAGATATCTTGAGGGCTCACCCTTGACACTAGCCTGGCGGACATTGTCTAGTTAAAAAATGCTGTATCAGGTTAGTAAACACCACTTCTCAACTTGCCCTATGGGCCACTAATGGGCTAAAACTACAGGTGCAACCTACATGAACTTGTTTAAAATGCTCATATTTCTTCCTTTTCAGATGTGAATAATATATTTTGTTTAATGTATTAAATTATTTTTGAGTAGGTGAGAATGTAACTTTATTTGACCATTAAACTACTTGTGATCGCTACCATTAATACATCAGAAAGATACATTTATGACTATACATGTTTAAAATATGAGCTACTAAAATCAAATAAAATAGGCAAGTAAACTGCACAGTTTACTAGCCCGGTGGGCTCTTTTACGAAAGGCCCAGTTTCATGGAGCTGCTTAAGCACAACAATTAACTAAGCACAACAAAAGTTTGCTTACCAGAACAAGGTTATCAGCCCATTTCATATGTACCATTTGTGATGGGTATCCTGCTCATTTCTGCTAGGCAGAAAAGTGTTAAGCACTTTTTTGTGCTTAATGAAACTAGACCCTGCTCTTTGAGGGCAATGTACGCATAACAAGTACATGGTTACATGAGTATCCTAATCATGTAGCAAATGTGTCTGGTGCAGCCTGTGATCAGAAGTCCTAACTCTAAGAGCACCCAATTAATGCTAAGCATGAATTAACATTGATTCACTTTTTTTTGTTATATTTAATCACTTTCAGCTGTTCTTGGGGACGTGTCGTTGTCGTTTGATAATATAACATCAGCTGGAGTTAGTTGTGCCACCAATCCACCTATCCCTTACAGCGTTGGATTCTATTGCACAGTGTGAGTTTAAAATCTGTTGAATCTTAATTTATTTGACAAGCTTTAACTTAATACAGAATCGGCATTTGAAGCATGCCGTGGTTGAGCGGTCTAGAGCATCAAGCACAAGTTTTTGTGGCTGAGTCATCAGAGTGTGGGTTTCGATCCTGCTCGTGACACATGCTCTTGGGCAAGACACTTAACTATAATTGCTTCTTATCACCCAAGAGTAAATTGGTACCTGCTTGGGTAGATGTTGTTGATCATGTTGATGTGAATGGTTAGCAACCTGTGTGCCAATTTGGCTGCTAAAGGCCCAATGAACAGGGGGTAGACGAGTGTGACACAATGTTTAAAATGCCTTATATTATTATTATTATTTGAAGTACTTTAACTATCATCCCTTGTCATCAGATGTACTTGAGAAACTTCCTCGGACTTTCTGTTTTGTATTTAGAATTCTTTTGGTAATCATTGGCATGTTGATGATCGGAGGTGCCCTGTATGCTGAATACCTGAAATTTGTTGCCAGACAAAAATCAGATTCACTTCATCAGACTAGGCAGGAGGATGATGATCTATTGTTGGGGAGTGAAAATAACCATAGCAATGCAAGCAATAATCACTCCAATAATCACTCTCAAGGTACGCTACTCGGTCTATATTTGAATGTGTCACTATATCAAACAAGTCTGACCAGTCTAAACTCATCCAGGTGTTGCTTGATTCTTTTTTGTTCAACAAATTTGTTTCCCTATCCCCCAGGAGGTATATTTGGAAGGTTTCTGCTCTGTTTTGCTGTGACGCTTAACCTCTCCAAGCTTCTCGACACTCAGCAGAGAGACAAAAGCATCAGCTCTTTGAATGGCATTCGGTTTATCAGCATGACCTGGGTCATCCTGGGTCACACCTTTTATTTTTTAATTGTCTATGGAATTGAAGGTAATTTAAATATAACTTGGGTATTGAAACTTTCAATCCTTAAAGTTTGAATATTAGACTCAAGCATTGCCCTAGTTTGAATCTGTGAGTCTTTCCCCAGTGCCCCTTTATTTCCCTGTATTCCACATTCTACTTTGCAATAGAATGCGTCAGGATTTAAAATGTCTGAAACCTCGTGTCTTTAGACCCTGAATCTTGAAGCCTCGATGCCTGTGAACTTGGGTCCTGGGAACTTGGGTCACAGAACCTTGGAATTTGAATCACTTGTTCTTTGAGCCTTGCATCCAGGATCCTTGAGCTATGAAACTTTGACTTCTGGTAGAACCGTAACACTAAAACCTTGACTTTTGGAATCTAAGTCCTAAAACTTTGGTTCTTTGAACCTTGAATCCTTAAACCTTTGTTCCCTAAACTTTGATGTACCGTGTCGGATATGGGAGCAAAGGGTACCCCCTCCCATATTTTACACACTATTTTTCTCTTGTACAGAATTCTCCCCCTAAAATCCTCTAAAGAATTCCTTAGATTCCAAGCTCACAATGGGGGGGGGGGCACCACCATGCCCCATATCGAGCACCAAATGAACTTTGACTTCTTGAACCTTAAGTCCTGGAACCATGACCGTTGAAACATTGTTTTTTTTTGTACAGTACCAAATCCATTAAAACCAGGCAGACAATTTGGAAGGTGTAAAAATAGTGACTTTCAAAGTTTTATTCCAAATTCGTTTGCAGAAAATCCTCTCACCTTGCTAAACTGGTTGGAAGAGGACTTCGGCTTTCAAGCTGTGGCAAGTGCATTCTTCGCTGTCGACTCCTTTTTCTTCCTAAGGTAAAGTATTCAGTTGTTTTCACAGAAATTGAAGCAAAACCAAAACTACAAAACAAATAAATACCAACTACCAATCATAGTGAGTAGTAAGCAGAAGAACAAAATTTGATACAACTTTTGTTAGTGGAATTCTAACTATCAGCAGTGTATAGTATTTCAACAGGTAATATGCTTTTGCAACAGACAGCAACAAGAAGTCTAAAGGGTGTTTTTGACTTCTTGTTTTTGCATTCTCACTTCCTTTTACAAGGAATGAGATTCTTCCGCCTTTTGGCAGAATTCAGACTCTGGAACTTCAAGAAACGGACTTTTATTTTCAGTTCCGACTTTTTAAAATCTCTGACTTTAAAGGCACTGAACACGTTCGGTAATTGTCAAAGACCAGTGTTCTCACTTGGTGTATCCCAACATATGCATAAAACAACAAGCCTGTGAAAATTTGGGCTCAATTGGTCATCGAAGTTGCAAAAAAATTATGAAAGAAAAAACACTTGTTGTACAAATTTGTGTGCTTTCAGATATAGGAATAAAAAACTTCTTGCAAGAAGTTGTTATTATTTTAGTGAGAAATTACCTCTTTCTCAAAAACTGCGTTACTTCAGAGGGAGTCGTTTCCTACAATGTTTTATACTATCAACAGCTCTCCCTTGCCAAGTAAGTTTTTACGCTAATATTTTTTTTGAGTCATTACCAAACGTGTACGATACCTTTATATAGACAATAAAATAATATAAGTTTTGAAGATTTTGAAATGAAATATAACAGTTTTTTGCTCACTATTTTGCTTTATGTCACGTCTTTTTTTTTTGTACAGGTACATGTACATGTAGTTACAAGTAAGCCACGCTGTCTATTTGCACATGGTACGGCCACAGCCGGCTGTCAGCAGTAGGCAGGCTGTCAAATAATGGAGCCTAAGGTGGTACACAAGTACATGTACACAACCACATATTGTTCGGTCGCCTGCTGGTCATCCATTCACACACAATACATTGTGTATTGTACGCGTATTGTACAGCACAATACGACAGTCCAAGCTAACAAACAGTACGCACACTGTGTTTAGCTATTGAAAATTACTATATTTATAAAAAAGCTTGGCTAGACTCCAACTCCGTATAGGTTCACGAGCAGAGTAAAAAATAGCTGCACAGTGTGGTGCAGGCCTGCGGATTCTGTACTGTACACAGCCTTGGAAAAAGGCTGTTCAAACATCAACAACTTTTGGCGATAAAGGGGCTTGCGTGTAATGCGGGGCAAAGTTCGTTGTTTTTTTATCCCAACGTACGTTGTCGAACACTGATCATTAAATCGTGAAGATGTCAGTGCAAAAGAAGTAAAAAAGGTAAGTGCTATAAAACTGATCCTCAAATCAGGAATCCATGGAAATGTTTGTCGATGAAAATACCACTATGTAGGGGAGAAATTGGGCGACAAGATCGTCCGAAACACGCTTCATGGCGAACTTCACAGGCGAGTCAAAAGTTTGGTTGACTCGCCCGGCCTGCGGACAAACATTTGAGTTTTTCATTTTTTTCAGAATCTCATCCTGTTTTACAAGCTTTGGTATCTTGATTTGTTTACAGCGGTTTTTTGGTTTCCTACTTAACGTTGAGCCGTATGCAGGAACTGAACTCGGTCAAGGCCTGGCTGTGGTTTTATTTTCATCGCTATTGGAGGTAATGTTGTTTATACCAGGTGTGCATGAAATGATTATTCTCTTGATTTATTAGTATTACACACATTTTAGAAACCAATCCTAAATTAACACAAATCATTTGTAAATCTTTTTATCTCAAGTTCTGATGGCTAAATCTTCAGAGTGTGGGTTCAATTCCCGGTCGTGACACTTGCGCACGGCCCACTTGACCATGATAAAAGATTCTCGTAAAGAAAGGGTATACCTTTGGTAATTACTCCAAAAATGAATGACCACAAAAACTTACTTTGGTAAGAAGCACTGCAGCTGTTAATAATGTTTAACATTTTGAGAAACGATTCCCTCCTATAGGAATGTGGTTTTAGATTAAGCGGTTCAAAACATTGTCAATCTGAGAAACGTTTCTGCATAAAATGATTCTCAGATTGTGCATTCCAATTACGGATTATTCTTCCTGCGTGGACATAACCGCTCCAGATTTGTTGCGATATATCAAAAACGCTACCACCTTTTGAAATTAAATTTTCACAGGTTAGTTGTATTGTATACTACATTTAAACAGGATTAAAACAATCGAACAGTTCCAAAAAGCAAAGGTATACTTTGCCTTTAACCCAGGCATATAAATAAGAACCTGCGAGGGCTGAGATAATAATGCGTTGGGTTAGCCCCTTAGTGCTAACATAAGCAGCTTCAGGTTGTATGCTCCCCAGGGAGTTTGAGGATTTGTTTTTGTACTTTAAATGAATGACGTCTAAAGGATAATTCCATTTTCTCTACAAAAGGCTGACTCCTGTGCTGATCGTCACCATCTTGATCACTGTGTACATTCAACCATTCTTCGGAGATGCTCCAATATGGCAATCAACCACAGCTAGACCCAAGTGCCAACAGTACTGGTGGACCAATCTACTGTACATCAATAATTTCTATCCGCAGGAGTTTACTCAAGAGGTTTGTGTTGATACGTTTTTACTTTGTAGGTAGTTCCCACTTGACGTCACACAGTGTAAAGTCGGCCATCTTGATATTGGCAATGAGAGCTATTTGTTTAATGCACAACTATGCCTTAATGATTAAATTATCACTGACATAAATGGTGCATGAAAGGGTTAAGGTCCTCTCAGGATTGGTCAGTGAACCACTTGGCTGCGTAGACAAATTTCCTTGAAGTGACTGCAAAGGTAGTTATTAAAACTATGATTTAATGATTCTAGCATTGGTGACATTTGGAGGCAGACCACTCCAAACTGGAGGAAAAGAATACATTGAAGTGCTCTTAAAATTGTTCTTGGAAATTGTCAAAGACCAATGTTCTCACCTGGTGTATCCCAACATGTGCATAAAATAACAAGCCTGTGAAAATTTGGGCTCAATTGGTCATCGAAGTTGCAAGAAAATGATGAAAGAAAAAACACCCTTGTTGTACAAATTTGTGTGCTTTCAGACAGGAATAAAAACTTCCTGCAAGAAGTTTTTATTTTTTTGGTGAGAAATTCCCTCTTTCGCAAAAACTATGTTACTGCAGAGGGAGTCGTTTCCTACAATGTTTTATACTATCAACAGCTCTCTGTTGCTTGTTACCAAGTAAGTTTTATGCTAATATTTGTTTTGAGTCATTACCAAACGTGTACGATACCTTTAAGGCTGAAGGTTCTTGCATACAAATGGTTGAATAAAAGTATGTCATCTGAAGTCAAACTGTACTAGTATTACAGTGTTGTGGTCGTTACCACAAGGTCTGAGACCTCCCCTCTATGACTGAGACAGAGACCAACTTTCCCTTTTTTCCCAATGGATTTTGTAATGCTGAAACCACTGCTGTGATTATTTGTACATGTATAACAAAGAATCAAATATAGTAAAAAGCAAAAAAATATCAGAAAATATTTACCATGTCATTTTCTGATTACTGTGGTCGAGTATGAAGGTAAGGGCTTGAAAGGTCTGAACATGACACCCTAAAACCTTTGCTTGAAGACCGAGACTGACTCTTCAAAATCAAGACATTGAAACAGCCGAGACCTTAACAAATTAAGCTTCAGACCAGTCTCGGTAGACCTGCAAAACTGCTGGTTTGGTATAAAGGGAACCTAAGTTTTATGGCCTTTCTGCTGGATGATAAACATTGAACTACAATTTTTTTTTTCTCTGTTCTTTGCTAGTGTATTTCATATACTTGGTACTTGGCCAACGATATGCAGTTCTTCATTATTAGCCCCTTGATTCTTGTACCTCTTTACTAGTAAGTATGACTTGTAAATTGTTCTGTTTTGCATTCTAAGAAGGCCTCCTTTTGAAGGTATTATACAGGATTGGTAGACAAAATAGTTGTAGACAGTGTTTATGTGAAAATTTTGGCTTAGTCCGTTGTGTAAGTCAGGAGAAAATAGTGCACAATATTTAGCATTTAAACACATTGTCCTTAATTTTGGTCATAACAACTGAAATCAGCTGTTGCGTTTGTTTAAGGTTTTCAGATACAGTTTTCTCGAACATGACTTCATTTCAGAGGGAAATGTTTCACAGAAAAAAATGTTTAGTGCAAACTTCATAATCAGTGAGCCTAAAATTAAACGATTGTTTTTTTAATTCTTGCCAACCCTGTACAATGCCATTAATTTGGGAACATCTGAGGTGGACAGCAACCTTTCCGAATACATGTATTTGTATTTTTCTTAAAAGTTTATGCATGCTCAGATTTTATTTTTTGCTCTATCCCCTTTGAGACCCATTTTAGACCTGTATTTGAATGGTTTCTACACAGCCTCGGACAAAGTGCTTGAGTTACATACTTAAATTTGAGTGTGGCTGGGTGAACTGTGAAATATGTGTGACGTCCCATGCAAAAATCAGACACTTCTCAAACATAGTGAAATGGCATTAAAAATTAAGACAACCGAAACATCATTTATGGTGTGGATGTCATGTGATGTCAAACACTCTTACATGTTAAGAAATACTTATCTTATTGACCTTAAGTAGATGTCATTTGAAAGCTCTGTTTGATGAGTAAATCATACTTGGTTTTCAGTTTTTGCAGGAAGGGCCTGTTTTTTTTGCATGAATTGCACATTTCATTTATTCTGCATCACTTTAGTAGTCACTACAATGACTATAGAGCAGGCTTGTCGAAACGTTGAGACAATTAAGAACTCACTCCATGGCAGTGAAGTTAATAATGAGAAGTCCCCTTGATCCACTGAGCAAAAGAAGTAGTCCCGGCCCATTTCCTACCCCCCCCCCCCACCCGGTAGTATTTAATAAGCAGGACAGTTTTTTTCAGACCTAAGTTGTCTCTCAAATTCCGAAATCTACTCCGCAGCAGTAGAATAATTAGCAAGACAAGTTTTCAAAGAACAAATCTACACAGCAAAGTACACGGTGTTGTCACATACTGAATATATACATTCTTACAACGAAGAACATTGCTGTCTTCAGTTGATTGACCCAGCGTACCGTCGAGTAGGGAAACAACTGGGAACCAAATGATCAAGAAGTTATAAATTCCCAAAGTAGGGGGGGAGGGGGACAGTTCGATTATGGGTTTTGTAAAACAAAAATACAAATTTGACAACTAGCGAGCATCAAGAAGTTCCTTATCTAATCTGAATCGGGATGTACAACTACGAGGTTTTTCAGACACAAAACTAAAGTTGGTTTAACTCATGGTTTAACCCGATCGAGTTCAACTCTGTGTGTCTGAACGGTCCTAAAGTTAGACCGAATCGGGTTTAACCCTAAAAAGTTACACCATCGAGCTTGAGGGTTTATCTTTAGACCGCTTTGGGTTTATCTTTTAACACTGCGTGTGGACAGAATAAAATTTACCACATCCGGTTTAACAGTAAAGTTACGGGTTCAACCATGTGTAAACCTCTTGTAGGAGGAGTGTTGGCTCTGAGAAGAGCTTTTGTTGTCAGGCATGATATTCTTCCTACTTTAAACTGATTTCTTTAAACTGATTTCTGGTTTGTTTGTTTTTGCCCGCGGAAAAATCTGTAAACAAATGTTATTAAATAGCCTGAAAGTGAAAAGTATTTTAACCCTTTAGAGACCATAGCAGTCGGCTTGTACCAAAATGCCCACAGCGGCTGCAAGATTTGACCTACTTCCATTCAAACAAAAAATGTCGAAGTAAATGTTATGACCTGAATTGACATTTTCCAATGTTTTCCATGTCAACGTATTATCTATGTTTCTAAAACAAAACCAAGTTTCTTTTCAGACACTTTTACAAGAAAAAATTGTGTCAGAGATCAACAATATTAGCCATGTTTGGGCATATGGTGATGATTATACAGAAACGAATGGTCTTTAAAGGGAATAAAGCCTGTATGTTGTGTACATAAAGGCCAGACCTTTTCCAAGGGCCAAATATCATGTCTGTGTTGTGTTCTCGACTTTTCAAATAGCATACTCTGTTCGTCTTCAGGAGAATGGTGAGCTGCTGCTGCTGCATTTTTCTGACAGCTGAGCACACTGTTTGAAACGCCAAGATTTACATGTCGGGTTACACCAGTAAATTTACTAGTAAAAATTACTTAGCCACACCTTGCAAAGCTTCCATCATCACTTAAATAACAAAATAGTAGTTAATGGCCTGACGTTTCGACCCTAGCAGAGTCTCTCTCGAGAGTCTTTCTCAGCCTTCGAGAAATACTCTGCTAGGGTTGAAACATCAGGCCAGTAACTACTATTTTTTGCATTTATATACCATTAATAATTTTGGTTGGTAAGCAGTTTGCAACAGCTATTTATATTTTTCGTAATTAGAATTAGACTGATTTCTGAGCTCTACCCTTGTTTTCATTTTTGATAGCTCCCCAATATTTGGATGGATTGTTCTTTGTGCTGTGGCAATTATCTCCATGGTAACGACTGGTGTCATCATGGGTGTGTACGACGTTTCGATCAATATCCTGGATATATTTCTTTCTGGGTAAGTGGAGACTTTTCTATTGTTCTAGGGGCGCTCCACGCTTTATTTTTGATTTTTTCATTTTTGTTTTTAAATCACAGACAAATCACTCGGGTTGGAGGGTAAAGGGTAAAAGTCTGTGTAAGGGTAAAAATAAAAATTATATTCTTTATCCTCGATGCAAAATTATTATCTATTAAAATAAAATGCGATTGTTATTTGGACATTAACCCCTCAGTCCTTCTGAATCCTTCATTTCAGCAAAGAGGATGTAGAAGGAATTAGGAAGGTAAGGGTTCAAAAATGTTTGCAAACCGATGTTTAATTTTCTTTTCGTAGGAGGAGATCTTTTCTGATTGAAGTAAATACAACCATTGAAAAAATAAGACCAATTTTATTTTATCATTTGCCAGCTGCAATGATTCAAATTCCTTCGAGAGTCAATCCCTTCTGTATTCATTACACAATGTTTTTATTTTTTACACAGTGGTATATTTTATAAAGTAGACGATGGTTTATGTATAAAGGTATGTCGTAAGAACTTCACGAGAGTTTCATAGCATTCTCTTCATAATTAATCATCATCAATGGTGAACTGAGTTTTAGACAGATAAGGTGGAGGTATCAAAATTTCAGGCAAATTGAAATACTTTATTGTACTATTAAAATTAACAGGCATGCAACTTCTCATCTACACAGCTAATTTTCTTGTGTTTCCTCAATTCCAACACTATGGAGAACTGATTAAACACTCTTTTTTGCAATTTGTCACCGTTTCATGAAGCATCGTGTGGGTTAAAATCATCAAATTTATCTAGACAGGAAGCAAAATAAAAAAAACCTAAAACATGAACACCTCTCAGCCTAATCAAAACCCAGTTCATACTCCATAATTGTAAAAGAAAATCATGTGCAACCACAACATCTTCACTGTCAACTATCATCATAAACACTCTCTTGGTGTGATTTATGACTGCTCTCCTAAATTCAGAGCACATAAGGCCTTTTCACACTAACACACTCCAATTCAGGCTGAAAGCTATACAATTCCAATCCGAGTTGACTTCTTAAGATGTCAACATGGTTAAAATTCTCAACATTAGCTTTTTTTGCTCTAAATTTGATTATCTACTTGAGTCAAAAACCCTCAACCCACCTCCCGAGCAGGATTCAATACAGATTGAGCACTGGACACAGGTCAAATAAAATGTTGGAAAGTTGTAGTGTGAAAAGGTCAGTCAAATGTACACCTCAGAGGTGGGACCCTCGTCCACACAGGTCGGACCCGTATCCAACACAGAGATTGTGTGTGAAAAGGCCTATAGACTAGATTCAATAATCCATTTGCAAGTTTGAGTTGAATAATGTCTGGTACAATGACTTGCTTAGTCACAAGTTACCACTTAAATTTGAATTTCTCAGACTACAGAGACAGTTGCTACATGTACATGTACATGTATATCATATGATTCGGGGCAAGCCTTTGCATAGATACATAAGAGATGGCAAACACCCAAACACAATTTGGATCGAATGTGTATGGCACAATGGTACCGGGGTTTGCCCATCTGGAGGTTGCTATACAAAAGCTTGCCCTGAACCATTTGACATTTCTCTATAGTCTGAGGAATTCAAATTTAAGCAGCGTAGAAGGTTCACAGTCTGTTCCACTCATTTTGATTTGAAATTAAGTCAGGTCATGGTGTGCATAATCATGTTTTTAACCAAAATTCGCCTGACTGGTCACAGTACATAAACAACATTCCTGCGTGAGCCCATGTAGCACTCATTGCTGCATTGCAATAATCATTCATTATTTACTGTCTTGCAAATAAACATACCCCAACACACTGTAGATTAGGAAGAGCTCTCAATTCTCTCTAACAGCGTGTGTGCATTTACAGGAAATCCTGTAGTTAGCCAGATATTGGTTAACACACACATTTCGCCACACAAAGAAAAATTCATCCAGTAAGTGACCATTCCATCAAAGGGAAAGTATACTTTTGGTTTTTGTAACCGTTCGATTGTTTTAATCCTTTATACAAATGTAGATGTACAATTAAACTAACCTGTGAAAATTTCATTTCAAAAGGTGGTTGCGTTTTTCAGATATTGCCGACAATCCGGAGCAGTTATGTCCATGCAATCTGTAATTGGAATACACAATCTGAGAAACGTATCTGACAGTAACGTATCTCAGATTCAAATTTTTGGGATCAAAACTGATATCTTTTCCCATTACCACATTACTTCAAAGTGAAATGATTCTCAGAATGCTTTATACTATCGAAAGCTGCTGTACTTCTTACCAAGTAAGTGTGATAACCAAACGTATACCTTCCCCTTTAAGCCCTGCTCATCAGACACTTGGACAAACATCTCACACAAGATATCATAAGGTACCAGAGAGTAGAAACAGCAGTGACACCAATTCTGTTAATCTTGGGGGGGGGGGGGTCAAATGGGGGGGGAAGCTTAATTTTAAGGGGGGGGGGGGTAAACATTAATTAAATTAATGCTGAAAATGACAGACTTACACCAGCGTTGTTCTTAAGCTGGGTGAGCGCAAACATAATTACATTAATGGGGGTGCGTTTTAGTAGCTTTCTAAGTTAATTTGTTACCCATTTTAATAGTAGGGTCATAGATTGGTACATACTCCAAATATTAATTACCATAAAACTTGCTTGGTGAGAAGCACTGCAGCTGTTGATAGTATAAACAAATATATTTTTTAGAAAGGATTCCCTTCAAAGTAATTATGGTTTTGGATAATTTTTTACCCCAAAACACTTGAATTTGAACCTGAGAAGTGATTCATGCATGAAACTAACCTGTGGAAATTTCAAAGGGTGGTAGCTTTTTTGAGATATTGCCGAAAATCTGGAGCGGTTATGTCCACGTATGAAGAATAATCTTCAATTGGAATACACAATCTTAGAACATTTCTGACAGAAACGCTTCTCAGATTCAAATCTTTTTGGATAAAAACTGATGTCTTTTTCCATAACCACATTACTTCAAAGTGACATGTTTCTCAAAATGCTTTATACTATCCGAAGCTGCTGTACTTCTTACCTAGTAAGTTTATATTGCCATTAATTGAATGAGTAAAGACCAAGCATATAGACGATGTGACCTGTGCCATCACATGTTTACAAAAGAGCCACAGAGCCTGGACTTCCTGCAGGCACGATTTGTACACAGACTAATGGAGTAAAACATAAAATCTTATATTTTATGGAGATTGCACTGTCTAATTCCTATCAACTTTTGATATGATGAAAGGGAGCACATCTCAAAACTTGTCCAGCTTTTACTTTCATAATTCTTAGATTTATGTGGAAATTATGACACAAAATGTCAACTTTCTTATAGGACCTGTGTAGTATCTTGCCTGCCAGAATACCCAAAGAATGCACATGGTCATACTTATTGTAAACAAAGTTCACATGGTCTATACAGACCCATTTAAAATTGTGAATTTGATTTATTTGCTGTTCAACTCATCATCGATATAAATGGGGGGGGGGGGCAAGCACTCGCTGTGCCAACCCTGCAAGTTGAGTCTCTTATATTTAGCAAGTGCTATGTGTAATTTGTTTCTCCTCAGTGCCTAGGCGATCTCTGACGTCAAGAGACAACTGAAATCATGACCTCATAATATGACATTTCTAAAAAGGGGAAATTAATATTCTTGAGCTTGATATTTTTTTATAAATGGTTATCCAATGCATTTTCCATAGTACTGCTGGACCTGCACTTAACTATGGCTCCTTGGTATATAACAAGCCATACTGTCGTATTGCACCCTACCTGGTTGGGATTGGACTGGGCTTCATTATGCGTAGGATTGGCAAACGCAAAATCAAAATGTCACCGGTAAGTGTTACACTATTTTATGTTCCTCATGAAGTTCATCTGTCATTTTAGTCTAAAGCGGATGTTTTAGGGATGATAGCTGAATCTTTATACATTGCTTGCCATTTATGTTGAATAATAAAAAAGGATTACTGAGTGTGTGCATGAAATGTTCACGTTGACTTGCACACAAAAATGCGTACAGACTGTTACAGACTTTTGGGGTTAAACAAAGAAAAATTACTGGGGCAGGATTTGAACCTGCGAGCTCCGGGCTTTCATACCTGTGGTCTACCAACTGAGCTAATTATTACTATCTTCGCAGTCTATCTATTTTTCAGTTTTGTTGTTGGGGTGTTGGTTTGTTGGGGGTGTTTGTTTGGATGTTAGTTGTTTGTCTGTTTGTTTTTTGTGGGGGTGGTCGTTTTCCAGTCAGAAGTCGTACAATCGTATACTGCCATATAGCCAGGGATCACGCTCAGTTTACAATTAAACTTGGGAAGGTGATCACCTTAAGGGGATGCAACTTTTTCTTTGAAGTTAAGTCATAAACCACAAGAGAAAACTGACTGGGTAAAATTGTATGCATCACATGATTTGTATTGTTTTGGATCTAAAATTGTGTTTTCCCTCATTATTTTCTGCCGTACCAAATAACAAAAATGAAATCATGGCCTGAATTTCATCCCATACCTCCAACATCAAACACCTTTTCTTGAACAGACCTAAATTGTTTAAACGTTGTCTTTTCCTCCTTCTGGTGTGACAATGTTTAGCTGTTAGCAATCGCAGGCTGGGTGGTCGCTGCAGGTATTGGTATGAGTGTCATCTATGGTCTGTATCCATCATATCATTCCGGCCCAGACTTTGCCAGAGCGGCTGACATCGTCTACACCTCTATGAGCCGATTTGCCTGGGCAGTTGCCCTTGCGTGGGTGGTTTTTGCCTGTAAATATGGATATGCAGGTAAGGAATGAACTGTTCACCTTACCAAGTTAGCCCTTGACCAAGAATCTAATGGGTTATGAATATTTATGTGAGGAATGTCACGGTTTAATAAATACCACAAAAACCAGAGTTGAGTTTTCTGAGCGAATATTTTTGTATTAATTATTTTTGACAATTCATATTGTTAATCACTAAGTATTACATTCCCAACAACATATATAATTCTCATAGCCTTAAACTATGTAAAACTAAAATAATTAACAAAATCCCTCTCACCTAAAACTCCATATGGTTGGGACCACACAATGGTCCCGGAAGTTCAAATATGCGCGAGACTTGCACAGTCTATTTTGTGTCTATCGATAATCGTAACTTACCATGCAGGAAGAGGGTTGTCCATAATGGAAGTAAATTATCAAATCTGATGAGGCAAAAACTAGTGGTGACTGCCCATGCTCTTTACACTCATGGCTGAGCGGATAAGAACACCGGACTCAAGCTCTGGTGTTTCTGATCAGCAGAGTGTGGGTTCGAGTCCCGGTTGTGACACTTGTGACACATAACCATTAATGCTGCCTCCTTTGGATGGGACGTAAGACCATATTTGTAGGTCCTGTGTGTTGTGTAATGCACGTAAAATAACCCAGTGCACTTATTGTAAAGGGAAGAGGTATGCCCCGGTTCCTGGTTTAATCGGCAGCATATTATGCTACAGCACCTTGTAAACCATTACATGGTGCTATGTAGAGGAAAAATGTCTCATACTCCAAAAACGTAGCTCCAAATACCTTGCAGGAAAAATACTGAAAGTTCGGAGCGCTGTGAGCGTCACTTAGTGACGGATTTGAGTGTTATATAAAAAGCCACTATTATTATTATTATTATTATTAAATTCTATCAACCAATCGGCATAAAGTACTGAACAGTCAAAATTCATTAAACCCATCACTCACTCGAAGAAAAAAAAATTGCCTCACACAATCGATCAATGTTGACTACGGTAAATTTAACATCCATGTAAAATTTACCATAGTCAACGTTGATTGATTGTGAGACCTAGGTGATTAGGTGCTTAAACTTAGCCCTCAGTTTGTACTTTTTTACTTTTATTTTTTGTCTAGGCTGGATTAATTCATTTTTATCTTGGACTGGTTGGGTACCGCTGAGCCGTCTGACATACTGCGCCTACATGTTCCACCCTTTGGTTTTGATGACCTTCTACCCCAACTTTGGGACTGGTATTTATGTTTCCAAGTATATCATGGTAAGCACTGACTGCATTCCTGTTTGTTTCTTCAGGCATGTGATTTCTCAGGTCTCCGATTTCAGGATTTTCTCAAAAACCTCCTCGAGCCTTCAAATTTTCTTGAAAGAAGTAAAGCAGTCACCAAAGGGAGAAAAACAAAATTAGCCGAAATTGTGTCCAAACCTGGAGTTTTGTATTTCTGGCGGTGTTACAGAGTCTGTAAAACTCTGAATTTACCATAGTTTTGACCTCATGAGGGCGCTTTCATCAGTGAATGTCTTTCATCATAATTATAGTTTCATCTTCTTTAAATTGCCTTTATGGAACAAAAATACTTTTTTTTTTCATCACGTGAAATTGGTCCACATACGCCCTCACACGTTCAAAAATACGGTGAATTTTAACATTTTTGAGGTTCTGGCTCTAGAATAAGGGGTAACCCAGGCCCGCAGGCCATTTTTCACAAATTTTCATATTCATCCAATCTCATCGCTGTTTCTTGCAGAATTTGTTAACAGTAATTGTTAATTGTTGCTTTTGAAGTAAACCAATCAATGCTTTGTGCCCTTGTGAAGTGGAACCTAAACTTATTAAGAATCAGCATTTCTCTTTAGTTATTCCTTTTGATGCCTACGAGACCAAAGGGTTTTTATCAGCAGTCAAACCAGTACAAATTGTTTTGGAGCAAAGATCTGAAAATCAAGGTGTTGTGAATGTTGGCTTATATCACAGTTTTGTTCATGGCTACAATTTATGACATTGCATTGCTCCACTTGAATATTATTATGGGGTATTGATAAACTGTCATTAGGGGGACCCCCCCCCCTAACAAAATTTGTTTTTTATTATTAATAAATTAATCAAAATAAATTAATCAAAATAAATTAATAAATAAATTCTTGTGTTGCCCCCCCCCCTCAAAAAAAAGAGTAAATGCCTAGTGGTGCCACTGTTGCTGGGGAACTGCTTGCTTGTCTAATGGTTCTTGAAACGTACCATTTTTCTGTTCCTAGCAATTTTATGGAATTAGTGCCTGCAGAATTTCATGGACCTGATCTTGCATGGGTTTAAATGATTTTGATCTATATATATATTTTTTTTTTATCCAGGCAAACTATTTTGCGGGATGCTTGACCATATCGTACTTTCTTGCGCTGGTTATCGCCCTCGCTATCGAGTATCCCTTCACGAATCTCGAGAAGCTCTTCATGCCCAACAACCCACGAGAGAAACAGGAGCGTGATTCCCAGGCTGAACAAGCAAGTGTTGAAAATGCAGAGGCCTGAAACCAGTGGAAACAAGCCAGGATTTTTCAAGTTGTTTAAAATGAAGTATGATTTTCATTGTATATTTGATGTAGTTCTCTA
This sequence comes from Plazaster borealis, assembly GCA_021014325.1. Lineage (NCBI taxonomy): Eukaryota > Metazoa > Echinodermata > Asteroidea > Forcipulatida > Labidiasteridae > Plazaster > Plazaster borealis. Next base: position 8,506,989 of record CM037460.1, on the reverse strand, counting down.
ATTTCCTTGTTGTTGTTTTTTAATTGTATATTTGGTTTGCGGTAACACCATGTGTATATATACTTTGCTGTGTAGATTTTTGCTCTTTGAGAACTTGTCTAGCTATTTACTCTACTGCCACGGAGTAGATTTCGGAATTCGGGAGATTACTAAGTTCTGAAAAGAACTGTCCTGCTTATTAACTACTACCTGTGCGGAAGGGAGGAAAACGGCCGGGGTTACTACTTTCGCTAAATGGATTAAGTGGTCTTCTTGTTAAATAACTTCACTGCAGCGGAGTGAGTTATTATTTGGTCTTAATGTTTCGACTCGCTTGCCGTAGTCATCGTCGGGAGACTGAAGAGTGTGAGACATGTTGGTCTATTTATAAGGATTCATAGGTTTCATTGTATAGTCAGTCACTGCTCTGATTGGTTCTTCTGAAAGGAGAACTGTGTTTGGAGGGCTCAGAGTTGTTGTGTGGGTTGCCCATTGTGTATGAGTGCCCTGTGTAGCAAGACAAGTTCTCAAAGAACAAAATCTATACAGCAAAGTAGATATACACATGGTGTTAGAACAAAAATGTATACCTCACCATGCAATGCCTCACATCCCATACATGTATGTAGTTCTCTATTTTCCTTTTTGTTCTTAATTGTTATTCATGAGCAATTTAACCTTTGGCTGTGTTTCATGTTGTTTTAAGAAACCATTCATAAATACCCTAGACAGTTTAGGCAGTGTTATTGGTTAAAAGGTGGTCACATGACCAAGTTAAAACAGCTGATAAAGCTGTTTACGACCGGTTGTCTAAAGCGCGTCTGGCCTTCATAGCCATACGTGTGTTGGCACGCAAGCTTCAGTTGGCACTAACATTGCATAACGCAATCACTACATACCGTACTCATTTTAAAATCTGTTAGTGCACCCAAGTACACACAACTGTTAAGTGTTGCATGCAATTTAACCTTCGGCCAAACAACCTGAGGACAGGAATTGAAAACTTCATACAAGATGACAAGTTCAAATACAGTTTCCCTTTGTTTTTACGCAAAAAAAAAAAAAAGGGTATTTATGAATGGGAAAAAGAAAAAATTGTGAGATGTGAAAAACCTTGTAGGGTCGTGGCCGTGCCATAAAGGAACTCACCTTTGGCTTGGGGCCTTTAACTCAAGGCCATGACCCTGAAAATGCCTTCTAATCGCAAGTCGTCACAACTCTCTCAAGAGGGTGTGCACTTGTAAATCAGACACAGATGACAAATGAGCTCAGTATTCACTGTGTTCAATTTCTCTTTCTAATATATAAAACAAAGTTGTTACAGAACTTTATATTCATTAATTTGTTACCTAATTAAGATGTTTGGTGGAAGTACTATACAAAGCTTTCATTACCACGGTATCATGCTTGTAAATTCTTTGTGAGTATTCTCAAATGTTTAGGTAAGCTGCTTAACCTAATAAGGCTGCTTGAGTACATCAACATTTTAAGAATACTTACAAGTGTACACAACCTTGGTACCACTGGTGACTGCTCTATATTACAACACCCCTATGTTCCGAAAAAAAACCTTGTGATTTACATGCTAGGGTTTAGGGTTAGGGTTAGGATTAGGGTTAGAAATAGGAAAATACATAGGATTTTCGGAACATAGGGGTGTCGGAACATACATGTAGGTGTGTAACCGTACCACTATATCGCCCTGTGGGCATATAGGCTGTGTCCAAATAAGCGGCTACAGCTATGGCTACGGCTAGATTTCCCACGTCATCATGCCTCGAAGTATAAGACGTCCTTAGCAACACCCTTAGCAACAGTTGTAGCCATAGCTGTAGCCACCAATTCGGATACGGGGTTTAAAATTATGGAGTCAGGCCGTAACTCCCACCTACATGTAGGACTCTGCATCTGTGTACAGCAGGCCTGGAATTTCATCTTTGAGAGGGCAAGGCCGTTTTCATTTTGCAAAAGGCTCTTCTATTGGAAAATCTATGGAAACCTTTGAAGGGGCATAAAGGCCAAGACCAGGGGCAACGGAGGCAATGGCCTCCGTAGCCTCTGTGTAATTCCAGGCTTGTTACAGAAGAAGCGACCCATTTGGGCTAAGTATGACTGCAGTAATAACAGGGTATATTTAGTGCCGACACCAAACACATTTTGGGTCTACTGCCTTATTCGTTTTGTGTAATCCTGTATGCTGCCAGTAATTTAATTGTATTCAATTGAACAAGTACTGCTCCTTTTTTATAAGTGTGTTTTAAATGCTTTCTGGATTTAATGTGTGCGTGATGAGATCACTGTCATCTCAGAATTTTGTCTGGAATACTGATAATATGATTAGGGGTTGAACAAAGAAAAGTTGACTAGTACTCTACCAACTGAGCTATCTAGCCCTATGTTGGCGGTCTCCCTATTTTGTCAATTTAGGTGATCACCTGGCTGCCGCTTCCCTGGTTGTATCAGAAACTTGGGTGTAATCCCTGGCTACACGGCAGCTAACAGTTGTATGGCTTCTGACTGGCACCCCAAACAAAGATATTGATAAATATAGGGAGACCACCAACATAGGCCTAGATAGCTCATTTGGTAGAGCGCCGCCACGTTTAACCGGAGGTCATTGGTTCAAATCCCGCTCTGGTCAACTTTTCTTTGTTCAACCCCAAATCATTTAAAATTTACTCAGTAAGTTTCCCTTGTGGTTTATTATTTGAAAGTAATAATATGGGCGGTTTGAAAATAATGTTTACTGACTGGAATCTTTGCTTGAAGTGTCTGTAAATAGCTTTGGCACTTTTTAGCTAATACTACATTTTTTTAAACCATACTGCGCTAATTCTGCTGAAAAAAATTGCTACTTGTCAAAAAAAAAAAAAAAAAAAAAAAACCTCCAACTTTACCCTACACAGAGGTGTGTTAAACACTGTATACTCAGTACTTTCCCCCGAGTCTTGTGGAAAAATATTTATCCACAGGCCTAGGGTACCTTAGCCATTCTAGAGCAGATGTTATACCCACTAGCTTGCAGGGTAGCTAGAGGCCAGTTTTAATATATTATATTAGCAGCTGGTACAACAATTTGTAGTTAATAATAATAACAAATACTAAGATATTTGTTTTGATTTTAATTATACATGTACTCAGTTATGAACAGAAATTTTTCAGAGAATTGATTATATATTTTAGGTATCTCATTCAGGAAATATTGTTGTCAGTGGCTAGTGTGTTTCCGTGCACTATAATAAGTCTTTAAACGGTCTGTATACGTTTGGTAATTACTCATAACATTAATGGCGAAAAACTTACTTGGTAAGAAGTACAGCAGCTTCTGATAGTGATAGTATAAAGCATTTTGAGATAAAAAATGTCACTTTGAAGTAATGTGGTTGTGGAAAAATATCAGAATCTTAGAAGCGTTTCTGTCGTTTCTGTCAGAAATGTTTCTCAGATTGTGTACCGTATTCCAATTGCAGATTATTCTTCCTGCATGGACATGACCGCTCCAGATTTTCGGCAAATATCTCAAAAACGCTACCACCTCTTGAAATGAAATTTTCCCAGGTTAGTTTTATGGTATAATATCTACAACTATGGGTGCCAACTACTAGTACCAAATGTATACAATCCCTTTAAGTAGGAGATATTTACTTGTTTAAATGTAAAATGTTAAGCAACCTTGTGGGCTGTTGTGGTGGCAACAAGTTCTTGCTTTGTCAGAGTGATGGTCAGTGTCATAACACTTTTGTCCAGGAGCAAGATAACAATAGTGACCTTCTACATTCCAGGGCATTTCCTGGTAGGTGAGATAATTGCACTGGTCATGGGAAAGTTTTACATTTTGTGTCCTAATTTCCACAAAAGTTCAAGGGTTATCAAAATAGATGAACAAGTTTTGGGATTTGCCTCCTTTCTTCATGGCTGATTTTATGTTATCTTCCATTGAGCTGTGTACACATCGTGCATGCAGGAAGTCTAGGCTCTGTGGCTCTTTTTGGTAGACATGTGATGTCACAGGTTACATGGTACTCCAGTGCACACTCATCGTTAGGAAAAGGGGCTTGCCTCAGTGTTGGCTGCAGATTGCGCCTCAGTATCTTGTAAACCAATACAAGGTGCTTTATAAATGGGTCTCATATAAATCAAATATAGCTCTTCATATGTTAACTGTGTTGAAACAAAAATAAATAAATAAATAAATATAACAAGCTGAGAGTCGCCCTAAATTAGTGTTAAAAAGTTCTGCCATGCTTTGTTGAACTGTGGTAATTTTGTCAATTTTAAGACATCGGTTAGTATTCAAAACTGTGCCTTTTCTTAAAGGGGATGTGTCGTCATTGATCAAAGCAGGCCTGCGGCTGCAGCCTACATGGGATGATGAATTCTCAACCAGTTACTGCGCTCACGCACCCCCCCCCCCTCCCCCATCCATGGAGAGCGGGCGAGGGTGAGAGTTCATATATACTTCCATGTACAGCCACAGGCCTACTTTGATCATGACGACTCAGCCCCGTTAAAGCTTACCAGCAGAAAATGTGCTTAGTGTCTTAGTCAACTGCTTAGTCAAAACAAACGAGGAATGTATTCACATACTATTTAATTTGTATGTACATTATGTGGCATTTTAGCTCGTGGACCTTCTCTCAGTGAAACTAACTGCTTGTTGCAGTGCGTAGCAAATTGATGTAGTAGGCTGCTTCATGAGATTCGGGCCTACCTCAAAAAGTAATGATACTTTTACGAATAATGTATTCTTTAAAGTAAAAACTTAATGTCAACAATAATGAGTTTCATCAATATATATCGGAAATGTATATCCACTTAGGGGCTCAGGTCAAAATTCAGTGTAGTACTGTACTCATTTTGTTGATACTCTTTCAAAGCGAATTTTTAAACATTACGTCATTGGATGTCAGTTAAAAAACAGGGTCCTTATTTTCAGATGAGGTCGTGGATATTTTGGGATGTTACTAAATTTCACACTGGAAGGGTATCAAATACAAGTGCGTTTTACACTTTTAACGTGAGGTTATAGAGACTTGAATATTTTGTCTTTCGTAAAAAAAATATATTATTTTGAAAATCAATGCATCACAAAACTGAATTTGACCAGGCTTAAAGCAGGCCAGTAGCAAGTTTATGTTACCCTATCTGTACTTTGTTTACATTATGACAGAATTTGTATGAGTTTCACTTGTTTACCTGTCAACACAAAACAAACAAACAGACAAAAACAGTAATGTTGATTTCGTTCAAGTTGATCTTATAAACAAAACGAGTTTGTGGAGAAAAGTGTACTGGAATAATTTTATAACAGCATTGTTAATTGCATAATCTGTGTCATGTTTCCATTATAATCACTGATAATGCCAGTTCATTTTCCCATTTTATATAAAGGGGCCTAATGCTTGAATGCAAACTTCTTAGAAAATTATATGTAAGTCTTTCAGACTCTTTGAAGTTCTTAAACAATATTTCGTTTATAATAAAGCTGCACTTTTTAAAGAATATGTTTTGGTGAGGATGTCTTGTTATATGTTGCCCATTAACCAGACTCATTTCAAGACGCTAGCATTTTAATAACGAAGTGACACACGCTGTAATTCCAGGATTGCACCAAATCTCAAAATGGCTTATTGCACTCCACGCACTCCTTAACCTTGGCCGAGGAGTGCTGGAAATATAATTATATTCACAACAGGAGATTAACTGTTGATGTTGGATTATGAGGTTCGCTTTGTTATGAATTAACAAAATAAATGTAGACGTTACTTAGTCTTGGTTCACTCCTAAACTATAAGAGCTTCGTCGGACGTAACTAAAATAAATATCTACTTTTATTTGGATTCGAAAAAACAAACCTCATAATCCATGATTTACCAACAATTCAGATGAACTTATTTTTAACCAAAAATAATCCGCCAATTAAATGCACATGAATCATCAGAGGTAATTTGCTTAAAACAATTATCAGTCAGATTGTTATAAAAATCATGATTTAGTTTCAGGGGTCAGACTAATGTGTGACATATGGATTCGAGAAGTGCAAAGAGCTCTCATCAAACTTTTAAGGGGAGCTGTTTTAAGCTCTCCTCGTATATTTCTTAAAATGAAGGACTGCATCTTGTCACTTTTTCACACTGGTGCAAGTAATTCTTACCATTAAATTGCTTGTGACCCAAACTAATGAAACTCAAAGGTACCAAAGGGCACACTTACGCTTATTTGTTGCACTAAAGTGCTAAAATGGAATGGGTCATAACCTTTTAATCAAAGGACACATCATTTATTAGTTTTTGGAATAGATTGTTTGATTCAGTTTCAAATCCTCCGGGCTCCATTTTACGAAGAGCTGAGATTGATCTTAATCGCGAATCAATCTTAACTGCTAAAGCAAAGTGTGATTACGCAGTACAAATTACCAAGGTTAATTAATACTGACAACTCGTCTTAAAGATGAATCTTAGTGCTTTGGGAAGTCCAAAGTTGTGAAAAGCGTCTGCTATACAATATGCAATTGATTTTTGTAAAAAACACCAAAACCTTTCAAGATTTTGAAGCGTATTTCGGCCATGTATACCTTTATCGTTGGCCACCATCGCCAAGTTCCGTGTATAGACCTTTATAATGGTGTGGCCATCTTGATTTTCTCCAATCTGAACCAATGTTACCAAACCGAGGCTGGAAGAAAAAATAGTCTGGCTCCTTTTTCAGTGCAATGGATAGTAGCTTCCATTACTGTTATTGGATACAAAGAACTTGACCAATATGGTTGGCAGCATGATAAAGGTCTATTCACAATCCTAATGAAAGTTCTGATTGCAATTCTTTAAGAGCACCAGACTCCTTTATTCTCTCAACCTCTGTGTGGTTTACATTTATTTCAATTGCACGGAAAGATGGCTACAGCTTTATAAAGATGTAGATCTTTCTACTGATGATAAACAAACCGCGCTGGTTGTCACGGACGGCCGATTGTTAGCAAAACATCCAATCGTGTTAACAGATGATGTGACCAAATTCAACATTTCTGCTAACCGGGACAACCTTATTATTCTGATTTGTTTTGTGTAATTTCTGTAAAGCGTGATCACCGAATTTGATGAAGTTTTCTCAGGTTGGCTGGATAGTGTGTTTATTAAAAACTAGATGAAGGGAATCAATTTACTTTTAAAATGATTAAAGTAATAATTATAACAATGTACTTAATGTTCTTGCGTTTTTAATTATATACATTAAGTGAGATTTCAAATACCTTGTATGTGTTATCTAAAAAATTGTGATAAATGTTTATAAATGATGAACAAATTTGAAAATCTCCCTGATTATGGAAAGTTTATTACTATGTTGATGTAATTTCTAATATCTCCCCGACTTTTGTACAAAATCTCCCTGATTGCAAGATAAATGTTGGCAGCTCTGGGTTTGTAACAGATTTACTAACGCTGTACACGTATTATGTTGTTTCCCGGCAGTGCCCTTCGTAAATTAGTGTGATGCATATATATTTATGAAAACAAATAGTATTAACATTATTATTGTTATAAGTGGTTGTGTTTTTTGTGATTATCACTGATCAATAAATTACCTCCCAAAAGAAAATAGGACTTCGGTTGTTTGTTTATTTTGCAATAAGACCTTTTTAGAAATCTAAGATGTGAAGGAGAAGCGAGTGAGAACAAGAATACATTTTTCCATAAATGTTTCCAACAGAGGAATCTCTCCCAATTTACATTCAACACAATCTTTATTTCTTTAGTCATAACGCCCACATGTTATGTGACAACATTATGCAAGAGGTCTGGAAGCCGGTGTGGCAGGAGAATATGTCTCCCGGAGATTCTTTTCCACATATATACGGCGAACTGTGTGTACAAGCTTCTTCTGATAGCACCCTCTTTTGAATCAACCTCCTTCAGTCCATGTTTAACATGTACTGAAGATTCAAAGAATATTGCAGCATTGTTTAAATAATGCACTGCTATAACTTAATCAAATAAAATAAATGGTAGTAGTGGGATTCGAACCGGGGTCAGCACCATTGAAAACCTACCCTAACCGCATAGGCTACAGTTCCCGATGCTGCAATATTCTTTGTATCTTTTCGTGTTGTTGCATAAAATAAAATAAAATAAAAAAAAGTACAAAATGAATCTGGATAAAAAAGGTAAAAAGTTACGCTGTGGTTGTCAGGCTTTCAGGCACCGGAATCAGTTTAATAGCACACACTGGCCCCTATCCGGCTTCCCTAGTTCCCTTATGGCAATGGCCTCCGACCCACAGCATGTCCTCCCCTGTTTCCGATCCTAACCTTTGAATTGGTGCTGCCCATCAGGGGAGGAGACAAGACAGAACCCCAGTCACGCTTTAGCCACATCAAGCAGTCTTGTACCTATATGTAGGGTCAGCCGGACTCGAACCCAGACCGGGGCGTCTGAGCGTGAAACAGTCCCGGCACTTATCCAACTGTGCTAGTTAGTGTCGGTACTTAATCCCGGGACTTTACATTGTATGTAGCTTGGAATCCACGTGCAACTAATTGACCATAACTATTTTTGACCGCATGAGGGAGGGCGTGAGTATTCACCAGGGAATTATCTTGGGTGCACCACCCTAAATAAGCTCCCATAGCAACCAATGCTAAATGCTAAATATTCAAATATACTCAAAAAATAGTTAAAGTATCTCTCGGCAGCCTCTCAAATCAAACATATTTTCGGACAACTAAACGTCAGATTTCTTTTCCATTTTTGGCAAGTCAGTCGTTTGGAATCTTTGCTAAATACCCCAGAAATAAGCACCCCGACCGATAGGGTTAATGTTAGTGTTGGTTACCCGAATGTGCTTTTTTTCCCAAACCGATTTGCTGCCAGTTTTTGTGAAAAACTTATCCACTTCCTAAGCCAAATAGGACCTACTGTCGGAACAGGTTTTGTTTTCGTCGAGATTTTTATTATTTTTGTTATTATTATTCTTTGTTTCCGTCAAAATCCCATAGCAATTGCACATGTTTTTTGTATACAGCTAAAATCCTAGAGCGTAAAATAATTACGAAAGAGCTTGATCCTATATCTAATTGAAGCTTAGTACATGAACTTAACTCTAAATGTAAAAAATGTTAACATTCTTAATTAATTAGCCAATTAACAGGGAGGTGAATATTTAATTAGCCAACCTTACAAGCACCATATCTAAATAATTACACAACCGATTTTCAAACTGTTTTCAGTTATGGACTCTTTGGGCATTGGAGATTAACCTTGGGTAACCGTGACCCCATGTTGACCTTTACTTCCGGGTCAACCGGAAGTGGGACCATATCTCAAGAACTACACAACTGATGTTCAAACTTTTTTTCAGTTATTGACTCCTTGGGCATTTGAGATTTACCTTGGGTAACCGTGACCCCATGTTGACCTTTACTTCCGGGTCAACCAGAAGTGGGACCATATATTAAGAACTACACAACTGATTTCAAACTTTGTTTTCAGTTATACACTCCTTGGGCATTGGAGATTAGCCTTGGGTAACCGTGACCCCATGTTGACCTTTACTTTCGGGGTCAACCGGAAGTGGGACCATATCTCAAGAATTACACAACCGATTTTCAAACTTTTTTCAGTTATAGACTCCTTGTGCATTGGAGATTAGCCTTGGGACCTTAACCCCATGTTGACCTTTACTTCCGGGTCAACCGGAAGTAAAACCATATCTCAAGAACTACACAGCCGATTTTCAAACTTGTTTTCAGTTATAGACTCCTTGGGCATTGGAGATTAGGCTCTGGTTACCGTGACCTTTATTTCCGGGTCAACCGGAAGTGGGACCATATCTCAAATACCACACAACAGATTTTCATTTTTTTTCAGTTATAGATCGTTTGAGCATTAAAGATTGAACTTCGGTTACCGTGACCCCGGGTTGACCTTTACTTCTGGGTCAACCGGAAGTGGGACCATATTTCAAGAAGTACACAGCAAATGTTCAATTTCTTTTCAGATATAGATCCTTTCAGCATTAAAAATTGAACTTGGGTTACCGTGACCCCATGTTGACCTTTACTTCTGGGTCAACCGGAAGTGGGACCATATCTCAATAACTACACAACCAATTTTCATTTTTTTCAGTTATAGATCCTTTGAGTATTAAACATTGAACTACGTTTACCATGACCCCGGCTTGACCTTTACTTCCGGGTCGACTGGAAGTGAGACCATATCTCAAGAAGTACACACCCGATTTGCAATTTCTTTTCAGTTATAGACCCTTTGAGCATTGAAAATTGAACTTGGGTTACCGTGACCCAATATTGACCTTTACTACATGAGCATGTTAAAAAACACTGAACAGCTTTATGTTTGCTCACAAACACCTAATGTCTAGTCATTCATAGGGTGTCGTGGCCGAGCGGATAAGAGCACCGAACTCAAGCTCTGGTGTTTCTGTTCAGCAGAGTGTGGGTTGGAGTCCCGGTTGTGACACTTGTGTCCCTGAGCAAGACACTTAACTATAATTGCTTCTCTCCACCCAGGGGTAAATGGGTACCTGTGAGGGCAGAGATGGTTCTTGTGATTGATTTAGCTTAGTAGCGCATATTTGTTGCACAGGCTGTATACTCCCCAAGGAGCTGAGATGGAATGAAATAAATGGCCCAGTGACCAGGGGTAATAATGTTGGAAGCGCTTTGAGACGCCCTTCGGGAGTGAAAAGCGCTATATAAAAACGGGTTATTATTATTATTATTATTATTATTATTATCTCAAGAACTACACAGCCAATTTTTGAATTATTTTCAGTTTTAAACCTTTAAGCATGTTAAAAAAAACACGGAACAGCTTTATGTTTGCTCACAAACACCTAATGTCTAGTTATTCATTAGATTTTGAGGGCATACCAAATATGATAATCAGTTTGGCGCACGAATTTTGGCCTATTTAGTGTGATGCACCCTCTTGCATCACAATAACAGTTTCATCTTATTAAAATTGTCTGTATGCAGTTTTCTTGCATCAATGACGAAATACATCAACATAATAATAACAGCAATGCAAAAACCCAGTTTGTTTACTTATTTTGCATCAAGTGAATTCGGTTTACATACGCCCTCATGCGGTCAAAATACGGTGAATTGGGAATAAAACGGATCGACGGCCTCATTAATGTTTTGTAGGCCCTTAAAATATTCTATACTAGACAGATACAAAATAAACACAATAATGTTTAAAGTTGGACCCCCACCAAAACAAAAATAGATATATATTAATAATATATATATAATGAGTAGGGTAGATGGCCATAGCTTTCGACCCAAATATGAATCATGTCTCTTCCATAAAGACCAAGAAACCGTACCCAGTCTCTATCCACTTCAACAGCCCCAATCATAGTGTCAATGATGTTGAACTTCTGGTGATTGAAGCTTGCAATGGTGATGACACACACCGCAAGCATAGAGAATCACACTGGATTCACCAACTCAAGACAGTCCAACCCTTTGGACTAAACATAAACACTGGTGTTAAATAACTTCCCATTACCCTCCACTTCACTCCTCCTGATAATTCATGTGTTGTATATATTCTGTAAATAAAGTGTAAATAAACACATTTTTTTCTGTCAATAAGTTGTTTTTTATAAATTTGTTACTATAACTATCTCATGTAGTAACCTTTTTTTCCACAGGTCCCTTACACCTATTTTTACTATCATCCTACCTTTGATCTTGCTATTCTTTAATTGACCATTGTTAGTTGCATCATGATGCAACTTGCTCTCCAATCCTACCCTTTCATGTTTCCCTGCATTGTTATCGAACAATGTATTTACCACTTTTATGGTCCAGTAATCCATCCTTTCATACTATACATCCTTTGTCCTCACCACTTTACTCCTATTGGTTCATAGCCACCAATTATATATATATATAATGAGTAGGGTAGGTGGCCTTAGCTTTCGATCCAGACCGGACCTTCTTCAGAGGCATAAAACAAGTACAAACAAATACATATCCATTTGTAGAAAAAGAGAGGGGAAAGGGATTAAAGGGAAGGATCCAGAAAGAAGCGGGAAAATTATAGCCAATCAAAGTTTCTATTTCAAAAACAATTGGTGGCTATGAACCAATAGGAGTAAAGTGGTGAGGACAAAGGATGTATAGTATGAAAGGATGGATTACTGGACCATAAAAGTGGTAAATGCATTGTTCGATAACAATGCAGGGAAACATGAAAAGGTAGGATTGAAGAGCAAGTTGCATCATGATGCAACTAACAAAGGTCAATTAAAGAATAGCAAGATCAAAGGTAGGATGATACTAAATCTGGAGGTAATGGGAAGTTATTTAACACCAGTGTTTATGTTTAGTCCAAAGGGTTGGACTGTCTTGAGTTGGTGAATCCAGTGTGATTCTCTATGCTTGCGGTGTGTGTCATCACCATTGACACTATGATTGGGGCTGTTGAAGTGGATAGAGACTGGGTACGGTTTCTTGGTCTTTATGGAAGAGACATGATTCGCAAAGCGAAGACTGAGTTTGGTCTTAGTCTGTCCCACATATTGTAGCCCACATCTCTTACATGATATGACATAGACTACATTAGGTGTGCTACATTGGGAGTCGGTCTTGATGTTGTATGAAGAGCCAGTGATATAACTCTTTACCTTAAGTGAGGGCTTGATGTACAGACACGTTCTACATTTGGAACGGGTACATTTGTGACAGCCCAGTATTTCTGTTGAGGGTTCTGTTCGGACTGTACCTGGGGAAGTTTGGCCCTGACTAGGATGTCACCCAGGTTCTTAGGACGGCGGAATGCAACCATGGGGACCTCAGGGATTGCTGAGTGTAACCTGTTGGAGGAGTGAAGGATGGTCATGTTATTATTGAGGATTGAGGAAAGTTTAGGTAGATCGGGGTGGAAGGTGGTGACCAAGGCGACTCTATTGGTAGGAGCTTTTTTAGCTCCCGTGTTAGTCAACAGAGTATGACGAGGTACGTTGAGAGCCCTGTTGATTGCAACTTGGACCCTGCGTTCGCTGTGGCCCCTAGATACAAGGTGTTTCCTTAGCTCTGATGAGCGCCTCCTGTACAGGGTATCTGTGGAACAGATACGTCTGATACGTAAGGCCTGACTGTAAGCAATTGCCTTCTTACAGTGACTAGGGTGGCAACTGTTGGAGAGAAGGTACTGGTGGGTGTCGGTGGGTTTACTGTAAACATCCGTGACAATGCCATTAGGGGATTTGGCTATGGTAACATCTAGAAAATTCACACTTGTGAGAGAGTATTCGGTAGTGAACTTTATGGTGGGGTGAAATGAGTTTATATGGTCAATAAACTCATCCAAGCTGTCCTTGCCACCACACCAGATGGAGAAAATATCATCAATAAATCTCCACCAAACTAGTGGGCGGTTGGGGGCAGAGGACAGGAGTCTGTCCTCCAACTGAGACATGAATAAGTTAGCATATGAGGGTGCCATTTTGGTACCCATGGCAGTACCCTGTACCTGTAGAAAATGCCTGTCAGAAAATGAAAAATTATTCTTCATGAGAATGTGGCTGATGAGTTCCTTAATATGTCTCACTGGTAAATTATTTACAAACCTGTAAATGAAAAAGTTAACACAATCCTGTAATAGAACGGGTAACACTAACTGCAAAAATAAGTTATGTACAAACCTGAAAGGGAAAAATGGGTTAGCACAAACCTGTGCAAAAAGTGGGGGTTAACACAATCCTGTACAATGTCCTGAGAATGTGGCTGATGAGTTCCTTAATATGTCTCACTGGTAAATTATTTACAAACCTGTAAATGAAAAAGTTAACACAATCCTGTAATAGAACGGGTAACACTAACTGCAAAAATAAGTTATGTACAAACCTGAAAGGGAAAAATGGGTTAGCACAAACCTGTGCAAAAAGTGGGGGTTAACACAATCCTGTACAAGAACGGATTATAAAACCTGCAAAATCAAGTTATGTACAAACCTGAAGGGAAAAAAAGGGTTAACACAAACCTGTAAAAAATGGGGGTAAACGCAATCCTGTAAAAGAAAGGGTTATAAAACCTGCAAAAATAAGTTATGTACAGACCTGAAAAGGAAAAACGTTAATACAAAAATTTTAGAAATTGTTCTGAAAAGAACAGGTAGGGAGTGGGAAAAGACAAAATGGATATGGTTGTAACAATTAAAAACAAGATACAAGCAAATCAATGGGATCACCCCGAAGGGATACAACAACAGAAAAATAAGTTTCTTACTACGACTTGTGGAGGGTCTGTTGAAACCGTTGAGTTGCAGACAGGAAAATCCTGGTGACCGGTGATTATATATATAAATATATAATGATTTTGGGTTGAACAAAGAAAAATTGACTAGAGTGTTATTTTATATATATATATATATATATATATATATATATATATATATATATATATACACGGCAGTTTGCGGTTGTATGGCTTTCTGACTGGCACCCCCCGAACAAAGATATTGACAAAATAGGGAGACCGCCAACATAGGGCTAGATAGCTCAGTTGGTAGAGCGCCGGCACGTTAAACCGGAGGTCGTTGGTTCAAATCCCACTCTAGTCAATTTTTCTTTGTTCAACCCAAAAATCATTTAATATTTACCCAGTCAGTTTCCTTGTGGTCCATTACTTGAATTATATGATATATAAAAAAGTCGCATCCTTAAGGTGATCCCCGGCTGCCGCTTCCCAGGTTGTATCGTATGGGTGTGATCCCTGGCTACACGGCAGTTTGCGGTTTTATGGCTTTCTGACTGTGACCCGCGAACAAAGATATTGACAAAATAGGGAGACCGCCAACATAGGGCTAGATAGCTCAGTTGGTAGAGCGCCGGCACGTTAAACCGGAGGTCGTTGGTTCAAATCCCACTCTAGTCAATTTTTCTTTGTTCAACCCAAAAATCATTTAATATTTACCCAGTCAGTTTCCTTGTGGTCCATTACTTGAATTATATGATATATAAAAAAGTCGCATCCCCTTAAGGTGATCCCCGGCTGCCGCTTCCCAGGTTGTATCGTATGGGTGTGATCCTGGCTACACGGCAGTTTGCGGTTGTATGGCTTTCTGACTGGCACCCCCGAACAAAGATATTGACAAAATAGGAGACCGCCAACATAGGGCTAGATAGCTCAGTTGGTAGAGCGCCGGCACGTTAAACCGGAGGTCGTTGGTTCAAATCCCACTCTAGTCAATTTTTCTTTGTTCAACCCAAAAATCATTTAATATTTACCCAGTCAGTTTCCCTTGTGGTCCATTACTTGAATTATATGATATATAAAAAAGTCGCATCCCCTTAAGGTGATCCCCGGCTGCCGCTTCCCAGGTTGTATCGTATGTGTGTGATCAGTGGCTACACGGCAGTTTGCGGTTGTATGGCTTTCTGACTGGCACCCCCCGAACAAAGATATTGACAAAATAGGGAGACCGCCAACATAGGGCTAGATAGCTCAGTTGGTAGAGCGCCGGCACGTTAAACCGGAGGTCGTTGGTTCAAATCCCACTCTAGTCAATTTTTCTTTGTTCAACCCAAAATCATTTAATATTTACCCAGTCAGTTTCCCTTGTGGTCCATTACTTGAATTATATGATATATAAAAAAGTCGCATCCCCTTAAGGTGATCCCCGGCTGCCGCTTCCCAGGTTGTATCGTATGGGTGTGATCCTGGCTACACGGCAGTTTGCGGTTGTATGGCTTTCTGACTGGCACCCCGAACAAAGATATTGACAAAATAGGAGACCGCCAACATAGGGCTAGATAGCTCAGTTGGTAGAGCGCCGGCACGTTAAACCGGAGGTCGTTGGTTCAAATCCCACTCTAGTCAATTTTTCTTTGTTCAACCCAAAAATCATTTAATATTTACCCAGTCAGTTTCCCTTGTGGTCCATTACTTGAATTATATGATATATAAAAAAAAGTCGCATCCCCTTAAGGTGATCCCCGGCTGCCGCTTCCCAGGTTGTATCGTATGGGTGTGATCCCTGGCTACACGGCAGTTTGCGGTTGTATGGCTTTCTGACTGGCACCCCCCGAACAAAGATATTGACAAAATAGGGAGACCGCCAACATAGGGCTAGATAGCTCAGTTGGTAGAGCGCCGGCACGTTAAACCGGAGGTCGTTGGTTCAAATCCCACTCTAGTCAATTTTTCTTTGTTCAACCCAAAAATCATTTAATATTTACCCAGTCAGTTTCCCTTGTGGTCCATTACTTGAATTATATGATATATAAAAAATAGTCGCATCCCCTTAAGGTGATCCCCGGCTGCCGCTTCCCAGGTTGTATCGTATGGGTGTGATCCCTGGCTACACGGCATTTTGCGGTTGTATGGCTTTCTGACTGGCACCCCCCGAACAAAGATATTGACAAAATAGGGAGACCGCCAACATAGGGCTAGATAGCTCAGTTGGTAGAGCGCCGGCACGTTAAACCGGAGGTCGTTGGTTCAAATCCCACTCTAGTCAATTTTTCTTTGTTCAACCCAAAAATCATTTAATATTTACCCAGTCAGTTTCCCTTGTGGTCCATTACTTGAATTATATGATATATAATTAAATGTCGCATCCCCTTAAGGTGATCCTCGGCTGCCGCTTCCCAGGTTGTATCGTATGGGTGTGATCCTGGCTACACGGCAGTTTGCGGTTGTATGGCTTTCTGACTGGCACCCCCCGAACAAAGATATTGACAAAATAGGGAGACCGCCAACATAGGGCTAGATAGCTCAGTTGGTAGAGCGCCGGCACGTTAAACCGGAGGTCGTTGGTTCAAATCCCACTCTAGTCAATTTTTCTTTGTTCAACCCAAAAATCATTTAATATTTACCCAGTCAGTTTCCTTTGTGGTCCATTACTTGAATTATATGATATATAAAAAAGTCGCATCCTTAAGGTGATCCCCGGCTGCCGCTTCCCAGGTTGTATCGTATGGGTGTGATCCCTGGCTACACGGCAGTTTGCGGTTGTATGGCTTTCTGACTGGCACCCCCCGAACAAAGATATTGACAAAATAGGGAGACCGCCAACATAGGGCTAGATAGCTCAGTTGGTAGAGCGCCGGCACGTTAAACCGGAGGTCGTTGGTTCAAATCCCACTCTAGTCAATTTTTCTTTGTTCAACCCAAAATCATTTAATATTTACCCAGTCAGTTTCCCTTGTGGTCCATTACTTGAATTATATGATATATAAAAAAGTCGCATCCCCTTAAGGTGATCCCCGGCTGCCGCTTCCCAGGTTGTATCGTATGGGTGTGATCCTGGCTACACGGCAGTTTGCGGTTGTATGGCTTTCTGACTGGCACCCCGAACAAAGATATTGACAAAATAGGAGACCGCCAACATAGGGCTAGATAGCTCAGTTGGTAGAGCGCCGGCACGTTAAACCGGAGGTCGTTGGTTCAAATCCCACTCTAGTCAATTTTTCTTTGTTCAACCCAAAATCATTTAATATTTACCCAGTCAGTTTCCCTTGTGGTCCATTACTTGAATTATATGATATATAAAAAAGTCGCATCCCCTTAAGGTGATCCTCGGCTGCCGCTTCCCAGGTTGTATCGTATGGGTGTGATCCCTGGCTACACGGCAGTTAGCGGTTGTATGGCTTTCTGACTGGCACCCCCCGAACAAAGATATTGACAAAATAGGGAGACCGCCAACATAGGGCTAGATAGCTCAGTTGGTAGAGCGCCGGCACGTTAAACCGGAGGTCGTTGGTTCAAATCCCACTCTAGTCAATTTTTCTTTGTTCAACCCAAAATCATTTAATATTTACCCAGTCAGTTTCCCTTGTGGTCCATTACTTGAATTATATGATATATAAAAAAGTCGCATCCCCTTAAGGTGATCCTCGGCTGCCGCTTCCCAGGTTGTATCGTATGGGTGTGATCCTGGCTACACGGCAGTTTGCGGTTGTATGGCTTTCTGACTGGCACCCCCGAACAAAGATATTGACAAAATAGGAGACCGCCAACATAGGGCTAGATAGCTCAGTTGGTAGAGCGCCGGCACGTTAAACCGGAGGTCGTTGGTTCAAATCCCACTCTAGTCAATTTTTCTTTGTTCAACCCAAAAATCATTTAATATTTACCCAGTCAGTTTCCCTTGTGGTCCATTACTTGAATTATATGATATATAAATATGAGTCGCATCCCCTTATGGTGATCCCCGGCTGCCGCTTCCCAGGTTGTATCGTATGGGTGTGATCCCTGGCTACACGGCAGTTTGCGGTTGTATGGCTTTCTGACTGGCACCCCCCGAACAAAGATATTGACAAAATAGGGAGACCGCCAACATAGGGCTAGATAGCTCAGTTGGTAGAGCGCCGGCACGTTAAACCGGAGGTCGTTGGTTCAAATCCCACTCTAGTCAATTTTTCTTTGTTCAACCCAAAATCATTTAATATTTACCCAGTCAGTTTCCCTTGTGGTCCATTACTTGAATTATATGATATATAAAAAGTCGCATCCCCTTAAGGTGATCCCCGGCTGCCGCTTCCCAGGTTGTATCGTATGGGTGTGATCCTGGCTACACGGCAGTTTGCGGTTGTATGGCTTTCTGACTGGCACCCCGAACAAAGATATTGACAAAATAGGAGACCGCCAACATAGGGCTAGATAGCTCAGTTGGTAGAGCGCCGGCACGTTAAACCGGAGGTCGTTGGTTCAAATCCCACTCTAGTCAATTTTTCTTTGTTCAACCCAAAATCATTTAATATTTACCCAGTCAGTTTCCCTTGTGGTCCATTACTTGAATTATATGATATATGAAAAAAGTCGCATCCCCTTAAGGTGATCCCCGGCTGCCGCTTCCCCGGTTGTCTCGTCTTGGTTTGGTGACTGGCTACCAGTCATTTGGCGGTTGTATGGCTTTCTGACTGGCACCCCCCGAACAAAGATATTGACAAAATAGGGAGACCGCCAACATAGGGCTAGATAGCTCAGTTGGTAGAGCGCCGGCACGTTAAACCGGAGGTCGTTGGTTCAAATCCCACTCTAGTCAATTTTTCTTTGTTCAACCCAAAAATCATTTAATATTTACCCAGTCAGTTTCCCTTGTGGTCCATTACTTGAATTATATGATATATAAAAAAAGTCGCATCCCCTTAAGGTGATCCCCGGCTGCCGCTTCCCAGGTTGTATCGTATGGGTGTGATCCTGGCTACACGGCAGTTTGCGGTTGTATGGCTTTCTGACTGGCACCCCCCGAACAAAGATATTGACAAAATAGGGAGACCGCCAACATAGGGCTAGATAGCTCAGTTGGTAGAGCGCCGGCACGTTAAACCGGAGGTCGTTGGTTCAAATCCCACTCTAGTCAATTTTTCTTTGTTCAACCCAAAAATCATTTAATATTTACCCAGTCAGTTTCCTTGTGGTCCATTACTTGAATTATATGATATAAAAAAAAGTCGCATCCCCTTAAGGTGATCCCCGGCTGCCGCTTCCCAGGTTGTATCGTATGGGTGTGATCCCTGGCTACACGGCAGTTTGCGGTTGTATGGCTTTCTGACTGGCACCCCCGAACAAAGATATTGACAAAATAGGGAGACCGCCAACATAGGGCTAGATAGCTCAGTTGGTAGAGCGCCGGCACGTTAAACCGGAGGTCGTTGGTTCAAATCCCACTCTAGTCAATTTTTCTTTGTTCAACCCAAAATCATTTAATATTTACCCAGTCAGTTTCACTTGTGTTCCATTAATTGTATTTTATGAAATACTTTATAAAAAGTCGCATCCCCTTAAGGTGATCCCCGGCTGCCGCTTCCCAGGTTGTATCGTATGGGTGTGATCCCTGGCTACACGGCAGTTTGCGGTTGTATGGCTTTCTGACTGGCACCCCCCGAACAAAGATATTGACAAAATAGGGAGACCGCCAACATAGGGCTAGATAGCTCAGTTGGTAGAGCGCCGGCACGTTAAACCGGAGGTCGTTGGTTCAAATCCCACTCTAGTCAATTTTTCTTTGTTCAACCCAAAAATCATTTAATATTTACCCAGTCAGTTTCCCTTGTGGTCCATTACTTGAATTATATGATATATAAAAAAGTCGCATCCCCTTAAGGTGATCCCCGGCTGCCGCTTCCCAGGTTGTATCGTATGGGTGTGATCCCTGGCTACACGGCAGTTTGCGGTTGTATGGCTTTCTGACTGGCACCCCCCGAACAAAGATATTGACAAAATAGGAGACCGCCAACATAGGGCTAGATAGCTCAGTTGGTAGAGCGCCGGCACGTTAAACCGGAGGTCGTTGGTTCAAATCCCACTCTAGTCAATTTTTCTTTGTTCAACCCAAAAATCATTTAATATTTACCCAGTCAGTTTCCCTTGTGGTCCATTACTTGAATTATATGATATATAAAAAGTCGCATCCCCTTAAGGTGATCCCCGGCTGCCGCTTCCCAGGTTGTATCGTATGGGTGTGATCCCTGGCTACACGGCAGTTTGCGGTTGTATGGCTTTCTGACTGGCACCCCGAACAAAGATGTTGACAAAATAGGGAGACTGCCAACATAGGGCTAGATAGCTTAGTTGGTAGTGCTCCGGCACAAAATACAGGAGGTTGTTGGTTCAAATCCCACTCTAGTCAATTTTCTGTTCAACCCAAAAATCATTATATATATATATATATATATATATATAATGATTTTGGGTTGAACAAAGAAAAATTTACTAGAGTGGGACTTGAACCAACGACCTCCGGTTTAACGTGCCGGCGCTCTACCAACTGAGCTATCTAGCCCGATGTTGGCGGTCTCCCTATTTTGTCAATATCTTTGTTCGGGGGGTGCCTATATATAATGATTTTGGGTTGAACAAAGAAAAATTGACTAGAGTGGGATTTGAACCAACGACCTCCGGTTTAACGTGCCGGCGCTCTACCAACTGAGCTATCTAGCAAACTGCCGTGTAGCCAGGGATCACACCCATACGATACAACCTGGGAAGCGGCAGCCGGGGATCACCTTAAGGGGATGCGACTTTTTTGTATATATATATATATATATATATATATATATAATGATTTTGGGTTGAACAAAGAAAAATTGACTAGAGTGGGATTTGAACCAACGACCTCCGGTTTAACGTACCCAGTCAGTTTCCCTTGTGGTCCATTACTTGATATATGATATATAAAAAAAAGTCGCATCCCCTTAAGGTGATCCCCGGCTGCCGCTTCCCGGGTTGTATCGTATGGGTGTGATCCCTGGCTACACGGCAGTATGCGGTTGAATGGCTTTCTGACTGGCACCCCCCGAACAAAGATATTGACAAAATAGGGAGACCGCCAACATAGGGCTAGATAGCTCAGTTGGCAGAGCGCCGGCACGTTAAACCGGAGGTCGTTGGTTCAAATCCCACTCTAGTCAATTTTTCTTTGTTCAACCCAAAATCATTATATATATATATATATATATCTTCCCGCTTCTTTCTGGATCCTTCCCTTAATCCCTTTCCCCTCTCTTTTTCTATAAATGGATATGTATTTGTTTGTACTTGTTTTATGCCTCTGAAGAAGGTCCGGTCTGGATCGAAAGCTAAGGCCATCTACCCTACTTATAATATATATATATATATATATATATATATATATAGGAGGTCGTTGGTTCAAATCCCACTCTAGTCAATTTTTCTTTGTTCAACCCAAAATCATTATCTGGATCGAAAGCTAAGGCCATCTACCCTACTTTTTATATATATATATATATATATATATATATATATATATATATAGGAGGTCGTTGGTTCAAATCCCACTCTAGTCAATTTTTCTTTGTTCAACCCAAAATCATTTAATATTTACCCAGTCAGTTTCCCTTGTGGTCCATTACTTGATATATATATATATATATATATATATAATGATTTTGGGTTGAACAAAGAAAAATTGACTAGAGTGGGATTTGAACCAACGACCTCCGGTTTAACGTGCCGGCGCTCTACCAACTGAGCTATCTAGCCCTATATATATATATATATATATATTATAGGTTGCTCTCATAAGGCCTCCACAGGCAAGGGTCCCGCCGAGGCCCGCGACCTAGGAAGACCCATGCCCGATGTGCTCTCTCGATCCTCCTTTGATCTCGGACCTAGTCTGTCCGGCCAGTTGATGGAGTACAAATTGAATCTGGATACAAAAAGGTAAAAAGTTACTCTGTTGTTGTCAGGCTTTCAGGCACCGGAATCAGTTTGATAGCACACACTGGCCCCTATCCAGCTTCCCTAATTCCCTTATGGCGTGGCATCCGACCAACAGCATGTCCTCCCCGGTTTCCGATCCTAGCCTTTGAATTGGCGCTGTCCATCAGGGGAGGAAATATTTTACCTATATTTAGGGTCAGCCGAACTCGAACCTAGACCGGGGCGTCTGAGCGTGAAACAGTCCCGGCACTTATCCAACTGTGCTAGTTAGTGTCGGTACTTAAGTAGTGTTTTAAAGCACCTTAAAACATAAACGGGCACTTACTGCTGGACGCTGTAATGGATTGGGGTTCCGTCATGTCTCTCCCCAAACTAGGTAGGGTGAACATTCCGGGTCGGAAAGAAAAAGGAGGGACCGGGACTAGCCAATCCCATAAAGGTACTAGGGGTGATCACCATGCTGGTTCGACCAGACTTTGAGTCCCCTGAACGCCTGGTCGTCACTCCGACTAACTTTCTGCAAAAAATTACTTTAATTTTAATTTATTTTAAAAATCTATATACCAAAGTTTTTCCACCGGTTTATTCTATACAATTACACAGGGGTTAAGCCTGGCATTTTTTTGTCAATAATAGGCTTAAATTTGATAAAGTCACTAGGGGGTAAGCCCTGCATTTTAGTCGAAATTTGACTAAAATCAGATAAAATCACTTAGTTTGCCGTACGCCCATTATTACATTTTTTTCAATAATGGGCTGAATTTTGAAAAAAAATCACAAGTTGTATGCCTTGCATTTTTGTCAATAATGGGCTGAAATTTGATATCATCACAATGGGTAAGTTTTTGCATTGTTGTCAAAATTGGGCTACAATCTGATAAAATCACAAGGGTTTGCTTAAGCGTTGATTTTTTTTTTTTTTTTCTTGAAAAATGGGCTAAAATTTGTATAAACTCGCAGAGGGTAAGCATTGCAGTTTGGTCAAAAATAAACTTAAACTGGCAAAATTGCTAGAGATAAGCCTTGCATTTTAGTCGAATTGTGACTATAATCAGATAAGATCACAAGGGGTCAGCCTAACCTTTTTGTCAATAATGGGCTGAAGTTTAATACAATCGCAAAGCCTTGCGTTTTAGTCAAAATTATGACTTAAACCTGATAAAAGGTTAGAGTTAAGGTTAGGGTTAGGGTTGAATTTGATAAAATCACAAGGGGTAAACCTTGCATTGTAGTAAAAACTTGACTAAAATCTGATAAAATCACAAGGAGAATGCCTCGCATTATTCTCAAAAATGGGCTGAAATTTTATAAATTCACAATTGGTAAGCCTTGCATTTTAGTCAGTAGGCCTAATAGGCTGAAATTTGATAAAATCCCAAGGGGTGCCTAGTATTTTTGTCATGATAATGGGCTAATATTTGATAAAATCACAAGGGGTAAGTCTTGCACTTTAGTCAAAATTTGACTAAAATCAAATAAAGTCACAAGGGATAATAAACCTTGCATATTAGTCGAATTCTTACTAAAGTCAGATAGAAACTCACAGAGGTGCGCCTTGCATGTTTGTCAAAAAGGGGCTGCAAGTGGATAAAATCACAAGGGAGTAAGCCTTTCATTTTTGTTAACAATGGGCTAAATTTTGATAAGGGGTAGGCCAAAGACTTGCATTTTTGTCAACAATTTGATATAATCTCAAGGGGTGCCTTGCATTTTTGTCATGATAATGGGTTGAAATTTGATAAAATCACAAGAGGGGTGAGTCTTGCACTTTAGTCTAAATTTGAATGAAATCGGGTAAAATCACAAGGTGTAACCTTGCATTTTAGACAAAATGTGACTAAAATCTGAAAAAAAATCACAAGGGGTAGGCTAAATTTTAGTCGAAATTTGACTAAAATCTGATAAAATCACAAGGGGTACCAGTAAGTCTTGCATTTTAGTCGTAACTTGACTAAAATCAGATAAAATCACAAGTGGTAAGCCTTGCATTTTAGTCACAAGGGGTAACCTTGCATTTTACTAAAAAATTGACTAAAATCAGACAAAATCACAAGGGGTAAGCCTTGCATAATTGTCAAAAATTGGCTGAAATTTGATAAAATCACAATGGTTAAGGGCCTCGCATTTTAGTCGAAATTCAACTAAAATCGGATAAAATCATGAGGGGTAAGTCTTGCATTTTTGTCAAAACATGGCTGAAATTTGATAAAATCACAAAGGGTAAGTCTTGCATTTTAGTCAAAATTTGAAAAAAATCAGGTAAAATCACAAGAGGATAAGCTTTGCATTTTAGTCAATAAAAGGCTGAAATTTGATAAAATTACAAGGGGTAAGTCTTGCATTTTGGTCAAAATCTCAATAAAATCAGATAAACCACAAAGGGTAGGCCAAGCCTTGCATTTAAATCAGATAAAATCACTAGGGGTAGGCTAAGCCTTGCATTTTAGTCGAAATACAACTAAAATTTGATAAAATCACAAGGGGTAGGCCTTGAATTATCGTAAAAAAAATTGACTAAAATCAGATAAAGTCACAAGGGGTAGGCTAAGCCTTGCATTTTAGTCGAAATTCAACTAAAATCGGATAAAATCATGAGGGGTAAGCCTTGCATTTTTGTCAAAACATGGCTGAAATTTGATAAAATCACAAAGGGTAAGTCTTGCATTTTAGTCAAAATTTGAAAAAAATCAGGTAAAATCACAAGAGGATAAGATTTGCATTTTAGTCAATAAAAGGCTGAAATTTGATAAAATTACAAGGGGTAAGTCTTGCATTTTGGTCAAAATCTCAATAAAATCAGATAAACCACAAAGGGTAGGCCAAGCCTTGCATTTAAATCAGATAAAATCACTAGGGGTAGGCTAAGCCTTGCATTTTAGTCGAAATACAACTAAAATTTGATAAAATCACAAGGGGTAGGCCTTGAATTATCGTAAAAAAATTGACTAAAATCAGTTAAAGTCCAGGGGGAGGCTAAGCCTTGCATTTTAGCCGAAATTAAACTAAAATTGGATAAAATCATAAGGGGGTAAGCCTTGCATTTTTGTCAAAACATAGCTGAAATTTGAAAAAAATCACAAAGGGTAAGTCTTGCATTTAGTCAACATTTGACAAAAATGTGATAAAATCACAACGGGTTAGCCTTGAATTATAGTCAAAAATGGGCTGACATTTGATAGAATCTCAAGGAGTGCCTTGCATTTTAGTCAACATTTGAAAAAAAATCACATAAAATCACAAGGGGATAAGCCTTGCATTTTGTCAATAATGGGCTGAAATTTGATAAAATCACAAAGGGTAAGCTTTGCATTTTAGTCACAAGGTATAACCTTGCATTTTAGTCAAAATTTGACTAAAATCTGATAAAATCACAAGTGGTAAGCCTTCCATTACGGGCTGAAATTTGATAAAATCACAATGGGTAAGCCTTGCATTTTAGTCAAATAGGGGCTGAAGTGGATACAACCACAACGGGCTAAGCTTTGCATTTTTGTTAACAATGGGCTAAAATTTGATAAATTCACAAGGGGTAGGCCAAAGACTGGCATTTTTGTCAAAAATTTGATAACATCTCAAGGGGTGCCTTGCATTTTTTAAACAGTAGAAATTGACAATATTGCAGGAATTGCCCCTTAATTGTGACCTATAAAACAAAGCAGTCGAAATCGGAAAAGAATTTGTTTTGCTTCTCCTGGCGATTATTAAATGTAAATATATCCAACAGTTGAGCTAAAGTTTTGGGCCTAACCCCAGCCCTAACCCAAACCCTCAACCTAATCCCAACCCCAGCCCTAACCCTAACCCCAAATCTAATCCTAACCCTTCTCCTAATCCGAACCCTAACCCAAACCCAAACCCTCATCCTTACCCAAACGCAAACCCTAACCATGACCCTAACGAACCATATCCCAAACCCTAACCTTAACCCTAATCCTAATCCTAACCAAAACCCTAACAAACCCTAATCCTAATCCTAACCCTAGCCCTAACCCAACCCCTCACTCTAACCCTAGCCCAATCCCAAACCCTAACCCCAACCCCAACCCCAGCCCTAACCCTAACCCTAACCCTAACCCTTACCCTAACCCTAACCCTAATCCTAACCCTAACCCTAACCCTAACCCTAACCCTAACCCTAACCCTAACCCTAACCCTAACCATAACCCAAGCCCTAGCCCTAACCCCAACCTCAACTCTAACCCTAACCCTAACCCTAACCCTAACCCTAACCCTAACCCTAACCCTAACCCTCACTGTAACCCTAGCCCAATCCCAAACCCTAACCCCAACCCCAACCCCAACCCCAACCCTAACCCTAACCCTTACCCTAACCCTAACCATAACCATAACCCTAACCCTAACCCTAACCCTAACCCTAACCCTAACCCTAATCCTAACCCTAGCCCTAGCCCTAACCCCAACCCCAACTCTAACCCTAACCCTAACCCTAACCCTGACCCTAACCCTAACCCTAACCCTAACCCTAACCCTAACCCTAACCCTAACCCTAACCCCTAACCCTAACCCCTAACCCTCACCCTAACCCTAACCCTAACCCTAACCCTAACCCTAACCCTAACCCTAACCCTAACCCTAACCCTAACCCTAACCCTAACCCTAACCCTAACCCTAACCCTAACCCTAACCCTAACCATAACCCTAGCCCTAGCCCTAACCCCAACCCCAACTCTAACCCTAACCCTAACCCTAACCCTAACCATAACCCTAACCCTCACTGTAACACTAGCCCAATCCCAAACCCTAACCCCAACCCCAACCCCAACCCCAACCCTAACCCCTAACCCCTAACCCTAACCCTAACACTAACCCTAACCCTAACCCTAACCCTAACCCTAACCCTCACTGTAACCCTAGCCCAATCCCAAACCCTAACCCCGACCCCAACCCCAACCCTAACCCTAACCCTTACCCTAACCCTAACCCTAACCCTAACCCTAACCCTAACCCTAACCCTAACCCTAACCCTAACCCTAACCCTAAACCTAAGCCTAACCCTTACCCTAACCCTAACCCTAACCCTAACCCTAACCCTAACCCTAACCCTAACCCTAACCCTAACCCTAACCCTAACCCTAACCGAGACCCTGACCCTAACCCTAACCCTAACCATAGCCCTAACCCTAACCCTAACCCTAACCCTAACCCTAACCCTAAACCTAACCCTAACCCTTACCCTAACCCTAACCCTAACCCTAACCCTAACCCTAACCCTAACCCTAACCATAGCCCTAACCCTAACCCTAACCCTAACCGAGACCCTGACCCTAACCCTAACCCTAACCATAGCCCTAACCCTAACCCTAACCCTAACCGAGACCCTGACCCTGACCCTGACCTTGACCCTGACCCTAACCCTAACCCATTTTTGACAAAAATACAAAGCTCATCCCTTGAGATTTTATCAGATTTTTGTCCAAATTTGACTAAAACCCAAGGCTTTGTAATTGTATCACAATTTGACTAAAATATAGGCTTCAGGAAATAGACTGTTCAAGTCTTGCGTGTATCAAGACGAGAAACGTCGAACATGGAAGAACATTTTTTTCCTTCAATTTAATTATATCTATGAAACAAATCTGAAAAACAAAAAGCAATTACATTTTGTATTAAATGAGTTTAAGCTTTTAAAATAAATACACAACTTATTTGTTATTTTTACTTGAAACAAAACTAAAAAACTTTCGGACAAGGATGCTTATTTTATCTTAACTTTTTAGAAACCCCCTTTGTAAATCCACGCCCGAAAGTCAACCACTAAAAGCTGGTTATTCGTGACACAGTTTAAGTCAACGACCATCATAGACTGCAATGAAAAGGCTTAGCATTTGGCAATTATCATTACGAGACCAAAAAAACAAGCGTTTACATACATTTCGGAGGTTGGCACGAATTTTTATTTTTTTGCAATTAACCGGAAGCTGACGTCAAGTTTAATAAGAAAAATTAAATTAAGAATAAAGAAATCATCACATTCACTATAACACAGAGGGTTCGTGTTATTTTTATGTTTTTAATTGTTTTTTATTAAGCCCAGATGAACTTTTCTGTCAACATTTTCAAGAAACTAAAACGCAGTGTAGCACAATTAAATATTTGAAGAATTATTCTTGTTGTTTCAACTTGAATAACCTTTCTTCAAACATCTGTTCCAACCTATAAATTTTGAAACAAAATTCAGCTGAACAATCTGGGAGCCAAATTTGACTGAAAAGATCATAAAAAGAGCGTTTGTTTTTTTATGAAAAAAAACCCATAAAAACAAAATTGGGGTCGGTTGGTTTCGTAAGGTCGGGCGGGGACGATCAAAAAAATTGTTTGTATGTGGCCTAGTGTTCATGGTCATAAAACTAGGTTAAACTAAAATAATTGACGAAACAAAATCTTGCCCACGTAAAACTGCATAATGGTTGGAATCACGATGGCCCCGATGTCATGTCAAATACGCGCGAGACTTGCACAGTCTATTCTAAAATTTTGTACCTGAGCCCCTAAGTGGGTATACATTTCTGATGTACATGTATATTGATAAAACTCAATAAGTACTGTTGACATTAAGTTTTTACATTATTCGTAACAGTATCATTACTTTTTGAGGTAGGCCCGATTCTCATGAAGCAGTCCAGCTGGGCAGGGGGGGGGGGTGCGTGGGCGCATTAACTGGTTGGGAGTTCATAATGCCACAGCTGGGCCCGCTTTGATCATGACGACACATCCCCTTTAAGAAAAGGCACAGGTTTTAATACTAACCGATGTCTCAACAAAGCATGGCAGAACTTTTTAACACTCAACTAGGGCGACTCTAAGCTTTTTATATTTATTTATTTATTTCATTTTGTTCACACAGTTAGCATATAATTATGGAGAGCTATAATTGAATTATAAATGAGACCCATTTATATAGCACCTTTTACAAGGTACTGAGGCGCAATCTGCAGCCAACACCGGGGCAATCCCCTTCTCCTAACGGTGAGTGTGCACTGGGTTATTTTAGTTACATTATATTATAAACAGACCTTGTATCCTGTGACATCACAATGTCTACCAAAGAGCCACAGAGCCTGGACTTGTACGATTTGTACACAGCTCAATGGAAGAAAACATCAAATCTGACATGAAGAAAGGAGGCACAACTCAAAACTTGTTCATCTGTTTTTGTTATAACTCTTGAATTCATGTGAAAAATTATGACACAACATTGTAAACATTTCCCAAGACAAGTGTAATTATCTCACCTACCAGGAAATGCCCTGGAATGTACAAGGTCACTATTGTTATCTTGCTCCTGGACAAAAGTGTTATGACACTGACCATCACTCTGACAAAGCAAGAACTTGTTGCAACCACAACAGCCCACAAGGTTGCTTAACATTTAACATTTAAACAAGTAAATACTCTTCATAAAGGGATTGTATACATTTGGTAGTTGGAACCCACTGTTTGTTTCAATCCTATCTTGTTGTATACTATAGATACATACCATAAAACTAATCTGTGTAAATTTCATTTCAAAAGGTGGTAGCGTTTTTGAGATATTGCCGAAAAACTGGAGCGGTTATGTCGACGCAGGAAGAATAATCTGCAATTGGAATACAAAATCTGAGAAACGTTACTGTCAGGCTCAAATTCAAATTTTGGGGGATTAAAAAGTGATATTTTTTTCCATAACCGCAGTATTTTTAAATGAAAAGTTTCTCAAAATACATTATACTATCCAAAGCTGCTGTACTTCTTACCAAATATATATATATATATATATATGTAATAAATTCAGAATATGAGTTAAACAAACTCTGGCATATCTCTCTTCTGGACAGACTGTTTCGTACCATAAGGCACTCATTGTTTAACTCATATTCTGAATTTATTACATGTTATAGCTCTACAGAGATGTATCGAGCACTGTGAATTGTGATAGAAGACGATTTCATTGGATATATATATATATATATTTTTTTCTTTCATTTTAATTTGTTTTGTTTTGCAGATTGTTTGAATCTGTTGCCAGAAGCTGCATATGCAACAGAAGGGGCAAGCACCGGCAATGAACCGCGAGGCCAGGGAGGTACAAGCACTGCCAACAGGCCGGGGGAGGCACTTGGGTGATTCATCCCATCCATCTGCTTTCTTGGAAAGGCGTGACTGCATCTTTTCAATCAATAACAAAAAAATTGTAAATATAGCACAAATAACTGCCGCTGTGCAGCTGTACAAGACGGGGCTATATCCACACAATGTACAGGGATGCATTTGAAATTGGATTTTTTATTTGTTTTTACATTTAAAGTGTCTTTCTGGACGGTGTTAAATGAAAAAGCAAATACAAGAAGATACGGATTGTACCTGATATGGGACGTCTGGGACTATCTGATGATAAACTCTTCTGAAAACGTTAAAACGACTTGCTTCTTCTTTTTGGAGGCTTGCCTATTTTGCAGCCGTTGTTTACTTGCGAGACTTTCCTTTTTTGATGGAGTGGCCAACGTGAAGTTAAACCAAAGTTTAGCTCAGACGTCCATGGAGAATTCATCTGCCCTACTAGTTAGTGTCTGTTCGTCGACATTTTCTTGTTGTTCTACACCAGCTTGGAAAGGAAATAACGCCCAGTCTTCACAATTCTTCTGACAGGTTTCCTCAAAGTTGTCATTGCAATGTTATCCCGATCTGGGGACCATTTGTATCCTCAAGCAGACGAAGGTTCTAACCGGAGTAAAAGTATATCGCCATCAGGATAGTTTAGGTATTAAATATTCTGTGGGCTTAAAAGTAGGGTCATAGATTGGTTTTTGTCATCGTAATGCTGATTTATAGGCAAGAAAGATACAATAAAAGTAACATGAGAAAGTTTCAGATAAAAACGAACGACAAATCCATCCATGTTTAGCGAGGTGACAGTCTGTACCAACCGCATCTCTTGCCGTAGCAATCGCGAACAGACACCAACCCTCGGAAATCTGCACGAATCGTTTCTAAGATTCAATTGCTTTTGTTTGAAAATTACCCAAACCATATAACTTTGAAGGGAATACTATTTCAAAATAGTTTATACTATCAAGAGCTGCAGTGCTTCTCACCAAGTAAGTTGTTATGGTCATAAATTTGTTGAGTACTTACCAAAGTATTACCCTACCTTTAACCATATAATAGTTTGTAAGTTTGCTGTTTTTCCAGGTGTCGTGTTGTTTTCAAGACTATAAATAAGGCCGAATGAACTTGGCGTAGCACCTTACATGGCTTTATGCTTGGGGTGCTGATAGTAGACAACAACTTGTAGTGACCCTGCTAGAGTGGCCAATCCATTATCGACTTTTAAAATCCGCCCAAGTTGAACTGTACCGAACGTTTACAGAATGTTTTTGATCTTTTATTTTTGCCTCATAATGAACCACTGAGCAGGCATATTTAATGTAACATATTTTTCAGGCTCTTAACTCAGCAACCACAATCGTCAATATGTAGGGGTCACGTTCATTGGAATTCTACTCAGTTGCTGACCCCAACCTACATCTTGATCCAGCTGTTTCAGATGTTTTGTGTATCAACAGCTCTAACCAAACCGATTTTGCAGTCACTCTTTTGTTGGAGTTTTTGCACAATTAGTCGACACCGGACAAACCCATTTTAAAAGTTTGTGAGCCTGACCTTCAGAGTTTAACGATTCGAACAGTCCAAAGGTGTTATTGTGATATGTACTTGGTGAGTTAGCATCACATGCCTTGTAATGACATGATAACAGAATCGGGTGAATCGTTCATGACCGAAAGTTTATTGGTCCACAGAATCTTGAATTTTCCAAACGATTTTCAGAGACATTGTTGCCTTACATGCATATTGCCTAAAGTCAATATCTGCAGAGGGAAAACGCCCCATAGAGCTGCTTGCTTCGGCACAAAAGTTACCTAAGCACGTCACAGGTTATGCTCACTATTATAACGTCACATGTACAATTTGTGACTGGTCCCCTGCCTGTTTTCGCTTCGCAGAAAATTGTTAAGCAATATTTTTCTGCTTAGGCGCTCAATGTTTCTTGTATGTGTTATATGTATGTAGCAGCTCTATAAATTTGGCCTTGGTTGGTTTAACACATTCCAAGTAACTTGTTTTCTTCTCTTTGTCAGAATCGTAAAGTTCATCATTTTTATATGAAAACGTTGAACTTTCACTGGATACAACAGCATGGCGTGTGCTGTTTCAATGTTTTTAATGCACTCTTGCCTTTTTATATGCTTCAAAAGCAGTTGCATAAAAAAGGTGTTTTGTTATTTGATATGATCATTTTGTTTGATTACAAACTCCCGCCCAAGTGTGCATCCCTCAAGCACTACTTAAGCTGCATCACCACCGGTAGTCCGTCATTCTCCTGAAGATGAGCAGAGTATACTGTTCGAAACGTCGAGACCCAACCGGCTCTTTTCAGAGCCAACACTCCCACAAAGGAGTTTTTACACAAGGTTGTACCCGCAAGTTTACTGTTTATTTTAGTTACCTCTTATCTTTTTTTTTAATTGAATGCAAGTTTTGGAGGAGAGTACAAGATATTGGAGTTAAAATGTACAGGACATGGATTAAGATACGAATGTTCAGATAGTACCACTTTATAATATTCAAATGTGTACAAATTACAAATTTATTGAAGTAAGTTAAATATTCAAAAACTTCATTTTTGAAGAATTGGAAGAGAGATTGACTTGTGGGCTCAAAACGTTATACTGTCTTGTTTGTTTTTTAGTATTTGCCAAGGTGTTTTTCCCCAAAATGGTGCTACGGTCATACCTACTTTTACCAAGTGTGTTGCCAGTACTTCTGTTGTACAAGTACGAAGTGCACAAGTTGAATTTCGCAGTAAATTATGGCCAGTTACTTTGGCCGCCATGTGACGTTTTGACTGTATTTTAAACCTTTTTTTTTTTTTTTGCAAGTTTAGCCTTAAGGTGAATCAAACAATTCTTTACTTGGTCATTCCGATATTACTAAAAAAAAAACACGAAAGGTTTTTAGTGTCTGAACCGGCAATATATTTATTTAAAGGTCATTTTGGACTCTCTAATGATGTAAAATAGTTTAAAGCATGACTAGTAAAGGTTTTTTTTTTTTTTTTTTTTAAGTTTTTTTTTCAATTAAATGGCCCAGGTAAGAGTTCTTTCTCTGGCAGGTAATTTTTGTTTGTGGTAATTTTGTTCTTACTTTTTGTTTGTTCAGTGTTTAATCTCGGATTTTGATTCCATTTTTGATTTAAACACTTTCATATCCTGTATATTTAAGACCTGTATAATTGTCTGCCTATTTGACTTCTTAAAACAGCTTTAATAATTACAAGGACAAGAGGTGGTGCTGTTTTCATTAACCCTTCTGTTGTTTGTTTTGGGGTTTGGGTTTTTTTGTTTCCTTTTTAGTTTGTTTGTTTTCTTCTTCTTTTTTCGTTTTCCCTTTTTTGGCGGGTGGCTGGTGATGGGGTGGTTGTGTGTTTATCTCTTCTTTTTGAGGACGAAAAACAAACTGTTGGACATAAAATACATATTTACATTTAAAATTTTCCGGGTCAAGACACAAGTTTTAAAAACTGTCATCATAGATGTGTCAGACCCAGTAAAACTTCTCTTTTCTAGATATAAAAATCAAAACTCACATTTTGTTAAAATACAAAACGCATGAAGCTAATGATTTTGCAGGTTCTCACATAAACACTATTTTGAGTGGTGAAGGGCAGGCCGTTTCCGAATGGGCTGCTGCTGCTGCGGCTGTCTTACGAAGTATTGAAGTATTGGCTACGCTTAGAAACGGCCACAGCCGTAAATTCGGACACTGATGACACCAAAGCAGTGCTTCCACTCCTAAGGAAATTTCCTTGGAAATTTCAACCTTTATAGGAATTTCCAAGGACAATGAACAAATCTAAGGACATTTTGGAGGAAATCCTCAAAATATAAGCAATAAGGAAATGGACTGACAAGTCTCGCGCATATCGGAACGAGAAAACACGTCAAATGAAGAATTCTGAAATCAAATTAATTATAGGCCTATCTATGAAAACAATCTGAACACCAAAAATACTAAAACGCAGTGTAGCCTAAGTAATTATTTGAAGAATTGTTCTTGTTTTTCAAACATAAATAACCTTTTCAAACATTATTTCCAACCTATAGATTTTGAAAAAATGTCAGCTGAAAAATCTGGGAGCTAAATTTGACTGAAAAGATCAATGAAAAGATCGTTTGTTTTGTATGCTAAAACAAACAAAAATTCAAATTCAAGGAGCATACCGGTTTACTGTTTACGTAGTGTAGTGATGTTGAATTATAGACAATACTTTTTAAAATCATAAATCATAAAACTTGATGATTTGTTTTATGAGCCGTTTTATTTACTCTACTGGAAATATTTCTACCTCCTCGCTGATGGAACTGATGTCATGTACAATTACAGTCATGTTTGGGGTTTTTTTGAAGCATAAATAGGTCAACGAAATAAACTGAAAGTTACCCAATAGTTCAAAAAAAATCCAACCAAAATTGGCATGCGTTTTATGACTAGTGATCTAATTATATCCAGCAGTGTTTACTCACTGTATATGTAACCATGACATAGCGATCGTCATTGTGTACACTGTATAGACGATATAGCCCGGGGGGGGGGGGGCGGACACGATATTGCGCAATTCTTTCCCCGATGCTGTGTTAACGTACCATTAAAAAAATAGGGGTGCTTAAATTTTACACTAACACGAATGGATTAAATTAGATAAAAGTTAGGCAGTATTTTACCAATTATATATGTATAGTTTATTTGCATAAAAAAGGTGTTTTGTTATTTGATATGATCATTTTGTTTATTACAAACTCCCGCCCAAGTAGGCATCCCTCAAGCACTACTTAAGCTGCATCACCACCAGTAGTCCGTCACTCCTGAAGATGAGCAGAGTATACTGTTAGCCTTAAGGTGAATCAAACAATTCTTTACTTGGTCAATCCGATATTACTAAAAAAAAAACACGAAAGGATTTTAGTGTCTGAACCGGCAATATATTTATTTAAAGGTCATTTTGGACTCTCTAATGATGTAAAAGAGTTTAAAGCATGTTTAGTAAAGGTTTTTTTTTATTTAAAGTTTTTTTGTTTAATTAAATGGCCCAGGTAAGAGTTCTTTCCCTGGAAGGTAATTTTTGTTTGTGGTAATTTTGTTCTTACTTTTTGTTTGTTCAGTGTTTAATCTCGGATTTTGATTCCATTTTTGATATAAACACTTTCATATCCTGTATATTTAAGACCTGTATAATTGTCTGCCTATTTGACTTCTTAAAACAGCTTTGATAATTACAAGGACAAGAGGTGGTGCTGTTTTCATTAACCCTTCTGTTGTTTGTTTTGGGGTTTGGGTTTTTTTGTTTCCTTTTTAGTTTGTTTGTTTTCTTCTTCTTTTTTCGTTTTCCCTTTTTTGGCGGGTGGCTGGTGATGGGGTGGTTGTGTGTTTATCTCTTCTTTTTGAGGACGAAAAACAAACTGTTGGACATAAAATACATATTTACCTTTAAAATTTTCCGGGTCAAGACACAAGTTTTAAAAACTGTCATCATAGATGTGTCAGACCCAGTAAAACTTCTCTTATCTAGATATAAAAATCAAAACTCACATTTTGTTAAAATACAAAACGCATGAAGCTAATGATTTTGCAGGTTCTCACATAAACACTATTTTGAGTGGTGAAGGGCAGGCCGCTCCGAATGGGCTGCTGCTGCTGCGGCTGTCTTACGAAGTATTGAAGTATTGGTTACGCTTAGAAACGGCCACAGTCGTAAATTCGGACACTGATGACACCAAAGCAGTGCTTCCACTCCTAAGGAAATTTCCTTGGAAATTTCAACCTTTATAGGAATTTCCAAGGACAATGAACAAATCTAAGGACATTTTGGAGGAAATCCTCAAAATATAAGCAATAAGGAAATGGACTGACAAGTCTCGCGCATATCGGAACGAGAAAACACGTCAAATGAAGAATTCTGAAATCAAATTAATTATAGGCCTATCTATGAACAAAATCTGAACACCAAAAATACTAAAACGCAGTGTAGCCTAAGTAATTATTTGAAGAATTGTTCTTGTTTTTCAAACATAAATAACCTTTTCAAACATTATTTCCAACCTATAGATTTTGAAAAAATGTCAGCTGAAAAATCTGGGAGCTTAATTTGACTGAAAAGATCAATGAAAAGACCGTTTGTTTTGTATGCTAAAACAGACAAAAATTCAAATTCAAGGAGCATACCGGTTTACTGTTTACGTAGTGTAGTGATGTAGAATTATAGACAATACTTTTTAAAATCATAAATCATAAAACTTGATGATTTGTTTTATGAGCCGTTTTATTTACTCTACTGGAAATATTTCTACCTCCTCGCTGATGGAACTGATGTCATGTACAATTACAGTCATGTTTGGGGTTTTTTGAAGCATAAATAGGTCAACGAAATAAACTGAAAGTTACCCAATAGTTCAAAAAAAAATCCAACCAAAATTGGCATGCGTTTTATGACTAGTGATCTAATTATATCCAGCAGTGTTTACTCACTGTATATGTAACCATGACAGCGATCGTCATTGTGTACACTGTATAGACGATATAGCCCGGGGGGGGGCACGATATTGCGCAATTCTTTCCCCGATGCTGTGTTAACGTACCATTAAAAAAATAGGGGTGCTTAAATTTTACACTAACACGAATGGATTAAATTAGATAAAAGTTAGGCAGTATTTTACCAATTATATATGTATAGTTTATTTGCATAAAAAAGGTGTTTTGTTATTTGATATGATCATTTTGTTTGATTACAAACTCCCGCCCAAGTGTGCATCCCTCAAGCACTACTTAAGCTGCATCACCACCAGTAGTCCGTCATTCTCCTGAAGATGAGCAGAGTATACTGTTCGAAACGTCGAGACCCAACCGGCTCTTTTCAGAGCCAACACTCCCACAAAAGAGGTTTTACACAAGGTTGTAACCGCAAGTTTACTATTTATTTTAGTTACCTCTTATCTTTTTTTTAATTGAATGCAAGTTTTGGAGGAGAGTACAAGATATTGGAGTTAAAATGTACAGGACATGGATTAAGATACGAATGTTCAGATAGTACCACTTTATAATATTAAAATGTGTACAGATTACAAATTTATTGAAGTAAGTTAAATATTCAAAAACTTCATTTTTGAAGAATTGGAAGAGAGATCGACTTGTGGGCTCAAAACGTTATACTGTCTTGTTTGTTTTTTAGTATTTGCCAAGGTGTTTTTCCCCAAATGGTGCTACGGTCATACCTACTTTTACCAAGTGTGTTGCCAGTACTTCTTTTGTACAAGTACGAAGTGCACAAGTTGAATTTCGCAGTAAATTATGGCCAGTTACTTTGGCCGCCATGTGACGTTTTGACTGTATTTTAAACCTTTTTTTGTTGTTGCAAGTTTAGCCTTAAGGTGAATCAAACAATTCTTTACTTGGTCATTCCGATATTACTAAAAAAAAACACGAAAGGTTTTTAGTGTCTGAACCGGCAATATATTTATTTAAAGGTCATTTTGGACTCTCTAATGATGTAAAAGAGTTTAAAGCATGACTAGTAAAGGTTTTTTTGTTTTTTTGTTTTTTTTTTTAATTAAATGGCCCAGGTAAGAGTTCTTTCTCTGGCATGTATTTTTTGTTTGTGGTAATTTTGTTCTTACTTTTTGTTTGTTCAGTGTTTAATCTCGGATTTTGATTCCATTTTTGATATAAACACTTTCATATCCTGTATATTTAAGACCTGTATAATTGTCTGCCTATTTGACTTCTTAAAACAGCTTTAATAATTACAAGGACAAGAGGTGGTGCTGTTTTCATTAACCCTTCTGTTGTTTGTTTTGGGGTTTGGGTTTTTTTGTTTCCTTTTTAGTTTGTTTGTTTTCTTCTTCTTTTTTCGTTTTCCCTTTTTTGGCGGGTGGCTGGTGATGGGGTGGTTGTGTGTTTATCTCTTCTTTTTGAGGACGAAAAACAAACTGTTGGACATAAAATACATATTTACATTTAAAATTTTCCGGGTCAAGACACAAGTTTTAAAAACTGTCATCATAGATGTGTCAGACCCAGTAAAACTTCTCTTATCTAGATATAAAAATCAAAACTCACATTTTGTTAAAATACAAAACGCATGAAGCTAATGATTGTGCAGGTTCTCACATAAACACTATTTTGAGTGGTGAAGGGCAGGCCGCTCCGAATGGGCTGCTGCTGCTGCGGCTGTCTTACGAAGTATTGAAGTATTGGCTACGCTTAGAAACGGACACAGTCGTAAATTCGGACACTGATGACACCAAAGCAGTGCTTCCACTCCTAAGGAAATTTCCTTGGAAATTTCAACCTTTATAGGAATTTCCAAGGACAATGAACAAATCTAAGGACATTTTGGAGGAAATCCTCAAAATATAAGCAATAAGGAAATGGACTGACAAGTCTCGCGCATATCGGAACGAGAAAACACGTCAAATGAAGAATTCTGAAATCAAATTAATTATAGGCCTATCTATGAACAAAATCTGAACACCAAAAATACTAAAACGCAGTGTAGCCTAAGTAATTATTTGAAGAATTGTTCTTGTTTTTCAAACATAAATAACCTTTTCAAACATTATTTCCAACCTATAGATTTTGAAAAAATGTCAGCTGAAAAATCTGGGAGCTTAATTTGACTGAAAAGATCAATGAAAAGACCGTTTGTTTTGTATGCTAAAACAAACAAAAATTCAAATTCAAGGAGCATACCGGTTTACTGTTTACGTAGTGTAGTGATGTAGAATTATAGACAATACTTTTTAAAATCATAAATCATAAAACTTGATGATTTGTTTTATGAGCCGTTTTATTTACTCTACTGGAAATATTTCTACCTCCTCGCTGATGGAACTGATGTCATGTACAATTACAGTCATGTTTGGGGTTTTTTGAAGCATAAATAGGTCAACGAAATAAACTGAAAGTTACCCAATAGTTCAAAAAAAAATCCAACCAAAATTGGCATGCGTTTTATGACTAGTGATCTAATTATATCCAGCAGTGTTTACTCACTGTATATGTAACCATGACAGCGATCGTCATTGTGTACACTGTATAGACGATATAGCCCGGGGGGGGGCACGATATTGCGCAATTCTTTCCCCGATGCTGTGTTAACGTACCATTAAAAAAATAGGGGTGCTTAAATTTTACACTAACACGAATGGATTAAATTAGATAAAAGTTAGGCAGTATTTTACCAATTATATATGTATAGTTTATTTGCATAAAAAAGGTGTTTTGTTATTTGATATGATCATTTTGTTTGATTACAAACTCCCGCCCAAGTGTGCATCCCTCAAGCACTACTTAAGCTGCATCACCACCAGTAGTCCGTCATTCTCCTGAAGATGAGCAGAGTATACTGTTCGAAACGTCGAGACCCAACCGGCTCTTTTCAGAGCCAACACTCCCACAAAAGAGGTTTTACACAAGGTTGTAACCGCAAGTTTACTATTTATTTTAGTTACCTCTTATCTTTTTTTTAATTGAATGCAAGTTTTGGAGGAGAGTACAAGATATTGGAGTTAAAATGTACAGGACATGGATTAAGATACGAATGTTCAGATAGTACCACTTTATAATATTAAAATGTGTACAGATTACAAATTTATTGAAGTAAGTTAAATATTCAAAAACTTCATTTTTGAAGAATTGGAAGAGAGATCGACTTGTGGGCTCAAAACGTTATACTGTCTTGTTTGTTTTTTAGTATTTGCCAAGGTGTTTTTCCCCAAATGGTGCTACGGTCATACCTACTTTTACCAAGTGTGTTGCCAGTACTTCTTTTGTACAAGTACGAAGTGCACAAGTTGAATTTCGCAGTAAATTATGGCCAGTTACTTTGGCCGCCATGTGACGTTTTGACTGTATTTTAAACCTTTTTTTGTTGTTGCAAGTTTAGCCTTAAGGTGAATCAAACAATTATTTACTTGGTCATTCCGATATTACTAAAAAAAAAACACGAAAGGTTTTTAGTGTCTGAACCGGCAATATATTTATTTAAAGGTCATTTTGGACTCTCTAATGATGTAAAAGAGTTTAAAGCATGACTAGTAAAGGTTTTTTTTTTTTTTAGTTTTTTTTTAATTAAATGGCCCAGGTAAGAGTTCTTTCTCTGGCATGTATTTTTTGTTTGTGGTAATTTTGTTCTTACTTTTTGTTTGTTCAGTGTTTAATCTCGGATTTTGATTTCATTTTTGATATAAACACTTTCATATCCTGTATATTTAAGACCTGTATAATTGTCTGCCTATTTGACTTCTTAAAACAGCTTTAATAATTACAAGGACAAGAGGTGGTGCTGTTTTCATTAACCCTTCTGTTGTTTGTTTTGGGGTTTGGGTTTTTTGTTTCCTTTTTAGTTTGTTTGTTTTCTTCTTCTTTTTTCGTTTTCCCTTTTTTGGCGGATGGGTGGTGATGGGGTGTTGTGTGTTTATCTCTTCTTTTTGAGGACGAAAAACAAACTGTTGGACATAAAATACATATTTACATTTAAAATTTTCCGGGTCAAGACACAAGTTTTAAAAACTGTCATCATAGATGTGTCAGACCCAGTAAAACTTCTCTTATCTAGATATAAAAATCAAAACTCACATTTTGTTAAAATACAAAACGCATGAAGCTAATGATTGTGCAGGTTCTCACATAAACACTATTTTGAGTGGTGAAGGGCAGGCCGCTCCGAATGGGCTGCTGCTGCTGCGGCTGTCTTACGAAGTATTTAAGTATTGGCTACGCTTAGAAACGGCCACAGCCGTAAATTCAGACACTGATGACACCAAAGCAGTGCTTCCACTCCTAAAGAAATTTCCTTGGAAATTTCAACCTTTATAGGAATTTCCAAGGACAATGAACAAATCTAAGGACATTTTGGAGGAAATCCTCAAAATATAAGCAATAAGGAAATGGACTGACAAGTCTCGCGCATATCGGAACGAGAAAACACGTCAAATGAAGAATTCTGAAATCAAATTAATTATAGGCCTATCTATGAAAACAATCTGAACACCAAAAATACTAAAACGCAGTGTAGCCTAAGTAATTATTTGAAGAATTGTTCTTGTTTTTCAAACATAAATAACCTTTTCAAACATTATTTCCAACCTATAGATTTTGAAAAAATGTCAGCTGAAAAATCTGGGAGCTTAATTTGACTGAAAAGATCAATGAAAAGACCGTTTGTTTTGTATGCTAAAACAAACAAAAATTCAAATTCAAGGAGCATACCGGTTTACTGTTTACGTAGTGTAGTGATGTAGAATTATAGACAATACTTTTTAAAATCATAAATCATAAAACTTGATGATTTGTTTTATGAGCCGTTTTATTTACTCTACTGGAAATATTTCTACCTCCTCGCTGATGGAACTGATGTCATGTACAATTACAGTCATGTTTGGGGGTTTTTTGAAGCATAAATAGGTCAACGAAATAAACTGAAAGTTACCCAATAGTTCAAAAAAAAATCCCACCAAAATTGGCATGCGTTTTATGACTAGTGATCTAATTATATCCAGCAGTGTTTACTCACTGTATATATGACCATGACATAGCGATCGTCATTGTGTACACTGTATAGACGATATAGCCAATGTAAGAACT
This sequence comes from Plazaster borealis, assembly GCA_021014325.1. Lineage (NCBI taxonomy): Eukaryota > Metazoa > Echinodermata > Asteroidea > Forcipulatida > Labidiasteridae > Plazaster > Plazaster borealis. The sequence continues at coordinate 8,465,153 of CM037460.1, read as the reverse complement.
TTGTTGCCGATCTTTCACTTGAAAGGTCGCCACCATTGCTTGATTTCTCCAAACCCGTTCTTTCCGCTGTTCCGGTCGGTTGGGTCGGTTGAGAATTGTCGGCTTTGGCCTTGACAAGGATTTGTCCAAACTCGATCTGTACAGCCGGCGTGCTGGGTTGAAGTTTGAAAAGTGAGCAGCCTTTGGGTTTAATATTAACTACACGGTAAGTAAAAGTGTTTTTTGCTGGAAGTGGTGAATTTATATGGACGGATGGTCGCGTTTTATACGGAGCCCCTAAAGGGACAGGTAAAATAAAATTTGAAAAGGTAAAAAAAATGTTGAAATTATTTCGTTCCCTCGAAATATTATTTCATTCCCTCGAAATATTATTTCGTTCCCTCGAAATAATATATCAATTCGTTCCCTCGAAATACTATTTCATTCCCTCGAAATGTTATTTCGAGGGAACGAAATAACATTTCGAGGGAATGAAATAAGTTATTACGTGGGAACGAAATATTATTTCGAGGGAACGAAATAGTATTTCGAGGGAATGAAATAATATTTCGAGGGAATGAAATGATTTCGTTCCCTCGAAATAATATATCAATTCGTTCCCTCGAAATACTATTTCATTCCCTCGAAATGTTATTTCGAGGGAACGAAATAACATTTCGAGGGAATGAAATAAGTTATTACGTGGGAACGAAATATTATTTCGAGGGAACGAAATAGTATTTCGAGGGAATGAAATAATATTTCGAGGGAATGAAATGATTTCGTTCCCTCGAAATGCTATTTCGAGGGAACGAAATCATTTCGTGGGAACGAAATATTATTTCGTTCCCTCGAAATAATTGAGAGGCTACGGAGGCTTTTATATGCCATTTAATTTGCAAGTATCGTTACGAGATTGCCGTAAAAATAACAACCTGTTAATGTTTTTCTTTGGGGGTTTTTGGGGGTTTTTTTTGTTGCTGATGTTGTTTGCTTTGGGTTTTTTTCCCCGGGGGATTCAGGTCGTTTTCTTAATAATTAAATTGAAGTTGCATTATAGTCTCAAGTATAGTGAGTAGAGAAAGGTTGATAGAATTCTGTATAAGTCTTAAGTTTTAGGAATAAAGGGATAAAGATAAGGGATAAAGATAAGATGCATTCTTGCCAACAAAAGGGCTGTCAATCAGTCTACTTGGCGTTCTATTATTCACTTCGCTAAATTAGGAAAGTCAGTGAAAGACGACCCGATGTAGTTACGGAAAAGATACACTGAAATAATGATTTTAATATCCCAGAAATTCTCTTGGTATATCAAAGACTCCGTACCAGCTAAATTATTTCGTTCCCTCGAAATATTATTTCATTTGAACGAAATAATTATATTTCGTTCCCTCAAAAAAATATTTCATTCCCACGAAATAACTTATTTCGTCCCCTCGAATTAATATTTCGAGGGAATGAAATAATATTTCGAGGGGACGAAATAATAATTCGAGGGAACGAAATAATATTTCGAGGGGACGAAATAATATTTCGGGGGAATGAAATAATATTTCGAGGGAACGAAATAATTTCAACATTTATTTTACCTTTTCAAATTTTATTTTACCTGTCCCTTTAGGGGCTCCGTAGTTTTATGCTCTAGTAACTGGATGCACTCATCACGCAGGTGCTTGATGGGTGAATAATTTGGAGATTTTGTTACACCTATATGTTTAATCCTGCTCTTTAATATTAAGAATTGTTCAAACTGCCTGTTTTTGGCTGTCTACATCTGTCAACCTTTCCGGACATGTATTTGACCTAAATTAAGTAGATAAAGTGGCAGTATCAATTGGTATTTTTGACAATAATTTTGTTTGAACTACGTACGTTCCCACCGTAAAGCCCAGCAAGTTTCTACCATCCCCCACCAGCACCCAAGTGGTGACAACAGAAGAACAAATGTCAGGGATTAAATTGTAATTAATACTATAGGCTAAAAATATGTCCTGCTGTGTGTATGTTTTTTTAGGTGTTTGGGCATCAGCCGAACACCAATTGTTAATATTTTTATTATTATTATTATTATTTCTTTACTTTTACTTCTTCTTCTCAGAGTCATTTGTTTGGGAGCTATTTCATATTTTTGCCAAACTTGCATCGACTTGAAACTTTATTACGTGTTGTTAATAGACAATACCTGTACTTTTTTGTGGGGTAGATGATCAAGTAATTGTGAGGTCATGAAGTCATCAGGTATCAAATTGCAAACCACTATAGTTTGTAAAATTACCATTTGGTATTCGCTGTAGGCCTACTTGTATTTCATGAAATATTGAAGCTAAGATGTCCATAAATGGAACATCTTATAGATCAAGATGGGACAATTGAAAAGTCAATGTCAAAATCGTTTGACCTTCACTTCCGGTCAAAGTTTGCGGTTGTCAGTTTTTTTTTTCAAAAAATAATTTTCTGGGCCTAAATCGAAACTTCTGTACATCAGATCAGCTTCAAATTTACATCATGTTAAGACCTTGATAGGACCTCGTCCACATGACAATTTTACGTCACATGACTTCATCAAGCATCACGCTACGTCACCCTAAAGGTGCACTTTTCAAAAAATTATATTTGTTTTTATTTGATTGTTTTATTTTTTCAAACAAGTTTACGGTAACATCAAGACAATTGCCAAATGGCCACGCAAAGAGCTTTACTGCTGCTGGGCTGGGTGTTTTTCCTAGCAACAGTTCACGCGGACGACCAAAATGCAGCTCAAATGCATCTATTAAAATCGATGTACAAGTCACGATTCCGAGCTCTACAACCTGCAGCATTGAAAGCTGACAACAACATTATATCCCCAGCCTGCTCTGCCGAAATCAAAAGACTCTTCTCTGGCGACTTAAAAACTCTTGGAACTGATGCTGTCATGGGTGAGAAAAGATGGCCACCAAAATGCCATCATTTTTTGTTTTATCAGATTGCCTACTTTAAAATCAGGGATGAATTCTAACCTTCGAGAAGGTTTATTTAAAATAATTTGGTCAATGGGCCAGTGAATTGACTACCAACATGTTTACCTACCATCTTTGTTGGTTACTGTATAGCAACAGTCATTATTGATTTGTACAGAGGAAACAAACATAATGTAATGAATTAACCACCTGTTTCAATTTGTGTCACCAGTGTGGCTGTTTCTGTTCTTTGTTTATGAACCTAAGCACTCCAGCTCAGAATCTTTGCCCCCAGAAACACCCCCTCCCCCACCACCCCCAAATGAGAAATAAAATAGGGGGCCTACACAAATAAATTGTTATATAAGAGTATAATTTTCCTTCAAAGTTGTATACTTTCTTTCACTTTTCCTTAGCTTTGGATGCATTTGGGAAACCTCCCGCTGGGATCCTACAAATGAACTGGGAATGGCTTGGTCACTATGATGAATGCATGGCCATTGAAGGATTTAACTATTGCCTTGTTGATATGTCTTTGAACACAACCATGTTGAAACCAAACAATTGGGTGAGTGAAAAAGTCTTGATGTCTTCCATGCACAACAAAGTGCTCCATTTAACAAAAGTCTCATGACAAACGTCCCATGAATAGCAAGTCAAAACCTTCTCACCAAACTTATCTCATGCAGGGATAGGGAAGCTATAATTATTATCAACTTTATCACTTCGCGGAAGCAGAGAAAAAGTAAGCAGGACCAGGAAAAAGGCCACGCAAGACTCGGCAAAGTTTTTTGTGTAGAGCACGATGAATGAGCACTTGCAGACAAAATTGCTATAATACAGATTTTTCTCTTAAGCAGGGAAAAGTCTTAAATAATAAACACATTGTATTTTGGGCTGGGTGACCAGCCCACAATGTAGAGCTGCTTATACAAAAAAGTAGCTAAACACAACAAAAAATTGCCAGAATAGGGTTACCCAGCCAGAATACCATGTCACATGTACATGTAGAAACTACTGGTATTCCTGGTAATTTTTGCTAATAGCAGAACATTTTTAAGTAAGATTTTCTGTTTAAAAGTCTATGTAAAGCTTAGGATTCACATTTAGGAGATGCACTGATAGGTTTGGTTTGCGGTAAACCACCCAATGAGATGCAATTCAAAAATTTGAATCTTGTAATACACGTTTTACAAACGAGGAGTTACTGGTCACCAACCCTGATGTGATGTTTATTGTTTATGACTTCTCCCTGAAGCAATTTTGTCTGCTTAGCGGCTCATTCATCCTGCTAAACACAAAATAACCTTGCTAAATAATTATAACACTTTTGAAAAAAATGCAATGCTTGTGACAATGGGACCAAAGTCATGGAGCTATACATAATTAGTCTGATGATTCTATCGGCCTTGCTTAAGTGCAGAATTCTACTGTAAACAGTACCATAAAATCGGGCCCTGCATAAAGCTGTTCAGCAGAAAAATACTGCTTAGCAAATAAGCAAGGGTTTTTGCTAACAGGTTCTATACAATTGAGCCTTGGTTTCCACTTCTGCTTATGAAAAAATTCTGCCTTATTCAACAATTAACCCTTTGTACTACTGAGTAGCATGACACTTGGCCTTCAGATGGGAACCACTCTATAGTTTTGCAAATTGAAAAAGCGGGGGTTTCTTTTCATTAAATGTGTTTTTAACTAAAAGAAATTTTAACTCTAGAGAAACAACTAAATAATTGTATATTTTCTTAACAAAGTCATAAGGTTGGCTGGAAGAGACCTCAATGCTAACATGTGACAGGGCTCAAAATGTACACTGGACTGCAGGCCTGAGGCCGGTGATTGTAGTCTCAGGCCAGTAAACTTGCGACCGGACAAGTTCGGCAGTCTTGTGTTTTTGTTCAAATGTTTACTTTCAGTCTGATAAATATCTTTCGACTCTGTTGCGTAATAAATATGCTTACCCATATAATACAAGTGAGATAAATATTCTCTTAGTGCTTGTTCATAATGAAACAATAAACCAACTGTGTAATGGGTATTTTCTTTCTCATTTTAATTCTGGTCTTGTAAACAAATTATGTTCCAGTATTTGTTAGCTACAACCCCTGTGGTCTTGTGGATTTTCCGCAACAACTTTAGCCCTGTGTGACAAAAACTGACAATACTTTCAAAAATTATATGCAGTCAACATATGATAATGATTTGGTTTGTTTTGCGTTGGTTGTTTTCGTACAACAAAAGTGCTGTATATAGCCATGATTTTGAGTAGGGTTTGGGGGTGGTTACGGGAGCAATGTTGTTTCCTCTCTTAGGGTAGACTTTGAAGCTTTTCATTGGAGTGATATGAGTGAGACATGATTGGTGTGGAAACATTATTATTTAAAAAAAAATCTTAATAATTACTTTTGTATGAGACTACCATGGCAGGATTAAAGAATTACTCTCCAGCAAACACTATCTTTATAAGGCGTTATCAATGAGAATCAAGGAATCAAATTTAATGAAAACATTAAGTAAACAAACTTTCTATTTGATGTAGTTAATAAGTACAACTAGTATAAACTTGAAGACTATATATACAACCATTTGCAAATCTCTTTTAGGAGGAGTGTTGGCTCTGAGAAGAGCCGTTGTCTCGACGTTAGTCTACTCTGCTCGTTTTCAGAAGATGGGCAGAGTATATCTGTTCGAAACCTCGAGACCACAACGGCTCTTGTCAGAGCCAACACTCCCGCTCCCAAAAGAGATTTACACTATGGTTGTATCCGCTATTTTACTAGTTATAGTTACTTCTTATTTTCCACACCATGCAAAGCTTCAAACATCACCTGGTCTTATTTGTTGGAATTTTCTTTTTAGTCCTCTTCGCCCGCAGCTAGTGCAGCTGCAGGTATGTTCAGTCAAATTCACATCAGATGGGGTATATGCCCCCCGGCTAACTGCTCTGAGTATGATATCTATGCTGTTTGGAAGGATATGTTAGGTAAGTGAATTTCAAAACAGAAACATATTGAATCATATTTCAATTTTTGTTTTACATTTCTGTTTCTACCTTTTTTATAATTTGTCATTTTTACTGTAATCTTTTATCTTTGTAAACTTGTTTAGTCTTCGGACTATACTCCAGATGTTTTTGTATTTGACAATAAACCAGGTTGAAAAAACCTGTAGGCAAATATTGGGAATGCTTCAGAACATCTGCCGAGCGGGGGCTTTTAGGTTCATTTGGCAAATTTTACTTTACAACTTTTGATGTATAAAACAAATCCAAACAACAAACATTGTATCATTGAACAAAAACAAATTGACTAGAGCGTGACTTGAACCTGTGATCTCCAGATTAACGTGCTAGCACTCTACCAACTGATCTATCTAGCCCAATATTGGCGGTCTCCGTTTTTTGTCAATATCTTTGTTCGGAGATGCCATTTAGAAGCCATTCAACTTGTAACGGCAGTTACAGGTTGAATGGCTTCTGGTTCAGGTCGCAGGTTCAAGTCCCGCTCTAGTCAATTTCTCTTTGTTCAACCCAAAATTATTTGAAAATTTACCCAGTAAGTTTTCCTTGTGGTTTTACTTGATGCAAAACAAATTGTGTAGTTTACATGTAGTTACTTTCTTTTTTGTCTTCTTCTTCTTTTTTCTCCTTTTTTCTCTTCTAAGATTCAATAAAGGTTTTGGATGGAATAATAACAACGGAGGCGCTGCAAGCAGATTCTGTTGTGTGCACTAAAGACCCTCCGATACCTTATAGTGCAGGATTTATCTGTACAGTGTAAGTTCATTCTTCTGCTGTGTTTGTGTGTTGTTCATACGAAGGCTGTTGTTCTTGGTGCTGCAGCTTCTGTATTTCACTTGAAGGTTTATATTAGTTTTGCAGGGAGGGTATGTGCTCAAGGTTGGCTCTGGAAAAAATCATACATGTATGTATGTCCTTTATACTCTATTAGATTTGGTGTGGAGGCTTTGAAGATATATGGTTAGGTATAACTCGGGCTAATTTTGCAGTCTTTCCACAAATTCAGATTATTATTTTTTATTTATTTGTGAGATATCGCCTAACATCACAAGGCCGGACGGCAAATTCAGGGTGAGGGCTACACTTTAACTGATTTGGGCTGTAGACCCAAATCAACTGCCACCGGGGGCACGTTGCCACTTATCATGGGGCTGAAACAGGGTTACGGATGTAGGTATGGGTATCATTACATACATAATGTTGGATATACCAAGATCGCCTAACCATCCTTGCATGTCCTTGGTTATCAACAAGAAATGCTTTTTTAGGTGTTCGGGCATTAAGCCCGAACAACTCTTTGTTATTGTTCGTTTTTTTTTCGTTTTTTTAGTTCTTCTTTTTCTTCTGATAGTCGTTTGTCCGCAAGCAAACGCATAGTTGCAAACCTTTGATGAACTTGAAACTTTGCATGTAGTTAGAGTATAACTAGGAGATGCCGAGTAAGTTGTGACGTAATGATTACGTCATCAGGTGTCGAATTACAGAAAATCAAAGTTTAATATTTCAAAAAATCATAACTCGATAACTACCACATGGATTACAACAATCTATACATCATCGGACAGGTCTTTTAAAACTCAACAAACGCTACACAAAGAGTGACCCCGTTTGACCTTGACCTACGGCTCAAAATGTAAGTTGAACATTTCGTTAGTAATAGCCCTCGGAAGCATGTTCCGCTCCATTGATCACGAGGTCCAAAGCCTACGTGCGCTGTAGTGGCATGATTTCCGTGCAAGTTTTGACGTGTCGCAGTTCAACGCACTATAACGCAAGCTTATCAATGGCTCAATAGCACTGCAGAATTGAATTCCGCTCAACCTGTGCCATGTTCAGCGTCAAATTGTTCCCCTATTCGCCCTTTTGGTGGCTCAATGGTGAAAACGGAGACGAAGTTTCACTGAGATGGTCACCTGCTTCAGTGATTCCTATGACTTTTAATTATGTGAGAAAATGCAAGCAGAAAAAGACAGACATTGGTTATGTTTTAATCACACACCGTAAAACGGGGCATAACATCGGCTCGTGAATAGAAGGGCATTTCAGACCGTCATTTGACGGCGGTGTCTATCAGTGAGACACGGTGAATAAAACGGTAAGCATAATTGCCTTTCAAATGATTCTTCATTTAATGCACAGTTATGTTATAAAGTTTACCGTTAATCATCAAGTGGTGACAATGGTGACGTTTTTAAAACTAAGGAAGGAAGGGGTTCACTTCAAAAACAGTTTGTGCACCTTCCACAAGCTTTTTCTTGCGTAATTTCCTTACTCTGATATTTTGTATTTTTATGCGCCCTCCACCAGACTGGTCCTTGGGAGAGCACAATCTAAATTAAATAAGTTATTAGTTTTATAATATTATGATGAAATGTTTTAGGTATTGAATATAAATTATTTAAACAGTTTCAGCCCAACTTAATTAACCTTGAGTCACACTTTCTTTATAATTGTTTTTTCTTCGTCAGAGTACAGCACATCCAGTACCTGAATGGTCTGCAGTGAAAGTTTTCACACCCGTTGTTGTGTTCCATCCTTATTTCCTTGCTGAGTGTATGATGCACCATAGAGGAAGAATATACTCAACTCGTTACGTTATTACTCAAAATTCACGAGAGGCTTAGACTTGCCGTCTTCATGACTTGCCTTTGTCTTTCCCAAAACAAGTGTCTCTCAATATTCTAAATTTAACCTACCGTTCTGTATGAATGAAAATCAATGTCTAAAAATCAAGCAAGCTATTTAAACAAAAAATGCAACCGATAGCTCATACTATGCTGGACTTATTTTAATGACATCATCATCAGTGCATATGTTTTGAACAATCAATGTTTCATGCACCGATACTTCATGAGTATCCAACTCACTGTATTTGAAACCCTGATGAAAACTTCTAATAATTGTAAATTAATAATGTCAACATGATTAGCATAGTTGGATTTATTAATTCATAAAGAATCAAAATGAATATTCATTGAAAAATAAATAAACTTCAGTAAATAGCTTACATGGCTGTACTTGTAAGTAATTCAACGGATCGTTTGAAGATATGCAACCAAGATGAAAGGGAATTCAAACTAATGATGCTCTGCATGAAAAGGACAATTTACCCTAATAATTTATTCTAATAAATTAAATAATGTACTCTTTTGCTGAAAACACTTTGTATAGTAACAATAGTTTAGTTTTTCACTTAACATTTTAATCACATACTTAAATACCAATGTCTCGATAAGAACTTATCTAACGTCATAATGACGTCATCGTTTTTCTAATTTGGCTTAACAAACGATTATTACTATTTTTGAAAACTCATATTGTGAGTTGCATTTATTCCCTGTTTAAACTAACGCATATAATCAAAGAAGATTAACCCTTTGTTTTCCTTGATATTCCCAAAGCTATCAACAATTTGTTCATCGATTCAATGATATAGCTCACACATAAACAAAGCACTGACCCCAAAGATAGCCGAACACCTAGTGTTTGTTCCAACAAACACTAAAGCTCTAGTTTTGTTTTAAATTGGTGAAGAACAACAATTAACAACTGTCATGAACTTTGTAGATTGATTAGAACTGCCTGTGTGCAAGATGAACGTTGAAGGTTTCGTACACGTTTGGTAATGACTCAAAACAAATATTAGCAAAAATTTAATTGGTAACAAGCAACGGAGAGCAGTTGATAGTATAAAACATTGTATACAATAGGAAACGACTCCCTCTGAAGTAACGTAGTTTTTGAGAAAGAGGTAATTTCTCACTAAAATGATAAAAACTTCTTGCAAGAAGTTTTTATTCCTATCTGAAAGCACACAAATTTGTACAACAAGGGTGTTTTTTCTTTCATCATTTTCTTGCAACTTCGATGACCAATTTAGCCCAAATGTTTACAGGCTTGTTATGTTATGCATATGTTGGGATTCACCAAGTGAGAACACTGGTCTTTGACAATTACCAAACGCATACAGGGCCTTTAAGGTCCTTCTCATCCTATTTCTTCAAATGCCAATGCCTTGGAATTTCGCATTATTATTTGTTTTTACCTTCTCTTTTCCAGTTCACTCACACAAAGTGTAAAATATATTTCTTTGCGTGAACTATGTGTTCTGAATTTCCTGTGTGAATTTACTTTGTTTTTATTTTTTCTGACCTTGAGTATAAGAGCCCTCTGACACAACAGATGGCCGTTGGAAAAAATAAAAACATTCACACAGATCTTTTATGCTGCTCTCACACTGTGGCGAACATTCTTGCGAATATGAATATTTGAATTTTGTGGTGAATTCGCCCCAAAATTGCGATTGGATAGTGAATATTTTCGTCTCGGTCACCCATAGCGATGAAAATGAAAATTGGGCCTTGTATACTCTCTGGACACCTCTCTGGGGCGAATGCCATTTATATTCGCAATATTTGTCTAAATATTGGCAAGACATTTGCAATACATTCTTAATGGCACTTTGAAAATACACGCGTTCGCAAGCATTGGTAGCCGTTTGTAAGCATTGGCAATCCATTGGTAACCGTTCGTGTATCGGCAATCCATTGGTAATCGTTCGTATATTGGCAATCCATTGGTAACCGTTCGTATATTGGCAATCCATTGGTAACCGTTCGTATATTGGCAATCCATTGGTAACCGTTCGTAAGCATTGGCAATCCCTTGGGAAGCGTTCGTAAACATTGGCAAGTGTTCGCAACAAATTCTCTAAAATATTGGTAAAATATTGGTAAGCCATTCGTAAGAAATTCGTAACGTTGGCAAAGCATTGGTAAAGCATTTGTAACATTGGCAATTGTGGTAAGACATTCGTAAGGAAGGGGACCCGGCGAAAGTTACAAACGCCTTACAAATGCCTTTACGAACGTTGCCAACGCTTACGCACGCTTTCGGTCAAAATTCGCCAGAATTGATACATTTACCCAATTCGCCAGGCTGCGTTTAATAGATTCGCCTATGTGTGAGGAGGCCTATACCAACGTTACCAATGGTTACGAAAATCGACGGCGAATGACCGTCTTCACAACATTCGCTGAAATTTAGGAAGCGCTTCCTAAATTGACCGATCTCCGTAAGGAGGTGGAGAACGACTTGTGAACGTGCTTAATTTGTTACCAACGCTTACGAAGACACGGCGAATGTTGCGAAGTTTGAGCGATTGTCGAATATGTCCATTCGTAAGCACATTCACTAGCATATGCGCCACAGTGTGAGAGCAGCATTAGTAGGGTTTACGGTAACACCTTGGTAACATCATGAGAAATAATCCCTCTTTAAGTTCTGAAAAGAAGCATTTTGTGAAACAATTTTGTATTCTTTTTTTTCATCGGTTATGACTATGCAACCCTTATTTGATTGTTTCCCCACCTTGCAAAGATTTGAAGTCTTACAGGGGTCGTACTGTCAACATGAGACGTTGGTGATCTTAACATTTGAAAACCTTACTGCTGAATACTATTCTATTTTGTTTCTTCTTTATTTTCATTAACTTCAAATTCTGAATATTTATGCACCTCGCTACTTGATCGAAAATTTTAATTTATTAATTAGATGTGGGTTTGAGGCAATGCATGGTGAGGTTACAGAACGTATATTCAGTTTGCAGTAATACCATGTGTGTATTATATATACTTTGCTGTGTAAATTTGTTTTATGAGAATATGTTATATAATTTTATTTATTTATTACGCATCCAGCAGCACAATTGGGCCATTAACATGATGAATAGGAAACGAGAAGAAATATTCAGTTTTAGATGTGGGAGGAAAACCTCAATGAGGAAAAACCCACTGCAATCAGGGAATGACTGAAAACCTGTTCACACTAACAGAATATACAGTGTCTGAACAATGTTCCGACACCCCTATGTTCCAACACCCCTATGTTCCGACACCCCTATGTTCCGACACCCCTATGTTCCAATAACTCCTCATGATCTAGACACTAGGTTAGGGTTAGGGTTAGGATTAGGAAAATACATTAGGGATGTCGGAACATTGGGGTGTCGGAACATATAGGTGTGTATCCATTACAGACATTTAACAATTTCCTTTCTCGATTGTTCTAGAGCTTTCTGCTGTCTCATCGCATCGCTCATGGTAATTGGCGCCCTCTACGATGAGTTTCTCCAGTGGCAGGCAAGGACCCCACTGAGGCAACAACGCATCGTTAGCAAGAGAGACTTAACAAGACCCTGGAGGATTCTTAATGATGACAATGAAGAAGACGACGTTGAACAAATAATTAATGATGCTGGAACCACATTAACCATCATTCAGGATGTCCATGCTCAGAATAAACAAAGTGGGTATAAAACAGTTTTTGTGTATAATAATAATAATGATAATAATAATAATAAATAAAACTTATATTTCGCCTTACATCTAAAGCATAAACCCCAAAGCGCTTAAAACAAAGAATGAAATACTAACAATAATAATAACAAAATTTAAAAAAAATATTTTTCACATCTGAAAAGGAAGAAATATGATCATTATTAACAAGCAGGTTTAAACACAATTTTTAGCAACCCACAGGGCAAGTTGAGAAACGGGAATTTATTACTAGCCTACAGCAGTTTAAACTAGACAATGTACGCTAGTGTTGTGGGTAAGCCCTGGCATTCTTGAAACACAATTTGTGCACGTTCATTGCTTACACCCTTTCTCTAGTTACTTTTGGTACTTCTTCTGAGCTCAGAGCAATTTTTTTGTTTTTAGCCTGTTGTTCCTAACGGGACACCGATGATCTCATGATTGAAGCCATACACAAACTCAGTTTCAGCAAATCGTTGTTTTTTCCTGGCAGGTCTGGCAGCTAGACTTCTCCTGTGCTTTGCATTCAACCGTAATCTGAGCAAACTCATGGACACAAAGCAAGGAGACGCAAGTATTGGGTCCATCAATGGCATCAGAGTCATCAGCATGTTCTGGGTCATTCTCGGTCACACGGTCATTGCTGGTTTTTCCATAGCCACTGGTGAGAAATAACTATAATTGATTCTCTTCACCCAGGGGTAAATGGGAACCTGTGAGGACAGAGATGGTTCATGTAATTGATTTAGCTTAGTGCTCTACATATTTGGCAGCGCAGGATGTATACTCCCAAGGGAGCTGAGAGGGTTTAAGGAATGAAATAAATGGCCCAGTGATCAGGGGTAATAATGTTGGAGTGTCACTGAGTGACGGATTTGAGCGCTATATTTATATGAAGCCACTAATATTATTATTATGATTATTATTATGATTATTAGAAGTCTGCCAAATAGGTCCGGTCAAAACATCTGTGTCTTTACATAATAATCAATCTTTAACAATAAATATAACTCGTCACACAGAGATCCTTGTCATTTGATTGGTGGAACATGCGTCCCAAGTCATCCTTTGTTCTGTCATTTATTCACTTTTGTGTTAATTGGACCATCGTCATGTGCGGAAAATATAGGACGGTGTGTATATTGATTTTCGATGCTTAATTCTCAGTGTTCTTCCCAAAACAATCATTCCCGCTCGTTCGTCCAAACGAGGCAAGATTGTGTCATGGCAGAGAAGACTGGTGTCTACTTGGTGTCTACATAGAGTCATCCACAGTATTTCGAAGGTGTTTTTTGAGAGAGTTTACAGCGTGTGGGGTAGACGAGTTTCCGTGTCTATTTTGTGTTTATTGTGAACAAACATTTCAAATGACAATTGGATCTATGTGTTCATTCATGCATTGTCACAGAAAATACTCACTCGGTGGAATATGGGTTTTCCCATTTCACTTGGCTTCGCCTTGTGAATTGAAATAGTCAAGATTTCACGTTGTGATTTTATTCTGGGACAAGGCACTCACATTCATTCAATATTTGTATAATATTAATAATAATAATAATCAGTTCTTATAGTGCTTTCTAGTTATGGGCTTCTCACTCAAATGGCCAATATATTTTAAAGACAGGTACGCTAAGTTTTTATGTAACATTTGTGTAGCACCTTGTTAGGATTTACAAGGTGATGTGGTGCAATTTGCTGCCAACCATGCCAGAACACCAGGGCTACAACGGGGCAAACCTCTGCTGTAGCATTTTGTAGCGCCTGGGATTTACAAAGGTGATGCGGTGCAATTGCTGTCAACCATGCCAGCGCCGGGGCAAACCTCTTCTGTTAGCATTAAATGTACGGGATTATCACAACTTGCATTATCACAACACGTGCTTTTTAGTCCCATCCGAAGGACGAAGCAATAATGTGTCTAGCTAAAGGACACAATTGTGTCAAGACCGGGACTCGAACCCACACTCTGCTGATCAGAAACAAAAGAGTTTGAGTCCAATTTGAGCCACACTATTTCAGAAACAGATCAAGTGACTGGATGGCAGCAATTGTGTCTGCTGTTTCTGAGCATGTGCACATGTCCAAGAACAATTCATTTACCTGGTAAGTTTTCTTCCTGCACCCAACGTCTCAAAAGTTCCCTTCGGGAAAATACGCCTATATTGACCTGACGTCATCAATGCAATAAGTCTTGGTAGGTTGGTGTTGCCATTTCCATTGTGTTGCTGTGCATTGCGTATTTTAGGCGATGCGTGCTCAATCAGATGCGCACCATTCTGTACATGCAATTTGACTCCCAAATTGGCCGACCATTGGCAGGCACTGCAAGGGGTCAATAAAGTTTACTTGAACCTTATTTTTAAAGAGTAAGAACATGTTGTGGTTTTTGTTTTTTTACAGATAATACACCAACAATGTTCAATTGGATTCAAACGCATTTTGGATTTCAAGCTGTTGCTAATGCATTCTACTCTGTTGATTCTTTCTTCTTCCTAAGGTAAATTGTTTTTAATTGTTCGCGCAAGACTGAGGGAATAGTTCATCAAGCAGTACTTTCTTAAAATAACTTTATAATGCTAGAAAACCTTTTTAGAGATACGATTAGAAACCTATTTCTCTATGTCCAAAGAGTAAATTTGTATTTTCCATTTTTTTATTTTTTTTTCAATGCTAACTTTTTGTATTTTGCTTGAAACAAAAACAAATATAGACAATATGACACTCAGTCATAATATGATTTCTTTTTTCAATTGAAGTTTCAATTTGCATCTTTCAACTTTTTGGAAAAAGAGACCTTACTGGTAAGAAACCAGATTATAAAAAAAAAAATCATCTGTTAAATTCACTTTGGGGTCTTGTGATGTCTACAGATAAAGCAACACACTTTGTGTTTACATATCATTTATTACAGTGGGTTTCTACTGTCTTACCTCACATTTCCTCGTTTTGAGGAGTTGAAGACAGCCAAGAGATGGGCTTTATTCTACTTCCATCGATACTGGAGGTAAGAAATACAGGAAGCAGATTTGCTGTTACTCAAATTTCTTGAACACGGTGATAACAGAATTGTTATAATTTATGAAAAGAGACCGGATACTATTTTTCTTTATGTTTCACACTGCACCAATTTCAGTTTGCAGTACAGAGTGTGGATTATCATTTCACTTCAGCCAAGTATAGAAATCTTAGACCTAAAATGTCTTCACCAACAGACGTTTTCTTTCTGTTTTACGTCGTACCAATTTCAGTATGCAGTTCACCAAGCAGACTTGTTGGACTTGTTCCACTTGTTTTTGCAAATGTTCATGTTTTTTAACGTGACGTTTATAATAAATTGAACTGAATTGAATTGTAGCTTCATCTTGGTATATTTCAGGGTTTTAATTGTGATATTTAGTCTACTTATTACAATTGCTAGCAAGCATTAAGTGATGAACCCTACAGTCATCAGCATATCAATGATACATTTGTTTTTAATTCATCCCGATACTCAAAACGAATAAGTCAACATTTTTCTTCGTCCTGCTTTTATCCATCCAGGTTGACCCCCTTGTTTGCTTTCACCATCCTCATCTGGATGTATATACCTCAATTCTTTGGTGAGGGCCCCATATGGCAGGTCAGTACATTCAGACCGAGTTGTCCTAAATACTGGTGGAGCAGTCTGCTGTACATCAGTAATTTCTGGCCAACGTCTTCTAAAGATCAGGTAAGATCTGCTCAAAATATTAAATTGAACCCATGAAGAAGTAGCTCATCATTTATTTATTTGTTGTCCTTCTTATTTTTCCTTCCCATAGATTACTTTTGATAGTGACATTTATGTTTTACACTAACTGAATATACAGTGACTGATCTATGGTTCGACAACCCTTTGTTCCAGTGGTCTAAACACGGTTAGGATTGGGGTTAG
This sequence comes from Plazaster borealis, assembly GCA_021014325.1. Taxonomy (NCBI): domain Eukaryota; kingdom Metazoa; phylum Echinodermata; class Asteroidea; order Forcipulatida; family Labidiasteridae; genus Plazaster; species Plazaster borealis. The sequence goes on along the minus strand of CM037460.1, from coordinate 8,448,986 downwards.
GGTTGAATGGGGATGAGGATGAGGATGGTGATTAGAAAAATACATCAGGGGTTGGTGTTAGGGTTAGGATAAGGACGAGCATTAGAAAAATACATCAGGGATTATGGGGAGGGTTAGGATGAGGATTAAAGATTAGAAAAATACATCAGGGATTAGGGTTAGGGTTAAGGTTAGGGTTGGATGAGGATGAAGATTAGAAAAATACATCAGGGGTTGGTGTTAGGGTTAGGATAAGGACGAGCATTAGAAAAATACATCAGGGATTATGGGGAGGGTTAGGATGAGGATTAAAGATTAGAAAAATACATCAGGGATTAGGGTTAGGGTTAAGGTTAGGGTTGGATAGGATGAAGATTAGAAAAATACATCAGGGGTGTCGGAACATGTGTGTGTAGCCGAACATACATGTGCAAGCCGGTACACACAATATAACTTAAACTTAATACAGAATAGGTATAAATATACTTTTCATGCGACCCCCTGATTTTTTTTGTTTGTTTGTTGTCTTCAATTTGTCTCTGTCATAAATTACTTTTGACAGTGCCATTTACTTTTCACACTTACAGAACATACAGTGACTGATTTATGTTCCAATAACCCTGTTTCCCCTTGTGATCTACACAGTAGGGTTAGGATTGAAAAATACATTTAGGGGGGTCGGAACATAGGTTTTAATCAAGAGGTTGCGCTCTAGAAATTGTTTTCTTGGCTCAACCCAAAATAATTGATACATTATTTTGTTTTATGTCACCATCAATCTCTAGCGGCGTCAACTGTCACCTTCAAACGCCTACGATTAAAACACACTTTTTTCCCAGCATAGGATTTATTTGTTTTTATTTTTCATTTCTTTTCTTTTCAGCTTATTGCTTCTATTGTTTTCCTTCCCATGACTTACTGTTTCATGTTTCCATAAACCTCTAAACTGATTCTGGAATTTGTTCGACTAGTCAGTGGTGTTACCAGAGGGGGGCAGGGGGCAGGATCCCTCTCTCGGAACCCTTGACCCCTCTTGCCTCCCCCAAATGAGATCGGAAAATGCACAAATGAATGGTTCCATAACCCCCTTCATTATTTCTTTGCCCACCTTGCTCCCCAAATTGAAAATGTCTGGTTAAGCCACTGCGACTGTTGAGCTGTACTTATAGTCAAGGTCTGTCATTGTGGGATGAAAACATTACCAGGATACGTTTTTCCAGCCATTTTTGGCAAATAAGTGGCCAATTTAAGCGTCGCATTACTCTATTTCATGGGAAATAGAAAGCTCCTCAAAACAGTCATTAAATGTCACTTAATGTGTAAGCAATTTTTCTTCCCAAAAATCCGATTAACAAAATTTAACAATACACTCGATTAACATTCAAATTTGCAGCAGTTTTTCGCAGAATTCTCAAGTTGCGTCAGCGCTCTGCTAAATTAAATCCTGATTTTGTACGCCAAAAATGAATGCCTTGTAAATTGAATTGAATATAATGCTTTTGATCGCTTGCCTCAAAAGTGAAATTGAATGATGGTTTCAACTGAAGAGGCAAAATCACTTTATTACAAACGTGCATGGAGGTGAATTAGGCTGCTTTTTGACGAAAATTACCGGGAAAACTGTATTTATTATAAAACTCACAAAGTCGGATTATATTTGTTATGTTGTGTCTTGCAGTGTATTTCGTGGACATGGTACTTGGCCAATGATATGCAGTTCTTCATCATTAGCCCTCTTCTAATGGCTCCATTGTACTAGTAAGTTTTGTTCTTTAAGATCGTTGTTAAATGGAAGGCATACGTTTGGTAATAACTCTTAAAATAAATGGCAATACAAACTTACTTGGCAAGGAGTACAGCAGTTTTCGATAGTATGAAGCATTTTAAGACTCATTTCACTTCGAAGTAATGTGGTTATGGAAAAAGGTTTCATTTTTGTCCCCCTAAAATTTGAATCTGAGAGTAACGTTTCTCAGATTGAGTTTTCCAATTACGGATTATTCTTCCTGCGTGGACATAACCGTTCCGGATTTTCGGCGATATCTCAAAAACGCTTCCACCTTTTGAAATGAAATTCTACACAAGTTAGTTTTAAGGTTTATATCTACATTTATATAGGAATAAAACAATCGAAAGGTTCCAAAAATTAAAAGTATACGTTCCTTTTAAGAGGATTTCGTTCATGTTTCCTGTTATGTGAAAGATAATACTTTGTAAAAACCTAATGTGCCATGTTTCCAATAATGCAGGTTGGCTTTAGTGGTTTCTTTCCCTGCCTCTCACCTCTATGGACCTAAGTTCGAATCCCAGACCGGAGCCGTGCATGTGTATTGGGTTTTCAGTCCCTACTTCATTGCATAAGTTTTTCCTATTTGGGGTTTTTCTCCCACATCTAAAACTGATATTTCATCATCAACTTCTCTCTTGGTATCTTCAAGCCTATAACGGGTCACTGTGCAGATCTCTTTTCAGATAAAAACAACAACAGATTGAGCATGATATATGTTTTCTTTGTGGTTTTGTGTACTTTATTTCTTATATTTCTGTAATTTACTTTTATCTTGGTTCGGGTGAAGCAAATACTGTATTCTAGTCCCGGACAACTACAAAAACATAAACAAGTATTTGTTTTTGTTTATTTGTTCATATACAAGTCCAAACAGCGCAGGCAGCAATAACAGGATGGTGACTAGGAAACGAGAAGAATTGATAAGTTTTAGATGTGGGAGGAAAACCCAAATGGGAAAAAAACATGCAATCAGGTAGGGACTGAAAACCCAATCCACATGCAAGGCTCCGGTCTGAGGTGGGATTCGAACTGGAGTCGACAGAGGTGAAAGGCAAATAACGAAACCAATGAGTCAAGCTGATGCCCAGTTCAATCACTGCATTTCCACCCTTGTCCAAACCCTACAGTTATCCAGTGTTTGGGTGGATCTCTCTGATTGCAACTCTCCTAGCTTCCATGATAACAACAGGCTGGATTGTCGGGGCAAATGATTTCACCGTCAATTTAGCTGGCTTTCTGGTGTAAGTACTTCCCATCTGTAGTTCTCTTGCTTTTGTACTGAAGGGAATTTGGCTTTCTGATGTAAGTAATTCCCAGATGTAGTTCTCTTGCTTTTGTCTGAAGGGGATTTGTCTTTCTGATGTAAGTAACTCCCAGATGTAGTTCTCTTGCTTTTGTCTGAAGGGGATTTGTCTTTCTGATGTAAGTAATTCCCAGATGTAGTTCTCTTGCTTTTGTACTGAAGGGAATTTGGCTTTCTGATGTAAGTAATTCCCAGATGTAGTTCTCTTGCTTTTGTCTGAAGGGGATTTGTCTTTCTGATGTAAGTAACTCCCAGATGTAGTTCTCTTGCTTTTGTACTGAAGGGAATTTGGCCTTCTGATGTAAGTAATTCTCAGATGTAGTTCTCTTGCTTTTGTACTAAGGGGATTTGGCCTTCTAATATAAGTAATTCCCATGTGTGGGTCTCTTGCTTTTGTACTGAAGGGAATTTGGCTTTCTGATGTAAGTAACTCCCAGATGTAGTTCCCTTGCTTTTGTACTGAAGGGGATTTGGCCTTCTAATATAAGTAATTCCAAGATGTAGGTCTCTTGCTTTTGTACTGAAGGGAATTTGGCCTTCTGATGTAAGTAATTTTCAGATGTAGTTCTCTTGCTTTTGTACTGAAGGGGATTTGGCATTCTGTTGTACGTAATTCCCAGTTGTAGTTCTCTTGCTTTTGTACTGAAGGGAATTTGGCCTTCTGGTGTAAGTAATTCCCAGATGTATAGTTCTCTTGCTTTTGTACCGAAGGAGAGAAGTACAACATTGGAATTCAAATCCTGTTTCGGGATTACTGAATTACTATCAAGTTGACAGCTTTAGCTTTTTTTGATTATGCTCCCATTCCAATTACTGCAAAGCCCAGTTCAATGTTCATACTTCAAATCGACAGTTTTCACGAAGAGACACTTAAGCCCCTGCAGCCAAACTTTCATGTTTAGAGAAAACAACGTTTGATGTTAAACTATTTTTAAAATCACTGTTTGTCATAAAACAAATTTAACTTTGACATTTTACCAAGCATGAAAAGGGAGATGTTAAAGCATGCAAATCTGCTGTTAGTTTCATTATTGAGTAATTAACTGTTGCTGTTGTTTTTATTTTTATTTTATTTTTTATTTATTTGTATTTTTATGTTATTTTATTTATTTATTTCATTTATTTATTTATTTATTTATTTATTTATTTATTTGTTTATTTATGTATTTATTTTATTTTATTTTTTTATTTTTTTTTGGGGGGGGTAGATATTTTGCCCAGATGTAATCATTATTATAAAATATATGTGTTTTTTCGGTTTTGTTTCACCAAGACATGCCGATGGTAAAAGCTACGGTGACTTTGTATATGTCAAGCCATACTGTCGTATTGCACCCTACCTGGTTGGGATTGGACTGGGCTACATAATGTATAGAACTGGCAAACGCAAAGTCACAATGTCACCGGTAAGAGTTTAGTTTGAGCTGTTTAATTGTTGGGGTGTTGGGGTGTTTGTTTGTTTGGTTTGTTTGGTTTGTTTTGCTTTGTTTTGTTTTGTTGTACATACAATTTTCACAAAGTAGTTGTTAAAAACCCACCATCCTTTTGAAACCTATACTGGTTAAAGAAAATAAATTGCAGTCATGCTTGTAGTTATCCTAAACTGAAAATAGAAGTGATTTTAGAGAGAAAGAAAAAAAAAACACATTTTCTCAAACATAGCATTATTTATAGCGTGGAGATTTTTTCAGAGCAGTTTGTTCAACTATCCGAAGTGTATTTAACAAGAAATTAATCTTGCAAGCTGAGAATTGTTAATTCCACCACAGCCCCTTCCCCCATACAGTGATTAATGCAAACAAATTGCCAATGCCATATTCGCTGTATTGTTGATTGGTTGTGATGAAACAAATGGCACCCTTTTTTGCTAAAGACAGGCATGCGATTTCTAAGGATTTTTCCTGATTTCAGGATGTGCATTTTACAACACAGAATTTTCTCAAAAACTCCTTGAGCCTTTAAATTGTAGTGAAAGAAGTAAACCACTTGCCAGAGGGAGAATGAAAAAGCCCACATTGTGTCCAAACCTGTAGTCTTGTATTTCTGATGATGCACAGTGTCTGTATTTAACCTCCTGCATTGTGAACATGGGCCCAATTTCATAGAGCTGCTTTTAGACAGACAATTTTGCTTACAACATATTTTGTGCTTAACAAAAGTTAGTAGTATACCAGTCAAAATTGGTGCATGTAACATGGTATTTTGGCTGGTAACCTTATTCTAGAAAGCATGATTTTGTTGTGATGCTACTTTTTGTGCTTAAGCAGCCCATGAAATTGGGCCCTGGAAGAATCTGGTTCAAGATTAAGGGGAACCCGGGCTCACGAGCCATTTTCAGGAATTTCCGCATTCGTCAAATCTCATTCCTGTAAAAAGAGAGGGGAACAGGGTGCCCCTTCCCTTTCCTTTTCCCCACTTTTATGACCTATGAGCACTTTTTTGTACATGCTTCTTAGGAAAGAAAATTGTAAAATCAGATTTACGATGGTACCAACTTCATACCTAGAGCTTTTAGATAAAGAGGTTTTTTTCCTTCAATTTTTTTTTCCTGCCGATTTCTACAACTAAAAGGTATTACTCATTTTCTATTCCTTCAGTTTCTCGCCCTACTTGGTTGGCTGGCAGCGGCTGGTATGGGAATAGGGGTAGTGTATGGATTGTACCCCAGCTACAAGCACCCAATGACTAAAACCGCTGTGGTTATCTATGCTGCAGTCAGTAGGTTTGTCTGGGCTGTGGCATTAGCGTGGGTAGTCTACGCATCCAAGTTTGGATATGGAGGTAAGAGTTCATTTTCAGCGGATCTAGGGCAGTTATTTTTGTGAGCCATTGGCTGGTTGGTCATTGTAACCCTATAAAAGAACCAAGTAAACACCAGCGCTGAAAGTAGGGGAACAGTTTAGGGGTCACAAGGGAGTCCTCCTGTTTTTCTAGGGGGCACTTCTGCATGGCCAATTAAAACTGTAGTTTCTGCTTGCATTTCTCTCTGTTTGCATTTCTCTTAATACAATTGGCTCTTTTCGGCGCTCTGTTATGGCATTTACTATTTCGTTTAAGATAATTTGACGTGAGTTTAACAACAATCACATAATGTTTTCGTGTAAATGGAAAAATAGTTTTAAAAACATTGAAAATGATCACATTAAAGCTTACAAAAATGTAACTTTTTACTCTGGTAATTGTTAGTCTAAAAAGTCCAGATATTAAATGGGGAGGCACCGGGGGGGGACACATAGACATCAATTGGGGGTGGAGTTACATGCCCCCTGTGCCCCCCTTAGTTATGCCACTGGCGACCGCAATGGCTCCCACCATTAGCCATGACGGCCCAATTTCTCAATTATGCCGAAGCACATATTAATCATAGCTCAATTTCAATAGTGCTGCTTACCACACATTCCACACTAAAGCCTGGTTCATACTTCACGCGAAAGCAAATGCGAAGCGAATTTTGGTGACGCAATAACCGGGTAGGCGTCGTTTATCAAAAATCGTGACGCGAGAAAATTCGCTTCGCTTTCACGTGAAGTATGAACCGGGCTTTTCGGTAGTCTGTGTAACGTACATGATTCTGGAACCTGTTTTGTTAAACTAATGCTTTTGGCTAAGGCTTCGTCCGCCTGTTGGAAATACCCAAATCCATGGTTTCAAAAAGGACATTTTATCCGCAAGGGGGCGTAAGTCCAGAATTGCGTGTAGGCAGTGCCAGGAAAACGATTCATGCATGAATCGTTTCTCAGAATCAAATATTTGTATGTGTAAATTATCCAAACCATATAACTAGGCTTTATATTCTTCCTACTATGTTTTTTTTCTCTCGGAAAAAGCTGAACAATTGTGATTAAATCGCCTGAAATGTCTGTTTAAAGCCTACACTATGTGAACACTAGGTCAGCCCCGACCTTTTACTCGATAAAATATGTTTTTACTTTTTTCTAAGGACCAAATATCGTGCCTGCATATTACTTCTAAGGGAATCCTTTGTCAAAATAGTTTAGACTATCAACAGCTGTGTAGTGCTTTTCCCCAAATAAGCTCTTACGGCCATTATTGCTATTTTTTGTTTACCAATCTATGACCTACCTTTAATCAAGCAGTCTGAGTCTGGTTTGACCAATTTGTAGATTGTGTACCGGTCCACTTCTTGTTGACTTTTTTTGTATTAATTTTTTTTTCAGGTTGGATAAACAAATTCCTGTCTTGGAGTGCATGGGTACCTCTTGGCCGTATCACATTCGCTGCTTACATGGCCCATCCGATAATTGTTCAGATCTTCTATTCCAATTTTGCGACTACCGTTCATTTCTCAGTCTTTTTGACCGTAAGTGAATCTTCCTTTCATCGTAGTTAATAATAATAATACTGGGTTCTTATATAGCGCTTTATCACACCCCTAAGGGCATATCAAAGCGCTCAGTATTTTTTCCTGCAAGGTATTATGCGGAGCTACGTTTTGAATACCAATACCAATAGTGGCTTCTTATATAGCGCACATATCCGTCACTCAGTGACGCTCAAGGCGCTTTTAACGTTCATTATTTTCCCTTAAGGTATTGTGGAGCTACGTTTTGAAGTATGAGACCAAGTCCTTTACATAGCACCATGCAATGGTTTACAAGGTGCTGTGGCGCAATATGCTGCCGATCAAACCAGGAACACCGGGGCGAACCCCTTCTCTTTTCGATAAGTGCACTGGGTTCTTTAACGTGCATTACACAACACACGGGACCTACGGCTTAACGTCCCATCCGAAGGACGAAGCATGTGGTTAAGTATCTTGCTTAAGGACACAAGTGTCACGACTGGGATTCGAACCCACACTCTGCTGATCAGAAACACCAGAGCTTGAGTTCGGTGTTCTTATCCGCTCGGCCACGACACGCCATGAGACCTTTTTCCTTTGTAGCACCATGTAATTATAAGGTTTACAAGGTGCTGTGGCGCAATATGCTGCCGATCAAATCAGGAACACCGTGCGAACCCCTTCTCTTTACGATGAGTGCATTGGGTTCTTTTACGTGCATTACACAACACACAAGACCTACGGCTTACGTCCCATCCAAAGGGCAAAGCAATTAGGGTAAAGCATCTTGCTCAATGATACAAGTGTCACGAGCGGGACTCGAACCCACACTCTGCTGATAAGAAACACCAGAGCTTGAGTCTGGTGTTCTTACCCGCTCGTCAACCACTCGCCATTCATAAATGTAATAATTGCATCGGGCATACAGATTGTAATTTTTTATTTTACATTTATACCGATGTGTGATAATCATTGCATATTCGACTGAGTCCTTCGGAGAAAAAAAAATCCACAGGACTCGGATGGGAATCGAACCCATGACCACCTGCATTCTAGAGCAGAGGGTCTCCCATCTGGGACCAATTTCATAGAGCTGCTTAAGCAGACAATTTTCCTCATAAATTTTGTGCTTAGGAGCAATTAGCAGGATACCAGTCAGAAATGGTGCATGTGACATGGTATTTTGTCTGGTTAGCATAATCTGGTAAGCAAAATTTATTTGTGCTTAGCAACTTTTTGTGCTGAAGCAGCTCTATGAAATTGAGCCCTGGCTTCATTTCAGCGGGCACGCTCAGTGATAAAGTGCTTGAAGATCAACTTGAACGAAATTCACACTATTGTTCTGTTGTTATAGAAAGGTAAACGAGTGTGTAATGATTACATATAACTGAGTAAAACTCAATAAAAAAATGGTTTCATAATGTAGAACAAATCTTATGTTCATCAGTGTCACGCTGGGGCAAATGAATGCTGTCGAGTTTCACGAAAAGCCCCTAAGCGCCTAGGAATCAAAACAGCACTGTGACGTCACACTAATAATAATAATAATAATAATAATAATAATAATAATAATAATAATAATAATAATAATAATAATAATAATAATAATAATAATAATAATAATAATAATAATAATAATAATAATAATAATAATAATAATAATAATAATAATAATAATAATAATAATAATAATAATAATAATAATAATAATAATAATAATAATAATAATAATAATAATAATAATAATAATAATAATAATAATAATAATAATATAATAATAACGCTAATTGCTATAACAGGGCGACAGTGTAAAAAATGCTCCAATAGGGCGACAGTTGTGTATCTAAAAAACACGTGCTTTTTAAACATTTTTTAATGAAATTAATGATTTATTTGTTTGACAAACTTGTTTTTATGATTAATGTCATGGAATAAATCATTTATTTAGAAACTAACTTTTTTCGGTGTCGCCCTATTATTTGTTATACAACTTGTGCTACAATAGGGCGACACATTATCTGTCGCCCTATTGTGGCATTTTCACATACGTTATATAAAATGATACAATGGGGCGAGATATAATGTGACATCAGTTCCATAATTTACCTCATCTTCTTGCAAAGGGTGTACTTTTTAATTTCTGATATAATTCATTCGTGATTCCTTTAAGAAACATTATGGCGATAGTTATTATTTGTTATGTAAAGTACCACAATATGGCGACAGTTATTATTTGTTATGTAAAGCACCACAATATGGCGACAGTTACTATTTGTTATGTAAATCACTAAAACCTAGTTTATAGACTATCATATTTAAGTCCACGTACTTCCAAAAAGTTTACATTTTTTAAATCAGAAGAGATGTTGAAATGATAATGTATTTTTTCTAAGTTATCCCAGAAAACAATGTGTCGCCATATTGCAGCATTTGTTATCATATCAGATAATAACAGGGCGACTTTTGCATTCCCATAGCTATCTACTTGACACATCAAAATCACATATCAAGTTTTTTTTCCAGAAAGAAGATGGCCCTTGATCTTTTAATTGGCTGCACTCAAAAGGAAGAAGAAGAATAATCCTTTTTCAAAGGTACTGGCTAAGGCCTAAGATATAATGACTGAATTAATTAATATATGATTATTCCCTTTATCTTCACAGGCTTTCTACTTTGCTGGAGTGGTTTCCGTGTCGTATGTTGTGGCTGTCTTCTTTTCCCTCGCCATCGAGTACCCCTTTGCAAACTTGGAGAAACTCATTCTTCCAACTCCGACCAAGAAAAAAAGAATGAAGGGAAGTGGCCCAGCCAACAAGGAGAGTGGAATAGTTACTACAGTTGGAGTAAATGGAGACCACCACCAGGTGGTTACTCAAAGTCCTTCAGATGACAACATAGCTATTAATTCTAATTAATATGGAGTTATCATGGCAACATAGTTTATCTGATATTTTACACACACAAAATCGAAACAAATCAACAATCAAGTGTGCAAATAAAGTGTAATGTAACAATACAGTTTTTTCTACAAAGAATGGTAAGAAATGAGCATCTGGTTTTGAATAGTAAATTGTTAAGTTTGTTTAATTTGTTGTTTGATTTTAATAGTTATTCATAAATTTCGACAAGACTGTGGACTCTTCAGCTAGCCATTCCCTGTACCACCTTCTTTATATAAGTTAAAGGTATTATACAGAATTGGTATGCTGACAAAATAGTCGCAGACTGCGGTGTTTATGTTTTGATTACACAAAATATGAACACTGTCTGCGACTATTTTTTCGGCTCTATCAATCCTGTGTAATACCTTTAATTTCAGTTTTTTAAATTATTATTATAAAATAACGTTCATGATCACCATCACACTATGGAATTGGGGTGCTTTTAAAAAATCCTGAGGGGTGATGCTATAGTTTTATGCTGTCCAAGTGTGGAGACTCGATTTTCAGAACGGTTGATAAAGAGTGCAAATCTTCTGGAAACAAAAAAGTATTTTCCTAGCTTTTGACAGTCGAGTATCTTTATTACTCAAAATAGCACTTTTATTGAAATTACTCATCGCACCAAGTGGATAAAAAGGAGAAATTGTAGTTTTTTATAAAGGTTTAATAACATTATTTGAAATATTGTTATTTTAAATGAAATAAATGTTGCACATTTAGTTATAAAATGTACCAGTCGGACATGTAAACAAATTTTACTTATAATGTTTGGTGTTTTTGTTTTATATAATTTGTTAACAATAACCTATTTTTATATTTGATAAATGAATTGTTGAAAATGTTAATGAAATCGTTTTTAGCAGTATACTCAGTAGAATATATAAAGTTAAAACTAGCAAGCAAATGAAAAGGTCTTCTTTTGTTTCGTATAATTGTTATTGTGCAGCTTGTGAATGTGTGATAAAGTTGGGAGTCACTTTTTTCTCAACTTCCAATCACCGTGTTTTCGGTTCTGTCCTATCGTCTGCCGAAACAGTGAGATTAAGGGGTCTGTATACGTTTGGTAAGGACTGAAACTTAATGGCAATACAAACTTACTTGGTAAGAAGTACAGCAGCTTTGGATAGTATAATGCATTTTGAGAAACTTTTCACTTCGATTTATTATTACTGCGGTTATGGAAAAAATATATCACTTTTTATCACAAAAAAATGTGTATCTGCAGTTTTTATAGAATTCCTTAAATGGAAGGTTTAATACAATTATTTGAAATAATGTTATTTTAAATGAAATAAATGTTGCACATCTAGTTATTAAATTTACCAGTCGGACATGTAAACAAATTTTACGTATAATGTTTGGTTTTTGTTTTATATAATTTGTTAACAATGACATATTTTTATATTTTGATAAATGAATTGTTGAAAATGTTACTAAAATCGTTTTTAGCAGTATACTCAGTGAAATAAATAGAATTAAAACTAGCAAGCAAATGAAAAAGCCTAGCATTTCAGTCAATAATAGGATGAAATTTGATAAAATCACAAGGGGAAGGCCAAAGCCTTGCTTTTTTGTCAACATTGGGCTGAGATTTGATAAAATCTCAAGGGGTAAGCCTTGCAATTAGAACACTAGAAAATGAATATATTGCAGGGATTACCCCCTTGTGACTTATATAAAAGAGCAGTCGAAATCGGAAAAGAATTTGTTGTGCTTCTCCTTGCGATTATTAAGTGTAAATATTTCCACCAGTTGAGCTCAAGTCTTGGGCCTAACCCCAGCCCTAAACCTAGCCCTAAACCTAATCCTAAACCTATACCTAATCCTAACCCTAAACCTAATCCTAACGCTAACCCTAACACTAACCCTAACCATAACCCTAATTCTAACACTAAATCTAACCCTAAACCGAGCCCTAAACCTAATCCTAAACCTATACCTAATCCTAACCCTAAACCTAATCCTAACGCTAACCCTAACCCTAACCCTAACACTAACCCTAACCCTAACCCTAATTCTAACACTAAATCTAACCCTAACCCGAGCCCTAACCCTAACCCTAACCCAAAACCTAGCCCTAACCCTAACCCTAACCCTAACCCTTACCCTAACCCTAACCCTAACCCTAGCCCATTTTTGACAAAAATGCAAAGCTTACCCTTTGACTGAAACGCAATTTTTACCCCTTGTGATCTTATCTGATTGTAGTCACAATTCGACTAAAATTCAAGGCATATCTCTTGTAATTTTATCAAATTTAAGCTTATTTTTGACAAATATGCAAGGCTTACCCCTATTGATTTTATCAAATTTTAGCCCATTTTAACTAAAATTCAAGGCTTAACCTTTGCGATTTATAAACATTTTAGCCCATTTTTCAAAAAAAAATCAACGCTTAGGCATACCCCTTGTGATTTTATCAGATTTTAGCCCAATTTCGACAAAAATGCAAAACTTACCCATTGTGATTGTATCGAATTTCAGCCCATTATTGACAAAAATCAATGCTTGTGATTTTATCTGATATTAGTCAAATTTCGACTGAAATGAAAGGCTTACACCTTGTGATTTTTACCTGATTTTAGTCAAATTTCTACTAAAATGCAAGGCTTATTTACCCATTGTGATTTTATCTAATTTCAGCCCTTTTTAACAAAAATACCCTCTTTGTGATTGTATAAAAAAAATGGTCGAAAAACTTTGGTATATATATTGTTAAAATTAATTAAAATTGAAGTAAATTTGTGCAGAAAGTTAGTCGGAGTGACGACCAGGCATTCAGGGGACTCAAAGTCTGGTCGAACCAGCATGGTGATCACCCCTAGTACCTTTATGGGATTGGCTAGTCCCGGTCCCTCCTTTTGCTTTCCGACCCGGAATATTCACCCTACCTGTTTTGGGGAGAGACATGACGGAACCCCAATCAATTACAGCGGCCAGCAGTAAAAGTCATGTCCCTTTTGGTACGGGTAGGATTCGAACCGGGTCTCCCAGCTCTGGACTGCACGCAATTGAACAATCCAGTGCACCGAAGTGCCCGTTGGTGTTTTCAGGTGCTTTGAAACACTACTTAAATAATGCACTACGATAAATTAATAAAATAAAATAAATGGTAGTAGTGGGATTCGAACTGGGCTCAGCACCATTAAAAACCTACCCTAACCGCATAGGCTACAGTTCCCATTACAATTTACTGAGAGGTAATGCAATATGATGCATCGGATTGGTCCTGTCTTTATCCGTCAAATTAACATGGACTGAAGGAGGTTGATTCAAAAGAGGGTGATATCAGAAGAAGCTTGTACACACAGTTCGCCGTATGGGGGACAGAATCTCCGACCACACCGGGTTATTTTCCAGACCCCTTGCATATGTTTTCACATAAAATGTTGGGCGTTATGACTAAAGAAATAAAGATTTTGTTGAATGTAAATTGGCAGAGATTCCTCTGTTGGAAATATTTATGGCAAAATGTCTTCTTGTTCTCACTCGCTTCTCCTTATAAAATTATCTCCTAAATATGAGTATACGATGTTGAAAAGCACTAGTCGGACAGCAAAAGGCACATTGTTTTGTTTAACTTTTAAGACACATTTTGTAGCGTTGGTCAATTCAAATAATGGTTTTACTTGGTTTATAGTTGGGTGCGCTTTGTTAAAACATCTTAGATTTCTCAAAAAAAAAGATCTTATTGCAAAATAAACAAATAACCGAAAGTCCTATTTTTATTATTTGGGGGGATTTATTGATCAGTGATAATCACAACAAACACATACAACCATGTTTCCAAAATATACATGCATCGCACTAATTTACGGAGGGCACTGCCAGCAAACAACATAATATGTGTGCAGCGTTGTTCAATCTCTCACAATTACTAAGCCAGAGCTGCCAACATTTGTATATTGCAATCATGGAGATTTTGTACAACAATCGGGGAGATATTTAGAATTACATCAACACAATAGGGAGAAACTTTCCATAATCAGGGAGATTTTCAAATTTGTTCATCATTTGTAAACATTTATCACCATATTTTAGATAACACTTATACTTACTTACTTACTTACTTAGCTGCTTAGGACTGGGTGTCCCTTGGCCTCCTTGGAAAATCGTCCCCATTCAGGTCTATTTATAGCTAAATGCTCTGCCTCATGAAGTGGAATGTTGGCATCATCCTGAATTTGCGCCTTCCAGCGCAAAGGTGGGCGTCCTCGTTGGCGTGGTGTGTTGAAGTCATTGTAGTAGACCAGGTTGGGTAGCCTGTAGGCTGGCATTCGGATGACATGGCCAAACCAGTTCAGGCGACGTCTGGTCACTACATCTGTTATGGTTGTGTTCATGTTAAGTTGCCTGCGTATTTCTTGATTTCTCATTTTGTCTCTTAATGAGACACCTAGTATGGAGCGGAGGCATCGCATCTCAAAGACTTCCAATTTGTGTTTGGTGGCCTTTTTGAGAGTCCAGGATTCAGAACCAAATGTTGCTATTGGGAGAATGAGCGATTTGTAAATTCTTGTCTTAAGTGACCTTGAGATGTCATGGTTTGACCAGATGGTGTTTTTCAGTCGACCAAATGACCAGGCTGCAAGCCTAGTGCGCCTCTTCACGTCTTCTTCCACAGAAGGAACATTGCTTCCAAGGAACACGAACTCCTTTACTTTTTCTATGGGAATGCCGTTGAGGGTGATGTCTCTCGGGTCATCTGTCATAATTTTGCATTTAGCTGGGTTGATTTTCATGCCCCATTTCTTACAAGCTTTATCCAGTTCATTTGTTGCCACTTGGAGTTTCTCGAAAACAAGATCCAGTAGGGTGGTGTCGTCTGCATATCTGATATTGTTTATGCAGGTATTTCCCATTTGTACTCCTGATTCGAGTTGTCGGAGCCCTTTCATCACAAACTCAAGGAACAGGTTGAAAAGGACTGGTGATAGGAGGCATCCTTGCCTAACCCCAACTCCAACCTTAAACCACTCTGAAATTTTGCCATTGACGATTATTGCACATTTCGTCTGCTCATACATTGATTCGATGAGATCAACCAGCTTACTCTCAACACCAACTGACCTTAAGCATTTCCAGAGTGCCTCACGCCAGATGGTGTCGAAGGCTGCTTTGAAGTCCACAAAGTTCCAGTGGATGGGCACTCGTCGCTCTTTGGCTTTCTCAAATATTTGTCTTGCAATAAACACTGCATCAGAGGTTCCTCGGGCTCTTCTGAAACCCATCTGCTCTTCTGTTAGGTGTACTTCTATAGTATCTTGGATCCGATTGAGAATCATCCTACAGAAAACCTTACCCGGGATGGAGAGAAGAGTGATGGTCCTGTAGTTTCCTGGGTCCAGTTTGTCACCTTTCTTAAATACAGGGGTGATCAAACCTGCACTCCAGTCCTTCGGAACTTTGCCTTGTGTCCAGACAGTATTTATGATGAGAAGTAGTAGCTGGTTCATCGATGCACCCCCTGCTTTCAGGGTTTCAGCTGAGATTTTGTCCAAGCCACAGGCCTTGTTGTTCTTTAGTTTTTTGACAGCTGTGAGGAGTTCATCTAGGGAGAAGGGTAGTGATGGTTGACCCTCTGGGGGATCTGGTATTGAGTCTAGTATATCTTCCTCTCTTGGGAATTCTTTGTTGAGGTGATTGTCGAAGTATTTCCGCCAGCATTCCATAACTTCAACTGGTGCTGTTCTCAGGGTACCATTTTTGTCTTTGGCTGCAGCTGGTATCTTTTCCTTCTCTCCGGCCAGATTTTGGACTCTTTTGAAGAGCTGGTGGCTGTCATTTTTTGTATGGTCCTCTTCCATTTTTTTTTTAGTTTCAGCCTCAATGAGTTTTCTTTTCCATTGCTTGACCTGCCATTTAACATTCTTATTTAGTTTTGAGTAGGTTGATCTGTTACTTTCTGATGGTTTGTTAAGCATCGTGATTCTAGCTTTTCTTCTTTGGTCACATGCTTTCATGACCTCCTCTGGGAGACCTTTGACGTGGCGTGCCCTTTTCAAACCCACTGTTTCTTCTGTAATTCTATTAGTAGTGTCTTTGAAGGTTGACCAGATCTCTTCAAGCTCAGTGTCCACTAGTCCCAGAAGAGGTTCGAAAGCTCCGCCAATTTTTGCTTGAAACTCTTTGGCAATAGTAGCATTGCCCAGTCTGCTGACAGCGTACCTTTTGGGGAGTGACTTGATTCGTTTGGTCTTTGTTGGTTGCAGCGATAGTTTTGCTAGGACCAGATTGTGATCAGAACCAATGTCTGCTGAGCAGTATAAAGACCTGCAGTTGAGGATATTTTTCATGTTGTCTAGTTGTGTGATGATGTAATCGATCATGTTGCGGTACCTACCACATGGGGATGTCCATGTAGCCTTTCTGGTGTCCTTGTGTTGGAAGAAGGTGTTACAGACAGCCAGCTTATGGAGGGTGCAGAATTCAAGGAGTTTCTCCCCTCTGCTATTTATATCTCCCAGGCCAAATCTGCCAACAGTTGGTGTCCAGAGTATGTGTTCTTTGCCAATCTTGGCATTTAGGTCTCCCATGATAATCAGCTTTTCTTTCTTGTTGACCTTTTGAATATGGCATTGTAGGGTGTCATAAAAATTGTCACTTTCAGTCTCACTATGCGCCGATGTTGGAGCATACACTTGAATGACATTTAGGATGCCCTCCTTCATCTTGAATTTGGCAGTTATAATCCTTGGCGAGACTGCGACGAAAGTCTCTAGGCACTGCAGTAGTGTGTGGGATATTAGAAGTCCCACGCCTTCCCTGCTGATACCGTCTTTTCTACTGGATAGCAGGATTGTATATTCGTCTTTATTGATCATGTTGTCTTGGACTGTCAGATGGGTCTCACATAGACCGAGGATATCTACGTTGAATCTTCTTGACTCCTCAAGGAGCATTTCCCAGTGTCCCGCTGTCTTCAAGGTCCTAACATTCCATGTACCAATATTAATTGTAGTGGAGCTCCTTCTTCTTTCTGTAGGAGGCACTTCAGTTGGCAGCAAATCATCCGGCAGATTCTTAGCACCCCTGCCGCTCTGTTGCCAGTGAGCAGCCACCGGGAGTCGGGGCCTATTCGGGGAAAGACTTTCATGATTGGTTGGTTTCTCCAAAGGAGTTTTGACCTGCTATACATACCGGGCACACGGCCAATGACTTCCCAGTTGGGTGAGATGTTACTTTATTACTTCCAAGGGGGTGGGCCACCAGCCGCTTCTCCTAGATGACAGACCTCCATGTGGGTTTTCAACGGTTTTCCTTCAATTTCCAGCCTTGATGTTTTTATTCTGGGGGCATGGAACCCAGTCGTCTCTCCAATCTGCCTGCTCTTTGGTGAGCAGTTGCCCAGGGTGCTCCACTTGGAGGTAGGGACTAGACGTTTGTATTGGTAGAGGCATTTCAGTACCAGAGTAGGGGCTTATGATGGCAATGCCCTCCTTTTCTCCTTACGGCTAGGCACCCGCCCGGTCAAGGACCAGCTGCTAAGCATATCCAATACCATTTCGCTCTCTTAAATGTACATAATTAACAACACAAGTACATTAAGTACATTTGTATTTATACTTTAATCATTTTAAAAGTAAATTGATTCCCTTCATCTAGTTTTTAATAAACACACTATCCAGTCAACCTGAGAAAACTTCATCAAATTCGGTGATCACGCTTTACAAAAATGACACAAAACAAATCAAAATAATAATGTTGTCCAAATCATAGGATGTATTTTGAAAATAAGCAGAAATGTTGAATTTGGTCACATCATCTGTTAACACGATTGGATGTTTTGCCGTCCATGCCAACCAGTGCGGTTTGTTTATCAACAGTAGAAAGGTCTACATCTTTATAAAGATGTAGCCATCTTTCCATGCAATTAAAATAAAGATAACTGAGATAACGAGAATAAAAGAGTCTAGTGGCTCTTTACAAATTGCAATCAGAACTTTCGTTAGGATTGTAAATAGACCTATATCATGCTGCCAACCATATTGGTCAAGTTACTTGTATCCAATAATAGTAATAAAAGCTAGTATCAATTGCACTGAAAAGGGAACCCCACACATTTGTCGTCTTTAGAATACCATACGAAATTGACGGCTTCGGCTGGATTACTAAAAAGGCCCATTCTCCAGCGTATTAGCTTGAGCCAACGACCATAGCCGTAGCCGTCTGGCCGAAGCCGCTTGATACGGACACGACCTAAATGGTCTGTATACGTTTGGTAATTGGAACCCACTGTTTGTTTCAATCCAATATAGTTGTAGATATATACCATAAAACTAACCTGTGAAAATTTAAATTCAAAAGGTGCTAGCGTTTTTGATATATTGCCGAAAATTTGGAGTGGTTATGTCCACGCAGGAAGAATAATCCGCAACTGGAATACACAATCCGAGAAACGTTACTGTCAGTAACGCTTCTCAGATTCACATTTTTTGAGATAAAAAGTGATATATTTGTTCCACAACCACAGTACTTCGAAGTGAAAGGTTTCTCAAAATGCGTATTACTATCCAAAGCTGCTGTACTTCCTACCAAGTAAGTTTGTATTGTCATTCATTTTCAGAGTCATTACCAAACGTATACAGATCCAATAATCTCACTGTTTTGGCAGACGATAGGACACAACCGATAATACGTTTATTGTATGTAAGTTGCGAAAAATGTGACTCCCAACTTTTTCACACTAGCTGCACATTAACAATATAAGAAACAAAAGAAGACCTTTTCATTTGCATGTTAGTTTTGAATTTATATATTTCACTGATGGAGCATATTGCTTAAAACGATTTCAAATACATTTTCAACAATGTATTTATCCAATATAAAAATATGTCATTGTTAAAGATTTATATAAAATTTAAAAAAAACGTTACAAGTAAAATTTGTGTACATATCCGACTGGTAAATTTTATAACTAAATGTACAACATTTATTTTATTCAAACTATTAATTATTTCACAACATTTCATTAAACCTTCCTATTTAGGAATACTATAAAAACTACAATTTCTCCTTTCTAATCTTTCGGTGCGATGAGTATTCCAATACAGGTGCAATTTTGAGTAATAAAGATACTCGACTGTCAAAAACTAGGAAAATGCTTGTTTTGTTTTCCGAAGATTTGCACTATTTATCAACCGTTCTGAAAAACGAGTCTCAACACTTTGAAAGCATACAACTACAGCATGATCCCTCAAGCTTTTTCAGAAGCACCCCAATTCCATAGTGTGATGGTAATCATGAACGTTATTTTGTAATTATAAACAAAAACTGAAATTAAAGGTATTACACACGATTAATAGAGCTGACAAAATAGTCGCAGACAGTATTCATGTTTTGTTTGATCAAAACATGAACACTGCAGTCTGCAACTATTTTGTCAGCTCTACCAATCCTGATTAATACCTTTCACTTATATAAAGAATGTGGTACAGAGAATGGCTAGCTGAAGAGTCCACACAGTCTTGTCGAAATTTATGATTAACTATAAAATAAAACAATAAATTAAACAAACTTAACAATCACTATTTAGAACCAGATGATCATTTCTCGCCATTCTTTTTAGAAAAAAACTGTAATGTTACATTACACTTTATTTGCACACTTGATTGTTGATTTTTCTTTTCGATCTTTTTGTGTGTAAAATATCATATAAACCATGTTGCCATAACAACTCCATACTAATTAGGATTAATAGCTATGTTGTTATCTGAAGGACTTTTAGTAACCACCTGGTGATGGTCTCCATTAACTCCAACTGTAGTAACTATTCAACTCTCATTGTTGACCGGGCCACTTCCCTTCACAGTTTTCCTTTTCGTCGGAGTTGGAAGAATGAGTTTCTCCAAGTTTGCAAAGGGATACTCGATGGCGAGGGCAAAGAAGAGGGCCACAAAATACGACACTGAAACCACTGCAGCAAAGTAGAATGCCTACGAAGATAAAGGGAATAATCATACATACATATATGAATTCAGTCATTATATCTTAGGCCTTTGCCAGTACTTTTGCCACATGATTATTCTTCTTCTTGAGTGCAGCCTTCAAATCATGATTGAAGATAAACCCCTTCTCTTAGCGATAAGTGTGTACTGGGGTCTTTTACGCGCATATAGTTTTTATAACAACACACGGGACACGTCCCATTCGAAGAAAGACGAAGCAATGATGGTTAAATGTCTTGCTTAAGGACACAAGTGTCAAGACCGGGTCTCGAACCCACACTCTGCTGCTCAGAAACACCAGAGCTTGAGTTTGGTGCTCTTAACCGCTCGATGTCATTATTTATTTGAGTTTATTGTAATTTACTGTAATTAGCTTGAATTCCATCAGTAGAAGTAGTTTGGAATACTGGTCATCAATGTATAGGGCAACATAGTTTTGGTTTTGTTCTTTCAGTTGAGTCACATAACAGCCATATGGAATGTAAAGTACAAATGCCATAGCTTTTCTCAGAGTTTAATGAGTTCTAGATAGCAAGGCTGTAACTTATGCAAGTTTATTCTTATGATTTTAAGTTTGAAAGTGAGGCAGGATCTTGTGCAAATAGCAAGGAAGAGGTATGTAGGTTTTGGGGCGTAGTCCAGCAGATCACCATGAGACAGCATTGAGACAAGACGTCTCCCCCCCCCCCACTCTGTCGGCTGCCGAAATTTGTGATCGCAATGTCTGCTAGGGCCATTATAGCCTGAGAAAGCTGTGTGTTTTGCCTGTGTGGCAATATAAATTATTTGCTGTGTGCAACACCATTTTTATGGTGATATTTTAAACCAGGCTGAGTGGAGAGCAAAAGAGCTACATTGTGGAGAAACTGCTATGGCCAAAAATTGAATGCACACAAGATGGCTGTGCAGGATCATGTGCAAGAGTAAACTCTTGAACCACAGCTGACAGACCACCGAGCGGCAGAGGCCGGAAGTTGAAGGATAACTTCGAAGGGTGATTTTACATGACAACAGCTTTGTGAACTTTCCAAATCGATTAATCGATTTGTACATACATTGTTTTGTATTATGTATAGTAACAAGAATTTGCATTTGAAGATTTTGACGTTTTGAAGGTTGAGTAGAAAGATGGTTATTTGTGATTCATTAAATCAAAGTTCCAGCTGGACTGATTGTAGTATTGTGCACAAGTTGAAAGATGAGTTGATTTTATTATAATATAAGTGAAGTTTAACCAAAGTATTGTTTCTGTATTTTCTTTGAGGAGTGTTCCTTTTCCCATCTCGATTATTCGCAAATAGCGGATAGTCTTGACTCTCGGCCATGACACTATTCAAAGTGCTGTGACAGAACAGGGTTCACCCTTAACACTAGTACATTGTTTAGTAAAAACTGCTACTGGCTAATAAACACCACTTCTCAACTTGCCCTGTGGACTACTAAAAACTACGAGTATATAGTGTGACTACGATGAAAGAGGAAGATTCACTTACTGTCAAGTAGACTGAGAAATGATAAGAAGTTGCAAAATTGCTATAAAAGTTAAGGATAACTATCGGATGGACCATGTAGGCAGCGAATGTGATACGGCCAAGAGGTATCCAGGCACTCCAAGACAGAAATTTGTTTATCCAACCTAAACAAGATTCATCAAAAAGAAAAAGAAAAAAACAGTCAACAAGAAGTGGTACACATTCTAGAAAGTGATAAAACCAGACACAGAACTACTTCAAGGGTGGACATGGATTGGTAAAAATGTTTTTGTAATAATGGCCATAAGAGCATACTTGGTGAAAAGCACTACAGCAGTTGAAAGTATAAACTATTTTGAGAAAGAATTTCCTTCGAAGTAATATGCAGACACGATATTTGGTCCTTGGAAAAAAGTAGGAATATTTTATCGAGTACGTAGGCTTTAAATAGACATTTAAGGCTATTTACACACAATTTTTCAGATTTTTCCAAGAGAAAAAAAAATCGGAAATTAGACTAACATAAGGCGTGGTAATGTGGTTTGGATAACTTTTACCCCAAAACATTTTAAACAATTTATGCATGAATCGTTTTCCTGGCACTGCCTTTAATGGAATTCTGGATGCAAGCCCCCTTGCGGCCAAAGGGGCCCTTTTTGAAACCATGGCTTCAGCTTTGGCGGTTGCCAGAGGCATAACTAATGGGGCACAGTTGGGGGGGGCATCTCAGTTGATTTCTATGCCCCCCCCCCCCAGGTGCCTCACCATTTGATATCTGTACTTTTGAGATTGAAAATTACCAGAGTAAGAAGTTAAATTGTTATCAGCTTTAATGTGATAATTGTCAATGTTTTTAAAACTACTTTGTTGTTACACTCACGTCTGTGCGGCACCTAAATGTAGCCCGAGCCCTAAATGTCGCCCGAACTAAATTTGCCCCAAACCTGTACCTAAATGTCGCCCCGACCTAAATGTAGCCCCAAACCTGTATCTAAATGTCGCCCCGACCTAAATGTAGCCCCAAACATGTTCCTAAATGTCGCCCCGACCTAAATGTAGCCCCAAACCTGTACCTAAATGTCGCTCCGACCTAAATGCAGCCCCAAACATGTACCTAAATGTCGCTACATTTAGGGGCCGCACACACGTCAAATTATGTTATAAGAAATAGTAAATGGCATTACGAAAAGCTGAAAAGGACCTTGTTGGAAGAAAAATGCAAACAGAGAAAAATGCAAGCAGAAACTACAGTTTTAATTGGCCATGCAGAAGTGCCCCCTAGAAAAACAGGAGGACTCCCTTGTGACCCCTAAACTGTTCCCCTACTTTCAGCGCTGGTGTTTACTTGGTTCTTTTAAAGGGTTACAACAATGAAAACCACCCAAAGGCTCACGAAAATAACTGCCCTAGATCCGCTGAAAATGAACTCTTACCTCCATATCCAAACTTGGATGCATAGACTACCCACGCTAATGCCACAGCCCAGACAAACTTACTGACTGCAGCATAGATAACCACAGCGGTTTTAGTCATTGGGTGCTTGTAGCTGGGGTACAATCCATACACTACCCCTATTCCCATACCAGCCGCTGCCAGCCAACCAAGTAGGGCGAGAAGCTGAAGGAAAAGAAAATGAGTAATACCCTTAGTTGTGGAAATCGGCAGAATGAAAAATGAAGTAAAAACACTTCTTTATCTAAAAGCTCCAGGTATGAAGTTGGTACTATCGCAAATCTGATTTTAAAATTTTCTTTCCTGAGAAGCATGTACAAAAGTGCTCATAATGTAGGTCATAAAAGTGGGGAAAGGAAGGGGATGTGGCACCCTGTTCCCTCCTCTTTTTACAGGAATGAGATTTGACAAATGCGGAAATTCCTGAAAATGGCTCGTGAGCCCGGGTTCCTCTTAATCTAGAACCAGATTCTTCCAGGGCCCAATTTCATAGAGCTGCTTAAGCACAAACAGTAGCATCACAACAAAATCATGCTTACCAGAATAAGGTTACCAGCCAAAATATCATGTTACATACACCATTTCTGACTGGTATACTGCTGTTTGTTAGCACAATGTAAGCAAAATTGTCTGTCTAAAAGCAGCTCTATGAAATTGGGCCCAGATGTTCACAATGCAGGAGGTTAAATACAGACACTGTGCATCATCAGAAATACAAGACTACAGGTTTGGACACAATGTGGGCTTTTTCATTCTCCCTCTGGCGAGTGGTTTACTTCTTTCACTACAATTTAAAGGCTCAAGGCGTTTTTGAGAAAATTCTGTGTTGTAAAATGCACATCCTGAAATCAGGAAAAATCCTTAGAAATCACATGACTTTCTTTAGCAAAAAAGGGTGCCATTTGTTTCATCACAACCAATCAACAATACAGCGAATATTGCATTGGCAATTTGTTTGCATTAATCACTGTATGGGGGAGGGGCTGTGGTGGAATTAACAATTCTCAGCTTGCAAGATTAATTTCTTGTTAAATACACTTCGGATAGTTGAACAAACTGCTCCGAAAAAAATCTCCACGATGTAAATAATGCTATGTTTGAGAACATTTTGTTTTCTTTCTCTAAAATGACTTCTATTTTCGGTTTAGGTGTACTACAAGCGTGATTGCATGAGCACAATTTTTTTGTTCTTTAACTTTTATAAGTTCCAAAAGGATGGTTGTTTTAACAGCCACTTTGTGGAAATTGTATACAAAAAATCCCCAAAACAAGCAAAACAAAACAGAACAAACAAACACCCCAGCACCTCAACAAACAAACAGAGAGCTGAAACTAAACTTACCGGTGACATTTTGACTTTGCGTTTGCCAGTCTTATACATAATGTAGCCCAGTCCAATCCCAACCAGGTAGGGTGCAATACGACAGTATGGCTTGCCATATACAAAGTCATTGTAGCTTTTACCGTCGACAGGTCTTGGTGAAATAAAACCGGGGAAAAACACATATATTTTATAATAATAACATCTGGGCAAATAATATCCCCCCCCCCCAAAAAAAAAAAAAAAAAAAAAAAAAACATATTTAAAGAAATATTATATATATTTAGTACTTCATTGACATTCATGACATTTATTTCCATTTCGATAAAAGATAGCAATGATGAGAAGTTATTTTAACAGTCAAGCCCAGGTTCATACTTCAATGACATTGTGACAGCAAAGTAAACTTTCTTGTGTCACAACCGAAAAACAGCGCATTTTGATTGTTTGAGTCACCTTTGCTTCCATTATTCAAGTATATTTAGTATAGCGCCTTTTCCAGCAGTTACAAAGCGACAACAAAAAACGAATGAAAAAAAAAATTATTTATTTTTATTAATGAAACCAAAGATGCCTCATAAGTGAACTTAATCACTGTAGCTCGCAAGCCAGAGGAAACCTGTAAACAAGGGTGCTTGCCATGTGAACCCCCAGAAACACCGGGGTTAACCCAATACTCTCCCACGATAGGTGTTCTGGGTTCTTTTACGTGCACTACCACCCATAGTACACAGGACCTACGGCTTAATGTCAACTAGACGTTAATACAGTAATCCCGAAACAGGATTTGAATTCCAATGTTGTACTTCTCCCCTTCATTACAATAGCAAGAGAACTACAGCTGGGATATACTATACAACAGAAGGCCAAATCCCCTTCAGTACAAAAGCAAGAGAACTACATCTGGGAATTACTTACACCAGAATGCCAAATTCCCTTCAGTACAAAAGCAAGAGAACTACAGCTGGGAATTACTTACAAAAAAAACGCCAAATAAATTGAGGGTGAAATCATTTGACCCGACAATCCAGCCACTTGTTATCATGGAAGCTAGGAGAGTTGCAATCAGAGAGATCCACCCAAACACTGGATAACTGTAGGGTTTGGACAAGGGTGGAAATGTCAGTGATTGAACTGGGCATCACCTTGACTCAGTGGTTTCTATCTCTGCCTTTCACCTCTGTGGACTCTAGTTCGAATCCCACCTCAGACCGGAGCCTTGCATGTGGATTGGGTTTTCAGTCCCTACCTGATTGCATGGGTTTTTCTCCCACATCTAAAACTGATCATTTCTTCTCGTTTCCTATTCACCATCCTGTTATTGCCGCCTGCGCTGTTTGGACTTGTATAAATTAATTAACAAAAATAATACTTTTATATGTTTTGTGTAGTTGTCCGGTACTAGAGTACAGTATTTGCTTAACCCGAACCAAAATAAAAGTAAATTACAGAAATATAAGAAATAAAGTGCACAAAACCACATAGAAAAACGTAGATCATGCACACAGTTTTGTGTAAATTTTATCTTAAAAGTGATCTGCACAGTGACTCGTTGGCTCGAATATACCAAGAGAGAAGTTGATGATGAAATATCTGTTTGAGAATCGGGAGGAAAACCCCAAATAGGAAAAACTTATGCAATCAAGTAGGGACTGAACACCCAATATAAATGCATGGCTCCGGTTTGGGATTCGAACCGGGGTCCACGGAGTTGAAAGGCAGGGAAGAAACCACTGAGCCAACCTGAATTATTGGAAACATGGCACAGTAGGATTTCACAAAGTATTATCTTATTAATTCACCTAAAAGGAAACATGAACAAAATCCTTGAAACAAAGATCTTTAAGGAATTGTATACATTTGGTAATTGGAACCCAAGCTTTGTTTCAATCCTATATAGTTGTAGATATATACCATAAAACTAACCTGTGAAAATGTCAATTCAAAAGGTGGTAGCGTTTTTGAGATATTACCGCAGGAAAAATAATCTGCAATTGTAATACACAATCTGAGAAACATTTTTGACAGAAACGCTTCTCAGATTCAAATGTTGTTGGATAAAAACCGATATCTTTTTCTATAACCACATTACTTCAAAGTGAAACGTTTCTCAAAATGCTTTATAATATCGAACTGCTGTACTTCTAACCAAGTAAGTTTTTATTGCCATTATCACCAAACGTATACCTTCCCTTTAACAAAGATCTTAAAGAACAAGCTTACTAGTACAATGGAGCCATTAGAAGAGGGCTAATGATGAAGAACTGCATATCATTGGCCAAGTACCATGTCCACGCAATACACTGCCACAAGAAAAAAATCAAAAATCAAAAATAAAATCCGACTTGAGTTTTATACAGTTTTCCCGGTAATTTTCGGCAAAAAGCAGCCTAATTCACCTCCATGCACGTTTTTGCGGCACCTAAATATAGCCCGAGCCCTAAATGTCGCCTGACCTAAATGTAGCCCCAAACCTGTACCTAAATGTCGCCCCGACCTAAATGTAGCCCCAAACATGTACCTAAATGTCGCCCGAACTAAATGTAGCCCCAAACCTGTACCTAAATGTCGCCTCGACCTAAATGTAGCCCCAAACCTGTACCTAAATGTCGCCCCGACCTAAATGTAGCCCCAAACCTGTACCTAATTGTCGACCCGACCTAAATGTAGCCCTAAACATGTACCTAAATGTCGCCCCGACCTAGTTCATGATTGTAATGATAGCTACAATGAATGTTAAGGCGAGTTGTTTGACTCGTTTCAAACAAAAACATTTATGTTAAAAAAAACATAAATTTTTGTTAAACAAAAACAATGTGTTCGGCATGACGCTCAAATCTTGGATGTGTCACATCCCATCTCAACATTTGTCAACGTCGCGGTGCTGTGGACCCGTTGTATGGCCATATTCCTGTACCTCTTGCATTGTGCACTGAGCACTGCGCCGTGGTTGATCCGGGATATGGGTATATTCCTGTACCCATTGTATTGTGCACTGAGCACTGCGCCGTGGTTGATCCGGGATATGGGTATATTCCTGTACCCACTGCATTTTGCACAGTGCATGCACTGTGCGACGTGGTTGATCCGGGATATGGCCATATTCCTGTACCCATTGCTTGTGCACAGTGTATGGGGACTCCGCGTCTAAGAATATGCCCATGTAGCGGGTTCAACTCGCTCATTAGGCCGTGTACAAAATAGCCACATCGGAAATCACCCATATCCTGGGACAACACGGCAATTTTATGGAGGGTGTTTAGCGATATTTTGGAAATATGACAAAATAGAGATGTCGGGTTTTTTGTTTGTTTTTTGTTTTGTTTTTTTTGGGGGGGTGGGAATGAAAAGTGAAAAGTTGTTTTTAAGGCTTTTTAGGTTCCTAAAAGCTTTTTTACGAACTTAAAATAAATTTTAAAAATTAACGGAAGTAAAGGTCACAGGGGGTCACACTTTGTGTAAGATTTTAAAAATACTCCAGGGTCTTTCACATGGTCCAAATAATCTTGTGTGTAGCAATTATGGTTCTCCAGATATGATTGTTCTAAATATTAAACATTGTATTAAACAAGTAAAAAAAAAACACTTGGCAAGTTTACGGATGAAACATATCAACATAATTGTAGACGAAAAATAATAATAATTAAAACTGATTGAAATGTCATTTTTACTTAACCTTTCCATTAAAGAAAAGGATTTTAAGCCTACATAACTCGTAAATCTTAATCATCAAGTAATAATTACATTTGTATTTACATACCATAGAGCAAGGACATAGAAAGACTAAGTAAACATCATTTTACTGGCGAATAAGGCAGTTTGTGAGCGAGCACACTACCGCTGAAGGACATTTGACATTTGACACCAAAAGTCCTTCTCCGTCTTACATATACCGGAAAGAGTCCTGAAACCACGGCATCCAGAGTGTTCAAAGTGTTTTTTGGGGGTGGGGGTAGGGGGTTCGGTAGCGGTGTCGAACAATGAAACAACGCAATCGGCTTGTCCTCAGTAAAAGTTGAAGTGAATCTTACCTCCATGCTTAGACTGAACATCCACAGACTTCCTACGACGAATATCTAGTAATAGGTTTATGTTTGTGGCTAAGAACAAATAATTATGAGAACGCAAACTTTTACAGCCCGTTTCCCCACCCAATATTTTTTTTAAATAATAATAATAATAATAAATAAATAAAATAAATTGACACTTTTACTTTAGGTACAACTTTGCGTCTACATTGATCGGGGCGACATTTAGGTACATGTTTGCGGCTACATTTAGGTCGGGCGACATTTAGGTGCATGTTTAGGGCTACATTTAGGTCTAGGCGACAATTAGGTACAAGTTTGGGGCTACATTTAGGTCGGGGCGACATTTAGGAACATGTTTGGGGCTACATTTAGGTCGGGCGACATTTAGGTACAGGTTTGGGGCTACATTTAGGTCGGGGCGACATTTAGGTACAGGTTTGGGGCTACATTTAGGTCGGGCGACATTTAGGTACATGTTTGGGGCTACATTTAGGTCAGGGCGACATTTAGATACAGGTTTGGGGCTACATTTAGGTCGGGCGACATTTAGGGCTCGGGCTACATTTAGATGCCGCACACACGTTCCGTATTAAAGCAATTTTGCTTCTTCAGTTGAAACCATTATTCAATTTCACTTCTGAGTATAAGTAATGCGACGCCTAAATTGGCCACTTATTTGCCAAAAATGGCTGGGAAAACCTATCCTGGTAATTATTTTGTCCCACAATTACAGACCTGGGGCCGATTTCACAAAGAGCTAAGAGCGATCTTAACTGCGTATCGTTCTTCATTGCTAAGCAAAGTGTGATGTCACAATACCAATAACTATGGAAATACTGACAACTCATCTTAAGATGAATCTTAGTGCTTTGTGAAATCGAGCGCTGGACTATAAGTACAGCTCAACAGTCGCAGTGGCTTAACCAGACATTTTCAATTTGGGGGGTAGGTGGTGGGGGGTTGAAGCAATAATTAAGGGGTGTTTCATGTATGGAACCATTCATTTGTGCATTAGTCATCCTTATTTTGGGAGAGGCAAGAGGGGGAAAGAGTTCTGAGAGAGGGTAATCCCGCCCCCTCTGGTTACACCACTGACTAGGCCGAGCAAATTACGGAATCAGTTAGAGCTTTATGGCAACATGAAACAGTAAGTCATGGTAATGACAAAATAGAAGCAAAAAAGAAACCCACAAAAAAAAGGCAACTCAGGGATTTCATTAAAATGATAATAATTCATTCATTCATTCATACATGGTTTACAAATTCATTCATAAATGATTCATTATAAATAGTTCGTTCATAATGGTTCATGGAAAATTAATCACACCAGGCATTTTAGATGGCGCTCTACAAAGATCACAGCGTCTCACACAAAAATTGACCCTGGAAAGAAAAGAAATAAAAATACAAGCCAATAAATCGTATGCTGGGAAATAAATGTGTTTTGATCGTAGGCTTTTGAAGGTGACAGTTGATGCTGCTAGAGATTTATGGTACAAAAAAAAGATATATGTATTATTTCTTTTGGTTTGATCATATCCTTGCTCTATGGTTGAACCAAGACAAATTTACCAGAGCGCAACTTCTGGATTAACATCCATTTTACGACCCCCTAAATGTATTTGTTTAATCCTATAACCATTGTGTAGATCACAAGGGGAAACAGTGTTGTCGAAACACAGATCAGTCACTGTATGTTCTATTAGTGTGAAAAGTAAATGTCACTGTCAAAAGTAATTTATGGCAAGGACAAATTGAAGGAAAAAACAAAAACCCTCAGGGGTTGCATCAAAACAGTATGTATCAATTCTGTATTAAGATTAGGTTAAAATTGTATGTACCTGTACATGTATACAAATCCTGGTGTAGGCTACATATCCTGGTATAGGCTACATAGGTTCAAATCCACACACGTTCCGACACCCCAGATTTATTTTTTATAATCTTCATCCTCATTCTCATCCTAACCCTAACCCCAAGTCCCAAACCCCAAACCCAACCCCAATCCCAACCCCAACCCCAACCCTAACCCTAACCCTAACCCTAAATTTGTGTGTAGACCACAAGGGATTAATGTAACATAGGGTTGTCAGACCCTAGATCAGTCACTGTATATTCGATTAGTGTGACAAAAATAAATGTCACTACCAATAGCAATCTACGGAAAGGAAAAATATAAAGGAAGAAAACAAAGAAAAACAATAACTAGCTACTTCTTTATGGGTTCAATTCAATATTAGTGCAGATCTTACCTCAGATGTAAAAGACGTTGGCCAGAAATTACTGATGTACAGCAGACTACTCCACCAGTAGTTAGGACAAAATGGTCTGATTGCATCGACCTGCCATATGGGGCCCTCACCAAAGAATTGAGGTATATACATCCAGATGAGGATTGTGAAAGCAAACAGGGGGGTCAACCTGGACGGATAAAAGCAGGACGAAGAAAAATGTTGAATTATTCGTTTTGAGTATCGGGATGAATTAAAAACAAATGTATCATTGATATGCTGATGACTGTAGGGTTCATTGGTTCTGAGCGGTAATTTGAGTAGGGCATGGTTGTGCTGTTTAGTGGTGAACACGTCACTTTATGTTTGCTAGCAGCAACGACAACAAGGTAATTTTAGTTGAAACAATTATAATAATTAGACTAAATATCATTACAAAAATCCTGGAATATACCAAGATGAAGCTAAACAGTTCAATTCAGGTCAATTTATTACAAACGTCACGTTAAAAAACATGAACATTGTTTTCCAGTGTGCATCTTACAATAAAAACACAGAGATATTATGTAAAATAGACAAGAAGTAGTTAAGAATAAACAGTCCTATAAGAGATTAACGGGACAAATTACACAGAGTTGATTTTACAACCATAAGAAATTACAAGTGTGTCGTCCAAAAAAACACCGAAAGTAAAAGGAGCAGTTAAAAACACAAGTACAAAAGGATCCTAGGTGTCAGCAAATCAGGGAAACCAGAAGAGGGATAAAAAGCAGGGGATTATCTTTTGAATTTAGAGTTGAATAGGTGGCAAGCATTTGGCAGGAATGACATTCTGAAACGCTTAGTGTGGGTTCGTGGAGGACGAATTCTTCCTGATTTGTTGAAAACCACTGAAGAATGATGTAGATGGGGTAAGATCTTGCTTCTTCTGATCATCATCATTGCCTAGCTCACCTGAAAGCAATGGTTTCATAGGTCAGGCATATGTCTCCACTTTTTCCAATTACATTTTAATAAAAATAAAGACTGTTTTTGTGGGGGTTTTCATCTCCGGCGATCACCACTGGCACTGTGTCGTTCCACAGCTTGTAAATGTCAACAATATTCTCTATTGTATAAAGTGCATAGATTACCAGTAATGAATTTGTATATTTTCAACTCGAAGTAAGAATCATAATTACAGTGGGCATAGTTCATGCCAGTTGCTGCTGCTCCCACAAAACCAAAATTATTGAGTATGAGAATTCAAGAGAAATTTAAAGGGACACGTTGCCTTGGATTGGGAGCTTTCTATAAAAAGAATATGGTTGGAAAGATGTTTGGAAAGTAGAATATAATGATCCACAAAAATATGCCTCGAACTTTGTTTGGTTTTCCTTTTCCTTCGTGACCTAACAAGATCCGCCATTTTGTGAAGTAAAAAAAATTGGTTCTACAAAATGGTGGACCTTGTTAGGTCACGAAGTAAAAGGAAAACCACACAATTTCGAGGTATATTTGTGTGGATCATGATATTCTACCTTTAAAACATCTTTCCAACCGTATTTATTTCATAACAAACACTTTCAAATGCTTGTTATAGCCCAAAGCGCCCAATCCAAGGCGACTTGTTCCTTTAACAACGTTTACAATTCACCCTTATTGAACTAGAACATGCTACAATACAAGTGTAAAACACGAAGAAGAGGTCGGCTGATGTCAGGCATGATATCTGGTCCTTGGAAAAGTGTAGGACAATTTTCTAGAGTGCAAGGGATGACCTACATGTACACACGGTACAGGCTTTTATGGACTTGAAAACAAAAAAAATGCTGATTTTTCTGAGGGCCAAAAAAAGAAAACGAATTCAGGACAAATATCATGCCTGCTTGGTGAACTGAAATTGGTACGACGGAAAAACAGAAAGAAGACTTATGTCGGTGAAGACAATTAAAGAGGGGCTTTAATGTAAAATTCAATTTTGTGATGTACTCGTTTTCAAACAGACAGAGTCCTCATGTGAGTTGGGGAAAAAATTACAAATCTCTAACCTCATGTTAAAGTGGTGTAATTGCCATTCTATTCGATACCCTTCTAGTGCAAAATTTGTCAACATTCAAAACATCCTATGACGTCATTCAGGAAAAAAATGGGTCTGTACATTTTTGTACAGGGATGCTTTCGTGACTTTTTCAGAGCAAAATTTGAAACATGATGCCATTGGATTTCAACAACGTCTTAACATTCCAAGGAGGAATTTGTTCATCAGTCAAAAGTTCAAATTCAAGGCTGTTTTGATTGAATACCCTCCGAATCAAATAGAATGGCCATAACACAACTTTAATGTGAGGTTAAAGACTTGTAAATTTTTCACCACTCACATTAAGACTCTATCTATTGGAAAATTAGTACATCATCAAATTGAATGTGACATTAAAGCCTCTTTTTAAGGCAAACAAGTCTAAGAGTTCTATACTTGGCTGAAGTTAAATGATAATCCACACTCTGTACTGCAAACTGAAATTGGTGCAGTGTGAAACATAAAGAAAAATAGTCTCCGGTCTCTTTTCATAAATCATAACAATTCTGTTATCACCGTGTACAAGAAATGTGATTAACAAAGATCTGCTTCCTGTATTTCTTACCTCCAGTATCGATGGAAGTAGAATAAAGCCCATCTCTTGGCTGTCTTCAACTCCCCAAAACGAGGAAATGTGATGTAAGACAGTAGAAACCCACTGTAATAAATGATATGTAAACACAATCATTTATCAAAGACAAAGTGTGTTGCTTTATCTACAGACATCATAATACACCAAAGTGAACTAAACATATGAAAGGTTTTTTTTATAATCTGGTTTCTAACCGGCAAGGTCTCTATTTCACAAAAGTTGAAAGATTAAAATTGAAATTTCAATTAAAAATAACAAATCATGTTCCAAGCAATATAAAAAAAGTTAGCATATAACCAACAAAAAAATGGAAGTTAAAAGTTGAATTCGGTGGATGTAAAGAAATAGCTTTTTTATCATATCTCTAAAAAGTTTTGTAGCATCAGAAAGTTAGACATTTTATTTGTGAACTTTTAAGAATTTACTTCTTGATGAACTTTTTACTCAGTTTCACACGAACAATTAAAAACAATTTACCTTAGGAAGAAGAAAGTATCAACAGAGTAGAATGCATTAACAACAGCTTGAAATCCAAAATGCGTTTGAATCCAATTGTACAGTGTTAGTGTATTATCTGTAAAAATATATATATATATATATATATATATATCACAACATGTTCTTACTATTTAAAAACAAGGTTCAAGTAAACATTATTGACCCCTTGCATGGTCGGCCAATTTGGGAGTCAAATTGCATGTGCAGATATGGTGCGCATCTAATCGAGCAAGCGTCACCTAAAATGCGTAATGCACAGCAACACACTGGAAACTGATTCCCGAAATGGCACAACCAACTTACCAAGACTTATATTATAGTATTGATGACGCCAGGTCAATATAAGTGTAATTGCCGAAAGGGAAACTTTTGGGACGTTGGGTGCAGGAAGAAAACTTAACTGGTAAAGTAATTTTTTGGCAGATATTATTTGCACATGCTCATGTAACAGCAGACAATGGCTGCCATCCAGTCAATTGATCTGTTTCTGAAATAGCGTGGCTCAAATTGGACTCAAACTCTCTTGTTTCTGATCAGCAGAGTGTGGGTTCGAGTCCCGGTCTTGACACAATTGTGTCCTTTAGCTAGACACATAACCGTTATTGCTTCGTCCTTCGGATGGGACTAAAGCACGTGTTGTGATAATGCAAGTTGTGATGATCCCGTACATGTTGTAATGCATACAGAAGAGGTTTGCCCCGTAGCCCTGGTGTTCTGGCAATGGATAACTTGGGACGCGTGTTTAATAATAAAATAATAATAATATCGAAGTCTTATATAGCGCACGTATCTACCAAACAAGGTACTCAAGGCGCTTAGTATATGCTTTAAACAGAAAGATGGGTTATTGAAGTTATGAATTATGAGACCCAATTATGTAGCACCTTATAATGTTTTTTTACAAGGTGCTACGGCGCATTCAGTAGCCACAACCAGGAACACCGGGGCGAACCCCTTCTTATTTCGATAAGTGCACTGGTTTTTTTTACATGCGTTACACAACACATGGGACCAACGGTTTTACGTCCCATCCGAAGGACGAAGCAATGGTTAAGTGTCTTGCTTAAGGACACAAGTGTCACGGCTGGGGATTCGAACCCACACTCTGCTGATCAGAAACACCAGAGTTTGAATTCGGTGCTCTTAACCGCTCGGCCACGACACTTCCACTATCCACCAATCAATTGACAAGGATCTCAGTGTGAGTTATATTGATTGTCCAAGGTTAATATCCATGTAGAGACACAGGTGTTTTGATCGGACCTATTTAGCAGACTTCTACACAGCACATCTTGAAACCCTGGCCGCACTGCTAAAAGCCTGATGTTGACGTAGTCGATCGATCTTCTCCAAAAAAATTCATATACATTTATTTTAACAAAATAACAAGGGGCAGCCAGGGCCCAATTTCAAGAGCAAGAGATGAGTGGGGTACCAGTCACAGCAATGGTAACTGTATGGTATTTTTGTGCTTACATGCTTTATGAAATTGGACCCAGGTAGCTTCAGCTACTCCTATTTTTGACAATTAAAAGACTTTCTCACCAGTGATTTGCGTGGAAAAACCAAAGATGATCGTGTGACCGAGAATGACCCAAAACATGCTGATGACTCTGATGCCATTGAGGCACCCAATACTTGCATCTCCTTGCTTTGTATCCATGAGTTTGCTCAGATTACGGTTGAATGCAAAGCACATGAGAAGTCTAACTGCCAGACCTGCCAGGAAAAAAACGAAGATTTTCTGAAACTGAGTTTGTGTATGGCTTCAATCATGAGATCATCGGTGTCCCATTGGGAACAACATACTAAAAACAACAAATTGCTCTGAGCTCAGAAGAAGTACCAAAAGTTACTAGAGAAAAAGGTGTAAGCAATGAATGTGCAAAATTGTGTTTCAAGAATGCCAGGGCTTGCCCATAACACTAGCCCTGCGTACATTAGTTTAAACTGTTATGGGCTAGTGATAAATTCCCCTTTCTCAACTTGCCCTGTGGGTTGCTAAAAACTGTTTAACCTGCTTGTTGATAATGATCATATTTCTTCCTTTTCAGATGTGAAGAATAAATGTTTACAAATGGATTAATTAATTTATTTTTGAGTGTGTGAATGTAACTTCATTTGACCATTAAAACTGGTTGCAATTGCTTCCATTCAGAAAGGTACATTTATGACAATACATGAAATTATGGGGTTTAACAACTTGTTGTTTCCTTTCTCGATTGTTTTAAAACTTCCTGAAGTTCTTAAAAGAGTTGTTAAACCACTGGTTCTTTTCAGAACCACCGCAGCTCATAAAGAGGTTCATTACATAAAATCCCGCAAACCTCACTTGATTAATGGTATAATCTTTTAGTTTAACTTTATCTACATGGTTATTTTTGCCCTTCCGGTTGTATTGCCTGTCTAGCATTGAGCCCGTAAACAAACAAGAATGGTGTGTTGACAAACACAATATACTGCTGAGATTAACCTCATTCTTGAGTTATCGCTTCGACAACGTTGCTTTTTTTTAGCCATTATTACCTTGACATTTGTTGCAGGGGGTCAAAAAACAAAAGGCTTGTGGGAGATCCCAAGACTAATCCACATATCAAGCTTGGAGTTGATATGCCAAGTCCTTCTTGAGTTATCACTCGGACAACATTTCTTTTGTTTTAGCCATAATGAACTTTACATTTAACTTAGGGGGTCCAAAAACAATAGGCTTCTGGGAGATCCCACGACCAATCCACACACCAACTTTGGAGTTGATATGCCAAGTCCTTCTTGAGTAATCGCTCGGACAATGATTACACACACACACACACCCGTTTGTGAATACCGCTAATCGAGGACTTCTCTTTGTTCTCCCATTGTTTGGACAGTGGGTTTTTTGCGACGTCCCCATTAGCCTTTTTGAGATATGGTGGACACTATAGGAGTGCACTGTAGGATTTGGGTGTATTCAGACAAATTTACAAAAACCTATTAGTGTAATAGTAATGTGTCCACCATATCTCAAAATGGCTTAATGGGTTTGTACACGAAAACGAAGCGAGGACGTCCTCGCTCTGTCAAACACCCGGATCCCTTTTGTTAAAGTCCTCGGTTTCAATGGATAGACACGCTCACATACACACGCACACATGTTTGTAAATCCCGCTTACCGAGGACCTCTCTTTGTTCTCCCATTGTTTGGACATAGTGTTTTTTTGCGACGTCCCAATTGGGTTTGTACACGAAAACGAAGCGAGGACGTCCTCGCTCTGTCAAACACCCGGATCCCTTTTGTTAAAGTCCTCGGTTTCAATGGATAGACACGCTCACACAGAAGGACAAGACGAACACATTATGTCCCTTCGGCTTAAAAACTACTCACTTTGTTTATTCTGTGTGTGGACATCCTGATTAATTTTCAATGTAGTTCCAGCATCAATAATTATTTGTTGCTCGTCGTCTTTTTCATCGTCATCATTCAGAATCCTCCAGGGTCTTGTTAAGTCTCTCTTGCTTATGATGCGTTGTTGCCTCAGTGGAGTCCTTGCCTGCCACTGGAGATACTCATCGTAGAGGGCGCCAATTATCATGAGCGATGCGATGAGACAGCAGAAAGCTCTAGAACAATCAAGAAAGGAAATTGTTAAATGTCTTTAATGGATACACACCGGGTTCCGACACCCCAATGTTCCGACATCCCTAATGTATTTTCCTAATCCTAACCCTAACCCTATAACCCCAACTCTAGTGTCTAGATCACGAGGGTATAATGGAACATAGGGTGTCGGAACATAGGGATGTCGGAACATAGGGGTGCTGTAACATCTGAACATAGGGGTGTTGGAACATAGTTCAGTCACTTTGTATTCTGTTAGTGTGAACAATAAAATGTGGATTGGGTTTTCAGGCCCTACCTGATTGCAGTTTTTCCCCATTGGGGGTTTTCCTCCCACGTCTAAAACTGAACAGTTCTTCTCGTTTCCTATTTATCATGTTATTGGCCCAATTGTGCTGCAGGATGTGTAATAAATAAATAAAATGTTATAACATATTCTCAAAGAGTAAGCAAGGTAGATATTATACACACATGGTGTTACTGCAAACTGAATATACGTTGTAACCTCACCATGCAATGCCTCAAACCCACATAACATGTTGTTGAAAAATAAATTTCGATCAAGTAGCGAGGTGCATAATTATTCCGAATTTTATACAAGTTTGAACAAAAATAAAGAAGGGAGAATTAGAAAAGTATTCAGCAGTGATTTTTTTCTTCAGATTTTAAACTCATCAACGTCTCATGTTAATACATGTTACATAGTCATAATGTGCTGCAGTGTTCCTGGATCAAACAGCCCATTGAAAAAGTTTGACACTGAACAGAAAAAACAGAAAAACTAAAAAACCACCGCGAATATCTATGTCAGTACGACCCCTGTAAGACTTCAAACTTTGCAAGGTGGGAAAACAATCAAATAAGGGTTGCATAGTCACAATCGATGAATAAACAACTAAAAAGTTTTCAGAACTTAAAAGAGGGATTTTTTCTCATGAGAAGGACCTTAAACTTCATCTTGCACACAGGGAGTTCTAATTCTACAAAGTTCATGACAGTTGATAATTGTTGTTCTTCACCAATTTAAAACAAAAAAGCAACTCTTGTTGATAACCAAGGAAATGTAAGGATGCTAGGCGACCTTGGTAGCTAATATCCTGTCTGTAATGATACCCATGCCTGCATCCTTACGGACTGTAAAGGGGCTAACCCTGTTTTAGCCCCAGGAGTAGGTGGCAACGTGCCCCTGGTGGCAGTTGATTTGGGTCTACAGCCCAAATCAGTTAAGTGTAACCCTCACCCTGAAGTGGCCGTCCGGCCTTGTGATGTTAGGCGATATCTCAAACACATAATAAATATTGTGGAAAGACTGCAAAATTAGCCCGAGTTATATCAAAGTATATATCTTCAAAGCCTCCACACCAAATCTAATAAAGTATGAAGAAAATACAACAATTTATGATTTTTTTCCAGAGCCAACCTTGAGCACATACCTAATATAAACCTTCAAGTGAAATACAGAAGAAGCAGCGCCAAGAACACAAGCCTTCGTATGAACAACACAAAATCACAGCAGAAGAATGAACTCACACTGTACAGATAAATCCTGCACTATAAGGTATTGGAGGGTTTTTAGTGCACACAGCATAATCTGCTTGCAGCGCCTCCGTTGTTATTATCCCATCCAAAACCTTCATTGAATCTTAGAAGCGACAAAAGGGGGAAAAAAGAAGAAAAAATAAAGTAACTACATGTATACTATACAATTTGTTTTGTATCAAGCAAAACCACAAGGAAACCTGACTGGGTAAATTGTCATATCATTTTGGGTTAAACAAAGAGAAATTGAGTGGGACTTGAACCTGCGACCTGAACCAGAAGCCATCAACCTGTAACTGCCGTTACAAGTTGAATGGCTTCTGAATGGCATCCCCGAAAAAAGGGTGACAAAGTAGGGAGACCGCCAATATTGGGCTAGAAAGCTCAGTTGGTAGAGTGCCAGCACGCTAATCTGAAGTTGACAGGTTCAAGTCCCGCTCTAGTCAATTTGTCTTTGTTCAGTTATCCAAAAACAATCGTTTTTGTTGTTGATAGGATTTGTTTTATACATCAAAAGATGTTTGTATCTATTGTAAAGTTAAATGTGTGTAATATTAAAGGAAAAGCAGTAACCTGTATTTTTGGAACTGCTTGATTGATCTACATTAATGTAGATACTTGGGGGTGGGGGAGGGGCAATGACTACAATATCTGGAAAAGTAAACCTAGCCCTCCCCCTACACCCCCCCCCCCGGTGAGCAGATGTTCTGAAGCTTTCACAATATTTGCCTACAGAATTTTTCAACTTGGCTTATTGTCAAATATAAAAACAACTGGAGTATAGTCCGAAGACTAAACAAGTTTTCAAAGATAACAGATTTCAGTAAAAATGACAGATTCAAGGTAGACACATAAATGTAAGCCAAAAAATTAAGTATGTTTCAATATGTTTCTGTTTTGAAAATTTACTTACCTAATATATCCTTCAAAACAACATGGATATCATACTCAGAGCAGTTAGCAGGGGGGCATATACCCCATCTGATGTTAATTTGACTGAACATACCTGCAGCTGCACTAGCTGTGGGCGAAGAGGACTAAAAAGAAAATTCCAACAAATAAGACCAAGTAATGTTTGAAGCTTTACATGGTGTGGAAAATAAGAAATAACTATAACTAGTAAATGAGCAGGTACAACCAAAGTGTAAATCTCTTTTGGGAACGGGAGTGTTGGCTCTGAAAAGAGTTGTCTCGAAGTTTCGAACAGATATACTCTGCTCGTCTTCTGAAAACGGAGAGAAGACTAACGTCGAGATAACGGCATCAGAGCCAACACTTCTCCTAAAAGAGATTTACAAATGTTGTATATATAGTCTGCAAGTTTACAAGTTGTACCTCTTAACTAACATCAAATAGAAAGTTTGTTTACTTAATGTTAATGTTTTCATTAAATTTGAATCCTTCATTCTCATTGATAACGCCTTATAAAGATATTGCTTGCTGGAAAGTAATTCTTTAATTCTGCCATGGTAGTCTGACATACAAAAGTAATTATTAAGATTTCCTTTTTTAATAATGATGTTTCCACACCAATCATGTCTCACTCATATCACTCCAATGAAAAGCTTCAAAGTCTACCCTAAGAGAGGAAACAACATTGCTTCCATAACCACCCCAAACCCTACTCAAAATCATGGCTATATATACAGCAATTTTGTTGTACGAACACAACTAACGTAAAACAAAACCAAATCATATAATAACATTTTGACTGCATTAGAATAGAGTATTGTCACACAGGGCTCAAATTTTTGGGTAAAATCTACAAGACCGCAGGGCTTGTACATGTAGCTCAACAAATTTACTGGACCAGAATTTTTTTCACAAGACCAGAATTAAAATGAGAAAAAAAACCTACACAGTTTGTTTAGTGTTTCATTATGAACAAGCACTAAGAGAATATTTATTTCATTTGTATTATATGAGGACAAGTATATTTAAGAGTTGAAAGATATTCATCAGGGACTGAAAGTAAACATTTGAAGAAAAAAAAAAGAAAAAAAGGACTGCCAAACTTGTCCGGTCTCAAGTTTACTGGCCTGAGACTACAATCACCGGCCTCTGGCCTGCAGTCCAGTTTAAATTCTGAGCCCTGTCACATGCATGTTAGCATTGAGATCTATTCCAGCCAACCTTATGACCTTGATAGGAAAATACACAACTTGTTCTTTTTCCAATTGTTTCTTTAGAGTTATAATTTATTTTAGTTAAAAACACATTTAATGACAAAAAAACGCCTTTTCAAATTGCAAAAGTAGAGTGGTTCTGAAGGCCAAGTGTCATGTTACTCAGTAGCAAAAAGAGTTAATTGTTGAATAAGGTATTTTTTTGTCATAAGCAGAAGTGGAGACCAAGGCCTAATTGTATAGAGCCTGTTAGCACAAACCCTTGCTAAGCCCAGAAAATCTTGCTCGTTCCAGAAACAGGTGACCAGCCAAAAATCCATAATTTTTATATTGTTGCGACTGGTGCCCCACTTTATTTTTCGCTCAGCAAAATGTTTTGCTAAGCAGTATTTTTCTGCTTAACAGCTTTATGCAGGGCCTGATTTTATGTTTACCGTAGAATTCTGCACTTAAGCAAGGCCGATAGAATCATCAGATTAATTAGGTATAGCTCCATGACTTTGGTCCCATTGTAACAATTTTTGATTTTTTTAAACAATTTTTTTAAATGATTATTTAGCAAGGTTATATTGTGTTTAGCAGGATGAATGAGCCGCTAAGCAGACAAAATTGCTTCAGGGAAAAGTCATAAACAATAAAAATCACATCAGGGATGGTGACCAGTAACTTTATGCAAAACTTTTATTATAAGAATCAAATTTTTGAATTGCATGGATGGCTTACCGCAAACCAAACCTATCCGTGCCTCTTCTTAATTTGAATATTAAGCTTTACATAGACCTAATTACATACTGGGCCCAATTTCATGTTAATAAACAGAAATTCTTACTTAAAAATGTTCTGCCATTAGAAGAAAACAAAAACCAGGATACCAGTAGTTTATACATGTACATAATGTGACATGGTATTCTGGCTGGGTAACCCTATTCCGGTAAGCATAATTTGGTTGTGTTTTTCTACTTTTTCTTGTAAGCAGCTCTACATTGTGGGCCCTGGTCACCCAGCCCAAAATACAGTGTGTTTATTATTTATGACTTTTCTCTGCTTAAGGGAAAAAATCTGTAAAAGCAATTTTGTCTGCAAGTGCTCATTCATCGTGTTCTACACAAAACAACTTTGCTGAGCCTTTTTTATCTAATTCCGCGAAGTGATCAAGTTGATAATAATTACAGCTTCCCAATCCCTGCTTGAGATAAGTTTGTTGAGAAGGTTTTGACTTGCTAGCCCTGGTCATGGGACGTTTGTCGTGAGACTTTTGTTAAATGGAGCACTTTGTTGTGCATGGAAGACATCAAGACTTTTTCACTCACCCCATTGTTTGGTCTCAACATGGTTGTGTTCAAAGCCATACCAACAAGGCAATAGTTAAATCCTTCAATGGCCATGCATTCATCATAGTGACCAAGCCATGCCCAGTTCATTTGTAGGATCCCAGCGGGAGGTTTCCCAAATGCATCCAAAGCTGACGAAAAGTTAAAGAAGGTATAAAACTTTGAAGGACAATACATTATTTTAGGGGCTATTTCTGGTATTAGCGAAACCAAGGATGCCTCATAAGTGAAATTAGTCACTGAAGCTCGCAAACCTGTGGAAACATGTAAACAACAAGGATGCTTGCTATGTGAACCAGAATCAGTGTATAGAACAATTCATTTGTGTAGGCCCCCTGTCTCATTTGGGAGTGGTGGGGGAGGATTCTGAGCTGGATTGCATAGGTTTATAAACAAAGAACAGAAACAGCCACACTGGTGACACAAATTGAAACAGGTTAGGTTTAATTCATTACATTATCTTTGTTTCCCCTGTACAAATTAATAGTGACTGTTGCTATACAGTAACCAACAAAGATGGCAGGTAAATATTTTGCTAGTCAATTCACTGGCCCATTGACCAAATTATTTTAAATAAACCTTCTCCAACGTTGGAATTCATCCCTGATTTTAAAGTAGACAATCTGATAAAACAAAAGTGAT
The DNA here is from genome assembly GCA_021014325.1 of Plazaster borealis. NCBI lineage: Eukaryota > Metazoa > Echinodermata > Asteroidea > Forcipulatida > Labidiasteridae > Plazaster > Plazaster borealis. The sequence goes on along the minus strand of CM037460.1, from coordinate 8,405,834 downwards.
GGCTTTTTGGTGCCATCTTTTCTCACCCATGGTAGCATCAGTTCCAAGAGTTTTTAAGTCGCCAGAGAAGAGTCTTTTGATTTCGGCAGAGCAGGCTGGGGATATAGTGTTGTTGTCAGCTTTCAATGCTGCAGGTTGTAGAGCCGGGGATCGTGACTTGTACATAGATTTTAATAGAGGCATTTGAACTGCATGTTGGTCGTCCGCGTGAACTGTTAGGAAAAGCACCACGCCCAGCAGCAGAAAAGCTCTTTGCGTTGCCATTTGGCAATTGGCTTGATGTTACAGTAAACCTGTTTGAAAAAATAAAACAATCAACTAAAAAAATATATATAAATCTTTGAAAAGTGCACGTTTAAGGTGACGTAGCGTGATGCTTAATGAAGTCATGATGACGTAAAATTGTCATATGAACGAGGTCTTATAAAGGTCTTAACATGGTGAAGATTTTAAGTTGATCTGATGTACAGAAGTTTGAATTTGGCCCAGAAAAATATTTTTGGGAAAAAAAACAAAAAAACGCAAACTTTGACCAGAAGTGAAGGTCAAACGATTTTGACATTAACATTCAATTGTCCCATCTTGATCTATAAGATGTCAAATTTATGAACATCTTAGCTTCAATATTTCATGAAATACAAGTATAGCGAATAGCAAATGGTCATTTTACAAACTATAATGGCATGCAATTTGATACCTGATGACGTCATGACGTCACAATTACTTGATCATCTACCCTACAAAAAAGTATAGTCTGTTAACAACATGTAATCAAGTTTGAAGTCGATGCAAGTTTTGCAATAACTAAGAAATAGCTTCCAGACAAATTACTCTGAGAAGAAGAAATAAAACGAAGAAAAAAAATTTAAACAATAATAATAACAACAGTTGTTCGGCTGATGCCCAAACACCTAAAAAATACATAAAGACAGCAGGACATAGGCCTAGCCTATAGTATTAATTACAATTTAATCTGACATTTGTTCTTTTGTTGTCACCTCCTGGGTGCAGACGGGGATGGTAGAAACTTGCTGGGCTTTACGATGGGAACGTAGTTCAAACAAAATTATTTGCAAAAATACCAATTGAAACTGCCACTGTATCTACTTAATTTAGGTCAAATATGTCCGGAAAGGTTGACAGATGTAGACAGCCAAAAACAGGCAGTTTTGAACAATTCTAAATAGGAGAGCAGAATTACAAATGTTGGTGTAACAAAATCTCCAAATTATTCGCCCATCCAGCACTTCGTGATGGGTGCATCCAGTTAATAGAGCTTAAAACGCGACCATCCGTCCATATAAATTCACCACTTCCAGCTGTCTCTTTAAAAAAACACTTTTGCTTACCGTGTAGTTCGGATTAAACCCAAAGGCTGCTCACCTTTCAAACTTCAGCCGGCTGTACAGATCGAGCTTGGACAAATCCTTGTCAAGGATAAAGCCGACAATTCCTAAAGCCAACCCAACCGACCGGAACAGCGGATAGAACGGGTTTGGAGAAATCCAGCAATGGTGGCGACCTTTCAAGTGAAAGAACGGGCATAAAGTTCATACACTTAAACATCATCTGTGTTTACATTGGCTCTACCGTCTATACAGTGAACACAATGACGATCGCTATGTCATGGTCATATCTAGCTCCATTTGTGGGGCCAGTCCACTCCGTATCCGGAGTGGATTGGCCACATAATAGGTCTATGTCATGGTCATATGATCTACAGTGAGTAAACACGTCCTGCTGTTCATATTCAATTTGGAGAGAAATAGGTCTAAAATACAGTCAGAACTGTACATGGCGGCCAATCTTAAGTAACTGGCCATAATTAGGTGTTCGGACATTAAGCCCGAACAACTCTTTATTATTGTTCGGGTTTTTTTTTTGGTTTTTTTAGGTGTTCGGGCAACAGCCGAACACCTATTGTTTTTGTTCGGGTTTTTTTTTTTAGGTGTTCGGGCAACAGCCGAACACCTATTGTTTTTGTTCGTTTTTTTTTGTTTTTTTTTAGTTTTTATTCTTCTTCTCAGAGTCGTTTGTCCGCAAGCAAACGCATAGTTGCGAAAATCGAATCAACTTGAAACTTTGCATGTCGTTAGAGTATACCTTGTAGATGATTCTAAAAGTTGTTACGTCATGATGACGTCACCAGGTGTCGAATAACAAGGTTTTTAAAGTTGAAAAAGGGACCATTTAGTATTAGCTGTATCTCATTGAATTTGAAAGCTATGATGTTCATAGTTGGGCATCAGGTAGTTCAAGACTAGGGCTACATTTAAGAAGTTAACGTCAAAATCGTTTGACCTTCTCTTCCCGGTCGTTACCCTAGGTCAAAGTTTGCCTTTGGTTTTTTTTCTTGAAAAACATCATTTTCGGGCTTTTCTATAACATAACTCAAGATTGAAATTGAATTTAACATTGAAACTCATCAGACAATTGGACCTTATTATCAAGACCACACAAACTTTATGATGTCATGATGACGTCATCAGGTAACGAGTTACAACAAATCAAAGTTAAATATTTTTAAGAAATCATAACTTCTGAACCACATGGTGGATTTTGACAATCTACATATCATCGGACAGTTCGATAAAAAATCAACAAGCGCTTCACACAAAGTGACCTCATTTGACCTTGACTTCCGGTTCAAACCGGAAGTTGAACAATTTCACAAATTCTGATCTCAAAAACTACGCAATATTTCAACATAAATTTTGCATTACGTTATAGATGAGTGATCCTGCTCAAACATTTGCACAGAGATGATAACTTTTTAACCTTTGCATAGGGTCAAATCTGGACGTCAAAGTGCACGTGTCTGTTGCCACATTTTATGATAACGTACAATCAAAGTATAGGCCTACACGTTACATACACTTTTTGTTCGTACCACACACTGGCTATCTCATACACGCATAAGGTATGGGCGCTTTCCCGGTTCCCTTAACTGTTGACCACGTAGCCAGCGTGTAGTACAAAAGGGCCATTGACCTTAACCGTTCAAAGTCCAAGAAGACTGTAGCTAGCTGGTCCACATGTTGTGTGGTGGCGCTATACCAAGTTAATGGTCATTTGTTTACTGCGCTCTGAGACAATTATTGGCTTTGTGATAAGTGAAACCCTTTCTATATGGTGAAACAGACTTGGAAATATGCGACGTTCGACGGTAGTCCAATGAAAAGCTCAGTGCAGAAAGTTCTTGATAGCCTTTTGTTGGTTTCGTGGTAAATATCAACTAAACGACCGATTTGGCTGACCTGTTTTGGTGATTTGAATAACTTTTGATAACTGAAACTTGGCAACAATATTACACCTGATGATTAGATAAAACAGAAATTTCGACAACATAATGACGTCACCCAATGAATTATTGGGTAATGTAATTAATTTAATCAAGTTTTGAGTTTTTGGTTTAACAACCATGCAGAACTCGCAAACTAAGAACGATAAATTCGTTGTTATTTCTTGAAAACAAAGGGTATTGAATACTTATTGTTTTATACATTGGAACAAATCAAATTTTCATAGATCTATCAGAGAAATTGCCTTCAATCTTAATCCATTGCCTAACGCAGCATGGCATACCCCATGCGACTAGCAACGGTGGGTAGCTAGCCAGTCAAGACGTTTGTTAAAGACCAACGTGGCTCAACCGTAGTTGTTTACAATCAGTGCCATGTGCGCCTGGCGTGATTTTATTAACTATCAGTACAGTTTATGAATAATTACATGAAAATTGTCACAGATGTTCAACTAATACACGTTCTAGAGCTCAATGCAGTCTTATTAGTAGGAACGTTAGCATTTATTTCCTGTGTAAACTAAATGTATATACACGTAATGATTTACACTTTGAAATTTCAAAAGCTATCAACAATCTTTTCATCGACTCAATAGAATAGTTCACACATTGACACAACACTGACCCCAATGAAATCCGAACACCTAGTGTTTGTTCCAACAAACACTAAATCTCTAGTTTTTTTTAGTTTTTATTCTTCTTCTCAGAGTCGTTTGTCCGCAAGCAAACGCAAAGTTGCGAAAATCGAATCAACTTGAAACTTTGCATGTCGTTAGAGTATACCTTGTAGATGATTCTAAAAGTTGTTACGTCATGATGACGTCACCAGGTGTCGAATAACAAGGTTTTTAAAGTTGAAAAAGGGACCATTTAGTATTAGCTGTATCTCATTGAATTTAAAAGCTATGATGTTCATAGTTGGGCATCAGGTAGTTCAAGACTAGGGCTACATTTAAGAAGTTAACGTCAAAATCGTATGACCTTCTCTTCTTGGTCGTTACCCTAGGTCAAAGTTTGCCTTTGGTTTTTTTCTTGAAAAACATCATTTTCGGGCTTTTCTATAACATAACTCAAGATTGAAATTGAATTTAACATTGAAACTCATCAGACAATTGGACCTTATTATCAAGACCATACAAACTTCATGATGTCATGATGACGTCATCGGGTAACGAGTTACAACAAATCAAAGTTAAATATTTTTAAGAAATCATAACTTCTGAACCACATGGTGGATTTTGACAATCTACATATCATCGGACAGGTCGATAAAAAATCAACAAGCGCTAAACACAAAGTGACCCCATTTGACCTTGACTTCCGGTTCAAACCGGAAGTTGAACAATTTCACAAATTCTGATCTCAAAAACTACGCAATATTTCAACATAAATTTTGCATTACGTTATAGATGAGTGATCCTGCTCAAACATTTGCACAGAGATGATAACTTTTTAACCTTTGCATAGGGTCAAATCTGGACGTCAAAGTGCACGTGTCTGTTGCCACATTTTATGATAACGTACAATCAAAGTATAGGCCTACACGTTACATACACTTTTTGTTCGTACCACACACTGGCTATCTCATACACGCATAAGGTATGGGCGCTTTCTCGGTTCCCTTAACTGTTGACCACGTAGCCAGCGTGTAGTACAAAAGGGCCATTGACCTTAACCGTTCAAAGTCCAAGAAGACTGTAGCTAGCTGGCCCACATGTTGTGTGGTGGCGCTATACCAAGTTAATGGTCATTTGTTTACTGCGCTCTGAGACAATTATTGGCTTTGTGATAAGTGAAACCCTTTCTCTATGGTGAAACAGACTTGGAAATATGCGACGTTCGACGGTAGTCCAATGAAAAGCTCAGTGCAGAAAGTTCTTGATAGCCTTTTGTTGGTTTCGTGGTAAATATCAACTAAACGACCGATTTGGCTGACCTGTTTTGGTGATTTGAATAACTTTTGATAACTGAAACTTGGCAACAATATTACACCTGATGATTAGATAAAACAAAAATTTCGACAACATAATGACGTCACCCAATGAATTATTGGGTAATGTAATTAATTTAATCAAATTTTGAGTTTTTGGTTTAACAACCATGCAGAACTCGCAAACTAAGAACGATAAATTCGTTGTTATTTCTTGAAAACAAAGGGTATTGAATACTTATTGTTTTATACATTGGAACAAATCAAATTTTCATAGATCTATCAGAGAAATTGCCTTCAATCTTAATCCATTGCCTAACGCAGCATGGCATACCCCATGCGACTAGCAACGGTGGGTAGCTAGCCAGTCAAGACGCTTGTTAAAGACCAACGTGGCTCAACCGTAGTTGTTTACAATCAGTGCCATGTGCGCCTGGCGTGATTTTATTAACTATCAGTACAGTTTATGAATAATTACATGAAAATTGTCACAGATGTTCAACTAATACACGTTCTAGAGCTCAATGCAGTCTTATTAGTAGGAACGTTAGCATTTATTTCCTGTGTAAACTAAATGTATATACACGTAATGATTTACACTTTGAAATTTCAAAAGCTATCAACAATCTTTTCATCGACTCAATAGAATAGTTCACACATTGACACAACACTGACCCCAATGAAATCCGAACACCTAGTGTTTGTTCCAACAAACACTAAATCTCTAGTTAGTTCTTCTTTTTCTTCTGATAGTCGTTTGTCCGCAAGGAAACGCATAGTTGCAAACCTTTGATGAACTTGAAACTTTGCATGTAGTTAGAGTATAACTGGGAGATGCCGAGTAAGTTGTGACGTAATGATTACGTCATCAGGTGTGGAATTACAGAAAATCAAAGTTTAATATTTCAAAAAATCATAACTCGATAACTACCAAATGGATTACAACAATCTATACATCATCGGACAGGTCGATAAAAAATCAACAAGCGCTAAACACAAAGTGACCCCATTTGACCTTGACTTCCGGTTCAAACCGGAAGTTGAACAATTTCACAAATTCTGATCTCAAAAACTACGCAATATTTCAACATAAATTTTGCATTACGTTATAGATGAGTGATCCTGCTCAAACATTTGCACAGAGATGATAACTTTTTAACCTTTGCATAGGGTCAAATCTGGACGTCAAAGTGCACGTGTCTGTTGCCACATTTTATGATAACGTACAATCAAAGTATAGGCCTACACGTTACATACACTTTTTGTTCGTACCACACACTGGCTATCTCATACACGCATAAGGTATGGGCGCTTTCCCGGTTCCCTTAACTGTTGACCACGTAGCCAGCGTGTAGTACAAAAGGGCCATTGACCTTAACCGTTCAAAGTCCAAGAAGACTGTAGCTAGCTGGCCCACATGTTGTGTGGTGGCGCTATACCAAGTTAATGGTCATTTGTTTACTGCGCTCTGAGACAATTATTGGCTTTGTGATAAGTGAAACCCTTTCTCTATGGTGAAACAGACTTGGAAATATGCGACGTTCGACGGTAGTCCAATGAAAAGCTCAGTGCAGAAAGTTCTTGATAGCCTTTTGTTGGTTTCGTGGTAAATATCAACTAAACGACCGATTTGGCTGACCTGTTTTGGTGATTTGAATAACTTTTGATAACTGAAACTTGGCAACAATATTACACCTGATGATTAGATAAAACAGAAATTTCGACAACATAATGACGTCACCCAATGAATTATTGGGTAATGTAATTAATTTAATCAAATTTTGAGTTTTTGGTTTAACAACCATGCAGAACTCGCAAACTAAGAAAGATAAATTCGTTGTTATTTCTTGAAAACAAAGGGTATTGAATACTTATTGTTTTATACATTGGAACAAATCAAATTTTCATAGATCTATCAGAGAAATTGCCTTCAATCTTAATCCATTGCCTAACGCAGCATGGCATACCCCATGCGACTAGCAACGGTGGGTAGCTAGCCAGTCAAGACGCTTGTTAAAGACCAACGTGGCTCAACCGTAGTTGTTTACAATCAGTGCCATGTGCGCCTGGCGTGATTTTATTAACTATCAGTACAGTTTATGAATATTTACATGAAAATTGTCACAGATGTTCAACTAATACACGTTCTAGAGCTCAATGCAGTCTTATTAGTAGGAACGTTAGCATTTATTTCCTGTGTAAACTAAATGTATATACACGTAATGATTTACACTTTGAAATTTCAAAAGCTATCAACAATCTTTTCATCGACTCAATAGAATAGTTCACACATTGACACAACACTGACCCCAATGAAATCCGAACACCTAGTGTTTGTTCCAACAAACACTAAATCTCTAGTTAGTTCTTCTTTTTCTTCTGATAGTCGTTTGTCCGCAAGGAAACGCATAGTTGCAAACCTTTGATGAACTTGAAACTTTGCATGTAGTTAGAGTATAACTAGGAGATGCCGAGTAAGTTGTGACGTAATGATTACGTCATCAGGTGTGGAATTACAGAAAATCAAAGTTTAATATTTCAAAAAATCATAACTCGATAACTACCAAATGGATTACAACAATCTATACATCATCGGACAGGTCTTTTAAAACTCAACAAACGCTACACAAAGAGTGACCCCGTTTGACCTTGACCTCCGGCTCAAAATGTAAGTTGAACATTTCGTTTGTAATAGCTATCCCTCGGAAGCACGTTCCGCTCCATTGATCACGAGGTCCAAAGCCTACGGACGTGCGCCTTCACTGCTGAAGGCTGGATGGAGTGGCATTATTTCCGCGCAAGTTTTGACGTGTCGCAGTTCAACGCACTTATTATAACGCAAGCTTATCAATGGCGCAATAGCACTGCAGAATTGAATTCCGCTCAACCTGTGCCATGTTCAGCGTCAAATTGTTCCCCTATTCGCCCTTTTGGTGGCTCAATGGTGAACACGGAATCGAAGACGAAGTTTCACTGAGATGGTCACCTGCTTCAGTGATTCGTATGGGTTTTAATTATGTGAGAAAATGCAAGCAGAAAAAGACGAACATTGGTTATGTTTTGATCAAACACAGAGACCAGAGACCTGACATCATCAGCTCATGAAGGGTGTTTCGGACGGCGTCTACGGCAGAGGTTATAGATGCTATATCGGTGCTACACGGTGATAAATCGGTAAGCTTAGTGTGAAAATCATTGCTTTTCAAAATGAGTATTAATGCACAATTATGTTATAAAGTTTATCCTTAATCATCAAGTGGTGGCGTTGGTGATGTTTTTGAAACTAAGAAACGTTTAGTATGATCGTCGAAGAGGTAGAATTGGGCAATGGGGGATTGGTATGATTGTTTGTTGTGTCACTAAAGTCAGAAAATGGTCCGATTGATGAACGTTTTTCGGCAACTTTGTATTATGACATGCATAATTATCTAAAAAAAAAACTTTTTAAAGCTTGTGTTAAGTAGGTTTTGTTTATAAGTTATTCACTTCAAAAACAATATGGGCACCTTCCACTAACTTGTTCTTGTGCAATTTCCTCAATTTGTATTTTGTTATATAGTTTTGACCTCCACCCCTTTGAACAGGCTGGTCCTGGAAAGAGCGCAATATAAATTCAATAAATTAGTAATATTATTGTATAATTATTAAACGTTTTAAGTCTTGATTTTTGTTTATTTTAACAGTTACAGCTTGACTTTACTTTCCTTGAGTCATAACTTTGCTCATTTTTAATATTGTTTTTTTTCTTCTTCAGCATGCAGCACATCCACCAGAATGGTCTTGGATCCAGTGACATATTTTCAACTTCTGTTGCATTCCTTATTTCCTGTATGAGGCACCATACAGGTAGAAATAGAACTTAATTCATTATGTTATTAGTCGAAATTAGTCATTATGTTATAGGCCTAAGTCAAAATTCACGATAGACTTAGATTTGCCGTCCTCATGATTTGCCTTCGTTTTGCATTATGACTTAAAACAAATGACTTTTTCAATAGTCTAAAAATTAACAAACTGTTCTGTAGGAAAATCAATATCTAAAAATCAAGCAAGCTTTTTATAAAATACAACTTCCAAATCGCACTTATTTTAGCGACATCATCATCAGTGTTTTTGTATTGAACAATCAATGTTTCCTGAACCGAGTATCCACCTCACTGGATTTGAAACCCTGTTAAAAACTTTTCTGAATTGTAACCTAATAACATCAACATGAATGGCATTTAGTGTGGGGTTTTTTAATCAACAAAGAATCGATAACCATCAAAAAATAAAAATAAACTTTATTGAATGGAATACATGATATTAATAGTTGTATATTTACGGCAGATTTATATTTACGGCAAAAATGCGTGATTAAAGCTAAAACCTTGCATGTCTTCAAGCCGGGATTTGTAACATCCAAAATTTGAGATCCTGTTCAAATGACGTCATCAATTGTCATATAATTATGAAGTCACCTTAAAGGTGCAGTTTAACCTGATCTATCTAAAGTTTATTATTTCGAAATAAACAAATAAAAAAATAAAAAATCTATTATGATTTTAAGCTTTGCATTTTTTGTGAATGTTTTATGTATGAAAGTTCTGTATAATTGATAATGACATGATTTGACCTGGCTTCCTGTCCAACCGGAAGTAAAAGAAATATATATTAAGAGGCTCTTTTTGAATTGTCAATAAAAGTCTTGTATACTAACTATCAGTGCAGTTTATGAATATTTACATGAAAATTGTCACAGATGTTCAATTAATACACGTTCTAGGGCTCTTAAGTAGGAACGTTAGCCTTAATACCCCGTGTAAACTAAATGTATACACGTAATTGATTTACACTTTGACATTTCAAAAGCTATCAACAAACTTGTCATCGACTCAATAAAATAGTTAACACATTGACACAACACTGACCCCAATGAAACCCGAACACCTAGTGTTTGTTCCAACAAACACTAAATCTCTAGTTTACCCTGAAATTCAACTTGTGCATTCAGATTGCACATGTGATAAGGTGTGTAGGTTGGGGTCATCAACTGAGTAGAATTCCAGTGAACGTGACCCCTGCATCTGTGGTTGTTATGGGTGAAGAGTCTGAAAAATACGTTACATTAAATATGCTCGTTCGGTGGTTCATATCAAGCAATATGAGGCACAAATCAAGAACAAAAACATTTTAAACTTGAGGTACAGTTCAACTTGGGCGAATTTTAAAAGTCGATAATGGATTGGCCACTCCGTCATAGCAGGATCACTACAAGTTGTTGTCTACTATGATTACCCCAAGCAGCAGCCATGTAAGGCGATAGGCCAAATTCATTCAGCCGTATTTGTAGTCTTGAAAACTTACAAACTATTGTATGATAGGACGACTCTAAGCTTTTTATATTTATTTATTGATACGCAACTAAGTATACGTCTACATTTATTTTTGATTCGTAAAAAATTAACCTCATAGTCTAACATCAACAGTTAATCTCCTGTTGTGAATATAACTATATTTCTCGCACTCCTCTGTAATACAGTCAGGGATGAGAGTTGATGTCTGTGAAAATTCCTGAAAATGGCTTGCAGCCCTGGGTCCCCCCTTATTCTAGACCCTGTACCCTCCCAGATGTTTACAGGTTTTACAGACCGCTGAGCTACAATTTGATAAAATCACAAGGGTTAAAAAGCCTCTTGCATTTTTTTTCGAAAATGGGCTGAAAATGGATAAAAACACTTGGGGTATACTCTATGCCTTATATTTTGGTCAACAATGAGCTAAAATTTGATAAAATCACAAAGGGTAAGCCTTGCATTTCGGTCTTAAATAAGCTGAAATTGGATAAAAACACAAAGGTTAAAAAGTCTTGTTTTCTTTCAAAAATGGGCTAAAATTTGCTAAAATCACGAGGGGTACACCTTACATTTTGGTTATAAATGAGCTGAAGTTGGATAAAAACACAAGGGGTTACAAATAGCTTACATTAGATAAAATCACAAGGGCCTTGCGGTTTCTGTGTCAGAGCAGATAGTGGATATGATATTGCTCTCTCGTGGGGAAAAGTTTGACAAATCAACAAGAGAAGGACTTTCACCTACACCTACTTTGACTAAATTCAAATAAAATCACAAGGGATAAGTCATGCATTTTTGTCGAAATTTGACTAAAATGAAATAAATCACAAAGGGTTTTAGTCAATAATAGCCTGAAATTTGATAAAATTACAAGAGGAAGGCCAAAGCCTTGCATTTTTGTCAAAAAGGGGCTGAAATTTTGATAAAATCTCAAGGAGTGGCTTGCAAATTTTTTTTTGTAAATGCAAGTTGACTATATAGCAGGTCTTGCCACCTAATGACTTATATAAATAAAAAAAACAGTCGAAATCGGACAATACTTTGTGGTGCTTCTCCTTGCGATTAGTAAGTGTCAATATTTCCACCAGTTGATACAGTATTGGGCCTAACCCCAGCCCTAACCCTAACCCTAAACCTAATCCTAACCCTAACCCTAACCCAAACCCGAACCTTAACCCAAACCCCCACCCTACCCTAATCAAAACCCAAACCATAATTCTAACCCGAACCCTAGCACTAATCCTAACCCAAACCCGAATATCCCGAACTCGAACCCCGGACCCTAACCCCAACCCTCACCCAACCCCAACCCCAACCCCAACCATAACCATAACCCTAACCCTAACCCGAACCCTAACCCTAACCCCAACCCTAACCCTAATCCTAACCCTAATCCTAACCCGAACCCTAACCCTAACCCCAACCCTAACCCTAACCCTAATCCTAACCCGAACCCTAACCCTAACTCTATAACCCTAACCCTAGCCCTAACCTAAACCCTCACCCTACACAAACCAAACCCAAACCGTAATTCTAACCATAACCCTAGCACTAATCCTAATCCGAACATGAATATCCCGAACCCGAACCCCGGACTCTATCCCCAACCCTCACCCAATCCCAACCCCAACCCCAACCCCGGACCCTCACCCTAACCCTAACCATAACCCTAACCCTAATCCTAACCCGAACGCTAACCCTAACCCTTACCCTAACCATAACCGAAACCCTATCTAACCCTAACCCTAACCCTTACACTAACCCTAACCCTAACCCGAACCCTAGCCCTAACCCAAACCCTCACCCTAACCCTAACCCTCACCCTCACCCTAACCATAATCCTAATCCGAACATGAATATCCCGAACCCGAACCCCGGACTCTAACCCCAACCCCAATCCCAACCCCAACCCTAACCCTAACCCTAACCCTAACCCTAACCATAACCCTAGCCCTAATCCTAATCCGAACATGAATATCCCCTAACCCTAACCATAACCCTAACCCTAATCCTAACCCGAACGCTAACCCTAACTCTTACCCTAACCCTAACCGAAACCCTATCTAACCCTAACCCTAACCCTTACACTAACCCTAACCCTAACCCGAACCCTAGCCCTAACCCAAACCCTCACCCTAACCCTAACCCTCACCCTCACCCTAACCATAATCCTAATCCGAACATGAATATCCCGAACCCGAACCCCGACTCTAACCCCAACCCCAACCCCAACCCCAACCCCAACCCTAACCCTAACCCTAACCATAACCCTAGCCCTAATCCTAATCCGAACATGAATATCCCCAACCCCAACCCCAACCCTAACCCTAACACTAACCATAACCCTAACCCTAACCCTAACCCGAACGCTAAACCCTAACCCTTACCCTAACCCTAACCGAAACCCTATCTAACCCTAACCCTAACCCTTACACTAACCCTAACCCTAACCCGAACCCTAGCCCTAACCCAAACCCTCACTCTAACCCTAACCCTACTCCTAATCCGAACCCGAATAACCCGAACCCGAACCCGAACCCGAACCCGAACCTGAGCCCGAACCCAAACCCTAACCCTAACCCTAGCCCATTTTTGACTTAAATGCAAGGCTTATTCTTTGCGATTTATACAAATTTCAGCCCATTTTGCAGAAGAAAATCTAAGCTTAAGCATATACTCCTTGTGAATGTATCAGATTTTAGCCCGATTTCGATGAAAATGCAAAACTTACCCCTTGTGATTTCATCAAATTTCAGCCCATTATTGGCAACAATGCAAGGCTTACCTGTTGTGATTTTATCTGATTTTAGTCAAATTTCTAGTAAAATGCAAGGCTTACCCCTTGTGATTTTGTCCAATTTTTTTGACATAAATGTCAGACTTACCCCCTTTGTGATTCTATTTTTAAAAAACGGTCGAAAAACTTTGGTATAGATTGTTAAAATTAATTAAAATTTAAGTAAATTTGTGCAGAAAGTTAGTCAGAGTGACGACCATGCGTTCAGGGGACTCAAAGTCTGGTCGAACCAGCATGGTGATCACCCCTAGAATTCCTTTGTGGGATTGGCTAGTCCCGGTCCCTCCTTTTTCTTTCCGACCCGGAATATTCACCCTACCTATATTTGGGAGAGACATGACGGAACCCCAATCCATTACAGCGGCCAGCAGTAAAAGTCATTTCCCTGTTGGTACGGGTAGGATTCGAACCGGGTCTCCCAGCTCTGGACTGCACGCAATTGAACAATCCAGTGCACCGAAGTGCCCGTTGGTGTTTCCAGGTGCTTTAAAACACTAATAAAAATAAATGGTAGTAGTCGGATTCGAACCGGGGTTAGCACCATTGAAAACCTACCCTAACTGCATAGGCTACAGTTCTCATTACAATTTACTGAGAGGTAATGCAGTATGATGCATCGGAGGATAATAGTCATGGTCAATTAGTTGCACGTGGATTCCAAGCTACATACAATGTAAAGTCCCGGGATTAAGTACCGACACTAACTAGCACAGTTGGATAAGTGCCGGGACTGTTTCACGCTCAGACGCCCCGGTCTGGGTTCGAGTCCGGCTGGCCCTATATATAGGTACAAGACTGCTTGATGTGGCTAAAGCGTGACTGGGGTTCTGTCTTGTCTCCTCCCCTGATGGACAGCGCCAATTCAAAGGTTAGGATCGGAAACAGGGGAGGACATGCTGTGGGTCGGAGGCCATTGCCATAAGGGAACTAGGGAAGCCGGATAGGGGCCAGTGTGTGCTATTAAACTGATTCCGGTGCCTGAAAGCCTGACAACCACAGCGTAACTTTTTACCTTTTTGATCCAGATTCAATTTGTACTTTGGTTTTTTTTAGGGTTTTTTATGCAACAACACAATAAAAGATACAAAGAATATTGCAGCATTGTTTAAATAATGCACTGCGATAACTTAATAAAATAAAATAAAATGAATGGTAGTGGTGGGATTCGAACCGGGGTCGGCATCATTGAAACCCTACCGGTACCCTAACCGCATAGGCTACAGTTCCCGTTACAAATTACTGAGAGGTAATTCAATATGATGCATCGGATTGGTCCTGTCTTTATCCGTCAAATTAACATGGACTGAAGGAGGTTGATTCAAAAGAGGGTGATGTCAGAAGAAGCTTGTACACACAGTTCGCCGTATAGGCAAACTCGGGTCTGCTTTTATTGGGTGATTCACGTAATGATATTTATTCAACATTATTTTACTGATAACACATTTTGGGGTAATATTGACCCATGATTTCAAGGGGGTAGGCCCAGCGTTTTCATTTAATGCCGTCAAATGATGAAGTCTAGCACTAATATTTAACTAGACCCACATGATTTCAGCTAAATTTGCGAAAATAGGCTATTGACATTTGAAAATTAGGCAAACAATTGAAAAAAACTCGCAAGGTGTAGGGCCCAAGTCTATAGCATGTTTATCAAAATTTGGACCACACTACGTGAAACACTCATTAAAAGCAGACCGAGTTTGCCTACTCACCACCGGTTTGGGAATGAGCAGTTTTAACACGATCTTTGTTATCTGATCAAAAGTTCATGAGGCGTAAACATGTGAATTGGATGTCACTGCATGTGAGCTTACGGACACAAATACCGATCGTTTGTCAGCACAGGTTCTTGTTTTTAATGTTTTTAATGTTATCAACTTTGCATCATAAAAGCAACTTTGAATCATAAAAGTCGACCAAAGATATCTTGAGAAATCGAATAAGAAACAGTAGGACTTTCTCTCTGCTCTTCATCATTTCGGTTATTTAACACCAGCAGCAGGCTAGGCTTGAGGGTCAGGATCACTGGTCTTGGAGAGGTAGGTTCCAGCATAGAGAAAGGATAGATACCACTCTTATGGTTCCAGGGTGAATGTTTATAATTACAACTACTTCACGTGAGTATAATTTAGATATTTTTGCTACTGGGAAATTCCTGTAATGATTGTGTGTATGTTATAAAGTGTCTAATTATCTCATGTGTCATCTTAGCCTAGTCATAGTCACAAGTGTGTATGTGAAATGTGAAATCACTGCACTCTTTAGGCCGTGTCCGAAATTGACGGCTTCGGCTGGATCATTAAAAAGACCCATCCTTCAACGTGTTAGCTTGAGCCAACGATCATAGCCGTAGCCGTCTAGCCGAAGCCGCTCGATACGGACACGACCCAATTAAAGAGTCTGTATACGTTTGGTAATTGGAACCCACTGTTTGTTTCAATCCTATGTTGTAGAAGTATACCAAAAAACTAACCTGGGAAAATTTCATTTCAAAAGGTGGTAGCGTTTTTGAGATATTGCCGAAAATCTGGAGTGGTTATGTCCACGCAGGAAGAATAATCTGCAATTGGAATACACAATCTGAGAAACGTTACGGTCAGTAACGCTTCTCAGATTCACATTTTTGAGGGATAAAAAGTTATATCTTTTTTCCATAACCGCAGTTCTTCGAAGTGAAAAGTTTCTAAATTTTCAAAATGCATTATATACTATCCAAAGCTGCTGTACTTCCTACCAAGTAAGTCTGTATTGCCATTAATTTTCAGAGTCATTACCAAACGTATACAGACCCCTTAATCTCACTGTTTTGGCAGACGAGAGGACAGAACCGAAAATAATTATGTTGATTGGAAGTTGAGAAAAATGTGACTCCCAACTTTATCGCACAAGCTGCACAAAAAACAATTATAAGAAACAAAAGAAGATCTTTTCATTTGCTTGCTAGTTTTAATTTTATATATTTCACTGAGTGAGCATATCGTTAAAAACGATTTCGATTAAATTTTCAACAATTTATTTATCCAATATAAAAAATATGTCATTATTATTAATTGATGTAAAATAAACAAAATATTTTAAGTAAAATTAACCTCATAGTCTAACATCAACAGTTAATCTCCTGTACTGAATATATCTATATTTCTCGCACTCCTCTGTAATACAGTCAGGGATGAGAGTTGATGTCTGTGAAAATTCCTGAAAAATGGCTTGCAGCCCTGGGTCCCCCCTTATTCTAGACCCTGTACCCTCCCAGATGTTTACAGGTTTTACAGACCGCTGAGCTACAATTTGATAAAATCACAAGGGTTAAAAAGCCTCTTGCATTTTTTTCGAAAATGGGCTGAAAATGGATAAAAACACTTGGGGTATACTTTATGCCTTATATTTTGGTCAACAATGAGCTAAAATTTGATAAAATCACGAAGGGTAAGCCTTGCATTTCGGTCATAAATAAGCTGAAATTGGATAAAAACACAACGGTTAAAAAGTCTTGTTTTCTGTCAAAAATGGGCTGAAATTTGCTAAAATAAAGAGTGGAACATGTACACCTTACATTTTGGTTATAAATGAGCTGAAGTTGGATAAAAACACAAGGGGTTACAAATAGCTTACATTAGATAAAATCACAAGGGCCTTGCGGTTTCTGTGTGAGAGCAGATAGTGGATATGATATTGCTCTCTCGTGGGGAAAGGTTTGACAAACAACAAGAGAAGGACTTTCACCTACACCTACTTTGACTAAATTCAAATAAAATCACAAGGGGTAAGTCATGCATTTTTGTAGAACTTTGACTAAAATGAAATAAATCACAAAGGGTTTTAGTCAATAATAGCCTGAAATTTGATAAAATTACAAGAGGAAGGCCAAAGCCTTGCATTTTTGTCAAAAAGGGGCTGAAATTTTGAAATTTTTTAATTTTCAACAATTTATTTATCCAATATAAAAAATATGTCATTATTATTAATTGATGTAAAATAAACAAAATATTTTAAGTAAAATTAACCTCATAGTCTAACATCAACAATTTATTTATCCAATATAAATTAACCTCATAGTCTAACATCAACAGTTAATCTTACTTAATTTTACTTAAAATATTTTGTTTATTTTACATCAATTAATAATAATGACATATTTTTTATATTTTTTTAAATGCAAGTTGACAATATAGCAGGTCTTGCCACCTAATGACTTATATAAATTAAAAAACAGTCGAAATCGGACAATACTTTGTGGTGCTTCTCCTTGCGATTAGTAAGTGTCAATATTTCCACCAGTTGATACAGTATTGGGCCTAACCCCAGCCCTAACCCTAACCCTAAACCTAATCCTAACCCTAACCCTAACCCAAACCCGAACCTTAACCCAAACCCCACCCTACCCTAATCAAAACCCAAACCATAATTCTAACCATAACCCTAGCACTAATCCTAACCCAAACCCGAATATCCCGAACTCGAACCCCGGACCCTAACCCCAACCCTCACCCAACCCCAACCCCAACCCCAACCATAACCCTAACCCTAACCCTAACCCTAACCCTAACCCTAACCCTAACCCCAACCCTAACCCTAACCCTAATCCTAACCCTAATCCTAACCCGAACCCTAACCCTAACCCCAACCCTAACCCTAACCCTAACCCTAACCCTAACCCCAACCCTAACCCTAACCCTAATCCTAACCCTAATCCTAACCCGAACCCTAACCCTAACCCCAACCCTAACCCTAACCGAAACCCTATCTAACCCTAACCCTAACCCTTACACTAACCCTAACCCTAACCCGAACCCTAGCCCTAACCCAAACCCTCACCCTAACCCTAACCCTAATCCTAATCCGAACCCGAATAACCCGAACCCGAACCCGAACCCGAACCTGAGCCCGAACCCAAACCCTAACCCTAACCCTAGCCCATTTTTGACTTAAATGCAAGGCTTATTCTTTGCGATTTATACAAATTTCAGCCCATTTTGCAGAAGAAAATCTAAGCTTAAGCATATACTCCTTGTGAATGTATCAGATTTTAGCCCGATTTCGATGAAAATGCAAAACTTACCCCTTGTGATTTCATCAAATTTCAGCCCATTATTGGCAACAATGCAAGGCTTACCTGTTGTGATTTTATCTGATTTTAGTCAAATTTCTAGTAAAATGCAAGGCTTACCCCTTGTGATTTTGTCCAATTTTTATGACATAAATGTCAGACTTACCCCCTTTGTGATTGTATTTTTAAAAAACGGTCGAAAAACTTTGGTATAGATTGTTAAAATTAATTAAAATTTAAGTAAATTTGTGCAGAAAGTTAGTCAGAGTGACGACCATGCGTTCAGGGGACTCAAAGTCTGGTCGAACCCCTAGAATTCCTTTGTGGGATTGGCTAGTCCCGGTCCCTCCTTTTTCTTTCCGACCCGGAATATTCACCCTACCTATATTTGGGAGAGACATGACGGAACCCCAATCCATTACAGCGGCCAGCAGTAAAAGTCATTTCCCTGTTGGTACGGGTAGGGTTCGAACCGGGTCTCCCAGCTCTGGACTGCACGCAATTGAACAATCCAGTGCACCGAAGTGCCCGTTGGTGTTTCCAGGTGCTTTAAAACACTAATAAAAATAAATGGTAGTAGTCGGATTCGAACCGGGGTTAGCACCATTGAAAACCTACCCTAACTGCATAGGCTACAGTTCTCACTACAATTTACTGAGAGGTAATGCAGTATGATCCATCGGAGGATAATAGTCACGGTCAATTAGTTGCACGTGGATTCCAAGCTACATACAATGTAAAGTCCCGGGATTAAGTACCGACACTAACTAGCACAGTTGGATAAGTGCCGGGACTGTTTCACGCTCAGACGCCCCGGTCTGGGTTCGAGTCCGGCTGGCCCTATATATAGGTACAAGACTGCTTGATGTGGCTAAAGCGTGACTGGGGTTCTGTCTTGTCTCCTCCCCTGATGGACAGCGCCAATTCAAAGGTTAGGATCGGAAACAGGGGAGGACATGCTGTGGGTCGGAGGCCATTGCCATAAGGGAACTAGGGAGCCGGATAGGGGCCAGTGTGTGCTATTAAACTGATTCCGGTGCCTGAAAGCCCGACAACCACAGCGTAACTTTTTACCTTTTTGATCCAGATTCAATTTGTACTTTGGTTTTTTTTAGGGTTTTTTATGCAACAACACAATAAAAGATACAAAGAATATTGCAGCATTGTTTAAATAATGCACTGCGATAACTTAATAAAATAAAATAAAATAAACGGTAGTAGTGGGATTCGAACCGGGGTCGGCACCATTGAAAACCTACCGGTACCCTAACCGCATAGGCTACAGTTCCCGTTACAAATTACTGAGAGGTAATTCAATATGATGCATCGGATTGGTCCTGTCTTTATCCGTCAAATTAACATGGACTGAAGGAGGTTGATTCAAAAGAGGGTGATGTCAGAAGAAGCTTGTACACACAGTTCGCCGTATAGGCAAACTCGGGTCTGCTTTTATTGGGTGATTCACGTAATGATATTTATTAAACATTATTTTACTGATAACACATTTTGGGGTAATATTGACCCATGATTTCAAGGGGGTAGGCCCAGCGTTTTCATTTAATGCCGTCAAATGATGAAGTCTAGCACTAATATTTAACTAGACCCACATGATTTCAGCTAAATTTGCGGAAATAGGCTATTGACATTTGAAAATTAGGCAAACAATTGAAAAAAGTCACAGGGTGTAGGGCCCAAGTCTATAGCATGTTTATCAAAATTTGGACCACACTACGTGAAACACTCGTTAAAAGCAGACCGAGTTTGCCTACTCACCACCGGTTTGGGAATGAGCAGTTTTAACACGATCTTTGTTATCTGATCAAAAGTTCATGAGGGGTAAACATGTGAATTGGATGTCACTGCATGTGAGCTTACGGACACAAATACCGATCGTTTGTCAACACAGGTTCTTGTTTTTAATGTTTTTAATGTTATCAACTTTGCATCATAAAAGCAACTTTGAATCATAAAAGTCGACCAAAGATATCTTGAGAAATCGAATAAGAAACAGTAGGACTTTCTCTCTGCTCTTCATCATTTCGGTTATTTAACACCAGCAGCAGGCTAGGCTTGAGGGTCAGGATCACTGGACTTGGAGAGGTGGGTTCCAGCATAGAGAAAGGACAGATACCACTCTTATGGTTCCATGGTGAATGTTTATAATTACAACTACTTCACGTGAGTATAATTCAGATATCTCATGTGTCATCCTAGCCTAGTCATAGTCACAAGTGTGTATGTGAAATGTGAAATCACTGCACTCTTTAGGCTGTGTCCGAAATTGACGGCTTCGGCTGGATCATTAAAAAGACCCATCCTTCAACGTGTTAGCTTGAGCCAACGATCATAGCCGTAGCCGTCTAGCCGAAGCCGCTTGATACGGACACGACCCAATTAAAGAGTCTGTATACGTTTGGTAATTGGAACCCACTGTTTGTTTCAATCCTATGTTGTAGAAGTATACCAAAAAACTAACCTGGGAAAATTTCATTTCAAAAGGTGGTAGCGTTTTTGAGATATTGCCGAAAATCTGGGGTGGTTATGTCCACGCAGGAAGAATAATCTGCAATTGGAATACACAATCTGAGAAACGTTACTGTCAGTAACGCTTCTCAGATTCACAATTTTGAGGGATAAAAAGTTATATCTTTTTTCCATAACCGCAGTTCTTCGAAGTGAAAAGTTTCTAAATTTTCAAAATGCATTATGTACTATCCAAAGCTGCTGTACTTCCTACCAAGTAAGTTTGTATTGCCATTAATTTTCAGAGTCATTACCAAACGTATACAGACCCTAATCTCACTGTTTTGGCAGACGAGAGGACAGAACCGAAAATAATTATGTTGATTGGAAGTTGAGAAAAATGTGACTCCCAACTTTATCACACAAGCTGCACAAAAAACAATTATAAGAAACAAAAGAAGACCTTTTCATTTGCTTGCTAGTTTTAATTTTATATATTTCACTGAGTGAGCATATCGTTAAAACGATTTCGATTAAATTTTCAACAATTTATTTATCCAATATAAAAAATATGTCATTATTATTAATTAATGTAAAATAAACAAAACATTTTAAGTAAAATTAACCTCATAGTCTAACATCAACAGTTAATCTCCTGTTCTGAATATATCTATATTTCTCGCACTCCTCTGTAATACAGTCAGGGATGAGAGTTGATGTCTGTGAAAATTCCTGAAAAATGGCTTGCAGCCCTGGGTCCCCCCTTATTCTAGACCCTGTACCCTCCCAGATGTTTACAGGTTTTACAGACCGCTGAGCTACAATTTGATAAAATCACAAGGGTTAAAAAGCCTCTTGCATTTTTTTCGAAAATGGGCTGAAAATGGATAAAAACACTTGGGGTATACTTTATGCCTTATATTTTGGTCAACAATGAGCTAAAATTTGATCAAATCACGAAGGGTAAGCCTTGCATTTCGGTCATAAATAAGCTGAAATTGGATAAAAACACAAAGGTTAAAAAGTCTTGTTTTCTGTCGGACAATACTTTGTGGTGCTTCTCCTTGCGATTAGTAAGTGTCAATATTTCCACCAGTTGATACAGTATTGGGCCTAACCCCAGCCCTAACCCTAACCCTAAACCTAATCCTAACCCTAACCCTAACCCAAACCCGAACCTTAACCCAAACTCCCACCGGGTGGGGGTTTGGGTTAAGGTTCGGGTTTGGGTGTGTAAAGGGAAAAGTGAAATCATACATGTAGCCCTGTGTAAACAGACCCGGAGATGAGAACATTATGACCACACAAAAAACCCGTTTTGATGGAAGAAAACATGTGTGCATCATATGAATGGTTTTTTGGGGGGGACAAGCACAGTAAATAGTGAAACCGGAACGCACTCAAAATGTTCAAAAGGCTTAAGTTATAGTATTTATAAAATTCTTTCCTTGTTAATGGAGAACCATGTAGGGAATTTAAAGCTTTAAAAAACATATGAGGCGATATGTGGATAGTTCTTAATAGGGAAGGGTTTTTTGGGGGGGTTTGACTGAAAAGGTAAAGCTGGAAGGGGAACAGGTGTTGGTGGGGGGGGGTTGGGGATTGGATAGGATGGATGGTGTGATAGGAGACTGCCAAAGAACACTTAAATAAGTGGGATGCACCAAGGAGCGGGAAATTCGAAACTGAATCCGGTGCTAATAAAAGTAAATTGGCAGCGAGAGGGAGTGAAGGGAAAACACATGTTGTCGGTGTGGTCTCTGGTAGTAAAACAATCCTGACTGTCTAAATGTTGTCTTTGGGTGGGAGACAAGTGTCTCTGTATTCAAAACCTCAGGCAATGGTTACAGCAGAGCTAATTTTGATGTTTTTTATAAAACTCCGTGAAGGAAAGAGAGGGGGGGTTTAAAAAGGGTGGGGGTTGGTTTTGGGGAAGGGGTTGTTGGAACTAGCTAAGAAGAACTTTTTTTCCGGTGATAATATGTCGAGCCATTTTATGTATACCTTTAATGGATGGCTCAAAAACATATTTTCAGTGCTTTATATAAGCTGCACTTCATCAGTCACCATTTTTTTGCTTTTATCCTTTTTTTATGAAAGTTTTGCAGCAAGGAGTGATCAGATATGGTTTATTTCGACAAGAGGATCAGGCAAGACATGTATTCTTCGTTTGTTATTGGTATACGTAGTCTCGTCTAGATCCAAGCCTGATTTATTTTTAGTTTTGTGTACCCAACTCTTGTTCCTATAGTAGGTCCAGCAGGATTTGCAAGTTCTGTTCGTCCATTTTTTTTATTGTGTTTTCTTCGGTTGAAGCTTGCAATCTAGCTCGAATTAGTTGGTCTTTTATGTTCTTTTGTCTTTTGTAGGCTAACAGAGGAGGTGCAGGAAAAAGGTTGTGAAGGAAATCACTGTCATTAATAAGATGCCAATGTTTGAACAGTGCACGTTTGAGATTTGAGTGTTTGATCTGTGGGAAAAATGGCAAAGTAAAGACCAGCGGTGGAATTGTTTCTTTCTTGATGTTAGGTGGTGCACTCAACATTGAATTTCTGTGGTCATCATTCGATTCCGTGAAACGGGTCAATTCTGCTGTGTTGTAACCACGTTCTAACAGTTTTTCTTTAAAGAAATTGACCTTGCTCTCGAAATCTTCTCTGTGTGTGCATATGCGTTTGTATCTCGTAACTTCACCTTTAACGACCCCACCAAACACAGACTCCGGGTGTGCCGAATCTCGAGCAAGATATTGGAATGTGTCCGTTTTTTTCGTTGCTACTCGAGTATCAAGCTTCCCCTCTTTACGAAAACGTTCGCCTTTGTAGATTATGAGATCGAGAAAGGTGATTTGGTAGTCAGAGATCTCTGAAGTGAATTTCAATGTCGGGTGCAGGTTGTTTAACATCTTAATGAAGTTCAACGCTTGATTTCTATTGCCATTGTAGATTATTAGTACATCGTCTCTGTATCTCATGTAAGCCACTAGCTCAGGGTTGTTGGGGAGTATATAGTCCAGTCATACTGCAGCTGGACCTGGAAAAAATTGCAACAGAATTGATTTCAACTGTTATGGGTTCTATAGACACCCAAGTTTAACATATCAAAAGTCCTCCAAAATCCAAGTGTCGGCAAGCTGTCAAATTTGCATAATTATGTTAATTAGTTCCCGCCATTAGCTGAAAATGGAAAAACATGCATATCTTTAAAACAAAGAGGGCTAGCATGCCCAAAATGGTGTCTATACCCATGTTTTCATGGTCAAGGAGCCCAATGAAGAAAGAAATAACCTTTTAAAAGTATTACGTAACACAGTTCAATGGCCGCCATTACCCAAAAAATCAAATATTGGTATAAACTTGTCATTTGTGGCTCAAAATCAGTAAAATTTGTGTCTACACCCATGTTTTCATGGTCAAGGAGTCTAATGATCATAGAATTATGCTTCCTTTGGTATTGCCTGACACATTAAATGTTAATGAGCAGCATTAGGTGCCCAATGTTCATAGACGAACAACGCTCATTAGTCTATTCCAGCGGATTGTAAGCAAGTTTATCAATGGGAGAAACCAAGAAATCCAGAAATTCTGAACCGTTGAGACTCCTACCCCTTGGTTCCACCATAAAGATGAGTATACAAGCACTGAACATGATGATAACACTTTTCATGTTAATCTTCTAGGTCCAGTTCTTCTGTAGGTTTGGTAGAATTAGAACAGCTCTGTCCTTTACAGTCACCGCATGCTGCTGTGCAGTCAAGTCCATTTCTCCTGCAGGTGCACTTTTTGGATTCACAACCAGTTTTGTAATTGCAACGGAACAAGCAAAGAAGGTCTGCAGGTGCAGGTGGCATGAAGTCAGTTTTCACAGGCAACAGGTTCTGATTCACCATTGCCCAACCCCAATCCAGTGGATTTAAGTCATCGTTTTTCCCCCTCCATTATTGAATTTTGTTGGTAGTAAACTCGCATACTGTGGAACTTGGCAGATGCCTCAGTAGGTGGAAAATTGCGAGCCTCAACATGGTTCGAGCTCTGTAAAGCCTAGACACTGAAGTTCTTGAATCGGAGTTTATTAAGACCAGTGTTTTGATCTCCGCTGTAGAGGAATGCAAGGGCCTTTTCACCAGCAATGATGATGACCTCTTTCTTTGCGCTTTCCACCATGAAAGTATCAGCCACTTTTGACAATTCATCGGTACGGATCTTGGACAGGCCTACTTGCTTTCCAATGCCATAGAGCCATTGATGTGGTGTCACACCCCAAAAGTGCATGAACAAAAAGCAGCCTTGAGCACACAGCAGGGCCAAGCTCCTCCTTCGACTTCCGGATGTTTCACATGCGATATATATATTGTTTTGGCTTTGGCTCAGGTCTGAAGAATAAGGCTCTGCCTTTAGTATCTGCATGGTGAAGAAGTAGCACTATCAGGTCAGTGTCATCCCCAACAAGCACAGTGTCCTTGGAATGGGATGCTGCAATGGCTTCTTGGACGATTAGAAGGTCAGCATCTCCTCTTGCATGTGCAATAGTGCAACCAGCCCTCTCAAGGTAGTCCCCAAGAAACTTCAGGAATCTTTGCTTGTTTGCATGGTTGTTTAGAAAGTCTGTCTTCTTCAGGGAAACTACCGTCTCTGGCATCAAGTTCACAGTAGGCCCAGATCCTTGGCCACGTCTTAGATGTGTGACGTCCTTGGTGTTTGGACCGTCAACATTGACTGACTCACTGGCAATGACACCATTCACAAGGCTGCGAAGAGAAAAATCGTTTTACGCCTATAGGAGGGCTCCACACCGAAATGAGTTTCTTGTGATGCATCGGCCATCTAATGGCAGGAAGTGGCCTAGAGCAGGTTCTTGAAGTTGTCTATGCTGACAATGCTGTGAAAATGCTAAGTGGAAAAGGGGGTGATGATGGCCAGCACTTGAAGAGCCCGTCGACGCTCTTTGTCATTTGCGACGTTAGCATTTATCAGATTTGCCCCCGCTTGTTTAGCTTTTAAAAGGTCAGCCTCAATCTTGGTAAGCCCCGACTGGTACTGATCTAGGATCAATCTACCCAGTTCCACCGCAAACCCTGCTGTTTTTTTGTTCCACGAGATGATCATCTCGGGAGAGCAGGGGATGTCGAGTGGAAGGGTAGGAATTTTTTTATTTATCTTGCACCAGTCTGGGGCCTCACCTCGATCAAGGCTTTCTTTCAGTTTGTCCGCCTGCCTCCGGACCCGATTTCTCAGGCCGGCCAGACGGACGATCTCTTCTCTGGCTTTACGCACCAAGCCATGAGCTGGGGGGCTTATTCTGATCTGCTTTTCTTTTTTCTTTTTCTGCGATGACAAATTGCGAGGACGGGGTTGCGGGCGCTGGCCGCACTGGAAGTCTGAGTCGTCATCGGACAGCATCGGGTCCTCCTCGCTGTCACACACACAGAGAAGATTTCGAGAGCAAGGTCAATTTCTTTAAAGAAAAACTGTTAGAACGTGGTTACAACACAGCAGAATTGACCCGTTTCACGGAATCGAATGATGACCACAGAAATTCAATGTTGAGTGCACCACCTAACATCAAGAAAGAAACAATTCCACCGCTGGTCTTTACTTTGCCATTTTTCCCACAGATCAAACACTCAAATCTCAAACGTGCACTGTTCAAACATTGGCATCTTATTAATGACAGTGATTTCCTTCACAACCTTTTTCCTGCACCTCCTCTGTTAGCCTACAAAAGACAAAAGAACATAAAAGACCAACTAATTCGAGCTAGATTGCAAGCTTCAACCGAAGAAAACACAATCAAAAAAATGGACGAACAGAACTTGCAAATCCTGCTTGACCTACTATAGGAACAAGAGTTGGGTACACAAAACTAAAAATAAATCAGGCTTGGATCTAGACGAGACTACGTATACCAATAACAAACGAAGAATACATGTCTTGCCTGATCCTCTTGTCGAAATAAACCATATCTGATCACTCCTTGCTGCAAAACTTTCATAAAAAAGGATAAAAGCAAAAAAATGGTGACTGATGAAGTGCAGCTTATATAAAGCACTGAAAATATGTTTTTGAGCCATCCATTAAAGGTATACATAAAATGGCTCGACATATTATCACCGGAAAAAAGTTCTTCTTAGCTAGTTCCAACAACCCCTTCCCCAAAACCAACCCCCACCCTTTTTAAACCCCCCCTCTCTTTCCTTCACGGAGTTTTATAAAAAACATCAAAATTAGCTCTGCTGTAACCATTGCCTGAGGTTTTGAATACAGAGACACTTGTCTCCCACCCAAAGACAACATTTAGACAGTCAGGTTTGTTTTACTACCAGAGACCACACCGACAACATGTGTTTTCCCTTCACTCCCTCTCGCTGCCAATTTACTTTTATTAGCACCGGATTCAGTTTCGAATTTCCCGCTCCTTGGTGCATCCCACTTATTTAAGTGTTCTTTGGCAGTCTCCTATCACACCATCCATCCTATCCAATCCCCACCCCCCCCACCAACACCTGTTCCCCTTCCAGCTTTACCTTTTCAGTCAAACCCCCCCCCCCAAAAAAAAAAAAAAAAAAAACCTTCCCTATTAAGAACTATCCACATATCGCCTCATATGTTTTTTAAAGCTTTAAATTCCCTACATGGTTCTCCATTAACAAGGAAAGAATTTTATAAATACTATAACTTAAGCCTTTTGAACATTTTGAGTGCGTTCCGGTTACACTATTTACTGTGCTTGTCCCCCCAAAAAAACCATTCACATATGATGCACACATGTTTCCTCCATCAAAACGGGTTTTTTGTGTGGTCATAATGTTCTCATCTCCGGGTCTGTTTACACAGGGCTACATGTATGATTTCACTTTTCCCTTTACACACGTGGGGCCCACCCTACCCTAATCAAAACCCAAACCATAATTCTAACCATAACCCTAGCACTAATCCTAACCCAAACCCGAATATCCCGAACTCGAACCCCGGACCCTAACCCCAACCCTCACCCAACCCCAACCCCAACCCCAACCATAACCCTAACCCTAACCCTAACCCTAACCCTAACCCTAACCCCAACCCTAACCCTAACCCTAATCCTAACCCTAATCCTAACCCGAACCCTAACCCTAACCCCAACCCTAACCCTAACCCTAATCCTAACCCGAACCCTAACCCTAACTCTAACCCTAATCCTAACCGAAACCCTAACCCTAACCCTAACCCGAACCCTAACCCTATAACCCTAACCCTGGCCCTAACCTAAACCCTCACCCTACACAAACCAAACCCAAACCGTAATTCTAACCATAACCCTAGCACTAATCCTAACCGAACATGAATATCCCGAACCCGAACCCCGGACTCTATATCCCCAACCCTCACTCAACCCAAACCCCAACCCCAACCCCAACCCTAACCCTAACCCTAACCATAACCCTAACCCTAATCCTAACCCGAACGCTAACCCTAACCCTTACCCTAACCCTAACCGAAACCCTATCTAACCCTAACCCTAACCCTTACACTAACCCTAACCCTAACCCGAACCCTAGCCCTAACCCAAACCCTCACCCTAACCCTAACCCTCACCCTCACCCTAACCATAATCCTAATCCGAACATGAATATCCCGAACCCGAACCCCGGACTCTAACCCCAACCCCAACCCCAACCCCAACCCCAACCCTAACCCTAACCCTAACCATAACCCTAGCCCTAATCCTAATCCGAACAGGAATATCCCCTAACCCTAACCATAACCCTAACCCTAATCCTAACCCGAACGCTAACCCTAACCCTTACCCTAACCCTAACCGAAACCCTATCTAACCCTAACCCTAACCCTTACACTAACCCTAACCCTAACCCGAACCCTAGCCCTAACCCAAACCCTCACCCTAACCCTAACCCTCACCCTCACCCTAACAATAATCCTAATCCGAACATGAATATCCCGAACCCGAACCCCGGACTCTAACCCCAACCCCAACCCCAACCCCAACCCCAATCCTAACCCTAACCCTAACCATAACCCTAGCCCTAATCCTAATCCGAACATGAATATCCCCTAACCCTAACCATAACCCTAACCCTAATCCTAACCCGAACGCTAACCCTAACCCTTACCCTAACCCTAACCGAAACCCTATCTAACCCTAATCCTAACCCTTACACTAACCCTAACCCTAACCCGAACCCTAGCCCTAACCCAAACCCTCACCCTAACCCTAACCCTCACCCTCACCCTAACCATAATCCTAATCCGAACATGAATATCCCGAACCCGAACCCCGGACTCTAACCCCAACCCCAACCCCAACCCCAACCCCAACCCTAACCCTAACCATAACCCTAGCCCTAATCCTAATCCGATCATGAATATCCCCTAACCCAACCCCAACCCTAACCCTAACACTAACCATAACCCTAACCCTAATCCTAATCCGAACGCTAAACCCTAACCCTTACCCTATAAAAACCCTAAACGAAACCCTATCTAACCCTAACCCTAACCCTTACACTAACCCTAACCCTAACCCGAACCCTAGCCCTAACCCAAACCCTCACCCTAACCCTAACCCTAACCCTAATCCTAATCCGAACCCGAATAACCCGAACCCGAACCCGAACCCGAACCCGAACCTGAGCCCGAACCCAAACCCTAACCCTAACCCTAGCCCATTTTTGACTTAAATGCAAGGCTTATTCTTTGCGATTTATATAGATTTTAGCCCGATTTCGATGAAAATGCAAAACTTACCCCTTGTGATTTCATCAAATTTCAGCCCATTATTGGCAACAATGCAAGGCTTACCTGTTGTGATTTTATCTGATTTTAGTCAAATTTCTAGTAAAATGCAAGGCTTACCCCTTGTGATTTTGTCCAATTTTTTTGACATAAATGTCAGACTTACCCCCTTTGTGATTCTATTTTTAAAAAACGGTCGAAAAACTTTGGTATAGATTGTTAAAATTAATTAAAATTTAAGTAAATTTGTGCAGAAAGTTAGTCAGAGTGACGACCATGCGTTCAGGGGACTCAAAGTCTGGTCGAACCAGCATGGTGATCACCCCTAGAATTCCTTTGTGGGATTGGCTAGTCCCGGTCCCTCCTTTTTCTTTCCGACCCGGAATATTCACCCTACCTATATTTGGGAGAGACATGACGGAACCCCAATCCATTACAGCGGCCAGCAGTAAAAGTCATTTCCCTGTTGGTACGGGTAGGATTCGAACCGGGTCTCCCAGCTCTGGACTGCACGCAATTGAACAATCCAGTGCACCGAAGTGCCCGTTGGTGTTTCCAGGTGCTTTAAAACACTAATAAAAATAAATGGTAGTAGTCGGATTCGAACCGGGGTTAGCACCATTGAAAACCTACCCTAACTGCATAGGCTACAGTTCTCTTTACAATTTACTGAGAGGTAATGCAGTATGATGCATCGGAGGATAATAGTCATGGCCAATTAGTTGCACGTGGATTCCAAGCTACATACAATGTAAAGTCCCGGGATTAAGTACCGACACTAACTAGCACAGTTGGATAAGTGCCGGGACTGTTTCACGCTCAGACGCCCCGGTCTGGGTTCGAGTCCGGCTGGCCCTATATATAGGTACAAGACTGCTTGATGTGGCTAAAGCGTGACTGGGGTTCTGTCTTGTCTCCTCCCCTGATGGACAGCGCCAATTCAAAGGTTAGGATCGGAAACAGGGGAGGACATGCTGTGGGTCGGAGGCCATTGCCATAAGGGAACTAGGGAAGCCGGATAGGGGCCAGTGTGTGCTATTAAACTGATTCCGGTGCCTGAAAGCCTGACAACCACAGCGTAACTTTTTACCTTTTTGATCCAGATTCAATTTGTACTTTGGTTTTTTTTAGGGTTTTTTATGCAACAACACAATAAAAGATACAAAGAATATTGCAGCATTGTTTAAATAATGCACTGCGATAACTTAATAAAATAAAATAAAATAAATGGTAGTAGTGGGATTCGAACCGGGGTCGGCACCATTGAAAACCTACCGGTACCCTAACCGCATAGGCTACAGTTCCCGTTACAAATTACTGAGAGGTAATTCAATATGATGCATCGGATTGGTCCTGTCTTTATCCGTCAAATTAACATGGACTGAAGGAGGTTGATTCAAAAGAGGGTGATGTCAGAAGAAGCTTGTACACACAGTTCGCCGTATAGGCAAACTCGGGTCTGCTTTTATTGGGTGATTCACGTAATGATATTTATTCAACATTATTTTACTGATAACACATTTTGGGGTAATATTGACCCATGATTTCAAGGGGGTAGGCCCAGCGTTTTCATTTAATGCCGTCAAATGATGAAGTCTAGCACTAATATTTAACTAGACCCACATGATTTCAGCTAAATTTGCGGAAATAGGCTATTGACATTTGAAAATTAGGCAAACAATTGAAAAAAGTCACAAGGTGTAGGGCCCAAGTCTATAGCATGTTTATCAAAATTTGGACCACACTACGTGAAACACTCGTTAAAAGCAGACCGAGTTTGCCTACTCACCACCGGTTTGGGAATGAGCAGTTTTAACACGATCTTTGTTATCTGATCAAAAGTTCATGAGGCGTAAACATGTGAATTGGATGTCACTGCATGTGAGCTTACGGACACAAATACCGATCGTTTGTCAGCACAGGTTCTTGTTTTTAATGTTTTTAATGTTATCAACTTTGCATCATAAAAGCAACTTTGAATCATAAAAGTCGACCAAAGATATCTTGAGAAATCGAATAAGAAACAGTAGGACTTTCTCTCTGCTCTTCATCATTTCGGTTATTTAACACCAGCAGCAGGCTAGGCTTGGGGGTCAGGATCACTGGTCTTGGAGAGGGTGAATGTTTATAATTACAACTACTTCACGTGAGTATAATTTAGATATTTTTGCTACTGGGAAATTCCTGTAATGATTGTGTGTATGTTATAAAGTGTCTAATTATTTCATGTGTCATCCTAGCCTAGTCATAGTCACAAGTGTGTATGTGAAATGTGAAATCACTGCACTCTTTAGGCCGTGTCCGAAATTGACGGCTTCGGCTGGATCATTAAAAAGACCCATCCTTCAACGTGTTAGCTTGAGCCAACGATCATAGCCGTAGCCGTCTAGCCGAAGCCGCTTGATACGGACACGACCCAATTAAAGAGTCTGTATACGTTTGGTAATTGGAACCCACTGTTTGTTTCAATCCTATGTTGTAGAAGTATACCAAAAAACTAACCTGGGAAAATTTCATTTCAAAAGGTGGTAGCGTTTTTGAGATATTGCCGAAAATCTGGAGTGGTTATGTCCACGCAGGAAGAATAATCTGCAATTGGAATACACAATCTGAGAAACGTTACTGTCAGTAACGCTTCTCAGATTCACATTTTTGAGGGATAAAAAGTTATATCTTTTTTCCATAACCGCAGTTCTTCGAAGTGAAAAGTTTCTAAATTTTCAAAATGCATTATATACTATCCAAAGCTGCTGTACTTCCTACCAAGTAAGTTTGTATTGCCATTAATTTTCAGAGTCATTACCAAACGTATACAGACCCCTTAATCTCACTGTTTTGGCAGACGAGAGGACAGAACCGAAAATAATTATGTTGATTGGAAGTTGAGAAAAATGTGACTCCCAACTTTATCACACAAGCTGCACAAAAAACAATTATAAGAAACAAAAGAAGACCTTTTCATTTGCTTGCTAGTTTTAATTTGATATATTTCACTGAGTGAGCATATCGTTAAAAACGATTTCGATTAAATTTTCAACAATTTATTTATCCAATATAAAAAATATGTCATTATTATTAATTGATGTAAAATAAACAAAATATTTTAAGTAAAATTAACCTCATAGTCTAACATCAACAGTTAATCTCCTGTTCTGAATATATCTATATTTCTCGCACTCCTCTGTAATACAGT
This sequence comes from Plazaster borealis, assembly GCA_021014325.1. Lineage (NCBI taxonomy): Eukaryota > Metazoa > Echinodermata > Asteroidea > Forcipulatida > Labidiasteridae > Plazaster > Plazaster borealis. Next base: position 8,373,035 of record CM037460.1, on the reverse strand, counting down.
CAGGGATGAGAGTTGATGTCTGTGAAAATTCCTGAAAAATGGCTTGCAGCCCTGGGTCCCCCCTTATTCTAGACCCTGTACCCTCCCAGATGTTTACAGGTTTTACAGACCGCTGAGCTACAATTTGATAAAATCACAAGGGTTAAAAAGCCTCTTGCATTTTTTTCGAAAATGGGCTGAAAATGGATAAAAACACTTGGGGTATACTTTATGCCTTATATTTTGGTCAACAATGAGCTAAAATTTGATAAAATCACGAAGGGTAAGCCTTGCATTTCGGTCATAAATAAGCTGAAATTGGATAAAAACACAAAGGTTAAAAAGTCTTGTTTTCTGTCAAAAATGGGCTGAAATTTGCTAAAATCACGAGGGGTACATGTACACCTTACATTTTGGTTATAAATGAGCTGAAGTTGGATAAAAACACAAGGGGTTACAAATAGCTTACATTAGATAAAATCACAAGGGCCTTGCGGTTTCTGTGTGAGAGCAGATAGTGGATATGATATTGCTCTCTCGTGGGGAAAGGTTTGACAAACAACAAGAGAAGGACTTTCACCTACACCTACTTTGACTAAATTCAAATAAAATCACAAGGGGTAAGTCATGCATTTTTGTAGAACTTTGACTAAAATGAAATAAATCACAAAGGGTTTTAGTCAATAATAGCCTGAAATTTGATAAAATTACAAGAGGAAGGCCAAAGCCTTGCATTTTTGTCAAAAAGGGGCTGAAATTTTGATAAAATCTCAAAAAAATCTCTAAAATCTTGCAAATTTTTTTTTTTAAATGCAAGTTGACAATATAGCAGGTCTTGCCACCTAATGACTTATATAAATTAAAAAACAGTCGAAATCGGACAATACTTTGTGGTGCTTCTCCTTGCGATTAGTAAGTGTCAATATTTCCACCAGTTGATACAGTATTGGGCCTAACCCCAGCCCTAACCCTAACCCTAAACCTAATCCTAACCCTAACCCTAACCCAAACCCGAACCTTAACCCAAACCCCACCCTACCCTAATCAAAACCCAAACCATAATTCTAACCATAACCCTAGCACTAATCCTAACCCAAACCCGAATATCCCGAACTCGAACCCCGGACCCTAACCCCAACCCTCACCCAACCCCAACCCCAACCCCAACCATAACCCTAACCCTAACCCTAACCCTAACCCTAACCCTAACCCTAACCCCAACCCTAACCCTAACCCTAATCCTAACCCTAATCCTAACCCGAACCCTAACCCTAACCCCATCCCTAACCCTAACCCTAACCCTAACCCTAACCCCAACCCTAACCCTAACCCTAATCCTAACCCTAATCCTAACCCTTACCCTAACCCTAACCCCAACCCTAACCCTAACCGAAACCCTATCTAACCCTAACCCTAACCCTTACACTAACCCTAACCCTAACCCGAACCCTAGCCCTAACCCAAACCCTCACCCTAACCCTAACCCTAATCCTAATCCGAACCCGAATAACCCGAACCCGAACCCGAACCCGAACCTGAGCCCGAACCCAAACCCTAACCCTAACCCTAGCCCATTTTTGACTTAAATGCAAGGCTTATTCTTTGCGATTTATACAAATTTCAGCCCATTTTGCAGAAGAAAATCTAAGCTTAAGCATATACTCCTTGTAAATGTATCAGATTTTAGCCCGATTTCGATGAAAATGCAAAACTTACCCCTTGTGATTTCATCAAATTTCAGCCCATTATTGGCAACAATGCAAGGCTTACCTGTTGTGATTTTATCTGATTTTAGTCAAATTTCTAGTAAAATGCAAGGCTTACCCCTTGTGATTTTGTCCAATTTTTATGACATAAATGTCAGACTTACCCCCTTTGTGATTGTATTTTTAAAAAACGGTCGAAAAACTTTGGTATAGATTGTTAAAATTAATTAAAATTTAAGTAAATTTGTGCAGAAAGTTAGTCAGAGTGACGACCGTGCGTTCAGGGGACTCAAAGTCTGGTCGAACCCCTAGAATTCCTTTGTGGGATTGGCTAGTCCCGGTCCCTCCTTTTTCTTTCCGACCCGGAATATTCACCCTACCTATATTTGGGAGAGACATGACGGAACCCCAATCCATTACAGCGGCCAGCAGTAAAAGTCATTTCCCTGTTGGTACGGGTAGGGTTCGAACCGGGTCTCCCAGCTCTGGACTGCACGCAATTGAACAATCCAGTGCACCGAAGTGCCCGTTGGTGTTTCCAGGTGCTTTAAAACACTAATAAAAATAAATGGTAGTAGTCGGATTCGAACCGGGGTTAGCACCATTGAAAACCTACCCTAACTGCATAGGCTACAGTTCTCACTACAATTTACTGAGAGGTAATGCAGTATGATCCATCGGAGGATAATAGTCACGGTCAATTAGTTGCACGTGGATTCCAAGCTACATACAATGTAAAGTCCCGGGATTAAGTACCGACACTAACTAGCACAGTTGGATAAGTGCCGGGACTGTTTCACGCTCAGACGCCCCGGTCTGGGTTCGAGTCCGGCTGGCCCTATATATAGGTACAAGACTGCTTGATGTGGCTAAAGCGTGACTGGGGTTCTGTCTTGTCTCCTCCCCTGATGGACAGCGCCAATTCAAAGGTTAGGATCGGAAACAGGGGAGGACATGCTGTGGGTCGGAGGCCATTGCCATAAGGGAACTAGGGAGCCGGATAGGGGCCAGTGTGTGCTATTAAACTGATTCCGGTGCCTGAAAGCCTGACAACCACAGCGTAACTTTTTACCTTTTTGATCCAGATTCAATTTGTACTTTGTTTTTTTTTTAGGGTTTTTTATGCAACAACACAATAAAAGATACAAAGAATATTGCAGCATTGTTTAAATAATGCACTGCGATAACTTAATAAAATAAAATAAAATAAATGGTAGTAGTGGGATTCGAACCGGGGTCGGCACCATTGAAAACCTACCGGTACCCTAACCGCATAGGCTACAGTTCCCGTTACAAATTACTGAGAGGTAATTCAATATGATGCATCGGATTGGTCCTGTCTTTATCCGTCAAATTAACATGGACTGAAGGAGGTTGATTCAAAAGAGGGTGATGTCAGAAGAAGCTTGTACACACAGTTCGCCGTATAGGCAAACTCGGGTCTGCTTTTATTGGGTGATTCACGTAATGATATTTATTCAACATTATTTTACTGATAACACATTTTGGGGTAATATTGACCCATGATTTCAAGGGGTAGGCCCAGCGTTTTCATTTAATGCCGTCAAATGATGAAGTCTAGCACTAATATTTAACTAGACCCACATGATTTCAGCTAAATTTGCGGAAATAGGCTATTGACATTTGAAAATTAGGCAAACAATTGAAAAAAGTCACAAGGTGTAGGGCCCAAGTCTATAGCATGTTTATCAAAATTTGGACCACACTACGTGAAACACTCGTTAAAAGCAGACCGAGTTTGCCTACTCACCACCGGTTTGGGAATGAGCAGTTTTAACACGATCTTTGTTATCTGATCAAAAGTTCATGAGGCGTAAACATGTGAATTGGATGTCACTGCATGTGAGCTTACGGACACAAATACCGATCGTTTGTCAGCACAGGTTCTTGTTTTTAATGTTTTTAATGTTATCAACTTTGCATCATAAAAGCAACTTTGAATCATAAAAGTCGACCAAAGATATCTTGAGAAATCGAATAAGAAACAGTAGGACTTTCTCTCTGCTCTTCATCATTTCGGTTATTTAACACCAGCAGCAGGCTAGGCTTGGGGGTCAGGATCACTGGTCTTGGAGAGGTAGGTTCCAGCATAGAGAAAGGACAGATACCACTCTTATGGTTCCAGGGTGAATGTTTATAATTACAACTACTTCACGTGAGTATAATTTAGATATTTTTGCTACTGGGAAATTCCTGTAATGATTGTGTGTATGTTATAAAGTGTCTAATTATTTCATGTGTCATCCTAGCCTAGTCATAGTCACAAGTGTGTATGTGAAATGTGAAATCACTGCACTCTTTAGGCCGTGTCCGAAATTGACGGCTTCGGCTGGATCATTAAAAAGACCCATCCTTCAACGTGTTAGCTTGAGCCAACGATCATAGCCGTAGCCGTCTAGCCGAAGCCGCTTGATACGGACACGACCCAATTAAAGAGTCTGTATACGTTTGGTAATTGGAACCCACTGTTTGTTTCAATCCTATGTTGTAGAAGTATACCAAAAAACTAACCTGGGAAAATTTCATTTCAAAAGGTGGTAGCGTTTTTGAGATATTGCCGAAAATCTGGAGTGGTTATGTCCACGCAGGAAGAATAATCTGCAATTGGAATACACAATCTGAGAAACGTTACTGTCAGTAACGCTTCTCAGATTCACATTTTTGAGGGATAACAAGTTATATCTTTTTTCCATAACCGCAGTTCTTCGAAGTGAAAAGTTTCTAAATTTTCAAAATGCATTATATACTATCCAAAGCTGCTGTACTTCCTACCAAGTAAGTTTGTATTGCCATTAATTTTCAGAGTCATTACCAAACGTATACAGACCCCTTAATCTCACTGTTTTGGCAGACGAGAGGACCCGAAAACACGTTGATTGGAAGTTGAGAAAAATGTGACTCCCAACTTTATCACACATTCACAAGCTGCACAATAACAATTATTAGAAACAAATGAAGACCTTTTCATTTGCTTGCTAGTTTTAATTTTATATATTTCACTGAGTGAGCATATCGCTAAAAACGATTTTGATTAAATTTTCAACAATTTATGTATCCACAATAAAAATGTCATTATTAATAATTTATGTAAAATAAAATAAAACATTTTAAGTAAAATTTGTTTACATGTCCAACAAGTAAATTTTAAAACTAAATGTGCAAAATTTATTTCATTTAAAATAACATTATTTCATATAATTTTAATAAACCTTCTATTTTAGGAATACTATAAAAACTACAATTGTTCCTTTATATCATCTCGGTGCGATGAGTAATTCCATTAAAAGTGCAATTTTGAGTAATAAAGATACTCGACTGTAAAAAACTAAACAAAAACTTTTTTTTTCCCTGAAGATTTGCACTATTTATCAACTGTTCTGAAAAACGAGTCTCCACAATTTGAAAGCATACAACTATAGCATCATCCCTCAGGCTTTTTCAAAAGCACACCAATTCCATCGTGTGATGGTGATCATGAACGTTATTTTGTAATAAAAAAAAACAAATGACATTGAAGGTATTACACACAATATAGAGCTGACAAAATAGTCGCAGACAGTGTTCATGTTTTGTGTGATCAAAACATGAACACCGCAGTCTGCGACTATTTTGTCAGCTCTACCAATCCTGATTCATACATTTAACTTATATAAAAAACGTGCTACAGAGAATGGCTAGCTGAAGTGTCCACACAGTCTTGTCGAAATTTATGAATAACAATTAAAATAAAACAATAAATTAAACAAACTTAACAGTTCACTATTTAGAACCAGATGCTCATTTCTTACCATTCCTAGAGAAAACCATATTGTTACATTACAATGTATTTGCACACTTGATTGTTATTTTTTTTTTTTTTTTGGGGGGGGGGGTAAAATATCAGATAAACCATGTTGCCATGATAACTCCATATTAATTAGAATTAATAGCTATGTTGTTATAAAACTTTTAGCAACCAGCTGGGGGTCTCCATTTACTCCAACTGCTATTCCACTCTCCTTGTTGGCCCGGCCACTTCCCTTCATAGTGTTCCTCTTCGTTGGAGTTGGAAGAATGAGTTTCTCCAAGTTTGCAAAGGGGTACTCGATGGCGAGGGCAAAGAAGAGAGCCACAAAATATGACACCGAAACCACTCCAGCAAAGTAGAAAGCCTGTGCAGATAAAGGGAATAATCATATATTAATTTATTCAGTCATTATATCTTAGGCCTTTGCCAGTACCTTTGCCAAAGGATTATTGTTCTTCTTCTTTTTGAGTGCAGCCTTCAAATCATGATTGAAGATAAACCCCTTCTCTTAGCGATAAGTGTGTACTGGGGTCTTTTAAGTGCATTGATAGTTTTTACGGCTTCACGTCCCATCCGAAGGACAGAGAAATGATTAAGTGTCTTGGTTAAGGACACAAGTGTCAAGACCGGGACTCGAACCCACACTCTGCTGATGAGAAACACCAGAGCTTGAGTTTGGTGCTCTTAACCGCCTGGCCATGACACGACTCAGTAAAGACTGTCAAGTAAAAACTGCTACGGGCTAGTAAACACCACTTCTCCACTTGCCCTGTGGGCTACTAAAAAACTTTGAGTCCGTAGTGCGACGTCACAGTGCTGTTCTGATTCCTAGGCGCATAAGAGCTTTTCATGAAACTCGACAGCATTCATTTGCCCCAGCGTGACACTGATAAAATAAGGTTTTTTTTACATTATGAAACCATTTTGTATTGAGTTTTACTCAATTATATGTAATCATTACACTCTCGTTTATCTTTCTATAACAAAAGAACAATAATGTGAATTTCGTTCAAGTTGATCTTCAACCACTTTATTACTGAGCGTGCCCGCTGAAATGAAGCCAGGGCTCAATTTCATAGAGCTGCTTCAGCACAAAAAGTTGCTAAGCACAAACAAATTATGCTTACCCGAATATGGTAACCATGCAGCCAAAATACCATGTCACATGCACCATTTCTGACTGGTATCCTGCTAATTGTTGCTAAGCACAAAATGTATAAGCAAAATTGTCTGCTTAAGCATCTCTATGAAATTGGGCCCAGATAGGAGACCCTCTGCTCTTGAATGCAGGTGGTTCGATTCCCACCCGAGTCCTGTTGATTTTATTTCCCCGCAGGACTTGGTCAAAGCACCGAATATGCAATAATTATCACATACCGGTGTAAGTGTACTGAGCTCTTTGATACGCCCCTAGGGGTGTGATAAAGCACTACATAAGAACCCAGTATTATTATTATTAACTACGATGAAAAAGGAAGATTCACTTACGGTCAAGTAGACTGAGAAATGATAAGTAGTCGCAAAATTGCTATAGAAGTTCTCGATGATTATCGGGTGGACCATGTAGGCAGCGAATGTGATACGGCCAAGAGGTATCCAGACACTCCAAGACAGGAATTTGTTTATCCAACCTGAACAAAAAGATTCATAAAATAAAACACCAACAACCAGTCAACAAAAAGTGGTACACATTCTACAAATTGGTCAAACCAGACACAGAACTGCTCGAAGGGTAGGTCATAGATTGGTAAACATGGTTTTTGTAGCAATGGCCATAGGAGCTTACTTGGTGAGAAGTACTACAGCTGTTGATATAATGAACTATTTTGACAAAGAATTTCCTTCGCAAGAAGTTTTTATTCCTATCTAAAAGCACAGAAATTTGTACAACAAGGGTGTTTTTTCTTTCATCATTTTCTTGCAACTTCGCTGACCAATTGAGCCAACATTTTCACAGGCTTGTTATTTTATGCATATGTTGGAATACCAAGTGAGAATACTGGTCTTTCACAATTTCCAAACGTGTTTAGTGCCTTAAAAAGGGTGAAACATAACGAAAAACCAGCCAATGGCTCACAAAAATAACTGCCCTAGATCCGCTGAACTCTTACCTCCATATCCAAACTTGGATGCATAGACTACCCACGCTAATGCCACAGCCCAGACAAACCTACTGACTGCAGCATAGATAACCGAAGCGGTTTTAGTCATTGGGTGCTTGTAGCTGGGGTACAATCCATACACTACCCCTATTCCCATACCAGCCGCTGCCAGCCAACCAAGTAGGGCGAGAAACTGAAGGAAAAGAAAATGAGTAATACCCTTAAGTTGTAGAAATCGGCAGAATGAAACATGAAGTAAAAACACCTCATTACCTAAAAGCTGAAGGTATGAAGTTGGTACTATCGTAAATCTGATTTGCCAATCTTCTTGCCTAATAAGCACGTACTTTTGTACATAAAATTGTTGAAAGGAAGGGGATGGGGCACCCTGTTCCCTCCTCTTTTAACAGGAATGTGATTTGACGAATGCGGAAATTCCTGAAAATGGCTCGTGAGCCCGGGTTCCTCTTAATCTAGAACCAAATTCTCCCAGGGCCCAATTTCATATAGCACGAAAAGTAGCATCGCAACAAAATCATGCTTTCCAGAATAAGGTTACCAGTCAAAATACCATGTTACATGCACCAATTTTGATATATAGCTCACTTTTGTAAGCAAAACTGTCTGTCTAAAAGCAGCTCTATGAAATTGGGCCCAGATGTTCACAATGCAGGAGGTTAAATACAGACACTGTGCATCATCAGGAATACAAGACTACAGGTTTGGACACAAAGTGGGCTTTTTCATTCTCCCTCTGGCGAGTGGTTTACTTCTTTCACTAAAATTTAAAGGCTTGAGGAGTTTTTGAGAAAATTCTGTGTTGTAAAATGCACATCCTGAAATCAGGAAAAACCCTGAGAAATCACATGCCTGTCTTTAGCAGAAAGGGTGCCACTTGTTTCATCTCAACCAATCAACAGTACAGTGAATCTGGCACTAGCATAGTTGAACAAACTGCTTCGAAAAAAAACTCCATATTATAAATAATGCTATGTTTGAGAACATTTTTTTTTTTCTTTCTCTAAAATCACTTCTACTTTCGGTTTAGAAACTACAAGCATGACTGCATGAGCACAATTTTCTTTCTTTAACTAGTATAGGTTTCAACAGGATGGTTGTTTGAACAACCACTTTGTGGAAATTGTATCAAACAAACAAAACAAAGCAAAACAAAACAAAACAAACCAATCAACCAAACACCCCGACAAACAAACAGCTGAAACTAAACTCTTACCGGTGACATTTTGACTTTGCGTTTGCCAGTTCTATACATAATGTAGCCCAGTCCAATCCCAACCAGGTAGGGTGCAATACGACAGTATGGCTTGCCATATACAAAGTCAGAGTAGCTTTTACCATCGACAGGTCTTGGTGAAACAAAACCGGAAAAAAACACATATATTTTATAATATTGATAACATCTTTGCAAAATATCCCCCCCCATAAAAAAAACCACCACAAAACAAACAACATATTAGTATTTCATTGCAATTCAGGACATTTATTTCCAATTCAATAAAAGATAGCAATGATGAGAAGTTATTTTAACAGTTAAGCCCAGGTTCATCCTTCAATGCAAAATGTGACAGCAAAGTGAATTTTCTTGTGTCACAACCGAAAAACAGCGCATTCTGATTGTTTGCGTCACCTAAATTTGCTTCCATTATCTTAAAAAATCATACATTTTGGCAAATCAGTGTTTTTACACAATTTGGATTTTAACATTGACATAAGTATTTTCCCCAAGTTTCATAATTACACTTATCAGCACAAGGACAATTTCACAAAATTTACAGTTTTGCATTTTCACGAACAACCACATTTTCATTTGCCATTTTTTACATTGAAGTACATAGCGCTTGCACGGTGCCAAAAATAAATACTCTGCATTTTGTGTTTTCACGAACAGACACTAATTTGTATGACCTAAATAAATTTAAGTTTTCACAAACGGACACTTTCGTTTACGCATTTGTTTTTACCCGACGCGCTGCACACAGACCTCGTTCACCGATTTTCACAAAGAGACACTTGTGTTAAACAGTTAATTACTCATTAATTTAACTTACTATAATTTAAAATAACAATACATCAGATTTGAATGATTTAAAATCTCCTTTTTAATGCTTGGTAAAATGTCAAAGTTTAAATGACAAACAGTGTCCCAAACAATGATTTCAAACGCGGTTTTCCTCAAACATGAAAGTTTTGCTGCTGCAGGGACTAAAGTGTCTCTTCGTGAAAACGGTGACGATATGAGGTATGAACTGGGCTTTACAGTAATTGGAATGGGAGAATAATAAAAAAAACTTAATCTGTCAACTTGACAGTAATACAGTAATCCCGAAACAGGATTTGAATTCCAATGTTATACTTCTCTCCTTCAGTACAAAAACAAGAGAACTACAGCTGGGAAAAACTTACAACAGAAGGCCAAATAAATTGAGGTTGAAATCATTTGCCCTGACAATCCAGCCACTTGTTATCATGGAAGCTAGGAGAGTTGCAATCAGAGAGATCCACCCAAACACTGGATAACTGTAGGGTTTGGACAAGGGTGGAAATGTCAGTGATTGAACTGGGCATCAGCTTGACTCAGTGGTTTCTTTCTCTGCCTTTCACCTCTGTGGACTCTAGTTCGAATCCCACCTCAGACCGGAGCCTTGCATGTGGATTGAGTTTTCAGTCCCTACCTGATTGCATGGGTTTTTCCCAATTGGGGTTTTCCTCCCACATCTAAAACTGATCATTTCTTCTCGTTTCCTATTCACCATCCTGTTATTGCTGCCTGCGCTGTTTGGACGTGTATATAAATTAATGAACAACAATAATACATGTACATGTTTTTGCAGTTGTCCGGGACTAGAGTACAGCATTTGCTTCACCCGAACCCCAAAAAAAGAAATTACAGAAGTATCAGAAATTAATTACAAAAAACCACAGAGAAAAACATAGATCGAGCACACAGTTTGTGTTGTTTTTATCTCAAAATCAGCACAGTGACCCTTAGGTTCAAAGATACCAAGGGAGAAGTTGATGATGAAATATCAGTTAATAGATGTGGGAGGAAAACATTATGCAATCAAGTAGGGACTGAAAAACCAATATACATGAATGGCTCCGGTCTGGGATTGAAACCGGGGTCCACAGAGGTGAGAGGCAGGGAAAGAAACCACTAAAGCCAACCTGAATTATCGGGAATATGGCACAGTAAGATTTTACAAAGTACCATCTTATTAATTCACCTAAAAGGAAACATGAACAAAATCCTCTTAAAGGGAACGTATACCTTTGGTTTTTGGAACCGTTGGATTGTTTTAATCCTATATAAATGTAGATATATACATATTAAAACTAACCTGTGACAAATTTCATTTCAAAAGGTGGTAGAATTTTTGAGATATCGCCAAAAATCCGGAGCAGTTATGTCCATGCAGGAAGAATAATCCGCAATTGAAAAAAACACAATCTGAGAAACATTTCTGACAGAAATGCTTCTCAGATTCAAATTTTGTTGGATAAAAACTGATCTATTTTTCCATAACCACATTACTTCAAAGTGAAACGTTTCTCAAAATGCTTTATACTATCGAAAATTGATGGACATACTTCTAACCAAGTAAGTTTGTATTGCCATTAATTTTAAGAGTTATCACCAAACGTATACCTTCCCTTTACCAAAGATCTTAAAGAACAAACTTACTAGTACAATGGAGCCATTAGAAGAGGGCTAATGATGAAGAACTGCATATCATTAGCCAAGTACCATGTCCACGCAATACACTGCCACAAGAAAAGAAAACAAATCAAAAATCAAAATAATCAACACCTATGTCCCGACCCCCAAAATGTATTTTTTTAATCCTAACCCTATTGTGTAGATCACAAGGGGAAACAGGGTAATCAGAACATAAATCAGTCACTTTATGGTCTGTTAGTGTGAAAGTAAATGGCATTTTCAAAAGTAGTTTATGGCAGAGACAAATTGAAGGGAAAAAGATAAGAAAAAGATCAAAAGAAATCAGGGGTCGCATCAAAACAATATGTATCTATTCTGTATTAAGTTTAAATTATATTGTGTGTACCGGCTAGCACATGTATATTCGGCTACACACACATGTTCTGACACCCTGATATATTTTTCTAATCTTCATCCAACCCTAACCCTAACCCTAACCCCTGATGTAATTTTCTAATCCTCATCCAACCCTAACCTTAACCATAACCCCTGATGTAATTTTCTAATCCTCATCAAACCCTAACCCTAACCATAACCCCTGATGTATTTTTATAATCCTCATTCAACCCTAACCCTAACCCCTCATGCATTTTTCTAATCCTCATCCAACCCTAACCCTAACCCCTCATGTATTTTTCTAATCCTCATTCAACCCTAACCCTAACCCCTGATCTAGTTTTCTAATCCTCATCCAACCCTAACCCTAACCCCTGATCTAGTTTTCTAATCCTCATTCAACCCTAACCCTAACCCCTGATGTATTTTTCTAATCCTCATCCAACCCTAACCCTAACCCCTGATGTATTTTTCTAATCCTCATTCAACCCTAACCCTAACCCCTGATCTAGTTTTCTAATCCTCATCCAACCCTAACCCTAACCCCTGATCTAGTTTTCTAATCCTCATCCAACCCTAACCCTAACCCCTGATGTATTTTTCTAATCCTCATCCAACCCTAACCCTAACCCCTGATGTATTTTTCTAATCCTCATTCAACCCTAACCCTAACCCCTGATGTATTTTTCTAATCCTCATTCAACCCTAACCCTAACCCCTGATCTAGTTTTCTAATCCTCATCCAACCCTAACCCTTACCCTAATCCCTGATGTATTTTTTCTAATCCTCATCCAATCCTAACCCTAACCCTAACCCCTGATGTATTTTTCTAATCCTCATCTAACCCTAACCCCTGATGTATTGTTCTAATCCTCATCCAACCCTACCCCTAACCCCTGATGTATTTTTCTAATCCTCATTCAACCCTAACCTCAACCCCTGATGTATGCTTCTAATCCTCATCCAACCCTAACCCTAACCCTAATCCCTGATGTATTTTTTCTAATCCTCATCCAACCCTAACCCTAACCATAACCCCTGATGTATTTTTCTAATCCTCATCTAACCCTAACCCCTGATGTATTGTTCTAATCCTCATCCAACCCTACCCCTAACCCTAACCCAAACCCCTGATGTATTTTTCTAATCCTCATTCAACCCTAACCCTAACCCCTGATGTATGTTTCTAATCCTCAATCAACCCTAACCCTAACCCCTGAATGTATTTTTCTAATCCTCATTCAACCCTAACCCTAACCCCTGATGTATTTTTCTAATCCTCATTCAACCCTAACCCTAACCCCTGATCTAGTTTTCTAATCCTCATCCAACCCTTACCCTTACCCTAATCCCTGATGTATTTTTTCTAATCCTCATCCAACCCTAACCCTAACCCTAACCCCTGATGTATTTTTCTAATCCTCATCTAACCCTAACCCCTGATGTATTGTTCTAATCCTCATCCAACCCTACCCCTAACCCCTGATGTATTTTTCTAATCCTCATTCAACCCTAACCTCAACCCCTGATGTATGTTTCTAATCCTCATCCAACCCTAACCCTAACCCTAATCCCTGATGTATTTTTTCTAATCCTCATCCAACCCTAACCCTAACCCTAACCCCTGATGTATTTTTCTAATCCTCATCTAACCCTAACCCCTGATGTATTGTTCTAATCCTCATCCAACCCTACCCCTAACCCTAACCCAAACCCCTGATGTATTTTTCTAATCCTCATTCAACCCTAACCCTAACCCCTGATGTATGTTTCTAATCCTCAATCAACCCTAACCCTAACCCCTGAATGTATTTTTCTAATCCTCATTCAACCCTAACCCTTACCCCTAATGTATTTTTCTAATCCTCATTCAACCCTAACCCTAACCCCTGATCTAGTTTTCTAATCCTCAATCAACCCTAACCCTAACCCCTGAATGTATTTTTCTAATCCTCGTTCAACCCTAACCCTAACCCCTGATGTATTTTTCTAATCCTCATTCAACCCTAACCTTGACCCCTGATGTATTTTTCTAATCCTCATCCAACCCTAACCCTAACCCCTGATGTATGTTTCTAATCCTCAATCAACCCTAACCCTAACCCCTGAATGTATTTTTCTAATCCTCATCCAACCCTAACCCTAACCCCTGATGTATTTTTCTAATCCTCATTCAACCCTAACCCTAACCCCTGATGTATTTTTCTAATCCTCACCCAACCCTAACCCTAACCCCTGATGTATTTTTCTAATCCTCATTCAACCCTAACCCTAACCCCTGATGTATTTTTCTAATCCTCATCCAACTCTAACCCTAACCCCTGATGTATTTTTCTAATCCTCATCTAACCCTAACCCCTGATGTATTGTTCTAATCCTCATCCAACCCTAACCCTAACCCCTGATGTATTTTTCTAATCCTCATTCAACCCTAACCCTAACCCCTGATGTATTTTTCTAATCCTCTTTCAACCCTAACCCTAACCCCTGATGTATTTTTCTAATCCTCATCCAACCCTAACCCTAACCCCTGATGTATTTTTCTAATCCTCATTCAACCCTCACCCTAACCCCTGATGTATTTTTCTAATCCTCATTCAACCCTAACCCTAACCCCTGATCTAGTTTTCTAATCCTCATCCAACCCTAACCCTAACCCCTGATGTATTTTTCTAATCCTCATCCAACTCTAACCCTAACCCCTGATGTATTTTTCTAATCCTCATTCAACCCTAACCCTAACCCCTGATGTATTTTTCTAATCCTCATCCAACCCTAACCCTAACCCCTGATGTATTTTTCTAATCCTCATTCAACCCTCACCCTAACCCCTGATGTATTTTTCTAATCCTCATTCAACCCTAACCCTAACCCCTGATCTAGTTTTCTAATCCTCATCCAACCCTAACCCTAACCCTAATCCCTGATGTATTTTTCTAATCCTCATCCAACCCTAACCATAACCCTAACCCCTGATGTATTTTTCTAATCCTCATCTAACTCTAACCCCTGATGTATTGTTCTAATCCTCATCCAACCCTAACCCTAACCCTAACCCAAACCCCTGATATATTTTTCTAATCCTCATCCAACCCTAACCCTAACCCCTGATGTATTTTTCTAATCCTCATTCAACCCTAACCCTAACCCCTGATGTATTTTTCTAATCCTCATTCAACCCTAACCCTAACCCCTGATGTATTTTTCTAATCCTCATCCAACCCTAACCCTAACCCCTGATGTATTTTTCTAATCCTCATTCAACCCTAACCCTAACCCCTGATGTATTTTTCTAATCCTCATCCAACTCTAACCCTAACCCCTGATGTATTTTTCTAATCCTCATCTAACCCTAACCCCTGATGTATTGTTCTAATCCTCATTCAACCCTAACCCTAACCCCTGATGTATTTTTCTAATCCTCATTCAACCCTAACCCTAACCCCTGATGTATTTTTCTAATCCTCATCCAACTCTAACCCTAACCCCTGATGTATTTTTCTAATCCTCATCCAACCCTAACCCTAATCCCTGATGTATTTTTCTAATCCTCATTCAACCCTAACCCTAACCCCTGATGTATTTTTCTAATCCTCATCCAACCCTAACCCTAACCCCTGATGTATTTTTCTAATCCTCATCCAACCATAACCCCTGATGCATTGTTCTAATCCTCATCCAACCCTAACCCTGACCCTAACCCCTGATGTATTTTTCTAATCCTCATTCAACCCTGACCCTAATCCCTGATGTATTTTTCTAATCCTCATTCAACCCTAACCCTTACCCCTGATGTAATTTTCTAATCCTCATCCAACCCTAACCCTAACCCTTGATGTATTTTTCTAATCCTCATCCAACCCTAACCCTAACCCCTGATGTATTTTTCTAATCCTCATTCAACCCTAACCCTAATCCCTGATGTATTTATCTAATCCTCATCCAACCCTAACCCTAACCCCTGATGTGTTTTTTTAATCCTCATTCAACCCTAACCCTAACCATAACCCCTGATCTAGTTTTCTTATCCTCATCCAACCCTAACCCTAACCCTAACCCCTGATGTATTTTTCTAATCCTCATCCAACCCTAACCCTAACCCCTGATGTATTTTTCTAATCCTCATCCAACCCTAACCCTAACCCCTGATGTATTTTTCTAATCCTCATCCTAACCCTAACCCCTGATCTAGTTTTCTAATCCTCATTCAACCCTAACCCTAACCCCTGATGTATTTTTCTAATCCTCATCCAACCCTTACCCTAACCCCTGATGTATTTTTCTAATCCTCATCCTCATCCTAACCTAGTGTTTAGACCACTGGAACATAGAGTTGTCGGACCACAGATAGTGTGAAAAATAAATGTCACTATCAATAGTAATCTATGGAAAGGAAAAATATGAAGGACAAAATAAAAAATATAAAAAAATGATTAGTTACTTCTTCATGGAATCAATGCAATATTTGTGCAGATCTTACCTCAGTTTTAAAAGACGTTGGCCAGAAATTACTGATGTACAGCAGACTGCTCCACCAGTATTTAGGACAACTCGGTCTGAATGTACCGACCTGCCATATGGGGCCCTCACCAAAGAATTGAGGTATATACATCCAGATGAGGATGGTGAAAGCAAACAAGGGGGTCAACCTGGACGAATAAAAGTAGGACGAAGAAAAAATGTTAGGGATGAATTTGAATGAATTAAATTTATGGACTTTAAAAAAAAAAATTGTCGATTTTTCTGAGTGCAAAAAATTAATAAAATCGAAATCAGATTAAGGTAGGAAAAGTATCATGCCTGGTTGATGTAAAACAAGTGGAACAAGTCCAACAATTCTGCTTAGTGAACTGCAAACTGAAATTGGTTTGACGGAAAAACAGAAAGAATTAGACGTCTGTCGGTGCAGTGTGAAACATAAAGAAAAAATAGTCTCCGGTCTCTTTTCAAAAATCATAACAACTCTGTTATCACTGTGTACAGGAAATGTGATTAAAACAAATCTGCTTCCTGTATTTCTTACCTCCAGTATCGATGGAAGTAGAATAAAGCCCATCTCTTGGCTGTCTTCAACTCCTCAAAACGAGGAAATGTGAGGTAAGACAGTAGAAACCCACTGTAATGAATGATATGTAAACACAATCACTTATCAAACACGAAGTGTGTTGCTTTATCTGCAGACATCATAATACACCAAAGTGAAATTAACAGATGAAAAGTTTTTTTATAATCTGGTTTCTATTTCAGAAAAGTTAAAAGATTCACATTGAAATTTCAAAAAAAAAGAAATCATATTATGACTGAGTGTCATATTGTCTATGTTTGTTTGTTTCAAGCAATATATAAAAAGTAAGCATATAAAAAAATAAAAAAATGGAAGTTAAAAGTTGAATTCGGTGGATGTAGAGAAACAGCTTTCTAATCATATCTCTAAAAGGTTTTGTAGCATCAGAAAGTTAGAAATTTTATTTGTGAATTCTTAACACTTTTTACAAAGTACTTCTTGCCTTTTCCCTCAGTTTTGCATGAACAATGAAAAACAATTTACCTTAGGAAGAAGAAAGAATCAACAGAGTAGAAAGCATTAGCAACAGCTTGAAATCCAAAATGCGTTTGAATCCAATTGAACAGTGTTGGTGTATTATCTGTAAAAAAACAAAAATCACAACATGTTCTTACTATTTAAAAATAAGGTTCAAGTAAACATTATTGACCTTTTGCAGTGTCTGCCCATGATTGGCCAATTTGGGAGTCAAATTGCATGTACAGATATGGTGCGCATCTAATCGAGCAAGCGTCGCCTAAAATGCGTAATGCAGTCAGCAACACACTGGAAACTGATTCCCGAAATGGCACAACCAACTTACCAAGACTTATTGTATTGATGACGTCAGGTCAATATGAGCGTATTTGCCCAAAGGGAAACTTTTGGGACGTTGGGTGCAGGAAGAAAACTTACCTGGTAAAGTAATTGTTCTCAGATATTTTTTGCACATGCTCATGTAACAGCAGACAATTGCTGCCATCCAGTCAATTGATCTGTCTCTGAAATAGCGTGGCTCAAATTGGACTCAAACTCTCTTGTTTCTGATCAGCAGAGTGTGGGTTCGAGTCCCGGTCTTGACACAATAATGTGTCCTTTAGCTAGACACATAACCGTTATTGCTTTGTCCTTCGGATGGGACTAAAGCAAATGTTGTGATAATGCAAGTAAAAGAATCCCGTACATTTAATGCTAGCAGAAGGGGTTTGCCCCGTAGCCCTGGTGTTCTGGCATGGTTGACAGCAAATTGCACCACATCACCGTGTAAATCCTAACAAGGTGCTACACAATTGCTACATAAAAACTTAGCATACCTGTCTTTAAAACATATTAGCCATTTGAGAAGCCAATAACCAGAAACGCTAAATATATAAGAACTGATTATTATTATTATTAATATATCCAAATATCGAATGTATGTACATGTAAGTTCCTTGTCGCAGAATATAATCAAAAGGTGAAATCTTGACTATTTCAATTCACAAGGCGAAGCCAAGTGAAATGGAAAACCCATATTTCACCGAGTGAGTATTTTCTGCGACAATGCATGAATGAACACAAAGATCAAATCGTCATTGAAATGTTTGTTCACAATAAAGACAAAATAGACACGGAAACTCATCTACCCCACACTCTGTAAACTCTCTCAAAAAAACTTCAAAATACTGTGGATGACTCCATGTAGACACCAAGTAGACACCAACCTTCTCTGCCATGACACATGAAACAATCTTGCCTCGTTTGGACGAACGAGCGGGAATGATTGTTTTGGGAAGAACACTGAGAATTAAGCATCAAAAATCAATATACACTATCCTTTATTTCCATAAATAACAGTTAGGATGGTCCGGAGCGTGATCCAAAACTGGTAAACATTTGATGAAAATTTGAGAATTTCTCAAATTAATCAAAACAGTACTTCAAATAGCAGAGAAAGGTCCATATTTTACTAAACTAAAAAAAAAAAAATTAAAAAAGAATTTGGTTAGGCACATCGTGTCGTCGAAATTGCATGTACGTTTTTACAGCGTGAGGGACGGACAAAAGGAACATAAAATATAATTAACTTTTGAACGTGAAAAGTTAACTATGCACCCTTGATGGTTTCCACACATTTTACACATTGAAAGTATAAACCCTTTTAATATTTTATGATATTCTCATTCAATGTCATTTTTACAACAGGGGTCTTGAAACCCAAAATGGTGTAATTTTGTCCGTCCCTCACGAACCGAATAAAACTTTTTTTTCTCCAAGTTACTCAACTCATTTTTTTTTTAAAGAAGTACCCTATCTATCGACAGACTACATCAACTTTCCAGAAATGAATATCACAAGTCACTGATACCTTGTGGGTCCTAGTTATTTCACTTTTTAAAAGTGAGGGACGGACATTTCCGTCCCTCACGTTACCCAAAAAACAGATATAACAGGGTCTTACATCTCAAATTTATCAAATTTATAATTTATTTTGCTATAATCTTGTTACTTAGAGGATAAAGATTATATCCCAATTGACTCTAATTATTTTCATGAAATGTTGAACATGTTTTATGACAATATGCAGTTCAGCATGTAATGTGATGGTAAGCACTTTTCCGTCCCTCACGTCCGTCCCTCACTTAAATAAAGGGGTCATACATCTCAAACAAACCCGTTTTTACACCTTTTTTTCTCAAATCATATTATTTACACATGTAAATTTCAAAAATTATGTTCAAAGATTAAATTTATAAATATTGTTGATTTTATAAATTAGTCTCAATGTGTCCGTCCCTCACAGGATATTTTGTCCGTCTATCACACATTTTTGAAGAGCTCCCTCCACTTTCCTGAGTGTAACCGACTTGTAATTTTTGACAATTCATGAAGCGTTGCTATTCATTGTTCATAATTACTGAGAAAACTTGATGACATTTTTCAAGTTTCAATAAAATATTTGAAATTGTATAGAATGGTAGTGTTCGTCAATTCTATTGATGTCCGTCCCTCACGCATAAAAAACGACCCCTGCTTAAAATCTTAAAGTGAATTTCGTTAAATAATAATTTGAGAGTGTGTATTAACATCATTAGCAAGTAAACATATAGGTTCAATTCAGTTTGAATCTGCTATATTCACTAGGGAAAGGCATTTGTCTATTGATTTCCATCCCTCACGTGAGGGACGGAATTGGATCACGCTCTCCAGTTAACACGGCAGTAAATAAAACGCAAAATAAAGGATGACTTTGGACGCGTGTTCCACCAATCAAATGACAAGGATCTCTGTGTGACGAGTTATATTGATTGTCCAAGATTGATAGAGACACAGGTGTTTTGATCGGACCTATTTAGCAGACTTCGAACAGCACATCTTGAAACCCTGGCCGTACTGCTAAAAGCAAGAGACGAGTGGGATACCAGTCACAGCAATGGTAACTGTATGGTATTTTGGCCGGTAACCTATTTTTCTTAAGCAAGAGTTGTCTGTGCTTAGCAAATTTTTGTGCTTCATGAAGTTGGACCCAGGTAGCTTCAGCTACTTCTATTTTTTGACAATTAAAAGGCATTCTCACCAGTGATTTGCGTGGAATAACCAAAGATGATCGTGTGACCGAGAATGACCCAAAACATGCTGATGACTCTGATGCCATTGAGGCACCCAATACTTGCGTCTCCTTGCTTTGTGTCCATGAGTTTGCTCAGATTACGGTTGAATGCAAAGCACAGGAGAAGTCTAGCTGCCAGATCTGCCAGAAAAAAACAACAATTTGCTGAAATTGAGTTTGTAAATGGTTTCAACCATGAGATCATCGGTGTCCCGTTAGGAACAACAGACTGAAAACAACAATCGGTTGTGAGCTCGGAAGACGTACCAAAAGTTACTAGAGAAAGGGTGTAAGCAATAAATGTGCAAAATTGTGTTTCAAGAATGCCAGGCTTGCCCATAACACTAGCCCTGCATACATTGTCTAGTTTAAACTGCTGTGGGCTAGTAAATTACCCTTTCTAAACTTGTCCTGTGAGCTGCTAAAAACTGTTTAACCTGCCTGTTGATAATGATCATATTTCTTCCTTTTCAGATGTGAAGAATGATTGTTTACAAATGGATTAATTTATTTATTATTTTTTGAGAGTGTGGATGTAACTTCCTTTGACCATTAAAACTGGTTAAACTGCTTCCATTCAGAAAGGTACATTTATGACAATACATGAAAATATGGGTTCCTAAAACTTGCTTGGGCAAGTAAAATGCAGTTTACAAGCCTGGTGGGCTATTTTACAAAAAGCTTATAAGCACAAGGCCTGAAAACTGAGGTTGAAAGATTGATCAGTTTTCCGCCATTCATAAGTCATTATTGGAAGGTTAAATTCTACATGGGAAAAGAAAAGAATGTCTTTTTAGGCAAAAAAGTACTTTGCGTGCCCAGAAGATCAGGGCATAGGCTTTACGCCCTTCTTCCAGACACTTGACATAATAATTATTTCAAAATGAAATATCTTCCAAAGTCGCAGCCAATTTTGATTTTAAACTGTTGCTGAAGGTTCTGGCTTCTAGAAAAAGTGAGAATTAAAGCGGCAATCAGCGGAAATCAAATTTTTCTTTGCCTCTTAAGAAAAATAATGACTTTATAAAGGCATTTTATGTCGTGTTTCAGGCTTTTTCAAACAGTAAACAGAAATCAAACTGATTACAAATTTAATTTTCATAAAATATAGACTGTAAACAACTATCGGCACGGTTTTCATGGGGTTATCTTCTATGAAAAGCTCAGAGCAGCAAGTTAAAATACTCGTTAATCTTAACGATTTACGTCACATGTTTTACAATTTTGTGACTATACAAGGGTTTAACCCGTATTTTAAAGTGTTTTTGTCATTAATTCTTTAATATAATATGCCTCTGGACCACTGGGAACATTAAAAAAATAGGAGTATTGATTTTTAAAACAATCATTATTTGCCTATTTTGGCGCAGTTTGACCTTGAACTGGCCAACTGTGCGTAGGCCTGAAGATGATGTCATTGCAGTTTGGGTTTTAGCTGTGGGAGGAAAACCCCAAATAGGGAAAACCAATGCAATCAGGTAGGGACTGAAAACATGCTAGGCTCTGGATTGGAGCCACTGGCAAACATTGTACACTGGACTCATACATTATGCTATTTTAAACATGACAAAAACTTAATTTTTAAAGGTCTAAAGTACTGACGAGCAATTATCAGTAGGACGTCAAAGAGACACCATGTAATAAATCTCTTTATGAGCCGTGTTGGTCCTGAGAAGAACCAGTGGTTTAACAACTCGTTGTTTCCTTTCTCGATTGTTTTGAAACTTCCTGAAGTTCTTAAATAAGTTGTTAAGCCACTGGTACTTTTCAGAACCACCACAGCTCATAAAGAGATCTACTACATGATCCCGCAAACCTCACTTGATTAATGGTCCTGTAGGGAACCCAAGTGCGCCCTCAGTGTTTAAGTCTCTACTCCAACTTTTGTGATCTACATATTTACTGTAAAAAGTTAACTTTGGGGTCGCGACCTGTAGACATACTCTCTTTTTCCTTTGGTAGCTTTTTGCACGAGAGAGCATAATTGGTCTCCATTTTGTGGGGAGCATGGCTCTGGCCATGCTCCTAATACTATTTATCTGGGAGGGATAATGTTATAGAACTCTCTGTGAGTATTATAATATCTTAAATTACCTTTTGATTTGAGAAATATTGTGGTTTATAGGGCTGTTTCAATCGGTATAGGCCTAATATTTGTAAACTTGTGTGTGTAGCCAGCCTCAGGTTGCGCTGACCTTATTTTGTAGTCAATGTGCGGTGTCGCACTGGATTTGGATTAAATCAGTACAGGAGATCATTTTATATTTTACACATCATTTTATAAAATTTGTTGCTTTTATTATATTGTATTTTGGTGAACAACTCGTCCTTTTTAATTAGAGGACCGGCCTCCTTCCCGTGTCTCTACAGTATTACCCTTTAGTTCAACTTTATCTAAAGGTTATTTTCGCCTTTTGTAACGCCGGGTGTATTGCCTGACGAGCATTGAGCCCATAAACAAAAAAACTACCCACTTTGTTTATCCTGATTGATGATCAATGTAGTTCCAGCATCATTAATTAACAGTTCATCGTCGTCTTTTTCATCGTCATCATTCAGAATCCTCCAGGGTCTTGTTAGGTCTCTCTTGCTAATGATGCGTTGTTGCCTCAGTGGAGTCCTTGCCTGCCATTGGAGAAACTCATCGTAGAGGGCGCCAATTATCATGAGCGATGCGATGAGACAGCAGAAAGTTCTAGAACAATCGAGAAAGGAAATTGTTAAATGTCTGTAATGGATACTCACGTAGGTTCCGACACCCCAATTTTCTGACATCCCTAATGTATTTTCCTAATCCTAACCCTAACCCTAGTGTCTAGATCACGAGGGGTGTCGGAACATTGGGGTGTTGAAACATAGGGGTGTTGGAACATAGGGGTGTTGGAACATAGGGGTGTTGGAACATAGCCCTATGTGTTGGAACATAGGGGTGTTGGCACATAGGGGTGTTGGAACATACGGGTGTTGGAACATAGGGTGTTGGAACATAGGGGTGTTGGAACATAGGGGTGTTGGAACATAGGGGTGTTGGAACATAGGGGTGTTGGAACATAGGGGTGTTGGAACATAGGGGTGTTGGAACATAGGGGTGTTGGCACATAGGGGTGTTGGAACATGTGTTGGAACATAGGGGTGCTGTAACATCTGAACATAGGGGTGTTGGAACATAGTTCAGTCACTGTATATTCTGCTAGTGTGATCATTAAATGTGGATTGGGTTTTCAGGATCTACCTGATTGCAGTGGGTTTTCCCCATTGGGGTTTACCTCCCACATCTAAAACTGAACATTTCTTCTTGTTTCCTATTCATCCTGTTATTGGCCCAATGGTGCTGCTGTATGTGTAATAAATAAATAAATATTATAACATATTCTCGAAGAACAAATCTAGACACCTAAGTAGATGTATACACCCATGGTGTTACCGCAAACTGAATATTATAACTTTGTAACCTGACCATGCAATGCCTCAAACCCACATAATATGTTGTTGAAGTAAATTTGTCGATCAAGTAGCGAGGTGCATAGTTATTCAGAATTTTATACACGTTTGAAGCTAACGAAAATAAAGAAAGGAGATTTGGAATAGTATTCAGCAGTGAGGTTTTTCAGATTTTAAGATCATCAACGTCTCATGTTGATACATTTTATGTACATTGCCATAATGTGCTGCATGTTCCTGCATCAAACAGCCCAAGAACAAAATTTACACTAAACAAAACACCTAGAAAAACAACCGCGAACATCTGTGTCAGTACGACCGCTGTAAGACTTCAAACTTTGCAAGGTGGGAAAACAATCAAATAAGGGTTGCATATAGTCACAATCGATGGAGAAAAAAATAAAAAGTTGTTTCACAAATAGTTTTTTTTCCATAACTCATAAAGGGATTATTTTTCAAGATGTTACCAAGGTGTTACCGTAGAAGATCTGTATGAATGTTTTTTGGTTTTTTTTCCAATGGCCATTTGTTGTGTCACAGGACTCTTAAACTCAAGGTCAGAATTAACAAAATAAGTAAATTCACACAAAAAGTTCAGAACAAATAGTTCACGCAAAGAAAGATATTTTACACTTTGTGTGGGTGGACTGGAAGGAGAAGGTAAAAACAATATGAATGCGAAAGTCAAAGGTGTTATCGTTCCTTACTTAAAGATCTGTGTTAATGGATTTGTTTTTTTCCAAGGGCCATCTGTTGTGTCACAGGGCTCAAGATCAGAAAAAAAGGTAAATTCACACAGGAAATTCAAAACACATATATATAGTTCACGCAAAGAAAGATATTTTACACCGATGTGAGTGAACTGGAAAAGAAAAGGTAAAAATAATAATGCGAAATTCTAAGGCATTGGGAGTTCTAATTCTACAAAGTTCATGACAGTTGTTCATTGTCGTTCTTCAACTATTTAAAACAAACAAGCAACTCTTGCTGATAACCCAGGAAGTTTAAGGATGATTATAGGCGATCTTTGTAGCTAACATCCCGTCTATAATTAAAACAGGCTCTGGTAAGTCTGTCTTGGATGTTTTCAAGAGCATTTATGTGATTAGACTGAAATGGATACCAGACCAGAACTGCATATTCTAGGAGAGGTCTACATCAGGAGGTCTACATAAAATGTATAATGTTTTTATAACAGTGTACACAATGTTTGTATAAAAGTGTATAATCTTTCCATATGTATACTTTTTTCTGTCTGTTTGTTCTGTAAGTTTATACGAGGATTGCTCTTTTAGATAGTGATTTAGTTTGCTTTAGGGCAATCCCTAGGCTGCTGTTTGTTTTGAATTTATACGTAATGAAATAGAATTTGCTGATTGCAAACTGCTTACCAACCAAAAGGACCTATGGTATAAATGCAAAAAATAGTTAATGGCCTGACGTTTCGACCCTAGCAGAGTCTTTCTCGAAGGCTAAATGACAAGACAACACACATGAACAGGTATATAAGTGTAACAAAAGCATTCACAATAGTGCTGTGAAGAAACCTTTTCCAAAATAGTCTGCAGCCCTCCCCCATGCACCAGGTGAGGCTTCAGCATGAGTGCTTAGCAATGGGGCAAAAATTTTCTTGCAAAAGGGAAATTAAATGACGGTCTCCAAGGTCAAATTCAGTTTTGCGATCGACTCATTTTCAAATAGTTAGAGTCTTTAAAGAAAATGGGGAAAAAACTTCTCTAACCTAACGTTAAACGGTGTAAAATGCCCTGTGTTTGATACCCTTCTCAAGTGCATTTTGGGGTCAAAATCCATAAACGTTCAAGGACGTCACATTGAGTGGGACACATCATAAACCAATGGGCGTTGTGTACTTTGTACTGTGCTTATTAATTTTGGCACACCCAAGAACCCCCCCCCCACAAAAAAAAAAAAATAATAATAATAATAATAATAATAATAATAATTAACAAAAAAACACCCCAACAAACAAACAAACAAAAAACCAAGGAAATATTAAAGCTGATTAGCTGAAAAGTTGCATGCTTGATAGAGACATAGTCAGATGGTCAGGGCCCAATTTTATACAGCTGTTTAGCAGAAAATTCTGCTAAGCAAAATTTCTTTGCTGAGAAAGAAATGAGTGGGGTACCAGTCATATCAATGGTAACTGCACGGTATTTTGGCTGGTAACCTATGTTTCCAAAGCAAGAGTTTTCTGTGCATAGCAAGTTTTTGTGCTTGCATACTTTATGAAATTGGGACCAGACCATGGGGACAATGCTGATGCCTCATCATACTCATGATGCAATCTTTGTTTTTCTAAACCAGAAATCTGACAAAGAGTGCTGATAAGATCTCCTCAGAAAGGTTGTTGACTCTTTGTTGAATAAGCATCATGTGATGCTTACAGTACAAACATGAGCTATGAGTGACCTTTGATAACAAAGGACTGAGAGATATATGACAAAGATATGAGAAAGGTTGTTCTCGTTATCAGCCAAACATTTTATCAAATCAGGAGCTTATGTATATTTATAGATGCCCAAACATTTACAAACATTACGAGGTAATCAAAACTACTGGGGAAAATCACACAATCTTTAATTCTGATTATCTTGGGAAGGTACTGCATTCTGCTCTACCATGCCAGGTTGGATGATACCCATGCCTAAACATCCTTACGGACTGTGAAGGGGGCAACCCCTGTTTCAGCCTCAGGGGTAGATGGCAACGTGCCCCTGGTGACTGTTGATCTGGGTCTACATGTACAGCCCAAATCAGTTAAGTGTAGCCCTCACCTTGAAGTGGCCATTCGGCCTTGTGATGTTAGGCAATATCTCATTTAAAAAAATTAAAATAAAATAAAAATACAAATAAAAAATCTGAATTGTGGAAAGGCTGCAAAATTAGCCTGAGTTATGCCAAAGCGTACGTCTTCAAAGCCTCTAGACCAAATCTAATAAAGTATGAACAAATAACAAAAATGTGTGACTTTTTTCCAGAGCCAACCTTGAGCACATACCCTCCCTGCAAAACTAATATACACCTTTAAGCAAAATACAGAAGAAGCAGCGCCAAGATTAACAGCAACAACAGCCTTCGTAAGAACAACACAAAATCACAGCAAAAGAATGAACTCACACTGTACAGATAAATCCTGCACTGTAAGGTATTGGAGGGTTTTTAGTGCACACAGCATAATCTTCTTGCAGCGCCTCCGTTGTTATTATCCCATCCAAAACCTTTATTGCATCTTAGAAGAGAAAAAAGGAGAGAAAAAGAAGAAGAAGAAAAAAAGTAACTACATGTATACTATACAACTTGTAAAACCACAAGGAAAATCACAAGGAAAACTGACTGGGTAAATTTTCAAAATTTTGGGTTGAACAAAGAGAAATTGACTTGAGTGGGTGAACCTGCGACCTGAGCCAGAGCCTGTAACTGCCGTTACAAGTTAAATGGCTTCTGAATGGCATCCCCGAACAAAGATATTGACAAAATAGGGAGACCGCCAATATTGGGCTAGATAGCTCAGTTGGTATAGTGCCAGCACGCTAATCTGGTGGTCACAGGTTCAAGTCCCTCTCTAGACAATTTGTCTTTGTTCAATGATCCAAAAACAATATTTTTTGTTGTTGTTAGAATTTGTTTTATACATCAAATGTTGTTTTTATTTATTGTAAAGTTAAATGTTTGTATTCCTAAAGGCAAAGTATACCTTTGGTTTTTGGAACTGTTTGATTGTTTAATCTACATAAATGTTGATAATTTGGGTTAGGGGGAGGGGTAATGACTACAACATCTGGCAAAATAAACCTAGCCCCCCACCCCCCCCCCCCCCCCCATAATCAGATGTTCTGAAGCATTCCCAATATTTGCCTACAGATTTTTTCAACTTGGTTTATTGTCAAATATAACAACAACTGGGGTATAGTCCGAAGACTAAACAAGTTTACAAAGATAACAGATTTCAGTAAAAATGACAGATAATAATAATAATAATAATAATAATAATAATAATAAAACATTCTTATATAGCGCATTTCAGGACCGAAGGAGCTCTCAATGCGCTTAATAAGGTAGACACAGGAATGTAAAACAAAAACTGAAATATGATTCAATATGTTTCTTTTTTGAAAATTGACTTACCTAATATATCCTTCAAAACAACATGGATATCATACTCAGAGCAGTTAGCAGGGGGGCATATACCCCATCTGATGTTAATTTGACTGAACATACCTGCAGCTGCACTAGCTGTGGGCGAAGAGGACTAAAAAGAAAATTCCAACAAATAAGACCAAGTGATGTTTGAAGCTTTGCATGGTGTGGAAAAAAAGAAGTAACAACTAATAAACTAGCGGGTACAACCACGTGTAAATCTCTTTTGGGAGCGGGAGTGTTGGCTCTGAAAAGAGCCATTGTGGTCTCGAAGTTTCGAACAGATATACTCTGCCCGTCTTCTGAAATTGAGCAGAGTAGACTAACGTCGAGACAACGGCTCTTCTCAGAGCCAACACTCCACCTAAAAGAGATTTACACATGGTTGTACATAGTCTGCAAGCTTACTAGTTGTAGTTACTTCTTTACTAAGATCAACTAGAAAGTTTTGTTACTTCATTTTTTCATTAAATTTGAATCCTTCATCCTCATAAAAATAAAATCTTGTTTAGCAGAAACAGGTAACCAGCCAAAATTCCATAATTTTCATATCGACTGATCTTTCTAGATTCCGTTAAACAGAAAATTGTACTTTTTTCTGCTAAGCAAAAATACCCAGAATACCAGTGATAGTTTCTACATATGACATGATACTCTGGCCGGTAACCTTATTCTGGTAAGCAGAATGTTGTTGTGTTTATTAAGCTGCTTGTTCTGCTTTTAAAGCAGCTCTACATTAGGCCCTGGTCACCCAGCTCAAATACAATGTGTTTATTAGGCCAAGTAAAATAAATAACATGTTGCTCGTCCCCGCCCGCCTCGGTTTTGGCGGCCGCACAGATTTTTTTGTTATTTGTTATAAATAAAAATAATTTAAAAAAATTTTTAAAAAAATTTTTTTAAAAATTAAAATCAATTTACATATTATTTATAGCTATTTCCAATGTACCCTTTATTTTTATTGAGCAGTTTCATCATCTGTCTTACATGTAGGCCTACAGGAATAGCTATTGCAACGCATAATGAGAAACTCTTTACTTTGGAACGTTTTGCCCTTCAGGTTTGCATGCCACAGTTCTTTGCACAAGGACGCGATGCCACGCACACAGAATAACTTTGGAGCAAAATCAAGAATGACTCTTTAGAGATAATTACAATGTATCAAAATGAACACAGAAACACACACAGAATTTGAGGACATACAGAACATACTCATAAAACCATAAAACCATCTTCAAATACGATATGGCGGCCATCTTAGACATGGTGGCCATCTTGAAAAAAATAACAAAAAAATTGAAAATAACAAATAACAAGGACCTCCCTCACCAACTTTTTCAAAAAGTCCGGACGAGCAACATGTTATTTATTTTACTTGGCCTTATTTATGAATTTGCCTGCTTAAGAGAAAAAAATATGTTCAGCAATTTTGTCTGCTTACAATGTATGTGCTCATTCATCCTGCTCTACACAACAAAACTTTGCTGAGTCTTGCATGGCCTTTTCCTGGTCCTGCTCACCTTTTTATCTACTTCTGCGAAGCGATAAAGTTGATAATTTATAGCTTCCCTTTCCCTGCATGAGATAAGTTTGGTGAGAAGGTTTTGACTTGCTATTCATGGGACGTTTGTCATGAGACTTTTGTTAAATGGAGCACTTTGTTGTGCATGGAAGACATCAAGACTTTTTCACTCACCCCGTTGTTTTGTTTCAACATGGTTGTGTTCAAAGACATATCAACAAGGCAATAGTTAAATCCTTCAATGGCCATGCATTCATCATAGTGACCAAGCCATGCCCAGTTCAGTTGTAGGATCCCAGCGGGAGGTTTCCCAAATGCATCCAAAGCTAAGGAAAAGTGAAAGAAAGTATAAAATTTAAAATACATCTTATTTATTTGTCTATTTAATATTTTTATCTTTGATTTTTTATTATTTTGGGGGCTAATTCTGGTAAAAACGAAACCAAGGATGCCTCATAAGTGAAATTATTCACCGTAGCTCGCAAACCTGTGGAAACCTGTAAACAACAAGGATGCTTGCTATATGTGAACCAGAACCGTCGGGGTTTCGGACATGCCACAATGTATAGAAGAATAATTGATTTGCGTAGGCCCCCTTTTTTTTAAATCTCATTTTGGGGTGGTGGTGGTGGGGGGGGGGGGTTCTGGGGGCAAGGATTCTGAACTGGAGTGCTTAGGTTCATAAACAAATAACAGAAACAGCCACACTGGTGAAACAAATTGAAACAGTGGTTAATTCATTACATTACCTTTGTTTCCCCTATACAAATTAATACTGACTGTTGCTATACAGTAACCATCAAAGATGGTAGGTAAATATTTTGCTAGTCAATTCACTGGCCCATTGACCAAATTATTTTAAATAAACCTTCTCCAAGATTAGAATTCATCCCTGATTTTAAAGTAGACAATCTGATAAAACAAAAAATAATGGCATTTTGGTGGCCATCTTTTCTCACCCAGGACAGCATCAGTTCCAAGAGTTTTTAAGTCGCCAGAGAAGAGTCTTTTGATTTCAGCAGAGCAGGCTGGGGATACGGTGTTGTTGTCAGCTTTCAATGCTGCAGGTTGTAGAGCCGGGGATCGTGACTTGTACATAGATTTTGATGAAAGAATTCGAACTGCATTTTGGTCGTCCGCTTGAACTGTTGCTAGGAAAAGCAACATGCCCAGCAGAAGCAAAGCCCTCTGTGTTGCCATTTGGCAATTTGCTTGATGTTACTGTAAACCTGTAAAAAAAAAAAAAAAATTGAATAAAACCAAATATAAATCTTTGAAAATTGCAACTTTGATGGTGACGTCGTGATGCATCATTGCATTTTATTGAAGTCATGATGATGTTAAATTGTCGTGAACGAGGTCTTATCAAAGTCTGAACATGGTGTAGATTTGAAGTTGATCTAACACATACAGAAGTTTTGATTTAGGACCTGAAAATGTTTTTTTGAAGAAAATAAAAACAACAACGGCAAACTTTGACCGGAAGTGAAGGTCAAGCAATTTTGACATTTACTTTTCAAATGTTGCCCCATCTTGATCTACATTTTAAGATGTTAAATTTATGAACATCATAGCTTTAATATTTCATGAAATACAAGTACAGCAAATAGCAAATGGCTATTTTAAAAACTTAAATGGCTTGCAAATTGATACCCGACGACGTCGTCATGACCTCACAATTACTTGATCATCTACCCTACAAAAAAGTACTCTGTATGTACACATAGTTTCAAATCGATGCAAGTTTGGCAATAACATAACATAACATAACATAACAAAACAATTAAAATTTATAAGGCGCTATTCCATCAAGATCATAGCGCACTAGAAAGAAATTAACATGGAAAAAGGTGAGCCTTAAGGACTTTACGAAATGTAGATAGAGTATTAGATTCCCTAAGGACAGTAGGGAGATTGTTCCAAATCATTGGCCCAGCTACACTGAAAGCCTCAAGCGAGTGATGTCAAGTGTGGACCGAAGGAATCGTGGAGGAGTGTAATGTGACAGTAAAGTGGTAATATAATGAGGTGTAGTTTTGTTCAAGCATTTAAAAACTAGAAGAGCAATTTTAAAATGGATACGTTCTCTAATTGGTAGCCAATGAAGTTCCCTAAGTGATGGGGTAATATGTTCTCTCAAGGGTGTGGAACATATTAAACGAGCTGCACTATTTTGTAATCTTTGAACTCTGTCCAATTCATATGACGTGGCACCAAATAAAAGGAGATTGCCATAGTCAATACGAGAGAGGACTAAAGCTCTGACAACATGATGGAGAGTATCCTTATCAAGGTACCGTTTGATTCTCCTTATGTTACGCAATTGAAAATTTATTGATTGGCAGAGGCTAGAAACCTGCTTGCTCATTGTCATATGAGAATCAAATTTTATTCCTAAATTGCGGACAGAATCAGTAGGGTCAATCGATGTATCACCCATATGCAAAGATATCTTTGGCAGTTTCTTAACTCCCCCTTAAGGTTTTGGGGAGTACCAAGCACAATGAACTCGGTTTTATTTTCATTGAGCTTAAGGCTTTTAGCTTGTTAGAAGTCATCCAGTTTTGAACATCAGTAATACACAGCTGCAGTTTAACTATGACTATATTATTAGACCCGACGCTGTAGGCCTACTCCTTTTTGTCAAAATTTTGAACCATCGGTCCGATGATGTCAAAATTTCGAAAAAGGAGTATCACTGATACCCGGCGCTGTAGGGGCCTACTGATAGCACTATCACTCAGACAGTAGGCCCCTACAGCACCCGGGTCTACATGCATAGAGAAAGGCCCAGAGATGCATGGAGGAAGGAAATACATGTATTTCCTTCCTCCATGGTCTTTGATGAGTGACTAATTGCTTCCAGACAAACGACTCTGTCTGAGAAGCAGAAGTAAAACTAAATAAAACACAACAAAATAACAATAACAATAGTTGTTCGACTGATGCCCAACCAAATAAATAGTACATAAAGACAGCAGGAGATAGACCCCTGACAATTGTCTTCTGAAATCTGAGTGTCATGTTGTCAGCCCTCTTGTGGGGCGGACGATCGAGGATACATGTAGCTACTGTACCTGCTGGGCTCTTCGATGGTAACGTAGAAACAAAATTATTGGCAAAATTACCGAGTGATAGTGCCACTTTATCTACTTAATTTAGGTCAAATACATGTCCGGAAAGGTCGACAGATGTAGACAGCCAACAGCGGCGTGAAGTTGATTCCTTACTTACTCATATAATTAATGCACAAAGTGACAAATAAATACAGCTGCCGCTCTCTACTCTACTCTGTGAATGTGGATACGCGCGCGCACAGGTACGGTGATTCCATCACAATTTTTTGTGTACACTTTACTCACGATCACGTTACTAGAACTAGACTTGTTTAGTAGTCCTGAGAACATTCTGTGCGGGAAAATAAAAAGGACGCCTTGACCATAGAGATGCCTTGACCGACCGTTGAACGCCGGTGTGGCCGGCAGGAGATTCTGAGATTCTGTCCCCCATCGGCGAACTGTGTACAAACTTCTTTTGATTAGCGCCCTCTTTTGAATCATCCTCCTCCAGCCCATGTTAATTTCCCGTATGGGACAGAATCTCCGGGGGACATTTATTTCCCTGAGACACCGGGCTGGAAAATGTATAGGGGGTCCAACCTTCACAAAACTATCATTCTTAGCCCGGTAATTGGGCTTTCAGTATTTTTTAATTAATTTTATTTAATTAATATTACGTGCGTATTATAACTAAATACAACATTTGACTGCCCTTTTCAAAATGATGTTTGACGCCTTGGACCACCATCAGGCACCACACTATGTCAGAAGATGTATAAAAGGGGTTCCAACCTTCACAAAATTATTATGCTTAGCCCGGTCATGGGGGTTCCAGTATTTTTTAATTAATTTTATTTAATTAACATTCCTTCCTTATTCGCTCCAATTATATCCATTATTTTGACGGCCCTTTTAATTGTGTTTGACGCCTTGGACCAGTAGGCACCATGTCAGAAGATGTACGGAGGTTGCAATCTTCACCAATTTTTATATTATGCTTAGCCTGTTCATGGGGGGGGGGGGGGCTGGCTCCAGTATTTGTTTATTAATTTTATTTAAATAATATTGCATACATACAATAAATACACAATGTTGATTGCTCCTTTACATTATGTTTGACGCCTTGGACTAGGCACCACTATTTCAGAAGATGTAAAGGGGGTTTCAACCTTCAGAGTATTATTATGCTTAGCCCGGTCATGGAGGTTCCAGTATTTTTTGATTAATTTTAATTAATTAACATTACGTACGTACATTGCGCTATAATTACATACAATATTTTGACTGACACTTTAATTGATGTTTGACGCCTTGGACCAGGCACCACTATGTCAGAAGATGTAAAGGAGCTAAGTTCCAACCTTAACTAAATTATTATGCTTAGCCCGATCATGGGGGTTCAAGTATTTTTTAAATAATTTTATTTAATTAACATAATCGTGCGTATATGCTCTACATTTTATATCCAACATTTTGACTGCACCTTTAATGATGTTGACGCCTTGGACCAGGCACCACTAGGTCAGAAGATGTAAAGGGGGTTCCAACTTTCACAGTGTTATGATGCTTATAGCCCGGTCATGGGGGTTCCGTTATTTGTTATTATTATTTTTTACAAATTAACATTACGTTCGTATTACAATGCGCTATAGGCCTATAGTTACAACATTATGACTGCTCCTTTAAATTATGTTTGACGCCTTGGACCAGGCACAGAAGATGTAAAAGAGGTTCCAAACCTTTACAAAATTATTATGCTTAGCCCCGTCATGGGGGTTCCAGTCTTTTTAAATTAATTTTATTTAATTAACATTACTTGTGTATTACAATGCGCTATTATAATCACAACATTTTGACTGCACTTTTAAATGATGTTTGACGCCTTGTTTGAACAATATTCTAAAAAAGAGGTGGTTTAAAATTGTTGGTGTAAAACAATCCCAAAATTATTCACCCATCCAGCACCTTCGTGATGAGTGCATCCAGTTAATAATTAAGCATAAAAAGGGGACCACATTAAATTCGCCACTTCCAGCACTCTTAAAAAATAAACACTTTTGCTTACCGTATACCCAACGGGGGTTCCAACCTTCAAAGTATTATTATGCTTAGCCCGTCATGGGGGTTCCAGTCTTTTTAAATTAATTGTATTTAATTAGCATTAGGCCTATTACAAATGCGCTATTATAATTACAATATTTTGACTGCACCTTTAAATTATGAAGCCTTGAACAATTATTCTAAAAAAGAGCAGGATTAAAACATTTGGTGTAAAAGAATCTCAGAATTATTCACCCATCCAGGACTTTCGTGATGAGTGCATCCAGTTAATAAAGCATACAAAGGGGACCACATTATTAAATTCGCCACTTCCAGCACTCCTAAAAAATAAAAAACTTTTGCTTACCGTACAATACTAGTCCCAACTAGGCTGCTCACTTTTCAAACTTCAAACCAGCACGCCCGGTGGCCGTGCGTACAGAGATAGATGATCGAGCTTGGACAAATCTATGTCAAGGCCAAAGCCGACAATTTTTTCAAGCCAACCCAACCGACCGGGAACAGCGGATAGAACGGGTTTGGAGAAATCAAGCAATGGTGGCGGAATGTTCAAGTGAAATAACGGGCATAAAGTTCAGACAAAACATCACTGTGTTTACATTGGCTAACGTCTATGCAGTGTTACACACTGCATGATGATCGTTTTAGTCATGTCATAGTTATAATCTACAGTGAGTAAACAACACTGCTCTTCATATTCAATAGTGGGAACATCATCATTGTCCATGGCGAAACTTTCAACCTTTGATCACTTCTCATAAAACGCATGCCCATTTTGGTTCGATTTTAGTATTCAGTATTGAGTAATGTTCAGTTTATTTCGTTGGGCCATTAATAAATGCTTCACAATAGACCCACATGACTGTAATTGTAAATTATCCATCAGTTCCAGGCTACTAGATAGCGGCACCGGCGTTGGGCGAGATCTTTTTCCTACGAACGTTTTGTCCCCCCATACGGCGAACTGTGTACAAACTTCTTTTGATATCGCCCTCTTTTAAATTATCCTTGTCCAGCCCATGTAAATTTCCCGTGTGGGGACAAAAGTTCGTGGGAAGAAAAAAAAGTGCCGGGGGGGGGGGAAATAGTTCCAGAGTTAAACGGCTCCTAAAAGAAATCATCTAGTTTTATGATTTCTTTTTATAAAAACCATCAAACAATTATTGTCTAGGATTCCACTTCACTAAACTATGTAAACATAAATAGTTCCAGTAGAGTTAAAGGTATTGTACACTTTTGGTAACAGCTCAAAATCAGTGTCCACATTTTGTGTGATCCAACATATGCATGAACAAACAAACCTGTGAAAGTTTGAGCTCAATTGTTCATCGAAATCACGAGAAAATAGTGAAAAGAGATCTTATGTGTTTTCTGTTTTTTCAAAATGTCGCGCATGATAAAAACTATTGTTTTACTCATTTCTCAGAAACGATAGCATTTTAGGCAGAAATATTTTAAGGAACCCTTTCAACCATTACTTACTTTAAATCATGTAAGTTGTGTGTGAATCTGTGAACATTTGTGTTTTTCGATCTTACCAATAGTGTACATGAGCCTTTAAACGGCTCCTAATAAAAGAAATCATCAAGTTTTATGATTTCTTTTTATAAAAACCATCTAACAATTATTGTCTAGGATTCCACTTCACTAAACTACGTAAATATAAACCGGTATGCTCCTTTAAATTTGCATACATTTCCTTTGCTTTTAAATCACGAACGAGCCTAACATAAACGCCTGTCTAGTTTGCCGGATGGTTAATATACAGAGGTGGTCAGCGCTGAGGTCAAATAATCCGGTCTCTTTTGAAGAAAATGGA
Organism: Plazaster borealis; assembly: GCA_021014325.1. Classification (NCBI taxonomy): domain Eukaryota; kingdom Metazoa; phylum Echinodermata; class Asteroidea; order Forcipulatida; family Labidiasteridae; genus Plazaster; species Plazaster borealis. Next base: position 8,336,668 of record CM037460.1, on the reverse strand, counting down.
TCACCCGCTTTTAGAAAAAACTTCCGACTTTTGCTGCGCACGCACGGCAAGTTTCATCCTACCAGTCTCGTTTCGTGTCATTCCCAATCAAACAAACTAATTCGCCATACTTTTGACGTCGTGAGGGCATGTTGACCAATTTCACATGATGAAAAACAAGTAAACAAACGGTGTTTTTTCACTGTTGTTGTTATTATAATAACCACACATTATATTTATGTATTTCGTCATTGATGCAAGAAAACTACGTACAGGCAATTAAAATAAGATGAAACTGTTATTGTGATGCAAGACATTCCCTCATGAAAGTGCCCCCAGGCCATGCGGTCAAACATTTGGTCAATTGAGAAAATTGCATTTTATAATAGACTGTGCAGGGGTCGATTTCACAAAACTCTTCCTAACTTAGGACTAGTCCTAGGCAATGCTAAGAGATAGGACTAGTCTTAAGTTAAGACCAGTTACTGGTCCTAACTTCAGATAAGACTAGTCTTATCTCTTTGTGAAATCGGCACACTAACTGAGAAAAAAACCACCCCAAAACAAACACCAGAAGATTTAATGAAGACAGCACCACTTCTTGTCCTTGTAATTATTAAAGCTGTTTTAATAAGTCAAATAGGCAGACAATTATACAGGTCTTAAATATACAGGATATGTAAAGTGTTTTATCAAAAATGGAATCAAAATCCGAGATTAAACACTGAACAAACAAAAAAGTAAGAACAAAATTACCACAAACAAAAATTACCTGCCAGAGAAAGAACTCTTACCTGGGCCATTTAATAATACAACAAAAAAACCCGATTGTATACAGATTAATATGCCAACTTCGATGTAAAATGTTATTACAAAAGCTGTAATAATTTAGAAGTCCATAATCCTGTCAGGAAATGAATGAATAATCATTGTGTACTACACACAAAGTGCAAAAAAACTTGCAACTGTGTTGTTACAAAAAGGCTTTACTATAGTCATGCTTTAAGCTCTTTTACATCATTAGAGACTCCAAAATGACCTCTATATAAATATATTGCCGGTTCAGACACTAAAAACCTTTCGTGTTTTTTTTATTATGTCAGAATGACCAAAAAAGAAAAAAAAGCTAATGTAAAGAAATGTTTGAATCACCTAAAGGCTTAACTTTCGGAGAGAAATAGGTGTAAAACCACAGTCAAAACTGTACATGGCGGCCAATCCAAATGTAACTGGCCATAATTTACTCTGAAATTCAACTTGTGCACTTTGTACTTGTACAACAGAAGTACTGGCAACACACTTGGTAAAAGTAGGTATGACCGTAGCACCATTTTGGGAAAAAACACCTTGGCAAATACTAAAAAACAAACAAGACAGTATAACGTTTTGAGCCCACAAGTCGATCTCTCTTCCAATTCTTCAAATGAAGTTTTGAACTGTTAACTTACTTCAATAAATTTGAAATCTGTACACATGTGAATATTATAAAGTGGCACTATCTGAACATTGGAATCTTAATCCATGTCCTGTACATTTTACCTCCAATATCTTGTGCTCCCCTCCAAAACTTGAATTCAATTTTAAAAAAAGGTTTTTAATCAAACAAAAGGATCATATCAAATAAAAAAATACCTTTTTTATGCAACTGCTTTTGAAAACATATAAAAGGGCAAGAGTGCATTAACAAAATAGAACCAGCAAATGCCATGTTGTCGTATCTAGTGAAAGGTCAACGTTTTCATTATGAAAATGATGAACGTTACGATTCTGACAAAGAGAAGAAAACAAGTTACTTGGAATGTGTTAAACAAACCAAGGCCAAATTCACAGAGAACACAACAAAGAAACTTTGAGGGTCCAATTTCATAGAGCTGCTTTTAACAATTTTCTGCTAAGCGAAAATAGGCAAGGGACCAGTCACAGATTGTACATATGACAAGGTATTTTAGCTGGTAACGTTATAATGGTGAGCATAATCTATGATGTGCTTAGCTACCTTTTGTGCTTAAGCAGCTCTATGGAATTGATCCCTGTTCTACACAATGCCTGCTACCAGCAAAAAATTGTATTTGGTTTGTAACAATTGTGAACAGTTTCCCTGCAAATATTGCCTTTAGGCATGTAAAGCAACAATGTCTTTAGAATGACTCTGTCAAATTGGTGGAAAGCTCAAAATTCTGTGGACTGATTAACCTTCGGTCATGACAGGTTCACCCCAATTCAGTTATTACGTCAATACAAGGCATATGATGCTAACTCATCAAGTAAATATCACAATCACCTCTGGACTGCTCGAATCGTTAAACTCTGAAGGTCAGGCTCACAAACTTTTAAAATGGGTTTGTCTGGTGTCGCCTACAATGTGAACTTCCAACAAAAGAGTGACTGCAAAATCGGTTTGGTCAGAGCTGTTGATACACAGAACATCTCAAACAGAGATCAAGGTGTAGGTTGGGGTCAGCAACTGAGTAGAATTCCAGAGAACGTGACCTCTGCATCTTGATTATTGTGTTTGTATGGGTGATGAGCCTGAAAAATAGGCTACATTAAATATGCCTACTCGGTGGTTCATATCAAGCAATATGAGGAAAAAATCAAAGATCAAAAACATTCTAAACTTTTGGTACAGATCAACTTGGGCGAATAATGGATTGGCCACTCTAGCAGGGTCACTCAAGTTGTCGTCTACTATGAGTTCCCAAAGCAGCAGCCATGTAAGGCGCTATGCCAAATTTATTCAGCCTTATTTGTAGTCTTGAAAAAAACACGACACTTGGAAATACAGCAAACTTACAAACTATTATATGGTTAAAGGTAGGGTAATACTTTGGTGTATACTCCAAAAATTAATGATCATAAAAACTTTCTTGGTGAGAAGCACTGCAGCTGTTGATAGTACAGACTATTTTAAAATAGTATTCCCTTCAAAGTAGTATGGTTTGGATATTTTTTCACCCAAAACATTTGTATCTGAGAAATGATTAATGCAGATTTCCGAAAGGTTGGTGTCTGTTCGCCAAAGCTGTGGCAAGAGATGCGGTTGGTACATACTCTCACCTCGTGGATGGATTTCACATTTGTTTTTCAGCTGAAACTTTCACATGTGACCTTTATTGTATCTTTTTTTAAAGTGTTGCCAATAAATTAGCATTACGGTGACACAAACCAATCTATGACTCTACCTTTAAGCTCACAGAATATTTAATACCTAAACTATCCTGATGGCGGTATACTTTTATCCCGATTAGAACCTTCGTCTCCTTGAGGATATAAATGGTCCCCAGATCGGGATAACTTTGCAGTGACAACTTTGAGAAAACCTGTCTGAAGAATTGTGAAGACTGTGCGTTACTTCTTTTTCAACGGTGTTTTCCAGCTGGTGTAGAACAATAAGAAAATGTCGACGAACAGACACTAGTAGAGCAGATGAATTCCATAGGTGTCTTGAGCTAAACTTTGGTTTAACTTCACACTGGCTTCTCCGTCACAAAAGGAAAGTCTCGCAAGTAAACAACGGCTGCAAAATAGGCAAGCCTCCAAAAAGAAGAAGCAAGTCGTTTTAACGTTTTCAGAAGAGTTTATCATCAGATAGTCCCAGACGTCCCATTTCAGGTACAATCCGTGTCTTCTTGTATTTGCTTTTTCATTTAACGTCGTCCACCAAGACACCTTAAATGTTCAAAAAAAAAAATCCAACTTTAAATACATCTATACATTGTGTGGATATAGCCCCGTCTTGTACAGCTGCACAGCGGCAGTACTTTGTGCTATATTACTAAAATTTGTGTTATTGATTGAAAAGGTGCAGTCACTCCTTTCCAAGAATAGCAGATGGATGGGATCAATCACCAAAGTGCCTCCCCCGGGCTGTTGACGGTGCTTGGATCACTCCAGTACCTCCCCGGCCTCGCGGTTCATTGCCGGTGCTTGCCCCTTCTGTGACATGCAGCTTCTGGCAACAGATTCAAACAATCTGCAAAACAAAAACATTGAAATGAAAGAGTTAAAAAGAAACCTTTTTTTTACGGTAATCCTTTAAAGGGTCTGTATACGTTTGGTTAATGACTCTGAAAATTAATTGCAATAAAAACTTACTTGGTAAGAAGTACAGCAGCTTTGGATAGTATACATGCATTTTGAGAAACTTTTCACTTAGAAGTACTGCATTTATGGAAAAATATATCACTTTTTATCCCCAAAAATTTGAATCTGAGAAGTGTGACTGACAGTTACGTTTCTCAGATTGTGTATTCCAATTGCAGATTATTCTTCCTGCGTGGACATAACCGCGCCAGATTTTTGGCGATATCTAAAAAATGCCAACACCTTTTGAAATGAAATTTTCACAGGTTAGTTTTATGGTATATATCTACAACAATATAGGATTGAAACAAACGGTGGGTTCCAATTACCAAACATATACAATCCCTTTAAAGAACAGCTTGAACGAAAACTGGAACAAGAGATCTTTGCTGTAAATTATTTATTGAGTGTTCAATCAATATGGATATTGACTTCAAGTATAAAAAACAACAACTTATAACTAAAAATTTTGAACACCCTTCTCTGAAGTTGTTTTCCGTAATATTTCCAAAAGCCCAGTGATGTCATCAGTAACATGATGTGGGAGTTCTGTTTTGTATAGCTACTTTGTTGCGATACAAAGCATCATCCCATACATGACTTTATAGTATTGACAGTTTGATGGGAGCCGTCAACGGCAGAAGTGTACGTAGTTTTCCCAAAACCATTGGGGCCGAAATTATTTATAGAAAGTTACAGAGTGCTCAAATAAAACAAAACAAAAAAACACACACACAAAAACCACACTAGATGTTGTGTGTCTGTTTGATAAGCAGAACACTGGGCTTTTCCGACTTTTGTTTACATTCAGCTATAAAATGTGACATAATCTCAATTTTCACCTATAACACGTCTCTGTGTATGGACATACAAGATTCAACTCAATCAGACTTATACGCAAGGGATTACATTAAAGGCACTGAACACGTTTGGAAATTGTCAAAGACCAGTGTTCTCACTTGGTGTATCCCAACAAATGCTTAAAATAACAAGCCCGTGAAAATTTGGGCTCAATTGGTCATCGAAGTTGCAAGAAAATGATAAAAGAAAAAACACCCTTGTTGTACAATTGTGTGCTTTCAGATAGGAATAAAAACTTCTTGCAAGAAGTTTTTATTATATTAGTGAGAAATTACCTCTTTCTCAAAAACTACGTTACTTCAGAGGGAGTCGTTTCCTACAATGTTTTATACTATCAACAGCTCTCCGTTGCTTGTTACCAAGTAAGTTTTTATGCTAATATTTTTTTTGAGTCATTACCAAACGTGTACGATACCTTTAAGAGACCAGACCAAACAATCAGAGATGAAACAAAAGTGACAGATATCACAAAATATGTCAACAAAATGAAATGGAAATGGGCAGGACACGTAGTAAGGATGACAGCCAACAGATGGACAATAAGAACCACAGAATGGCAACCCAGAGTAGGAAAAAGATCCAGAAGCAGACCAAAGAAAGACGGAGGGATGGCATAGTGAAGATCGCCGGGAACACCTGGACCAGAACGGCTAAGGAAAGAACAACATGGTAGAGTCTGTCAGAGGGCTACAACCTGCAGTGGATGGACGATGCCTAGGTAAAAGTTACTCACTTCTCAATCTCCGGAGCACAGTGGACAAACTCATGATTCCAAAACTTGAAGCTGGGATTCCTGATGAGGTCGATGAAGGTGATGAGAAGGCCCCAGGGGTGTGGTCTATTTACGATCAATCTCTCCAGCAGAACCCTAAATGTAAATTAAACTAGATTATAATATAATCCTTCAATTTTTAAATACAAATATAATCCTTCCAGTACAAATACAATCCTTCAAATACAAATATGACCATTCGAATAATAATCTTATAAATACCAAGGCTTCACAATTTATTTGAAGCCTACTTTATTTGAATAGATGTTAAATTTGCATCAGGGATAAAGAATAATTATTTGTGCTTTATGCTAATGTGTGTTAGTATGATCAGTACTTTCCCAGAACCCTGTGAATTTGTTGTAATCCATTGGTATATTACTTGGGTGGGATTCAAACCCACAACCTTTGCCATGCTAGAGCTTGCCCGGTAGCTAAAGGCAGTTTAAATCCAACATTTTAGCAGCGGGTACCGCAAAGATTTAAATGGATGTTAAATTTGCATTGTGGATACAGAATATAATACGATTTCAATACAGCTAAAAATCGTTGCGGTGACTGATTTTAACATGTGAAATAAAATAAAAATGAATACAAATCATAATTAACGTAGCATGTCATGGCCGAGCAGCCTCAAGTTCTGATTGCCTAGTCATCGTAGTGTGTTATCGAATCACGCTCTCACAACACTCGTGTCCTTGAGCAAGACATTTTAACCATAATTGCTTCTCTCTACCCTGGTGTATGGATGGGAACCTACGAGGGATGAGACGGTATTATGTTGGATTAACCCCTTAGGGCTAATATAGGCAGCTCGACGTTGTATGCTACCCATCCAGGGAGTTGAGAAAGTTTGAAGAATGGTCCAAGTACATGTATGCCTAATAAACAGGGATAATATTGTTGTAAAGAGCCTTGATCTATTTACTGGGATATAGGCGCTATATGAGGCGCTATATTTAAACCGGTCACTAGCGACCGGACAGCGCATGAAAGAGTATATAAGAAGCTCACCTTGTTATTTGTTCCTGCATTGCCTCCGTGTTGGCCTCAGCAAAGAGATACAGAAGCGTGCAGCTGAAGTAGTGTGTGTGACTGTTCGGGTACCGTAGCTGGTTAGCAATTGCATTCAGGAAAAGATACCGACCTATAAATGAACAAATAATACAAAACAAATGACGCCTAGTGTGTCTCTATATAAAAACCATAAAACCAAGGTATCTGTTGAATCCATTGTTCCCTCTTGACGCCACACAGTGTTAAGGGACCTTGTCGAAATTAGTCCAGGACAACCAGCAGATAAGTACCGTCCAGGACTACGTTTTTTTACCTGCTGTTAATTGACCTTGTTAGAAATTAGGCGTCGGAGAAACCATGGGAGAAGTTCACAGTGCCTGGGGGTCACATTTGTTAACAAACTGCAGAGACTTAGATTGCTATCTACTTGAAAACAAGCAGGGGTTCTCTACATGGCTCACTATAATCAACAATCTCTTCACATCTTACATGTAGTTAAATCATGGAGGTAGAATAACCTCCAAACCTTCCAGATCACTCCAAAACGGCAACTTTGTTTATACTTCATTTAATCAGCCAGTCAAACCACAGAGGGCTCATTGGGGGGGAATCGGAGAACTGTGTGCCTTTCAGTGAATGAAACCATGTCTGTCATAGAAATACAGTCCGACGGAAATCCGCCGAAAAATTGACTTCGGAGAATTGTTATCCGACTACCTGTCTTGGATTATTTTTTTACATGACCAAGTTGGCCATCCTTACAGGCAATGAAAAATAATGTTTAGAATGTTATGAATAAATTCCACCTGATTCAATGCATGATTGGTCGGTGGACCATTTGGCTGCAAAGATAATATTAGAAAGTTTGACGCAGCTCAAAGCCAAAACCCAAGTTGCCCGTAAAGATAGTGTATAGCGGCAACTATCTATGTGGTGGCGTCAGCTGATGGGTTGGAAACCTGGCAAGTGATGGTAATTGTGTTCCTAACCCTGATGCTTAATTGAAGTAGTTTTGTCCATCACACTGGAAAATCTGTAAACACTGAGGCCGGAAATCCACGTGTTTGTCACGCATTGTGCGTAGTACGCATTGTGCGTAGTACACATTGTGTGTAGAGCACATTGCATCAAAATGAAAATATACGAAAGCAACGCAAATAATTCCGTGTATTCTTATTGCATACTGCTTTATCCTCGATAATGAGTTGCATTGCTTGGCATGTATTTTCATTTCAAGGGATTGCGCACTACACATCAGGCACAGTACACACTGATTACGATTTACAGCCTTACCCTTTCTCCCTAGGACAACTTGCCCAAAGGCAACCTCAAACCTCAACTATCCTCCACTATATGGTCACTCACCACCAACCTTTTTGGGATTGGATAAGATTGGTTTGCCTGGCCAAGTGAGTAGCAATCGCTATTTTGGCCTTCAGTCCTCAATTCTCCACAATCAGACAACTTCCTGAAGAGGATTTTGCAGGATTTGGGTCTAATTCAGCAAGAGAAAATAAGTAGTTACCCAAGTGTCTTTGGTAGGCACTTGCTGCTGCCATGGATAGGTAACCATTTCTGCCTAAACTTGACTAAAACTAGTATTGTATCTGAACCTCAATAATTAATAACATCTACACTGAACGCATTACGAAGTAAACTTCCCACAATTCACTCACCTTCTGTATCCAGATCCACCACCAGATTCTGGAAGATGTCCATGTGTGAGGAATGCGTTATGGTGCTCATTGAGGGCGTGCTTCCCTTGCTGTGGATGTACGCAATTGCCTGAGACCCGACGTACAGCACCAGCGCGTTCATGAGGGCGGTGTTGTACCGCTGGCCGGGCTCTTGGGAGACCTGCAAGTGGCTACGTAGCTCAGAGAGGAACGTGACCGGACTCCGAGTCTTCAGGTAGGAGTCCAGGTCCTTGGGGGAATGAGAGAAAAGACTTTGGTCAAATTTGGTATCCTAGAAGATCATAAAATTGGTGACACGATAAAAACTTGTTAAAAACGATTAAGCAGTTTACACAGTTATGAGAAAACTGTTTGATGATGCATGAGCCATAAAAGAAGAAGATAATCCAAATTAGAATTGTCTACACTTTGTTCCGAGTCAAAAATCGAGCCTTTTCTACTGTCGCACCAATGCTATGGAATAACAACCCCCCTTGTCATTCGTAACGCTACCTCACTAACTGAATTTAAGCGTCTCCTCAAAATGCACCTTTTTAAACACCCAACTGGGTAATATTCAACATTTTTCTTAGGTGTAGAAATTGTTGTTGCTTTTTTTTTTACACATAGAATCATGGTATATGTTTGATTTTGCATCTTTTTTAATGAAAAGGGCTCAGAGGCCTTAAGGCAATGGGCTATACTAAGTGTTTTATTATTATTCTTATTATTCGTACCTTCTTGAAGGTCGCTGGTTGAATCATGGCAGAGAAGTTTGTCATGATGCGTGGCGGCTGGGTGATATCCGACAGCATGTCCACCTTCAGGTTGGGGGTGAATGGGTCCGGCAGCCGCATGTTGCGCGGGAAGGCGCTCAGAATCAGGTTGCGCATCTGGATGCAGTTAGGAGGGATGACGTCGCAGAAGCCGTAGTGGTAGTCGCACAAGAACTCCGGGAAGTCGTGCAGGAGAACCAGGAGAACACGCAAACACCCCTGAGGTAAACAGAAATTGTTCAATAAAAACAATATAACGTATTGAACCTTTACAGACCACTCATATCTGTGTAATCATCACCATACGCTCAGACATGGTTTTGTTGTTGATTTTTTAAAACTATTTATTCTTGTAAAAGTGTCTGTAAAAAATACTATATAGCAGAATCTTGGAGTTGTTTTTAGAAACATAGATACTATGTTAACATGAGAAACATTGGAAAATGTCAAGTCAGGTCATAACCTTTACTTTGACCTTTTTAGTTGATTTGAAGCATAGAGAAAGGACCGGTGGAAGTAGATCAGATCATAGAGAAAGGACATTTCTCTATGATCAGATCTTGCAGCCGTTTGCGGCCGCTATGGGCATTTTGGTACAAGCTGTTTTTGTGGCCACTGTGGTCTCTAAAGTTAAATAGAGAAAGTATTTTTCTAAAACTTTTAGTATTACTCCACCTTGGGCCTATTTCAAGGAGCAGTCAATACCTGGGAAATAAAATCCAAAGAAATTCTCAACTCCACAGCCACCTTGTGGTGTCATTTTACACCTTCTAGAATTTTCCTGATAAAGAGACCCACACATGTTTAAAATATGGGTTCCTATAACTTTCTGAAACCAAGTTAAATGCACAGTTCACTAGACTGGTTGGCTACTTTACAAAATGCTTAAGCGCAAGGTCTGTACACTTACCTTGTACAGCAATGCGGTGTACTTGGGCAGCTCAGCATTTCGTAGGAAAGGAGCCAGAAATTTGAAGAGATCAATCAGGAGCTGGGCATACATTGGCCATCCTTGCTGTAACGGGTGGATTCAACAGAGACAATCTGAATTATTTTTGTTACTATTATTATGTTTAAAGGCACTGAACACGTTTGGAAATTGTCAAAGACCAGTGTTCTCACTTGGTGTATCCCAACATATGCATAAAATAACAAGCCTGTGAAAATTTGGGCTCAATTGGACATCGAAGTTGCAAGAAAATGATGAAAGAAAAAACACCCTTGTTGTACAAATTTGTGTGCTTTCAGATAGGAATAAAAACTTCTTGCAAGAAGTTTTGATTATTTTAGTGAGAAATTAACTCTTTCTCAAAAACTACGTTACTTCAGAGGGAGTCGTTTCCTACAGTGTTTTATACTATCAACAGCTCTCCGTTGCTTGTTACCAAGTAAGTTTTTATGCTAATATTTGTTTTGAGTCATTACCAAACGTGTACGATACCTTTAATGGTTTATAATAAACAAAAAAAAGTCATTGCTTCAATGCTGATAGCGGCGAAACTACACACAGTTACAGGAACAGTGTCCTCAGCACTAGAGAAGTAGACCAAAGAGCAGGATTTCTTTATATGTGGGAAAAAATAATCCAGGCTGACTTAAAATAATCTGAATCCCTGTCTTACCTTCTGTTGTGGTAACATGGCCAGCATCCTTGCAATAAAGATCCGATGAGAGATGAGCTCCAGCCAGGAGTACACAAATCCTGGGGCTTTGGAAGGCCTCAACACATGTAAGGCGTTGCTAAAATACACAAGAGGGAAAGACAAAATTGACATCAATTGTTTAAGAACTTTCAGGAAATTTCTCGGAGAGAGCATAAATCAGGGCCTTCACTAAAAACCTCAGCTTGGGCCACTGTCATCAATTTTGGAGGGTAATAAATGTTGGTGCTATCCCATCCAGTGACGCTGTATCTGTTGAATTTCCGTTACTTTGAAAACTGTATTTGTGATAATACAGATCCAAATATGGTAACTGTGCTGGACTATTTCCACTTGTGTTATTTTAACGGGGAAGTGGTTGGGAAGTAGTTCAACCGAAGTGTTTTGACCTTTTTTGACCTTGTCTGTACTGAGTCCAGGCTTTGATAATGCTTGGGTTCAATCAGCACATGCTTACAAAGTTTGACTTCAAAATAGTGGACAAGAGGAAATGGAAAGGGTTGCTGAAAACATTATCACACATGTTTGGATCAGAAACTAAACCCTTTTCTTTTTCAAGATTCACATCTGCAATTCAAAAAGAACGGATTCATCGGAACAGTTTTCTACAGACCCATAGCTAATTTTGTCGAAAAAATTATTCATAGAGTATGGTGAATGGCTACATTAGGGCTTGAAATTAACACTATACTGCAGGTCTGATGCCAGTGTTTTTAGTGTCGTAAACTTACAACCAGACAAGTCAAGCGGTCTTGTGTATGCAAAGACTAATACCTCATCTCATGTTTAATTTTTAAAAATATGTTTACTTTGAGTCCGATAATTATATTTCAATTCTGTTGAGTATGAAAGTTTTAACCCTAAGACAAATGAGATCAATATTCTCTTTGTGCTTCAAAATAAAGACAGTTTAATTTTGACACTGTGTAGCTAGGTTTTTTTTCTTTGTCATTTGATTCTAGTCTTGTGACAAATTTTCTGGTCCAGTAAAAGTGTTGAGCTACAAGCCCTGCAGTCTTATTAATAATAATAACAACAAGTTCTTATATAGCGCATTTTACAATAAACGTCTCAATGCGCTTTACATTAGTGCCCTGGTCATTGGGCCAATAACATTCCTTTAATCTTGCTCAGCTCCCTGGGGAGTATACAGCCCTGGGCAACCATTTATATCCCACGGTGAAGAAAAGCAATTATAGTTAAGTGTCTTGCTCAAGGACACAAGTGCCATGACCGGGATTCGAACCCACAACCTGATAACTAACCACCAGAACTTGAATTTGATGCTCTTAACCGCTCGGCCACGACACCCTTGGTTCCCCTTCCCAAATTCAAGCCCTGTACAATAAAGCAGTGATGAGGTGAAGGCTTACCAGAAGGCGGTCATGATCTGGTAGTTGATGGCTTCCAGTATCTGCTCCGGGGCGTTGAGCTCCAGGAGGAGCATATTGAAGATGCGGTGATACGGCAACTGCTGGAACTCTGTATGGCGTACCTCATGGTCCTGAAGGAGTACCCCAGCCACGATGCCAAGGACCTACACAAAGACACATGTGGAGAAGCAGATATGGGTATTAGTCAAATTCCAAAAAGTGCAAATTTTTTATGCATACATTTAAAGATTCTTCTCCAAAATAGTTCAAGGGAGTTTGTTTTTTTGATAAATTTTGGTTTTAATTTAATTTTTCAATAATGTCATTTTTTTTTCTTCTTTTTTCAATAGATGTTAATTTTGCATCAGGGATAAAGAATATAATTTGTTTTTTACCCTTACACCCAAATTCAATTTTTGTTTACCGCACATCAATGTGTGTTAAGCACTGTATACTTGATACTTTCCCAGTCCTATGGTCTTTTCCGAGTAATAAACAAAAAACACAGGCTATACAACTATAACATGTTAGAAAAGAACAAAAATGCGAATTCAATTTTTGAATCCAAAAAGTGGACTAAACCATTGCCACTCCTACGTTACCTTGTTCAGCAAATTGATCTTAGTGACTGCATTACTAGCGTCTCCAGAGTGTTTCACAAGGAGTGCGATCAGGCGGACGAAGGCGTCCAGGGTGTGGAAACACTTGGCCCTGGTCAGCGTCGGAGTGTGGGCCTGCTCAGAGAGCGCCCTGTAGCAAAGGTCCACGCACAGCTCCGTGCAGATGCGGAAGAAACGGGTGATGAGGTCATCTGTCTTGAGGATTCCCTGCTGGTGCATCTGATTGGGTAAGAGCAGGTAACAGGTTTGAGTTTGGGCCAATCAGATGCTGGGAAAGAACCTTACGTTGGTAAAATGTATGTTTAATATGAAGATTCTTGAACATTCCCTGCTAGTGCATCTGATTGGGTAAGAGCAGGTAACAGAGTTTGAGTTTGGGCCAATCAGATGCTGGGAAAGACCCTTACATTAGTAAATTGTACGTTTAGTATGAGGATTCTTGAATATTCCATGCTGGTGCCTCTGATTGGGTAAGAGCCGATAACAGAGTTTGCGTTTGGGCCAATCAGATGCTGGGAAAGACCCTTGCGTTGGTAAAATGTATGTTTAGTATGAGGATTCTTGAACATTCCCTGCTAGTGCATCTGATTGGGTAAGAGCAGGTAACAGAGTTTGAGTTTGGGCCAATCAGATGCTGGGAAAGAACCTTACATTGGTAACACATAAGTTTTCTTAATTTGGAGCGGTCTATGTTTTTAACATTTCTCTCAATTTAAACTTTGTGAGCAGAGTGGTCTTCTTCATCGGTTATTCTTAAAGTTGCCACATACCCTTGCTTCTAAAAATAAATCCTCGACCAAAATGGATCCAACAAATTAACAGCAAGAGAAGCAGAACGATCCCTAGTCTGCCACAGTAAATATTTTCAAAGATGTACAGAGAATATTGGGGTAGAAAAATTATTCCTCTTTGGAAGATAAGGCCGTGTTCGAATTGGCGACTACAGCTACGGCTGTGGTTGGATTGCTGCGATATCATGCGTTAAAGAATAGGACGTCCTTAGCAACACCCTTAGCAACAGTCGTAGCTGTAGCCGTAGCCGCCAATTTGGATTTCGAGAAAAAATCTGAAAATCTTGAGAACCACGGACAGTCTCTCTTTACCTGGTTTACAAACGCAGAGAATGCCTTGGTACTGTCCTTGCCGCTGGCCGGTGAGTGATACATGCTGACCCATTCCCGCAGAAGGTACTCCGTCTTCTCACGCAAGCCTGGTGGGTCGTCAAACTCCCTGGCCTGTGAGATGCCTGAATGCATCATGGAGGTGGGGCCTCCGGGGGCCTTGTCCAGGAAGGCGGGGTCGTGGTTCTGACGGACGACCTCAATCAAGTGTTGCAGACTGTGGATGGGACACATAACATAACAGATCTCAGATATTTGACAGTTTCCTTTTCATAACACAATTCATGGACAGATAGAATTGACCAATTGCATATACTTCATCTTCATATATGTATGAAATTATTATAATTTTTAAATTTAAAAAAAAAATTAGTTAAAGATGCTGTCATTAATGGATTAGTTTTTTGTTCCAAGAATCAACTCAGGGTAGTTTGAGATTTTCCTTGCTATTTGGCTAGGTGTCAATATGGAACTTGGAATGTTTGAGATTTTTAAACCGATTTGTGGGTGAAGTACACCAAATTTGCTTGCAAACACTGCTCTCTGTTACTCTGTTTCTCTTCAAAATGGCAAAGGCCATTGCAGTGTAGTTCAGCCCATTCTCCAATGACTACAATCCAATTTTATAGAGCTGCTTATAAAGCAGAATATATTGCTTAATAAATTGAGCAAGATACCAGTCACAGATAGTACATGTGACATGGTAGTTTGGCTGGTAACCTTATTCCGGTAATCATAATTTTGTTGTGATGTGCTACTTTTTTGTGCTTAAAGGTAATTACTCAAAATAATTATTGGCATAAAACCTTACTTGGTATCGAGTAATGGGGAGCTGTTGATAGTATAAAACATTGTGAGAAACGGCTCCCTCTGAAGTAACGTAGTTTTCGAGAAAGAAGTAATTTTCCACGAATTTGATTTCAAGACCTCGGAATTAGATTTTGAGGTCTCGAAATCAAGAATCTGAAAGCACAAAACTTCGTGTGACAAGGGTGTTTTTTCTTGTATTATTATCTCGCAACTTCGACGACCAATTGAGCTCAAATTTTCACAGGTTTGTTATTTTGTGCATATGTTGAGATACACCAAGTGAGAAAACTGGTCTTTGACAATTACCAATAGTGTTCAGTGTCTTTAGGCAGTTTGCAATCGGGCCCCGACTCTTCAACACAATACCATGGCATCACATACTTACCCATCAGGTGGGTTGGGTGTCTGACTGGCGATGCGTGCCAGGATATGCAGCGTGTTGTACAGGTCTGCCTCGTTGAGGATGTTACTCTGTTTCTCTTCAATCAAGTAGCGACGGACGAGGTTCATGGCAAAGGCTACTGCATTGTAGTTCAGCCCATTCTCCATTGACTGCAAACCAAAAACAACAAGAACATTGTCTGTTTAACTCTGTTTAAAGAATCATAGATTGGTAAATACTCCAAACATTAATTACCATACAAACTTACTTGAACTGCAGCTGTTGATAGTATAAACTATTTTGAGAAAGGACTTTTATTGTATCTTTCTTTATAATTTTGCCTGTAATTAAGCATTACGTTGACAAAATCAATCTATGACACTACATTTAAACCTGAAAGGAAAAATCGCTTAAAAAAGTGAGTTCGTTGCTCATAAAGAAAAGTATGTTTTTTAAAGTTGCTGACAATTTGAGAAGAAATACAAATACATCAATGCATCTGTGAATGCTCTATTGACTCTATGCACCAACGTCACATCCGGCTACTGTCTGCCACGATCACCATTTAGGGAGTCAAAGTGCACGTAAAAATTATGGTAAGCATGTAAATGCTAAGCCGCCTAAAATGCCCGCTAAACTGTATAAAACACAGGTACATTGACTCCCAAAATGGCGCAACTAAGATTATTGCGATGATGACGTCAGGTGATTTGGGTCAATATAAAATATTAAATAAACATGTCATAACTCAACCTCGTCCCCAAGGTGTGTCGAGCAGTATGAGGTTGACCGCTCTCTCACCCTGGTATTGGATCATTTGCATATCCAAAATTTTTGGATTCGTATGCAAATTAGAATAGTCTGGCTGTGAACATGGTGAATACTGAATGAGTACAACTTAACATGTTTACGTTAGACTTTTGTACACCACTCGTTGTCCAATCAGGGTCCAACTAAGGAGTTTCCCTCCCAGGGTTTACTATTGTAAACATGGTTGGAAATAAAGTAAACCATCGGGACGAGGTTGGTCATAACTATTTTCTACATTTAAAGTCTCCATATTGTAGACAAAGGACCAATTCCTGAACATTTCCAAAGCAAAGTTTGCAGCCTAACTTCGAACCTCTCTCAGTGTACAAGAATGGGGGTAACCTTGTGACTTGTCATCAGGGCCCAATTTCATACAGCTGCTTAAGCAAAAAATATTGCTTAACAATTTGCTGCTAAGTGAAGACGAGCAGAATACCAGTCACAAATTGTACATACGACATGATATTTTGGCTGGTAACCTCACTCTAGTAAGCATAATTTTGTTGTACTTGGCTACTTTTTGTGCTTAAGCAGCTCCATGTAAATGGGCCCTGCATAGAAAACATGGCCCTCCATTTTGACTGCATCATTTATCCCCCCTCCCAACAAAAATTTAAAAAAAGAAAAAAATAAATCATTGCTTTTACCTGTGCAAGTTGCATATCAAATGTCTGCATATTAATGAGGTGAGCCCTGAATAACTGCTCCACTGCGTCCAAGTTGTACTTGTGGTCACCGCGTGTCTCGCAAACAACTCTGCAAATGAAGTTAACACAAATATTAAGAAGAATTGGGGCCGACAAAGAAATGTTGACTAGAGTGGGAATTGAACCTGGAACCTCCGGGTTTCATGCTCTACCAACTCAGCTAACTACTAGCTCTATGATGGCACTTTCCCTAGCTTGTTAATATCTCACACCTGCCAACATTTACATCTTGCAATCAGGGAGATTTTGTACAACAATCAGGGAGATATTTAGAATTTCATTCAACATAATAGGGGAAAAAGTTTCCATAATCAGGAAGATTTTTAACTTTGTTCATCAGAACATGGAAAGATTGGTTTATTTTCAGGGAACTTTCAAGGGCACCTAATTGGCAGACGGCCATATCGACTCATATATGACCATAGAGCACAGCCAGAGATCAAGAGAGAGGCCTCGGAGAAAAAAAACCTTGTGGCATAGGAGAGAACCAACGCACAGCTCTACTAACATAAGGCATTAGCCTGGAATCGAACCACAGCCACATTGGTGAGTGGCGAGCGATTTACGTACTAGCCACTCATGCCACCCAATATAAGTTTTGTCCTTGGTTTTTTTTCTTCAAAACTGTGGAGCAATCTGGACCCAAATTTTGCAAGTTTGGCCGGAACACACTGAATTTGAAACAAGGTCTGCAGAAAGTGTTTTACTTTATGTTTGGTTTTTAAAAGCTCTATTGTGCAATCTGGAGCATTTGAATAATTTTAATTTATGATTTTTGGTGAATTTGCGAGGAGAAACGAAAGTGCTGCCTGACCTGGTAACCTGTTTGTTGGTCCACTGAGGGCCATAAGCCCTTTGGTCTTGTAGTGATTTCAGGACCAGGATGTGACAGTCTCTGTAGCGTAGAGCTAGCTCAGGATCCATGGTCTGCGGTGTGTAGCCCTCAAGGATGCCCTCAACAGCCTGGTTAGAGACAGGGTTTGAATGAATAAGGCAGGACATCAAAGTTACTTTCACAAAACCAAAGTATTTTAAGAGCAAGGGAAATGTCAGATTCAATTGTTTTGATGCCCTCATTTTTCAATAGATAGAGTCCTCATGTGAGTGGGGACAAAATTACAAGTCTCTAACATCACGTTAAAATGGTGTAAATTGCCATTGTATTTGATACCTTTCCAAGGCAAAATTTGTCAACATCCAAAACATCGGATCACATCATTCTGAGAAAAATTGGTCTGTACAATTTTGTCCAGGGATGTTTTGGTTCATTCCTGACTTTCAATGATGTTCAATTGAAATGGCCTTTAATTTGACATTTTGACTGACGAAATATTCCTCCTTTGAATGTAAAGACCCATTAGTTGTTGAAATCCAATGACATCATGTTTCAAATTTCACTCTGAAAAAGAACCATTTTTTTCAGTGAAATATTTCCTTCTGAAACAAAGTAATATTCAAGAAAACTGTATCTGAAAACCTTAAAAAACGCAACAGCTGTTTTAGATTTTTACAACCAAACTTAAGGACAATGTATTTTACATGCTGATAATTGTGCATGGTTTTTCACTATTTTCTCCTGACTCACACAACAGATTAAACCCAGATTTTCACACGTTTGTTATTTCATATACATGGTTGATTACACAAAACATGAACACTGTGTGCGACTATTTTGTCAGCTCTAGCAATCCTGTAATACATTTAAAGGGTCTGTACACATTTGGTAACGACTCTGAAAATGAATGGCAATAAAAACTTACTTGGTAAGAAGTACAGCAGCTTTGGACAGTATAATGCATTTTGAGAAACTTTTCACTTCGAAGTACTGCGGTTATGAAAAAAGATATCACTTTTTATCCCCCAAAATGTGAATCTAAGAAGCGTTACTGCAGTAACGTTTCTCAGACTGCGTGTTCCAATTGCAGATTATTCTTCCTGCGTAGACATAACCGCTCCAGATTGTTGGCAATATCTCAAAAACGCTACCACCTTTTGAAGTGAAATTTTTTCACAGGTTAGTTTTATGGTATATATCTACAACTATATAGGTTTGAAACAAACAATAGGCTCCAATTACCAAACGTATACAATTCCTTTAACAGAAGTCCCTCCACTAAAAGGGCGGTTGGGTTGGTGTAGTGGTATCTTTCCTCGCCTTCCACCTCATGGACCCCGGTTCGAATCCCACTGGGGGCACTATGTGGATTGGGTTTTCAGTCCCTACCCGACTGCGTGGGTTTTCCCTGGAGTATTTCTCTGGGGTTTTCCTCCCACATCTAAAACTGAAATTTCCTTCTTTGTCTTCTCTCCATTTGGTTCTTGGCTAGTATAGTGATTAAGTTCGCTTTCTGAGAGTCCTTGGCTTCACAACCAGAATAAATGAAACGAAAATGAAATGAAACGAAATGAGAGAACAAACCTTTTGCAGGAGTGCAAGAGCCGTGACTATCTCCCTAGAGTTTCTGGCTAGGACGACTGCCTCCAGCAGTGTGTGCAAGACCTGCATGTGTTGATTCTGAGCGGACGACTGGATCAGAGCGTGGAGGTGCTGCTCGATCTCAGAGACACACTTGTCGTAGATCTGGGTGATTTCGTCCGTGGCGTACGATTGCTGAGTGGGAATACAAAATGAGAATTTCACTCTTTTAAAGTCTTGACATGGAGAAAATCTTGGTGATTTCTTAACATACCAGAAGGATTCTGAAGAGTCTGAGACTGCCAATGGTGAATGAATGTAACAGGTGTTTCACAGGGCTTAATTGGGTTTTTTAGGGGTTTTTTTTTTTGGGGGGGGGAATATCCACAAGACCACAGGGCTTGTAGCTCACAGTGTTTGAAAAAGGATCCAGGAGATTTTTGAAACAAATCCTGTTATCAGGGAACAAATCTTGAGCAAATCACAATAATAATAATGGCTTCTTATAATAATAATGGCTTCTTATATAGCGCACATATCCGCTCAAGGCGCTTTAACGTTCATTATTTTCCTGCAAGGTATTGTGGAGCTAGGTTTTTGAAGTATGAGACCAAGTCCTTTACATAGCACCGTATGGTTTACAAGGTGCTGTAGCGCAATATGCTGCCGATCACAAGCCTGCATAGCAAATAAATTTCCTTCGCATTGTAAACTTAATATGCTACCAATGCTGCCAAAACATTGAGAACACTCTCCGGGTATCTCCGAGAACCTAACACCAGGGGCCTTTTCCAAACCTCAGCTGTAGCTCTGGCTTTGGCTTGGGCTCTGGCTTGGGCTTGGACTGCATTGCCAGTGTTAAGCCGTGTGCCTTTTGTGTTTCCATGATCAAATGGAACCCGGAGCCTAAGCTGAGGTTTGGAAAAAGCCCCAGGATAAATTATGGCTGGCTAGAGATTGACAAATGTACAAAACGAGTAACGTCCAATACATGACTTTACAAACTGGATCACAATATGAATATTTTGCTAGTTCAAGAGAAGCTCCCCTTGTTATACCATATGTAACGCACTATGATTATTTTAATTACATAATCAACCCATGGACAAACAAGATTATTGCGGGTGTCCTCCTGCATATGCCCACCATTATAATTTTATATAGATCAGGGTTGTCCCCATGCACAATCTAGGTACCTACCTGCATGGGTTTGACCAGGAATCCTGGGGGTTGGCTGGCCTCTAGTGTCGGCTGGAAGCCCGGGATGCTGCGGGCAAACTCTTCATACACAGCTATCTGGCCAGCTGGCACACCGCCAACCTATGATGCAACAAATCAGACACAATCAATTAATAAAAATAATAATAAAAATACTGGTTCTTACATAGCGCACATACCCTAGTAGTTAGATCAAGGCGCTTTACAACATAATTATCCCTGTTCATCAGGCATACTTAGAAGATTCCTCGAACTTTCTCAACTCCCTGGGGAGCATACAACCCCCAAGCTGCTTAAAGTAGCGCGACGAGGTCAATGCAAAACAATACCGACTCAGCCCTCTCAGGTTCCCATTTTCACACCTAGGTTAAGAAAAGCAAGTATGGTTAAGTGCTTTCTCAAAAGCACAAGTGTCATGGCCAGGAGTCGAACCCACTAGACGGCTCGGCCACGACACACCACATTTATTTAAAAAAACTTTATTGAAATAATAAAAATATTTATTTCCGATCAGTACAGATTATTTTAACAACCTCCAATCAAACTTTTCTTTATGATAGAATTACTTTACCTTAAGTCTGATCTGCTCTGGCATTCTCTCTGCCTGGTAAGTCAGGACAACCGGATCACAATAGCGTCGGTTCTCATTGCGAGCGTGCTTTCGAAGTTCAATTTCCTAAAAGAGAAGAGAGAAAAAGGATAAGCAACACCAATGTAATTCTTGTATTTAAAATGCCAACAATTAGTTTGAGTTTGGCTCTTTCCTTAACACATTTGGAAAAGATTACCTGGACAGAAGAAAGAGGGAAAAAAACACCCCAAAACCCCACAACACCCCCCCCAAAAAAAAAGTCAGTAACAATGATGTCCAAGGGTGAGAGTCATTGCTGAGCAAAACAAGTCTGAAACTGGAACCAGATTTTAGGAGGTACATTGAAATGATGGCAATTCCACCTTTTGATAACCCCTGTTGTTTGTTTGTTTGTTTGTTTGATTTTCCCGTCAAGGGAACTCGGCAAACTTCCTGGACGGTTATGGATTCCAAGGAGCTTTTGGGAGAGTATTCTCAGTGCTAGAGAAGTAAATCAAAGAGTATGACTTATATCTGCATTTTTTGTTCAGCAGACAGATTTTTAAAAAGTCTGAATTCAGATAGAAGTCTGGAATTTTTCATCCCTGAATGTAGTTCTTCAATCTGAAAAATTAAACAATGATCTTCAGACTTGCAAATTAATAGTTTCAAAAAAGAGGAAAACTGCATTGTATATGGCACACAAAACCAAGGAAAAAAGAGAAAATCAGCTGATACGATGAGAAATAGATTGCCTGGAACACGAAGTTCTGCTTTCCACCCACATTGTGATTAAGGCATGCAGATAACATTGGTAATTGTCAAAGACCAGTATCCGCACTTTAAGTGACCAAGATTATCCATGAAATAACAACCCTGTAAAATTTTAAGCTTAATCGTTCATCGGAGTCATGAGAAAATAGCGAAAACAACCCTTGACTGTTTTTAAACATCGAGTTTTGGCCTCGCGAGATCGAAACTAATTGTTTTCCTCATTTCTCAAAAACTAGAGCATTTCAGGCAACAATATTTTTTTGTTGGCCTAATGGGAAAAACCCTGGGGTTAACACATGGTCCAATCCCAAGTTGCTGCTTATCTACACTTACCGTAGCAAGACGCCTATCCATCTCTGGGATGGCTTTCTCCACGGCACATTTCTGGATGAAACAGCAAGCGAGCTCCACATTCTCTGTGGCTACGACGTTAGCTGCTTGGTCAATCAACTCCTTGGTCTGTGGGGTTCCTCCCTGTGGTGTGAGAAGACGATAAGGATTAAAGACTAAAATAAATTGAACATCTTTAACCAAGAATGTCACCCTGGTATTAAATGTTGGCGCTGATATAATTTGTTATGAAATCCTTGTTTTTGTGTGTGACTATTTATCTTTTTATCTGCTTTCTCCCAAAATGTAATGCAGCAGATCTAAAGGCCTTGTCACACGAGGCATTTTGTACAGACAACTTGGACTGGAGGCAACCAACTGCAGTGCATGCTACAGGACCACTTTGGTAGCACATGAGTAATTCAAACAATATCTTACGATCCCCAAGAAAAAAATATGTGAACATTGAAATGTGAATGGCTTTTCATCATGGAGATTGCCTGGAACTGATTGCCTGGAACTGGTTGCCTGTAAATTGCCTGTAAATTGCCTGGTGTGACATGGCCCCAAAGACCACAGTGGTTCGATTGCTTTTTGTTTTGCCCAAGGCCCATATGGGCCCAATTCCATGGCTATGTTCTTACAGCCTGTAGAATTATGTGCTTTACAGGGTGCAGTAAGTGATGAATTCCGCAGTAAGCAGCGACATAAAGACGGGCCTTTGTAGTCAAGACCAGGGCCCAATTTCATGGCTCTGCTTGCCGTAAGCAAAGAATCTGCGCTTACGGAAGCAGGGGATTCCGCGCTTACGTCAAGCGTATTTTGCGGGTTAGCAGGGAATTTTTGCTTGTGCGCGTGCGTATTCCACGTTACTAGGCATTCTTCGCTTACACAGCTAACGCAGAAATTTCGGCGCTTGCACTGCAAGCGGAGAATGGAGATCGTAAGCGCAGAATTCGGCGATAACCAGAGCCATGAAATTGGGCCCTGATAGTTGGGGGGGGAGATGGAAACAATTGCCTGCATGCCTCTAGCCAGTGCCTTGGTGCCCTCCGACATATTTCAGTACAAAGTTTCATTACTATCATTGAGGTTCCCTTTACTCAGGGAGAAACTACCATGCCCTCACAAGAACAAGATATCAGGCCTTGTTAAAGGCATCGTACACGTTTGGTAATTGTCAAAGTCCAGCATTCTCATTTGTTGTATCCCAACATATGCATAAAATAACAAGCCTGTGAAAATTTGGGCTCAATTTGTCATCGAAGTTGCAAGAAAATGATGAAAGAAAAAACATCATTGTTGTACAAATTTGTGTGCTTTCAGATAGGAATAAAAACTTCTTGCAAGAAGTCGTTATTATTTTAGTGAGAAATGACCTCTTTCTCAAAAACTACGTAACTTCAGAGGGAGTCGTTTCTCACAATGTTTTATACTATCAACAGCTCTCTGTTGCTCGTTACCAAGTCAGTTTTTATGCTAATATATATTTTGAGTCATTACCAAATGTGTACAGTGCCTTTAAGTTGTTACAATTTTATAGCTGAAGACACAATAATTTTGTTTGACTTTATGATATTTGGTCATTTTTGTTTACTTGTAATCGACAATTCTTAATTCCCAGGTATCATTCTGTTTGTTGATTTGTCGAGCGCAAACGATGAGAAAGGAGGTTTCTGTTAATCATCTCGTTTGTTTGAGGAAGGTTGTGGATCAGAAACACCTTTATTTAATGATCATGACAACAAGTCCAAAGACCTATGTGTTATTATCAGTAGAAATTAGGTTCATCACATCCACATCTAGAATGAAACATTCCTTGCATCAGAGAAAAACGGAATGTGTTTTAATCAGGCGCGTGTTTTGGCGACCATGACCAGAAACAAATTTCTGACATAAAATTAACTGACCGAGAGGTACGCCAAAATCAATCGATAACCAGAAATAGTTCTTAGTTTAGGTACATCTCTCAAATAACAATATTCTCAAAATACAATGCCTTTATTTTATTTTCACGTAAAAGAGTCTTCGCCTTTATAATTTTATAAACATGTCTGGATTGGTATGTTTCAGCGTTAGTGATGTTAAAATAAAATCTGTATGAGATGCTTATTCAAACGTCTAGGACCAAGTTCGTCTCAGGTGCGCAATTCTGTTTCTTCAAACACTTTAGTTTATCGAAGTTTAATTTTGCCAAATACGCGCGAGACTTGCACAGTCTATCAACAGCCTTACCTTGAGTGCAGTGATACACGCCGACTTGAACATATTACTGATGCTTGTCAGCAGGGGCTCCCGGCATGTGATCATGGCCATACCAGCTGTCAGGTTACGCACCATGTGATGCGCAGCGATACGCATGCGATTCTCCTCAGGGTCCAAGGCAAAATCCTAAACGGACAAAAAACAAACCCAGGCAGTGTTTAAAAAGAGCTCAATTTCATGGGGGTCGCTGAGGTCTAAAAACAATAATTTTTCAAATCTGTGCTTATCAAAAAAGAGAGAAAAACCCCAACCCAACACCATGATTCTAGAAGAATCTCCTTATCCAGATCTGTATTATTTACAAATGATCCACCATAGAGTTTGACGAGACCCTAGATGGTGGACATGAAATGTTATCTGTTTTCTTGTTTGCACCTGATGAAGTGGTTGTTGCTACAGAAGCTCATGCAGTTCTTCATGTAATCAGTTAGTCTTCAAGTGCTACCACTATCTCCCTTGTTTTATGAATTTTTATTTCATTCACAAAATCACGTATTACCCTTGATAAAGTTGCTTAAGCCTTTCAAAATATCAAATATTTTGGTGAATACAATCTTTACAATTCCTCTCAGGAATGAAAAGGTGCTTGTTAATTATCAGACTGTTGATAATTTGCACAGATGCATGCAGCATTTTGACTGTAGAGGAGGGTTATTCACAGGGCAGCCTTGATTTCACATCATCCCTAGAAAGGTAAATGCATCAACACATAAAAAATCTTCAACATTTCTGATACCTGCGGTCAATCAATAACCCTTTAGAGACCATAGCCGAGAGACAAGCCGCTTGAACCAAAATGACCACTGCGGCTGCAAACGGCTGCTAGGTTTGACCTACTTCCATTCACATAAAGAGGTCAAAGTAAAGGTCATGTCCGGATATGAAATTTTCCAATGTAGTATGTTCACATGGTATCCCAATTTCTAAACACAAAACTAAATTTTCCGTTTTCATATTATTTCTGTTGATATTTTTACTCACAAAATTTGATTAAAGAAACGAACAAAATTAGCAATGTCATGGCGTTTTGTGATGATTATACAGAAATTAATGGTCTCTAAAAAGGATAACATAAAAGAAGAGTGGAACTGCTCTTAAACACGAGACGTTACCTTTCTGACGATCTGTTCACATGTAGTCAGAGCAATCTTGATCGATCTATCCACAACGGGATGGACTAGTTCCTGCACTGCTCTCTCCAGCATGGGTCGTACACAGCTACAAAGCTGTGGGTGCTGCTGGAATAGTGGAATCTGCGGGTGGATCATGAGAAAACAGTCTCAGGTTAGGAATAATGCTCTTAACCTCTTTCACACGTTGACCGCACGGCTCACCCTTACCACTAGCCCGGCGACATTGTTTAGTAAAAACTGCTACGGGCTAGTAAAACACCACTTCTCAACTTGCCATGTGGGCTATTAAAAAAACTGTGCAACCTGCTTATTTAAAATGCTCAATATTTCTTCCTTTTCAGCTGTGAATAATAATTTGTTATAATTTGTTGATTTATTGTTTAGTGTGTGAATGTAACTTCATTAAACCATTTAACTGGTTGTTATCGCTACCATTAATACATAAGAAAGATACATTTAAGACAAAACATGTTTAAAATCTGAGCTACTAAAACTTCCTGGGGGCAAGTAAAATGCACAGTTTACTTGCCCGGTGTTTTTTTAAATTATTTTTTTAAAGAGTTTTCAGAGTGTGGGCCCCAAGGCCTCGACCAGTCGCTAGTGACCGGTTTAAATCACTTCAGAAAAATATATGAAGACAAAGTTGATGTCGTCCATGGTATTTGGTCCCGAAGTTTTTTTAAATAAGGGAATAAAAGGGTAGCGACGAGTTCTTAAACGGCCGTTTAAAACCGGCAGGGTCGTGGCCGTGCGATAAAGGCCCGAGCCGTGACGTGCTCTCCACCAATAGGAATAGCGAAACTGTCTGGGGTATTTATGAATAATTTTTTTAAAGAGTTTTCAGAGTGTGGGGTGGACGAGTTTCTGTGTCTATTTTGTGCTTATTGTTAAAAAGTTCAAATGACAAGGTTGTGTGAGTTATATAAAACAGATATAAAATGCATTTTGTTGAGCATTGTCGCAGAATATACTCATTTCATTTAATCTATTTTGTTTGTGAAGCCAAGGGCTCTCAAAAAAGCGAACTTAATCACTGTACTAATCAAGGACCCAATGGAGAGGAGACAAAGAAGGAAGCTTCAGTTTTAGATGTGGGAGGAAAACCCCAGAGAATTATTCGAGGGAAAACCCAGGCAATCAGGTAGGGACTGAAAACCCAATCCACATAGTGCCCCAACGGGATTCGAACCAGGGTCCCAGAGGTGGAAGGCGAGGAAAGATACCACTACGCCAACCTGACCGGTTGGCTCTGTGAAATCACGCTTTTCCATTTCACAAGGCAAAGATTTCACCTCCTGATTATATTCTGCGACAATGCACTCATATGCATTCAAGATTTGCATAATTTCAGTGGGTAAAATGTTGACTGGAACAATTCAATTGATAAATTTCCCAGTATGAATGCTGATCGTCCTCAGAGCCTTTTAGTTTACTTTTACTACAACCAGTTTTCTTCTTCTGATCGGATGAAATGTTTTATTTGTATGCCGACTGAACCACTTACTTGTGCATTGATGGCAATATGAGGAGCCAAACCAGCTAGTGAGGACGTGTTAAGATCGTGGAAGCTGAACTGCGGTACAGGCGCGGCGGATTGCTGCGCCGCCGGGGCACCTGTCGTCGGTGCAACTGCAGGTGTCGTCACAGTGGACAGCGTCGGCGTGGGCATGGTATCCGTCACCAGGGACGCCATTGAACCGGTGCTGCTGGGTATCGGAGTGCTGGTGTTTGGCTGGGCGATGGGCTGTTGTTGTTGTTGCATTGCTGGCTGGGTTAACGGCTCCTCCCCGGCCTTCTTAGTGCCGGTGAGTTTCTCATGGAGATGGCGGAGCTGTGAGGAATCTTTGAGGAAGTTGCTTGTCTTCACGTCCTGTGCATAAAACGTTGAAGAAAAGAAAACATCAAGCACTAATAAATTTCTTTTCAAAACTATGGCTTATAAAGATGTCCTGACGTCAAACAGTACACACTGTTTGGAACACATGGTTAGCAAAGCCATAGGCTATAGTTCAATCCTGGGCCCAATTTCATAAAGCTAGTAAGCAGAAACAGGTTACCGGCCAAAATTCAACACAGTTAACATTGTTGCGACTGGTGCCCCACTCATTTTCTGCTAAGCAATGAAATCTGCTAAGCAGAATCTTCTTCATGAAATTGGGCCCCCAGCACTTGGTGCCCCACTAATTTTCTGCTAAGCAAAGAAATCTGCTAAGCAGAATCTTCTTCATGAAATTGGGCCCCCAGCACTTGGTGCCCCACTCATTTTCTGCTAAGCAAAGAAATCTGCTAAGCAGAATCTTCTTCATGAAATTGGGCCCCTAGCACTTGGTGCCCCACTCATTTTCTGCTAAGCAACGGAATCTGCTAAGCAAAATCTTCTTCATGAAATTGGGCCCCCGCAGCACGAAGCAAATTGTTTTGTTCCACTCACACTAAGATCCAGCCCCATGTTCTTGCACAGCACCTCCACCTCAAACTTAAGATTGAGTTTGAGATTCGGCTCTTGGTGGAGCTCAACCAGGACGCCCATAATGGCCATCGTCCATGGGTTGGGTGGCTTGAAGACGCGGCTCTTGGTGCAGGATTCCATCACCTTGGCCACAAAGGGGACCACGTAGAGGAGCTCCTGCTGGCCCAAGTGATATGCCTCCAGGATGAGGGACTTCATGTCCAGATCCTGTTTGGAAGAAAATCAACAATATATTAAGGATTAAAGGGAAGGTATACGCTTGGTAATCACTCTTAAAATTAATGGCAATAGAATCTACTTGGTTAGAAGTACAGCAGTTTTCGATAGTATAAAGCATTTTGAGAATCTTTCACTTCAAAGTAATGTGGTTATGGAAAAAGATATCAGTTTGTATCCCCCCAAATTTGAATCTGAGAAACATAACTGTCAGACATGTTTCTCAGATTGTGTATTCCAATTACGGATTATTCTTTCTGCGTGGACTTAACTAACCGCTCTGGATTTTCAGCGATATCTAAAAAACGCGACCACCTTTTGAAATGAAATTTTAACAGATTAGTTTTTTTGTATATCTACATTTCTATATAGGATTACAACAATTGAACAATTCCAAAAACCAACGTTCCCTTTAAGGATTCAAGCTAGCGATCAGGAGTCACTTAAAAAAATAGTACAGCAATACGCCTTTTTTTTTAAAACCACGTCTTTACCCAAAGGTCCTTTGATAATAAATGTGGGGTTGAACAAAGACAAATTTACTACTGAGTGGGATTTGAACCTGTGACCTTCGGATTAACAAGCCGTCGACTAACAACTGTTGAAAACTTAAAGAACTTCACAACTAACCCTTACAGTCCCAATTCCTTCTATATCTACCATCCAAAGAGAAGGATTCAGAAAAGTATTGGGGGCAGGTATTCCCCAATAACAATGGCTTACCACTGTTCCACGTAAGGTTTTGGTCAGGATTTTGTAAAAGGGTGACCAAATTTGCTGGAAAATTTAAAAACTGGGTGTCCAAATTGTTCACTTACAATACATTTACATGTAAATGACAGATAAAACAGGGTGTCCATATTTAAAACAGGGTTCCCAAATTTAAAACAGGGTGTCCAAAAGACACCCAGACACCCCTCTGGCTAACACTATGGTCCAAGGCGCTCCAATCTTATCCAAGGCCCAACAATTTGATGTGGAGTGACATAGGATAAGAGGAAATGGGAGGATTAAGGCCACACGCCAGCCAAACTACCTAGTCTGTAAGGGTTAATCTTGGTTGAGTAATCCACATTTTTAGTTCAAAGGATGATACAACACTGACAGACATTCATGACAAGATTTTGATAACGTTGTCTTTGATTCTTACAATTTGGAGGATAGGTTTGTTCTTTGCCAATGTCAGCATTCCCAACCAGTGACCAAGATTCTTGAGAAGAGTACGATCGGAGAAGTTGGCATCACTTTTGTCCGAGCTCAGTAGAACCTGTTGGAAAGAGATCAAGAGAGAGAGAGGAAATAATGAGTACAGAGACAAAATACCATTGTGTAGTATACACTGTGCATGCACTCATGGTGTTACCCTTTATTTGCCTTGTACGAAGGGGGGTAAAAGGTACTGGAATTCATGCTCAAAATCTCTCTTTTACCTGGGGTTGTTATGTAATCCCCGATTCCCTTTGTCCTTTTCTTGGACAGACTAGAGATCGATAGGCTCCCACGATTGTTTACCATTGTATTCAGAATGGGAGGTAAGTCCAATATTCCGGCATGCTATGGCCGATTATTGGCTGTGGATTACGGCCAAGGATTCGACCGCCTCACGGTGAACACAAGAACGAAATCCCGCTGCATTTTATGAGACCATTATTTTTCAACTCTTTCAGTGCAAAAGACGTACATGTACGATCTATTTTATGTATTCCGAAAGCGCTATTATCGTACATGTACGATCTTTCTAATGTACTCAAAAAGTGCCATTAACGTATATG
This sequence comes from Plazaster borealis, assembly GCA_021014325.1. NCBI lineage: Eukaryota > Metazoa > Echinodermata > Asteroidea > Forcipulatida > Labidiasteridae > Plazaster > Plazaster borealis. The sequence continues at coordinate 8,306,855 of CM037460.1, read as the reverse complement.
TACGACTCATAATATACGTGTTATCACGAAAGGGCATTATCACTCAAGAAATACTATTGACTTTGGGATGTACATGTACCAAGGCTACACAAATCAGCAAGATACATTTGTTTGTTGAGAAAGACTTGTTAATTTTTTTCTAATACAGAATTTCAAAAAATCTCAAAAAGCTGGGTATTTTAGGTTCAAAACGCAAACAAAAGCGGGCACTGAAAGAGTCAAGTAGCGATAAGTGGTTAACAAGTAAATAAATAACAAAATGTGTGCACTTTACTGGGTCCCAATGTTAAAACACACAGGAGACTCGAACGATCTGTTGCTCACAATTCCATTAAAAACAGTCTGGTACCATACCAGTCTCTCTCCGACTAACACACCAACGAGACAATGAACCATACCTCAATATTTCTCAGTGTCTCCTTGACCAGGAGATCATTTAGTCGTCCCTTCTTGATCTGGTCCACAAAGTTGGAGTAGAGCGGATGGAAGTTCATCTCAATGCTGGCCCTCTTCATTACCATGTACTGAGACAGCCAGTCTAAATACTCATCAGACATCAGTTCCCTCAGCTCCTCACACTGAGAAAACAAACAACAAAACAGAGTCAAGCCGTGTCCAAATTTTCAGCTACCGCTGAATCGCCGAGTCATCATTTTGTGTGCTATCTCCATTTTATTAATTATGTAATTATATTGTTAGCATTAGCAGGGGGCTGGTTGTACACATCTTTCGATGACAGCTTTTATACTATTGTATACCCTTGAAAGCCCCTATTCAACTTGTACTTATTGTGAAAATGTTTAAAGTTATAAAATAAATAAAATAAAATCATTCGTTGAAGTAGAGGACATCCAATAATAACACCCTTAGTCGTGGCTGTAGCTGTGGACGCCAATTTGGATACGGCCGGAAACTCCTGACGCAGGCCTGGAATGTCATTTTTAAGAGGGCAAGGTTTCATTTTGCAAAGGGCACTCCCTTTAGAAAAGTCTATGGGAAGATTTTGAAGGGGCACCTAGGCCAAGATAAGTGTACAAGTTCCAGACATGGATTCAACGCAGAGTCGAGGCGAGCTGAGGCTAAACTGTCAGATTTGTTCTCAACTATTTAAGGTTTATGGATGTTTTTAACAGAAAGGTATTTAAGAATGTGAAAAAAAGAGTGGTGAGCTGTCTTGATTGGCCATTTAAAACATTGCAGGGTTGTGGCTGAGTGACAAGGCCTTTGGCTCGTTCCTTTATCGCATAGCCACAACCCTGCCGGTTTTAAGCGGCCGTTTAAGACCTCATCGCCACTCCCTTATTACCTTATTATAAAATAGGAGTGTCTGATTTCATTTTGAAATTCATTTCAACAGTTCTCACAAGATTGAAGACAAATTCACTAAATTGTTTTTAATTTTCATTTGACACTTGACCAAGCCTGCTAGAGACAAACTAAGATGACCTACCTTCTGAGGCTGATTAGACTGTGAGAGATTGTTGAAGATGAACGCAACCTTGTCTTGAATCGACTCCGGTGGCTCATTGATGACTTCATCTTTGGGAGTGGCCACCAGAAGGGTGTCAATGTTAGTCGTGTTTGCAATAGACGGCTGACAAAAATAAAATAAAATAAAATAAAATACAAATAATAAACCACGATATTCAAAATATTCTGATTTGTCACCCAGCCAACCATGTGGGTCTTCAAATGAGTTCATGATATTTAAGATCAGTTAAAATAGAACACTTAAGTGCATCAAACGCCACAGGCTATTTACATTTTGTTGCAAAATTTGTAGTAACGTAACAATAAAGAAACCATTTAGAATGCCCCAGATTGCGTGTGGGGGTGCATAATATTGGAGTGACATAATAATAAAGAAACCATTTAGAATGCCCCAGATTGCGTGTCGTGGCCGAACAGATAAGAACACCGGACTCATGCTCTGGTGTTTCTGATCGGCAGAGTGTGGGTTGGAGTCCCGGTCATGAAACTTGTGTCCTTAAGCAAGACACTTAAACATTATGGGGACTTAAAGCCGTAGGTCCCGTGTGTTGTTTAATGCACGTAAAAGAACCCAGTGCACTTATCGTAAAGAGAAGGGGTTCGCCCCCGTGTTCCTAGTTTGATTGGCTGCATATTGTGCCACAGCACCATGTAAACCATTACATGGTGCTATGTAAAGGAATAGGTCTCATACTCAAAAACGTAGCTCCACACACCTTACAGGAAAAATACTGAGCTTTTTGATACGCCCATCGGCTATGATAAAGGGCTATATAAGAACTCAGTATTATTATTGCACAGTAGTGCTTTTAAAACCAATGATAAACACAATGTGAAAAACATTCGGAGGGACCTCGTTTCAATTCAGCGTTCTTCGGGCCAAACATCCAAAATTTGATTAAAGAATGCCTCACAGTTTTGAAAAAAAAACCTTGGGGTGAATCCTGAAAGTTGTATACTTACAGCTTGTGTACCAGCCTTGGTTAGGGGCTTAGTAATCGTCGCTGTGGAGGTTGTTGTGGCTGAAGTAGCGGCTGCATTTGCAGCGGACACTGGCGTGGTCACCTCTGTCGATGTCGTCGAGGCTGCAGTGATGACAGTACTGGATGGTGTGGGGACACGCTGTGGTGGCTCCCTGGACATCACCCCAAACTGGACATACTGAAAACAAAAAAGACGGGGTATCAATCAACAATCAACACCCAGAAGAATTTATGTTGTACACTTGTCAAAAGAAGGTTCCAGAATGGCCCGTCCTGTGCGCCGAGCGTTTCCATTGTTTCATCACCATGTTACCTCTAAAATGGCTGCATGAGTCAAGGTACATTAGAAAACACACCGAACGCTGGTGACAAATAATATACACCCGGTGGTGGTGAAACTTGCAACATGCTTCCAGCACAACAGACTGGGCCTAATCTTGTAGAACTGCTGAAACAATTGTGTTTTACCACAAAAAGGTTAGCGCCGAAAACCCCCCACATTTTATGCACCGTTTCCAACTAGTTTCTTGCATATTTTCGCTGAGCAGAAAATTTTCTGCTCAAGCAGCTCAATAAAAATTGGGCTTAGCAACAGTGAGACTTTGGAGATCAACCCATCCCTGGACTTACCTCTGTCAGAAGCTGCGGGAACTCATTAAAGTGTTGAATGGCTGACAGGTGCTGGCAGTACTGGGGATAGTCCTTCAGGCGCGTCTTGAACTTGTCCAAGGCAGCGATTCCAAAATAATACATCTTACTGCTGAAGGGTTTCCGCAGCGCCTCAAGAACATAGCGGAGGGCAATCCCAAGTGCCATGTACCTGTCAGAGGACAAGGTGCATAATCAATTTTAGTTAATTGCGTCTCCCCATGTTGAGATGTTTTCATTCATGTTCGACTTTCTGACGCTAGATTCGGACACAACTTGTAACCCTTGGCAGACAAACTACACTGATGCAGACTTCATTTTAAATGGTTACTTCAAGTTAAAAACTAACATCAAAATCCAAAGTGTGAATTACTTCGCAATTTACAATTAACCCACCTATAGACTGACACATACTCCAATATGCCTCAAAACCTCCCATTGCACATAACGATGAAGTAACCTATTCTCTTGATGTAGAGAGTACAGCCATTTTCTAAGGTGTTTCCTGTCCTTGTATTTGTATGTATGGTTGATCAGTGCCACAGATTGACCATATCTCTTTCAACAGTGGCAAAAGTTCCATTGTAATTGAGCACAGCTGGTGGGTTTTGCAGTTTATCACTCTCATTGAAACACCTTAGAAAATGGCTCTACTCTCTACATAAGCATGTGTGTGCCTCAAAATGCCACTGTTGTAGCACAGTGAGGTATGGGTTGGTTATCTCATGACATGTCAAGGCTGCGCGGCTAGGCACACCGACTCAAGCTCTGGTGTTTCTGATCAGCAGAGTGTGGGTTCAAGTCCTGGTCTTGACACTCGTGTCCTTAGCAAGACACTTAACCTCCAAAAATATTGCTTCTCCCTTCGGTCAGGACGTAAAGCCATTGGTCCCGCGTGTTGTGTAATGCACGTAAAAAAACTCAGTTACATATCGCTAAAACAGGCATGCAACTGCTCGATGAAAAAGAGGAAACTTTTCGAGACCCACAATGGTACCCTAAAAAGTGTTATTCTTAGCATGTATGACAAAGACAAAGTGAAGTGTTTTATACAACTTAAATAACATGGAAAAACACCTTGCCTATGTATGCACCGTAATTCTAATGTAAGGATTACAGCATCACGTACGTTAACATGATTATTACCGTACGTAGCCTGAATAAAAATCAGATTTTTTTTTGTTTTTTTTGGGGGGGGGGGTGGGGGAATAATAATTTTATGCAAATTTCATAATTAGCTGGGAAACAATAGTTAGTCTTCCTCAATTTAATCAACTCCCGATGCTTTGCCACCTTACAATGGTCGGTGAGAGCCACTTGTCCCCGCTTGCCATAGTTGATCTCCCTCTTGCACACCACACAATATGCCATTCCTGGCTTGTCCACTTTCCGGACGGTTTCGGCGAGCAGTTTACCGTCGACATCTTTTTTTTCCAACCAGAACCACTTCCAGGTATTTTTTACTCCTTTATCAATGGCTTTAATTTGGCCAGGTACCACTCGGTCCCGCTCTAAAATATCATTTCTTTTGGATGTCATTTTGACGGACGTTTGAAGATGCGACTGTTCACAACTCGCACACAGTATACATGTACATTTAGCAACTAACTCACACACACACACACATACATGTACATGTACAACACGTGTATACTATACTATTGCAAAACAGCGGGACCAGACGAAGACACGACCTTAGACTCATTTCAAGGCTGTATAATAACTTTGTTTAGCACACAACTCGCCTGCGCCACGGGTGCGTTCCACTGTTCCAGATTTTTCGACCGTACACACGGCTATTAGTGACCGCACGCAGTGTGTAAACGTACGCTTTGCTTGCTGTGGGCTTTAGATTGACCCTGCAGTAGAATGGATTGCGTGCCGCGGCAGAGGCCAGACCATGCGTTACAATGCATTGTTGAATTTATCTTAAGATCGCGCCAACCGCGGAATGTATTTTTTTAGCGCTAATCATTTGTCTTATGATCGCGCTAACCGCGGAATGTATTTTTTTGCGCTAATAATTTTTTTTAAAACGCGGAATTCCGCGGAAACGCGGAAGAGTTGCATGCCTGCTAAAAGAAGGGATTTGCCCAGTGTTTCTGGCAGTGGCTGCTGAATACTCCGCAGCATCTTATGAACCCTTATAAGGTGCTCATAATTGGTCTCATAATTCAACAAAATTCTAAAACCTGTCTTAATGTTTGTTTGTTCTAGCGTCTTGAATACCTTATTGGTAGATACGTGCACCACATAGACTATATATTATGAAGTTTTTCAAATTTTCTATACTCACGTGACGAGTCCTTGCTCTATGATGCCGCCAAACAGACAGGCTGTGATGAGAAGCTCCCTCTCTGGGTACTGAGGGAAGAACTTGTACTCCTCAAACAGGTTCCTCAGCATGCACATGAACACCTCCTGAAGGATGCACAACAAATTAACACTGCTTTACACAAACTATGCAACTTTGTAACTGCCCCCGAAATAGAGGAACAAAACTGCAGGGTTTTCCCCGTGCACAAGCTTAAGCGAATTGCGGTCGATACGCAACAACAAACAAATAACAATTTGTATTGATTTTGAAAAAATTTGTACAACAAGGGTGTTTTTTCTTTCATCATTTTCTTGCAACTTTGATGACCAATTAAGCCCATATTTTCACAGGCTTATTATTTTATGCATATGTTGGGATACACCAAGTGAGAATACTGGTCTTTGACAATTACCAATTGTGTCCAGTGCCTTTAATACACATCAGTGTCAGGGTAAAAACAAATAATTTTGAATAATGTTACACATATCTGCTTTTAACAAACTGAAGTTTAACAATGGTTCCGAATAACCCTTTTGAAAAGCTACAATAACAAATGCTCCAAAATGCAATTTGCACATGTTTCTACAACTGTTTTGTAATGTTTCAGTTTTTTCTAGTCACTTGTAATTTAGCTCTTAGGTAAAATGAAAAGCAGCTGCAGTACAGAAAACTACTTTAATACATGTATCTTTTCCATGCCACTCACCCTTTCCTTTTTGACCTGCGAGTCTTTGAACTGTTTCAGCATCTGCAGTACCTCATCCACCGACATGACAGGGTTCGGCGGCTGGTTGTAGATCTGTTGGAAGTAGCCGTTGGCTTCTTCATCAATCTCTGGCGGAAATGTCTGACTCAACTCTGGCCAGATGTTGGAAATGTCACCTTGATGGAGGAGGGGAGGGAGAGAAGAGTACAGGTATAATTACTACTTCGATCAATCAAGAAAATTTCAGAATGTTGGATATTTTATTTTATTAATTTTTTTTGTTTCCCCCCAAGTTTTAATTGTCATAATTGTTCCCCTGTTAGCATGGTAATATTGTTCAAATATGTTCTGGCTGCAAGTGCATTTCTTATTGTAAATAAATAATTTCAAATCAAATCAAATATAGTTGATGCTTCTTGGAGACATGTAATAATAATATTAATTTTAAATACATATTTGGGAGGCTAATCATCCTCACTTGCAGCTAAGAAGCTGAATTATGAAGGATGAGGGCACAACGTGGTCGAGACATTGGCAGCCAGCCAAATCGGTCCATAAATAGCCACGGAGCACAGCCAAAGATCCAAAGTGTTTGATTTGTCTTGAGGGTGGGAAACCGGGGGGCCCGGAGAAAAACCCTCATGGCACGGGAGAGAACCAACGCACCACTCTACTCACATCTGGCCCTAGCCACAGTGGTTAGAGGTGAGCGCTTTACGATGTCCCTTTCCCATACCACAAAGCAGTTTTTTTCATGTAGATTTTAGAGTAAAAAGTAAAAAGATTGGAGGCTTGGCTTTATCGGCTGCAAAAAGATTGGAGGCTTGGCTTTTTGGCTGCAAACAAATTAGAGGCTTGGCTTAGTACAGGGTTGATACAAGTTTCTTTCATTATGGTTCCAAATCGTCCAAAATCCTACTCAGAAAGTTGTCCGACTTTGTAAGATATGGTACTGCAGGCCCAAATAACAACTGCTTATCATTGGCAATAGCTTACCAATCTTATACAAGTCCAATCACTTAGGGTTTTAGTTACCATAAAGTGGAGTATTTAGGAAACCTATGACCTTCTTCAATTCTAGAGCAGATGTCTTACCACTAGACAACTAGACCACCGAGCTTGCCGTGTAGCTAGGAGGCCAGTTAAAATCCTATAAGGGCGGAATGCAAAGTTAAACAGGCGGTAACTCGATGTCAACCTCAAGGTTTTTAGAGGTTTTCCAGGGGTTCAACCTCTACATACCTCCAGTTACCGCTAGGTTAATTCTGCAATTCTCCCTAAATTAGTTGCTTTTTTAAAGGAATTGATCTCAACAAGAAGCACTACTGACTTGGTTTGATGGCTCCAGTGTTGCTCTTTGCAGGCTGGTTGATTGCCGGCTGAGTCTGGTTCCCAAACCCGCTACCAGGAGAACTGCCAACTGGCTGCCTGTTGAAAGGGTCGCCACCCACTGGAGGCAAGGCACTACTCCCTCGGAGCTCTGCAATAAATGCAAACATTTAAATATTGTTCCATCAGCACAACATTCTGTTATGTTTGTTGCAAACTAGAGGATACGAATGTAGCTGGGTATTCTTCCAAATAACAAATAACGTATCACATTTTAGAGAGGTGAATGTTATGTTTAGTATTTAATATAGTTCCCACAGGAAACCATATTGTTGAAAATACTCCTTAACCCTTTCCTTACCATAGACCACTTTAGTCAACAGCCCTCACCACCCCCCTCTTCCTTACCATTGGCGACTTTTGATCGACCAAGCTTACACACAAAATAGCACTCAAGCCTGAACACAAAAACCATTTGCAATAAAGCTGTAGTTTTGTCCATGTTCACCCTCCATACAACTATGGTTGGAAAAAGAAAGATCATAAGAAAAGGTTGCTATTATGCGATCCTTCAAATTGGAGTGGAAAGATCCGAAATGCCAGAACAGCTACGGAGCGCCATATGTACAAAAAGGTGTTTGAGTTTACAGATCACACTGAGGAAACGAAGGTCACAAACTTGGTCAATCTCAATGATTTGGGGGTTACATGAAAGGAAATTCAAAAAGTAAGATATTTTTTATTATTCATTTGGCTGTAAAAAACAATATCTTCAAGGTGATACTATAGTTTGTAAAAATGGCCTTTGAAGGAAAGCTTTCTGTTGTGCAAGAATGTGGGCTTCACGGTTGAGTGGTCAAACAAATCAGTCATGAGTGGTTGTTTATGTCAACAAAATTCAGTAAATGAGAGGGTTAACAGGTGCACATTAAGAAACTAAGAAGGTTTCCGAATTAGTGGCTGCGGCTGGATCACCACATTAACATGAACAGAACAACAGACTGCCCTTATCAACAGCTGCAGCAGTAGCTGCTAATTTTAGACACAGTCTAATACTCACCATGTGGGTTTGACTGAAGGTTAGTGCTGCCAGTCAAGCTAGAGAGACCACCTCCTAATCCTCCACCGAGGCCTCCTCCACCGAGGCCACCTCCACCGAGGCCTCCTCCACCCAGGCCACCTCCACCAAGGCCTCCTCCACCGAGGCCTCCTCCACCAAGGCCACCTCCACCGAGGCCTCCTCCACCGAGGCCACCTCCCAAGCCACCTCCTAGTCCACCTCCTAGTCCACCTCCAAGTCCACCACCAAGGCCTCCTCCGAGACTGCTCCCGAATCCGCCTCCTAGACCGCCACCGAGCCCTCCTCCTAATCCACCAGTACCCAATCCACCTCCAAGTCCGCCGCCGAGACCGCCTCCTAAGCTGCTACCGAACCCTCCTCCAAGACTGGAGCCAGATCCTGATCCAAACGCAGCTGCTGAGCTTCCTCCGAACCCACCTCCGAGTCCGCTTCCATTGCCGGTACCAAACCCACTGCTGGAGGTACTTCCGAATCCACTCCCGAGGCTACTTCCTGAGCCTCCACCAAGGCCGCCGCCGAATGCAGACGACCCGAGGCCTGATCCAAGTCCACTTCCTCCTAACCCGCTTGTTCCTAGACTTCCAGTTCCCAAGGCTCCCCCTCCGACTAAGGAACCCCCGCCGAGGGAGCTGCCACTCATCGTGGTTGCCCCAAGGGGTGGGAAGGGTTTCTGGCTGGCTGCAGCAGCAGATGACTGGATGTTCCCAAAAGCAGAACTAAGTGGGTTGTTCGGGAAGTTGTGAATCCCTGGAGTGGATGGTGTTGTGTTGCCAAGACCGGACATACCACCTATTCCCTCCATCTATAAATACCAACCGAGAATAACATTTACATCGTTAGGGTACGGTGTTTTATATACGACCCAAATACATGTATGTTTTTTGAGTTAATCTTGCTCTTTATTTATGATGTGACAATGTCACAATATCTGTTTTGACGATATATTTGGGAAAAGAAAACTCTTATCAATCACAACAAACTTCAGATTGAACAAAACACTTTTTGACAGTTTGAATTCTAGTGAGAATTTTTTTATATAATTTCAGTAAACGACAAAATGTTTAATTCTCAACAAGCAAAACCCCCAGATGTTATTAATATCTCAAACACAAAATTTTCATGATAATAAGGCGCTTCAACATAATTTTTTTCACTGTGGATATTGCGCCTCCAGACCATTCAACCTCATGGTTTGTACATCAAAGAAGGAAATGATTAATAACTTTTTGTCTTTGCCTTGTTCTTTTTTCCACAGATGTTCCCTCATTTTAGTCCGTCTCATTAAATAATATTTTTGTTTGTCTTCCTCTTCCCACCTTTGATTTTCGTCTTTTGTGCTTCCAACCTCCTGTGGTCAAACCAACCTCTTCCCCTTACCCCCCGCCCCCCTCCTCCCCCTGCCCGGTCTCCCTTTTTCTTTGTTCATCCTTTACGCTTCTCCTCACTGCTTTCTGCCTCATTCTTTTCCCTTCTTTTCACACAACTGCTTTTGTTACACCAGTATACTTGTTTGTGTGTGTTGTGTTGTCATTTAGCCTCTGAGAAAGACTGTCGAAACGTGAAGCCATAAACACACTGTTTGCATATCCCGCCCCCCCATCACTGCAACAAAAAATTCCAGTTTTCATTAGCAGCTGAAGAAAAATGTTGGGCATGGGTACTTCACCTGTGGTGGTCCGATGCCGGGCGACAGCGACGATATCCCTACCTGGGACTTGATGACACCTGGTGGGGGTCTGGACTTGAGCAGAGTGGAACAATTAGCCACCATTGTCATGATGGTCTCTGCCAATTCAGGTGCCACAGAACTGTAGAGGGAAGTGGATACAATCAAGGATAAGGTAGTGTTCATCTAGGGAGGCATGTCATGTAAATGTGACACTTTTATACTGAATTGGGGTTGAACAAAGAAAAAATTACTAGAGCGGGATTTGAACCAACAACCTCCGGTTTAACGTGCCGGCGCTCTACCAACTGAGCTATCCAGCCATATGTTGGCGGTCTCCCTATTTTGTCAATATCTCTGTCCAGAGGTGACAGTCTGCCGTGTAGCCAGGGATCACACCCAAGTTTTCGATACAACCTGGGAAGTGGCAGCCAGGGGATCACCCTAAAACCAGAGGTCGTTAGTTCAAGTTCCGCTCCAGTAAATTTTTCTTTGTTCAACCCACAATCCTTTGAAAATGTACCCAGTCAGTTTCCCTTGTGAATTATAGCTTTTATACTGAGTAAACTTTTTGATCTTTCCAATGATGGTAAAAAAAAATAAGGTTGCTATTATGCAATCTCTTCAAATTGGAGTTGAAAGATCCGAAATGCCAAACACCTACGGAGCTCCATATGGTGTAAAAAATGTGTTTGTGATTACAGATCACACTGAGGAAAGAAAAACAAAGAACTTTTACATTTATTGACCGATCTGAGTGATTTTCGGATCATATAAAAGGGAATTCAATTAGTAAGAACTTTTCTATACTTAATTTGCTGTAAAACAATATCTTCAAGGAGATAATGGAGTTTGTAAAAATGCCCTTTGAACAAAAGCTTTATTTTGTGTAAGAATGTGTGTGTTTCATGCTTGGGTGGTCAACAAGTATTTCCTCCTCAGCTTTGCCCTTTCCACATTTTGCCTTTATCCTTTTATTGATATTTTGTTGGTGCAATGTATATGGCGTGTCGTGTTTCATGTTATTTCTGTTGACATTTTTACCGACAAAATTTGACTAGAGATAATGAACAGTATTAGCAATATCTGGGCGTTTTGTGATGATTGTACAGAACTGAATGGTCTCTAAAGGGTTAAGAATTATTGAGAGCCAGTTCTAATGCACCCACTTTGCACAAGCCTGAAGACACGCCAGCATGGTCCCGATGGTCTCAGGGGGCAATACACTCGTTTTTCCTCCCCCGGGTAGTTCCTTTTGTTCAGGGGTGAGGCCACCAATCACCTGAGGGGCACGGCGCTTCAGGAATGTCACACAAGTCTGAACAAACGGCTCCTGGAGAGAGGGAAAGACAACAGACAATTAAAATCAACTGGTGCTTAATACACATCGGTGTAAGGGTCAAAACAATACTATGTTCTTTATCCCAGATGCAAAATTAACATCTGTTAAATCGTTGCGGTACCTGCTGCTAAAACATAGAATTCAAACTGCCTCTAGCCACCGGGCTAGCTCGGTGGTCTAGTGGTAAGACATCTGCTCTAGCAATGCAAAGGTCGTGGGTTCGAATCCCACCCGAGAGATTTGCCTGTGGATTTTTTTTACAGAACTCGAGTATACAGTGCTTGATACACATCGGTGTTAGGGTAAAAAATTATACAACTTGGCTAGTTTATTCAAAGGTATTCCACATCTGCAGTTATTGGAAGAGCAAAATTTATTTTGATCTGCTTGTTTTCAATAAACACATCATCCAAACAACCTGTGAAAATTTTGTCAAATTAAGTGACCACAATTTCAGGCCAGATACTTCAGAGGCAATTGCCTCCACTGCCCCTGGCCATTGCCTTGGTGCCCTTTGAAATAATCCAGCAGAAATTTTTAAACATCAACAATCAAAGGTATGATACAGATTCATCCCGTAAAGTGTCCAGATGAAATAAAAAATTGAATTAATTTTTGGTTGAACGAAGAAAAGTTGACTAGAGCAGGATTTCAACCTGCAATCTCCTTTTTAAAAAGTAACCCAGTCAGTTTTTTGTGGTTTACTACTTAAAAATATATAATCTGACAATAATTGATCAGCGGACTTACCCCATGTTCTCTAATCTTATCGGTCATCCACTTATCCAGTTTGAGGTACTCTCGCCTTGATGCCAGGCACGCCAGGTCGATAACAAAGGCAAACGGTGTGGCGTTGAGGAGCAAGGAGAGAGCCTTCAGGTCCTGGGCTACGTCCAGGATGCGGGAGAGCCGGGTCTGGTCGTTCTCTCCGCGCATGTACCACTCCGCCATGGAATGCATTACAATCTGACGGATGGTTGGTGACTGACCCTGGTGAATGAGAAGTAGGTAGTTTTGATTATATCTTAGCACAATGTGACCGGTGATCAGGAACCATTGGTAGAAAACCATAGAATAGGTGAGGTTTGTGGCGACACCACGAGTAAAATTAGAATCGCTGGTTTGAAAACTAGACGTTTCGATCAGTATGCTCTGATCCGTCTTCAGGAGGATGATAAATCATACTGATTGAAACGTCGAGTTGTCAAACCACCGGTTCTTCTCAGAACCATCACGACTCAAAAGAGATTCTACACATGGTGTCACCGCAAACCTCACCCGATTGTACTCTCACCATGCAAAGTTTCAAATTCTACTTACCATACAACAGTTACGGATTTCATTTCAACCCTAGCAGTACCCTGTATTAACCCCTCAGCCTTTCTTGTGCACAGCCCTGCAAAACACCTCAGCATTTATTAAACCCCAACCCTACAGAACGCATCAGCATTTCGTACGCACGGCTCTGCAAAATGCCTCAGCATTTTGTACGCACAGCTCTGCAAAATGCCTCGGCATTCACACAATCGGGTCTTTTCCAGTGGTTATTTAATTCAGTCGTAAGGCAATGAACCGTGTAAGTAATGTCAAGTATTTTACATTTTAAGCTGTAAATTTATCAATTTTTCAAGAAATTGCAAATACAAATTTGTGAGACAATGACTTCAGTCAAAACATATCAAAGTTCAAAGCCCCATGAGCGTCACTGAGTGACGGATTTTAGAGCTTTATAAGAAGCCACTATTATTAACTGGAGCACCTACCTGTCCATGCCATGCGTAGTGCAACACGATGGCAGAGTTGGGATGATTTCCCAGGAAGATTGGCATCAAGGTGGAGATGAGCTCATGACGCAGAGGAGTCCAGATGGGCTGTCGAAATGATCAAGTACGGAATCTTGTCAACATTGGATAGGTTCATGAAGGCAGGGTTTGAATTTGGGGTAAAAATCCACAAGACCGTAGGACTTGTAGCTCAAAATAGTTACCGGACCATAATTTATTTCACAAAACCAGAATTTCATGAGAAAGAGCTTTCTACACAGTTTAACATGTAGATTGTTTTCATTTGAACAAGCAGTAAGAGAATATTTATCTCATTTGTCTTATGGGTTAGTATATTTTGATACTCAACTCAACGGAACGGAACAGACTCAAAGTCAACATTTGAACAACAGCTAATTCTATTTTCTCATCATTTCTTTCTGTTAAAAAATCACAGTGACTATTTATTATTAAATTGAAAAACAAAAGACTGCCGGTCGTGTGTTTACTGGCCCGAGGCTAAAATCACTGGCCTCGGGCCGGCAGTCCAGTGTCCAATTCGAGCCCTGGTAGGGGGACGGTCTGGTACCGAAACCAGGGATGATATTTGACCAATGTGAAAATTCCTGAAAAGTGGCTTGCAGGGCCTGGGTTCCCCCCTTAAACCCAGAACCTCACAGATAATACAATTCAGGAAGTTTACACAGGAAGATACATGTACATGTAACTGCAGGTTTGGACACAATGTGGACTAGTTCTTCCTCCCTCTTTCTTTCTTTACTTCTTTCCATAAAATTTGGATTCTCAAGGAGATTTTGAGAAAATCCTGAAATCAGGAAAATTCCAGAGAAATCACATGTGTGCAAATCTCATGACTGGAGTAATTTCCAGTTCTTTAGCTTTTAGGCCTAGAGTTTAATTTTTTGAGATGACAAGGCAATTTTCATTTTGCAAAGGGCACTTCCATTGGAAAACCCTTACTCTATGGGAAACTTTTAAAGGGGCACCAAGGCCAAGACCAGGGCAACAGAGGCCATGGCCTCCGTTTAATTCCAGGCCTGAGCTTTCATGAAGCTTATGTATATTTCCATGGTTACCAACACTACACTGACCACAAATATCCTAAATATGGTTGTATGAATATTTGAACTTGACATGCTCATAATTTGTTATTATCAATAAAAAAAATTCTACAGTGATGTCAAAATTGCATCAGGGATAAAGAACATTATTGGTGTTTTACCCAAACACTAATGAATGGTACCGCAAATAAAATTCTTTATCCATGATACAAAATGAACATCTAGTAGAATCGTTGCAATGCCTACTCATCCTAAAATATACGATTCAAACTGCCTTTGCTAGCTTACCAAGCAAGCTCGGTGGTCTAGTGGTAAGACATCTGCTCTAAAATGGAAAGGTTGTGGGTTCGACTCCGACCCGAGTAATATGCCTGTGGATTTTTGTTGTTGACAGGACTCAGGAAAGTACCGAGTATACAGTGCCTTAGGTACTTATGTAAAACACAACTGACAAATTTCTGTGCATCAAGTCACAAAATAATCTACCAGAAAACCAGATTTCTGATATCTGTGGTTGAATTGAAGTGAGCAACCATGGAATTGCCGACTTTATCAAGTAAAACAACTGTCAAAACTTTGCAATTAGGCAACAGGTAAATTAAAAGTTTGGCGAAATGATTCAGGGGCTGTCCATTTTTCCCCAACATCTTCATAACAGAACAGACAGAAAGTCATAATGAAGAGTACACCGTCATGTGAATGTTGAGAACTCTGGATGACTCCTTCATAAAAAGCTTTAATACAAGCTGATGGGAACAATGCGGTGTTAGATAATCAAAATGAAGGCTTAGAAACCATTCCTTCACAATACGGGAAGATGTGCTTCACTGATAGGCAGCTTCCTTACAGTAAATAAATAATTTGGGGTTAAACAAAGGAAAGTAGACTAGAGTAGGATTTGAACCTTTGACCTCCGGATTAACGTGCCGGTTCTCTACCAACTGAGCTATTCAGCCCTAATGTTGGCAGTCTCCCTATTTTGTCAATATCCTTGTTCGTGGGTGCCAGTCAGAAGCCATACAAACTGTGGTTTGTAACTTGAATTTTAAAATAAAAAGTCGCATCCCCTTTAGGTGATCCCTCTGCTGCAGCTTCCCAGGTTGTATCATAAACTTGGCTTCTGACTGGCACCCTGAACAAAGATATTGACAAAATAGGAAAACCGCCAACATTTGGGGCTAGATAGCTCAGTTGGTAGAGCTCCGGCAGATACTTATTCTGATTAAATTATTGAAGAATTCCTTCCACTACCAAAATTGCAACTTTATGCAAAATCAATGCTGTACCATCCCTTCCTGATATCCCTTTGAGCTAATAATAAGTGTTAGTAAGTGGCATTAAACTTCAACACAAGCAGGGTATTTCTGATGATGAACAATATGTCAGAGTAAACTTAAAAGACAAATTAACAGGCATGATATTTGGTCCTTGGGAAAAAAGCAAGAACACTATTTTGAGCACCAGGGCTGACCTACTTGTTCATATGGCAGTATGGTGTAGGCTTTAATAGACGTTTCAGGCTACATTATTTAATCACAGTTTTTCTCATTTTTCCCACAGGTAAAAATGAAAAAACCTTAAATAAACCGGAAATCAGACTAAAGTAGGAAGAATATCATGCCTGAATTAAGCATTCAAAACATATTAATAAAAATTTAGAACAAGGAGTTATTAAAAACATTTACATGTGAGTCTGAACAAATTGACCCAATCCACCTGATTTCATCATCACAATAATCTCGGTTGTGCCATTTTGGGAGTCAATGTCCTTGTGTGTAATACAGTGTAGTGCAAATTTTAGGCGGCGCGGCGCTTCTACGTGCAAATTGACTCCCAAAATGGCAAGCGTGGCAGACAGCAGCAGCGTGTGACGTTGGTGCGAGGGGTCAATAGAAATCATCACTATGAATTCAGACAGATATCTTATGAATGCTTCAGTTTAACAAAACTGCTCTAATAATCGAGCTCAACGAGGGAACTTCAAAATCAAACACAACAACAGGATAACTTTTTGAACTTGTTTGAATGTCAACGCCAATGTTCGGAATAAATACCAGAGCTACCTGCTGGCACATCTTCTTACGCCGCCATTTATCTTGAACGCTGCTTTTCAGCAGTGCGGCAGTCGCTAAGACATGCTGCATGTACTCATCTTCAAGCTTCCTCTGAAGTGTCACAAACATCACCACACAACGATTCACATAATACATCATCCATGCAATTATAAACAAAAATTCAGCCAACAAAACGATCACACAGTCAGGAGGGTTTCTGAAATTTCGTAAAGATTTCAGCAAATTTTGTGAAACATTATTTGTAATTTTGAAAACTGGAAGTCGTAAAGGGAAAAAACAGTCTGACAGTCTAGTGGTAGAGTGACAAAGGTTGAGCATTAACAAATTATTGAATGCTCATCTATTTTACAGGCAGTTTTGCAATGCTTGTAATGCTACCATCATTTTCACAACTAATTTTGAGTGTTTCTTAGTGGTAGCCACAGATGTTATATCTACTGCTGATAAGACAATTACAAATTCATAATTTGGGGTTAAACAAAGAAAAATTTACTAGAGCGAGGTTTGAACCAA
Source organism: Plazaster borealis (assembly GCA_021014325.1). NCBI lineage: Eukaryota > Metazoa > Echinodermata > Asteroidea > Forcipulatida > Labidiasteridae > Plazaster > Plazaster borealis. Next base: position 8,289,859 of record CM037460.1, on the reverse strand, counting down.
CGACCTCCGGTATAACGTGCCAGCACTCTACCCAGGTGATCCCCTGGCTGCCACTTTCCAGGTTGTATCGTAAACTTGGGTGTGATCCCTGGCTACATGGCAGGTAACAGTTGTATGGCTTCTGACTTGCACCCCCGAACAAAGGTATTGGCAGAATAGGGAACGCTAGGTAGCTCAGTTGGTAGAGCAGCGGCACGTTAAACCGGAGGACGTTGGTTCAAATCCCGCTCTAGTCAATTTTCCTTGTTCAATCCCAAATTATTTAAAATTTACCCAGTCAGTTTCCCTTGTGGTTTACAACTTGATAAATTGGTAAAAAAAAAAAAGAGGAAATGGTAAACCTCGCTTAAATGTAATTTACATGATTGATAGAGCTGACAAAATATTCGCAGACACTGTTCATGTTCTGTGTAATCAACCATATACATGACATAACAAACCTGTGAAAAGTTGGGCTTAATCCGTTGTGCGAGTCAGAAGAAAAAAAAAGTGAAAACCATGCACAATTTTCAGCATGTAAACCACATCGTCCTTAATTTTGGTTGTCAACTGAAACCAGCTGTCGTGTTTCCTTAGGTTTTTAGAAAAAAATCTTGAATATGGTCCATTTCAGAGGGAAATATTTCACAGAAAAAAATGGATCTAGTAAGAAATACATAATCAATAAGCTTTCAGACTAGAATTAAACAAAGATGTTTTTTATCCTTACCAATCCTGTATAATACCTTTAACTTTGTACAGTGTTTTTCAGTATTCTATGGCTCATTCAAGAAAAAAGAGAGAAAATCAACTAATCGGATGAAAAATTGCATGCCTTGATAAAAGGGTCATGACCTAAAGCATACCTGAACTTGTAGTAGAGCTAGAAGCAGCATATCTGGGCAATGTTTGATGGGGAACCCAAACAGACTCTTGACTTGGTCGTACTTGCCAGCCTCAGCCAGCTTCAGAAGGGTCTCAACAAGATCCAGTGACTTCCTAAAGGTCACAAATAAACAAAAAGAACAACAGGGAGTTAATCAATGACCCAAGTTAGAACAGGGCCTTAAAAACAGGGTTTGATATGTGCCGTGCAATATAGGTTTTTATCACTCATACATGTATGTACATGTAGCTATGTATCGACCAATCAAGATAGATAAAGTGCTATATACAAATCCTAGTGATTGCCCTTAAAAAAAACAATGAAAATGCATTATCTCAACTAAATTAATTAGTCCTTGGCTGTGGCCTTGAGTATGGGGTCCCTGTTGAAGAGGAGAAGGCCAAGGTCAGTGTTTCGGACCAAGAGTTAACCCACACCTTCCACTCGGTTTTTTTTTCATGGTTGGGGGGGGGCTTGACTACTCACCATGTGGCCACCTCTCTGTTATCCTCCTCCGGGGGTGCCTTTAGGATGTCTATGACGACAGTATGACAAGGATAGTCAGCAAAACAGAAGACCTCAGGGTTAGCTAAAGCCAGCTGGATCCATGATAACTACAGGTGGAGTGAGCAGAGATACATACACTGTAATATCAGCATGGACAAGATTGAAAAGCTAAGGCTTCTATTGTAACAGTTAACCCTTCTACTTTCAGAAACTGTACTGAAACGTAAATAAACATCCACGGTTATTCATTTTGGATTTTTTTTTTAATAGCAGTAAGAAGAGTAGTAAGCTGTCATCCGAAGTCAACACGTTAAACTACAGGTGGAATGAGAGATACATAATGTCAGCATGGACAAGGTTGAAAAGCTTAGGCTTGTATCGTAACAGTTAACCCTTCTACTTTCAGAAACTGTACTGAAACGTAAATAAACATACACTGTTATTCATTTTCGTATTTTATTTAAATAACAGAAAGACGAGTAACAAGACGTCATCCGAAGTCAAGAGGTTTTTAAACTACAGGTGGAGTGAGCAGAGATACATAATATCAGCATTTTCAGAAACTGTACTGGAACATAAATGAACGTCCACTGTTATTCATTTTGGAATCTGTGTTAATAACAGTGAGAAGAGTAATAAGATGTCATCCGACGCCAAGAGGTTAAACAACCGCTGCCCCCCCCTTGCTCAATGACTTGACTTTTGTAGGGCTTCTCTCATTGAAAAATTTAAACTCTTTAAAAGGAGGGTATACCTTTGGTAATTACTCCAAAAATTGATGACCATAAAAACTTACTTGGTAAAGAGCACTGGAGAGCTGTTGATATTGTAAATCATTGTTAGAAATGACACCCTTTGACATGTTTGAAGAAATGTAGTTTTAGAGAGAGAGGTAATTTTTCACACAAAAAGTTGAATCTGAGAAAGGCTTCAGGCATGAAGCCTTTCTCAGGAATTTTCAAAAGGTTTGTTATTTTATGCATATGTTGGGATACACCAAGTGAGGATACTGGTCTTTGACAATTACCAAATGTGGTCAGTGCCTTTAAAACCAAGTCATTACCTGTCCGTCTGTGTTCTTCCAGACCCTGTACAACACCTCTACGGGGAATACGTCCGGCAGACCCCGGAGGAAGGCATTCTTGACGATGCGCAGCCCCTGTACGTCGTTCAGCAGGAACCCTGGGTTATCCAGCTCAAGGATCACCTCCCTGAAGTTGAGATGGGGAGCCAGGTCTTTGATGACCTCAACGAAGACGTCGATGTTCCAGGTGCTCGGCTGGGAGTTAGGGTCTGCTTTGTCTTTGCCGTCACTCCAGACACTGCTGCCTGTGATGGACTGCGGGTACGGCACACAAAACGAAATGTTTTAAGATTGTGTGTTAAAGCCAGGGATACAAAGTGAGAGGGAACTACAAAATACCTTGAATAAATGCAAATAACTCAAAAGAAATATAACTGAGTTGAGTACAATGTTTGTTTTTGAACAAAAGATTTGATTACAAAAACATTTGGTGCACAAACTAGATGTATTTCTTGCATCTGAAATAATGAATAATAATACTAATAATAATAATAATAATAATAATAATGCAGTTCTTATATAGCGCTTTATACTCCCGATGGGCGTCTCAAAGCGCTCAGTATTTTTCCTACAAGGTAAGTGGAGTTATGTGTTGAAGTATGAGACCTATTCCTTTGCATAGCACCATGTAATGGTTTACAAGGGGCTGTGGCGCAATATGCAGCCAATCAAACCAGGAACACCGGGGCGAACCCCTTCTCTTTACGATAAGTGCATTGGGTTCTTTTACGTGCATTACACAACACACGGGACCTACGCCTTAACGTCCCATACGAAGGACGAAGCATGTGGTTAAGTGTCTTGCTTAAGGACACAAGTGTCACGACTGGGATTTGAACCAACACCCTGCTGATCAGAAACAATAATGATTGAGGATTACTTTTAGTCATGTGTTGACTATGCAAGGTGCTGGGACACCCTTTTTACAAAAACCTTGCAACTGACCTGTAAGGGCATACTATCTGTGAGGCTGGAGTGTGTTCTTCCCATCATACTGATGACTCTGGCCACTGCCGATGCAGAGAGACTGTTGGTACCGAACTGGAGGAGGGATTTACGACACTCGTCCATGGTGGCGCAGCAGCTGTACCCCATCTCCTGCATCATGTCCGCGAGGGAGCCGTCCATCTTTAATCGGGGAAAACAATAACAAGATTCAAAATGCATCGCCTGACTTTTGCCATTAGCAGACTTCAGAATTTTCCGCATCGCGGTGAACACGGACGGGCACACTCCGTCGGTTCCAGTGTGTCACGATGGCGACCAACAGAAGGCTTTGCCGTCCAGAAAACTCCATAATGAAATTAAGCTTCAAGTGGGTAGTTGTGTCATATATATTGTGTTTTTTTTTACCTTGATTTAACACCGTTGTTATCACCAAAAGGGTTAAGAAATAACACCAGTAAAAAACGGAATTCAGTAAATTACATCACGGAAAATGCCGGTGCATCTACGTCACAGATTGCACACATGCTTTTAAAACTGCCATTTTGGTGATCACGTCCACATAAGAAAAGTACATGAGGCTGTTGTTTATCATAAATATTTGAAAGCTTCTAGCGGGAACTCTTTTATCGTTTCCAAAAACTGAACACTAGAGGCCTGTATGTCCCCAAATAAATGAGTGTACAAAGCTTACTTTCATAATAAACGCCAGTTAAAACACCCGAGGACCAGTCAGAATTCTCTCCAAGTGGTCTGGCTTGCTAGCTCAGTGTTATAAAGCATCCCTATTAAATATGAAATATGGACCAGTGAAAAATGCTGGGAGACTAGTGACAAAACAAGGTGACTGGTCCCGCTGGCTAGTCACTGACAAATTAAAGGCAAACCCTGACTTTATAATGCTGAAGCTTACCACTGCCTTGGGTAGGTTGGTATTATCGTTGACAATCCTATCCATCCCGATGTCCTGTGTGTCGCTGTACAGCAGAGGAACTAGAACCACAGGCACCTGGTCTGGAGGAAAGTCTGTAATCAAGGAAGAATATAATCACAGTCTTTTATTTATATTTTTATTTATTTTGTCTTGTTTAACCAGGGTAGCCCTATCAGTTATTGAAGAACTGTTCTCCCTAGGGACCCCGGGGTCACATGTGAAAAAATACATCATTACAGAGTGCAATTAAAAAAAATAAAAATAACAGTATGTACAAAAAGGATACCAAACATAAAAATAACCATATCCATTAAAAAAAAAAGGGTTAAAAAGATAAAATACACCAAAACAACCAAGATGAAAATTCACTGACTTAAGCCCGGTTCATACTTCCTGCGAATGCTTCGTGCAAAGCGAATTTTCATGCGTCACAAATGGAAAAACAGCGTGTACAGATTATGTAGATTGGTTGTCCGGCCATGCAAAGTTTCTTAGATAAATCTTAGATAATTATTGGGTTTCTCGGTAATTATTGGGTTTCTCGCTAAAATACTTCATTTTCATGCATTCGAACTAAGCGATTTTCCCTCTTCATTTGAAACCGCAATTAAACTTTATAAGTCATTCTTGTCAGCAATGCGAAATCGAACATTGAATTTAGCAGAGTAGGCGCAACTAGAGATTTCAGCAAAAAGTAGCTGCGAAAATGAATGCTGTTCGAGTAGAATGTAAATTGAATGTTAATCTTTTTTAATCGCATGACCCAAAAAACAAATGCTTTCACAATAAGTGAAATTGAATGACTGTATCGAGGAGCTTTCAATTTTGCGCGAAATAGAATAACGCGATGTTTAAACTGGCCAAAATGACCGAGAACAACAAATAGTTCACAACATACTGTAAGAATTTGTGATTAATAGTCATGTTACATGTAGTTTATATCATCCATGTCAACTACATAATTAGCCACTCACCTTTCTTAATTGTTTTGAGGAATGCTTCTCGCTGGGGCGCTACGATACCCAACTGATCCTTAGAGCTGTGTAACAGGTGCGTAAGGAGGAGGTGAAGGACCTCTGCAGATACGTCTGCAAGACCGCCCTCTTGGGGGCTTCTGATGTCTGCTCAAACAATGAAAAGAAACATGTTACTAATGAATTATGGGTTTTTACGTTCCCCACCCAAACCCCCTTGCTTATGAGAAGCTTGACAACTCGAACTGAGGTTTGCATTTTTTAACCATAACAACAATGGTTTCATTATATTTCAAACCAAATCTATGGGGTATTATTTGTGTTTTACACATACACTGATGTGTGTTAAGCACTGTACACTCAGTACTTTCCCCCCCCCCTCCCATTAATGTGAAAAGAATGGACTTTAGAATGGCAAAGGTCATGGGTGCAATCCCACCTGAGATATAAGCCTGTAGATTTTCTTTTTTTCAGGACTCAGCAAAGTTAGAGTGTACTGTGCTAAACACACATCAGTGTATGGGTGAAACACAAAACAATATTCTTCATCTCTGAATGCAAATTCAACAACTATTAAAACTGGGGATTTGACTAAGAGCATGTGTAGAGGTCCTCAACAATGCAATATTTTACAATCCTTCCTGAATTTTGATAAATGTAACCTGCAGCTCAAACAACTCCACTCAGAGCAATTGGGAACGTGTACAAAATAAAAAGGAACAATTTTAGTGATTTAACCAACTTCTACTTAAAGGAACGTTAAAGAACTGGTAATTAAAATTTTCTTTAAGATCACAGATTTACATAAAACTTACACGGTCTAATGATGATGATAGTAGAAAACATCCATAGAAATATTTCTGTCTGAAATGCCATATTTGATGAGAAATAAATAAAACTAACTTCCGATTGGAGTTTATCGCTCATGAGCATTTTATTCATGCATTGTATAACACATGCAAATGTGTAATCGGTTTTTCACTATTTTCTCGTGACCCAGATGGCCGATCGATCTCAAACTTCTACAGGTTTGTCAGTTTATGTACATGATGGATTATATAAAGTGCTTAACTGTTTTGTTAGCAAAAACCAATTCTGTCATGTTCCTTTAAGCTTAAAGGGCCTATGTACAGTAATGTTTTTTATTGTGTATTATTTAAACTCATTAAGTGTTCCTACCTGAACAAATAAAATACATTTTCTACAAATTATCATCTTGATGTGGATTTTCTATTCCTGTTGATTTATTAGTTATATTAGATATATTATTTGTTTGGAGGCAATTACATGTACCAAGGAAGGCAGTTGCCAAACGAAGGCAGTTGCCTCCATGCCCCTGGTCATTGCCTTGGTGCCAATTAAAATGTTACAGTACAAACGTATATTTTCCTCATTGAAGTGTCCCTAACCAAAGAGAAACTGCATTATCCTTTCAAGAATGAAGAATCAGACCCGAGTACACAATTCTTATAGATTCCTTTATATTGCTAAAACACATTTAACGTATAACCTAACTGCAATAGTCTTGTGCAGAAACAATCGTTGCTGAACAGATTTCACTTACCACTATCTATATATGACCGCAATAAGTCTGGTAGCTTGTGTTTAACAAACTGTAAAGCTGCATCAAATGAAAACAAAACCAAGACAACAATTAAAATACATGAATTCAAGATTTCAGAGAAGTATTTGAAAGAAATTATTTTTTTTAAACACCAAAACCAACAACTGAACAGTGGGATATTTGATAACAGGTGGTCAAAACAGAGCCTTGTTTTGAGATCAGTCAAACTATCACATGCACACATTATTTCTCGCCAGTGTTCTCCCTTAACAGTGGTCCGCTGGCCAAAGGCCAGTTAAAACACTTGAGGACCAGTCAGAATTCTCTCCAATTGGTGCGGCTGACTGGTCCAGTGTTGAAAAGCATCCCTAGTTCATTTGAAATATTGACAGGTAAAGTAGCTGACAGACTAGTGAAATGACAAGCTACTGGGCCCAATTTCATAAAGCATGTTAAAGGAACGTTACAGAACTGGGAATTAAAATTTTCTTTAAGATCACAGATTTACACAAAACTTACACGGTCTAATGATGATGATAGTAGAAAACATCCCTAGAAATATTTCTGTCTGAAATGCCATATTTGATGAGAAATAAATCAAACTAATTTCCGATTGGAGTTTATCGCTCATGAGCGTTTTATTCATGCATTGTATAACACATGCAAATGTGTAATTGGTTTTTCACTATTTTCTCGTGACCCAGATGGCCGATCGATCTCAAACTTCTACAGGTTTATCAGTTTAAAGTATGTACATGATGGATTATACAAAGTGCTTACAGACACTGCCAGCAACTGGCTTGTGAGCAAAAACCAATTCTGTAATGTTCCTTTAAGCACAAAACGTGCTAAGCACAGAAAACTCTTGCTTAGGAAAATTAGGTTACCAGCCAAAATACGATACAGTTACCATTGCAGTGACTGGTACCCCACTCATTTCTTGCTTAGCAAAGAAATTTGCTTTAAACAGCTTTGTGAAATTGGGCCCAGGTCCTGCTGGCCAGTCACTAAGAAAGTTAAGGGCAAACCCTGCTAACACCAGTTAGGTTTGTGTGGGGACCTGGATAACAATCTCTGTGATACGTTGTGGTTCTAAAAACAACTAGTGCTGTAACAACTGTATCAATTGCAATGTCATGGCTCTGCTTACAATGGATTTTCGTGCTTATGGCCACAGAATCCTGGGCCCAATTTCATAGAGCTGCTTTTAAAGCAGAAAATATTGCTTAAACAGTTTCTGCTAAGTAGCAACAAGCAGGATACCTGTCACAGATGCTACATGTGAAATGGTATTTTAGCTGGTAACCTTTTTCTGGTAAGCATAATTTTGTTTTGTTTAGCTAGTCTTTGTGCTTACGCAGCTCGATGAAATTGGGCCCCGTGCTTTACATTTGGTAAGCAGTTCTATAAGGCCCTCAAGCAAGAAAATACTGCTTAGCTAATATCTTTGCTGAGGCAAAAATGAATGGGTCACCAGTCACAACAATGCAAACTTTATGAAACTTGGACTGGTGATCTGTTTCCAAGAAGAACCGGTTGCATTACTTACCATGAGATCTGGTGTCTGCTTTGGAGGAGTGCGTAAGAGCTAGACCAAGGACTACCTCCTGCACTCGACTCAGCTTCAAGACTTTGCTGATCTGTGAGAAGAGCTGAGTGGAGGGCTTAAGACTCTGTGATCAGAACAACAATGGAGGATTAAGTCACGATGTAAGTGAAAGCTGCATGTGTGCAGTGTTTTTATGGCCAAATGCTAATTTAAACAACTGTTATATTGTTGGGAAAGTAAAATTTAGAGATGAAATAATATAAAAGGATAATGAATTTAACAAGTCAATGAATAAAATAAGAGAATAAGACTTGACCTCCGTTTCGGGTTACTTGTAAACATTGAAGACTTTTGCCATGTTATCATTAAACCTTTGTAATGGTTTCCGGTTGAAAAAATTTGGGCGTGATTCACAAAGGGGGCTCCTAAAGAATTTATAAGCATCCTAGTCAGAAGTTTTAATTTTGTTTCAATGTTAAATTAAAATATAAAAAAATTGTATATTCAAAATGTGTTTATAAAAAGATGCTATTGGTATTTTTATTTTCAAGAATTGTTTATAAAATAGAATTTTAAAAGATCCGATTTCATATAAAACTATAGCCTTCGTTCGACTTGTTTTCTCGTTTTTCGCAAGATGCAATGACTTGCACAGTCTATTGAAGCCATGCAGTTATGCACATACAAAATATGAAAAAGTTACTAGTTGCAATATGAAATTAACCTAATTCAGAATTGTGGAAAAGGCTGGCTGTGATGATATACATGTTGACCTCTTCATGAGCCGTTAACAGACCGACTGCCATGCGCTTTTTTGAAATAAGTTTCCACTTCTCAAGCCATAGAAAGAACTACTATGTACAGTCAAACTTTATACACATGCGTACTTGTACATGTACATGTACAGTACATGTGCTACATGTGTCTGAAACCTTCCGAACAAATGTTGCAATAATCTAAATAAGAATACATGTACTTAATATGGACTTGGTCTACAAAAAATTTGCCATTCACATGTTGATGATATAATATCAAGCATTTATTGGTAATGAATTACATGTAACTCATCTAAAAACCGATGATGTATCATCCTACGAGAACACTTACCTTCTGTTGGTGAAGGGGGTTATCGAGGGCGTGGCACAAGGTACAAACGAAATTAGGCTTGGTAAAGAGAGTAGTACATTCCTGTGTCAGTAACTGAATATGCAGCTGTTCGTGAAAGACAAATCGAAAACAACACTTTGTTAGAGATAATAATAACATACATCGGTGTATGTGTAAAAAAATAAAAATAGGGTTTTGCATCTACAATTATTTTCCTGAACGGTTAAATGGGAACTTGTAACTTTCGTTTAACTGTTTCTACTGATCGCAATCAAAAATCAGAGTCAGAACTACGGTGCTGGGTAAATGTGATTGTCGGTGACGGCTTTCTATTTTCTGTGTGTATTTGCAGCCAATACATGTAAGAAGGAGCAGATGTCAGCACACTAACACCCTGTCTTGATAGTCACAAGACCACCGTGTAGTGGCACATCACTTGTGTCATAGCGGTGTACAAAGCCAAATAACAATTAGTAGAAGATTGAAAACAAAAAGTTTATCTAAGATGTAAGACGCATTCTGAACAACAATAGAAATGTCAAGCATTCTCCCTGGAAAGTGTCTGGGGCCAATATTTAAAAGAAAATAGAAAGGAACACTATTTTGTGTGTGTGAATGTGCTCACCATGGTTGGTCAAAGTATTATTATAATTGTTACTAGTTATTACAAAACAATGGCAGAATTGTATGCGATGTGGGAGTGCATTCCATAAATGTGGTGTAGCGACTGAAAATGACCAACCTCCTTCCCAAGGGTGATTGAACTCGCCTTGCCCTTTTTTCCCAGCATGCGCTGTATGCTCATAACCCATGGTAATGGTTAATTAAAATATGCCAGCATATGGCACATTCTAGTTCAGCCTGTGGCCAATCCAGTCTTCGCACGTTCTCAAGTATGGTAACCCACAAAAGAGGCATCAAGCCAAAGAGCAACTGGTCCCCTCTCATTCTTCTTTGATCTTGTGACATGTCTTTAAATGTATGCAGTTTAGGGTTGACTGTGTAAAAACATGATTCATTTTGACACAAATGCGTACTAAGCGCCGTACAATCAATCAAAACATCTTAACAAGCATGCGCGCAAAGCAGTCTCTTTTGGGAGCCAATCAGCGTCGTTTTTCAGCACATCCCTACCCGGTGTCAGTGACGAGAGCGATATGGCTGGCAAATGAGCTATCACCTCAAATGTTTAGACCATTAACTTGGCAGGCGTCGAAATAACCCGGCGCCTCGGCGCTATTAGCGCTTGGTCCCCAATAAAAAGCCCCTTGACCCTCTATTTCTACAACGCTTCCGGCGCTTAAAAAAAACCTTGGTCCCATTCTTACATGAACAGTTATAAAAAATAACTTTACAACCACACGGTTTTACAAGAAAAATTGTTTAACAAGTCTTGATAATTGCTAGATTTAATGTGGCCGCGATCGCGATTGCGATCGTTTATTTCCAGTAAAAACACGCATGCATTATTATTAGTCTGGCTCTCTCCTCCATGTTCCGTACAATAATAGGCAGGCGAGAAGGGAAACACACAACTTCAATTTCCAGGGGCGAAAGACGCGCGGTGGAGTCTAATTTTAACCTCGTTCCTGTTATATTTCTTGCAAAATGCTAACTTCGTACTCATAAACACATCGCTCTCGCCACACAATTTTCCCAATGTGCGTTGTCGATCGATCTTAAATCACGAAGATTTCAGTGCAAAAAAAGTTCTATAAAACCGATCCTCAAATTACGAAACCATGAAAATTGCTGTTTATGAAAACAGTATTATTAAGGGCAGAAATTAGAGGAAAAGATCGTCCAAAAACGCAATTTTACAAACTTCACTTCCGCGTGTTTTTTTTGTTTTTGTTTTTTTTAAACACTTGGAAAATTGTGTGCATGTAAAATAACTTGCAGGTGACCCAAAACGTTGGTTGATTCATACATGCTGGTAGTTTTCGTGATTTTTGTGGGTGCCGGGGGCCGGGCAACAGTGCAATATTGAATTATAAAGTTAGTTAGGGAAAAGCCCTTAGTCCCTGGAGGATAGCTCCTGGGCCGGTCCTTTTTTTGCTCACCCAGGGGCTAAATTTTGCCCCGGTATGTCGGATGTCTATTTCTACCCCTGACTTGGTTAACGTCTAAACTGCCCTTTATTGAAATCTGACTGCTAGTGGGCACACGTATTATATTTTGCATAAATATGGTTAAGGAGTGACATCAAAGAGTCACATAATGATCAAGGCAACCTGACGCTTCACGTTGGTCCTAGTCTAAATTTCTGCATGTGAAAACCAGCAGGCAGGCTTCGCCGTGACGTCACAGGGAACGACAGCAAGTGCTGTACATTAAGAAAATAGTACTGCCTCCTTTCACAGGTTAGAGGCCTTCATAACCATGTACATAAACTTAATATCATGTCGGAATGTAAATGAATTTTGGGTGTCTCCATTGTGCCTATATTGTGTTTCTCAAGGAAGTGACAAAAGCTGTAGCCTAATCGTATAAAAAATAATAATCAATTTAAACAGTTATTTTCATTGCGACTCCCCATGAAGTCTTTGAAAAAAGCTTTTAAGCTGAACTGAACAGAGTTTGTACCACCTATATACAAAACTACTCAAAATAAACCAAACTATTTGCTGGTACAACCATGTATAAAACTCTCTTCCAAGGGAGAAGTGTTCATTCTGAGGCAAATACAGCAAATTACAAAAACAAAATAACAACTACACCTGTTATTAAATTTGAGGTATAAAAGGTTCTACAGTTACATACACACACACAATGTTATTACATGTACATGTTAGGAAACCAAGTTCCATCTTAAATCTTGTTCTTCTATTACCTGGTGGAATTCTTTGGCGGCAGTTTTACCATCACCGCTGAAGTCAACGTAAGAGAAGAGACAACGCAATAGATGCCTGTCCCCCTCCGGCCCCTGCTGGCTAACAAGCTGTGGGAAATATGGATTAAATGTAGATATTATTTGGTGAATGGTTGTGAAGCCATACATGTTCCAAAATAGCAAAATTTTAATTGATGGTATTGGTTCTGAAATGCAAACCAGTGCAGATATTATTTGCAATATTTTATCATTCCAAGCCCAAAGATTTAAAGAACTAGAGGGAGCACTCCTTATGTCATGCACGAAACTCCGCTGACCTGCCATGGGTGAAAATCCCTATGGGTTGATTACATGATTATGAATGTCCACTTGGAAACTGTTTGCTGTGTAAACTGATGAGTGACCACTGACAATGATGGGTAAGCACAATTGTCTCAATAGGCAAAAATGCTTTGTGGCTGGCCGAGTCGCATGGTTATGTATGCCCTCTATGTAGACCTTAAACAACTCTATGTCCTAGCCCCACAAATGGTGCCTGTTCTCTGGACTCTGTTGATTCCACCTGATTCTTGGCCCTGCTGCATGTGAGGTCCACAGACAATGGACATAAATAATCAATAAGTTTTCAACTAAAAGCAGGCTTTTTTTATTCCTACAGTTTTCAAAAACTGTCACCCATTTGTTTTGTAGTTGCGGCAAGTTGTGCAGTCATGTTCAATGCAGCATGTAACTGCATTAAAATAAGGAAGCCATTAAGTTTTCCGATGTGTCTTTTTCAGATGAATGTTTTAGGGTTGACCGAATGACCGTTGAATGAAACTTTGGTGCTATTGCGATGATAGTGCTTCAGTTTAAATGGATTGACAACATAACACAGGTATTGAAGTCACCTGTCAATAATGGGGCAACGATGGCATCGTTCCTGTGCAAGGAGGGGAACGGGGTAGAGCAATCCAAGATGGTGGGGATTCTTTTTGGCGTGCTTCTACCAAGGGAAAATCATGAACTTTGGAAGTGTGTATTTTCTAAATTCTGCATTCAAAATCAATTCTGTTTGAACTACCTGGTTGCCAGTATTATATTATCCACGTTTGTCTTATTTTGCATTTTGCAATAAAAAAATTTCTTCACTCAGAAAAATGCTTCTGAGTACCCCTGTGTGTTATTTCAATGATTGTGCAAAAAGATTCCAGCAGGCAGGAAATAGTGTGTGTGAGGAATGGTAGTGTGCCAAGGGTTAAACAACCGTCTGACACAACAGAAAACACAATGTGTTCCGAATGAAGCAGTTAAATGCATACTTGGCATTATATCCGGACTTCCGGATATCGCAGAGTACAACAATGTAGTAGAAGAATGCAGTTGAAAGTAGGGTAAACGTTTGTTTTTGGTGAACGTAATGCTGATTTATTGGCAAAATCATCAAGAATAGGAGTCACCTGTGAACATGGTAAAAGTTTCAGCTGAATACAGTCAGTGTCTACTTCTTGTTGAGAAAACAGCAAAAAAAGTTACGGTATTTTCACATGAACGTGAAAATACCGTGACGGAGATGGATTCTAAGGTAGAATCCATCTCTGGCCGCGAAATTCACGAACAGGCACCAACCCTCAAAAAGCTAGAATCGTTTCTCAGATTCAAATGTTTTTAATGAATTCTAATTAACGGGGCATGCTTACTATAGTATTAATACTATCATTACCATCTTTGTAAGCAAGCTTTCGGATAAAAATTACATTTTTTTTCTTTTTGGGGCCATACAAAGTATGACCCTACCTTAAAAGATCAATATACGACTGCAGATTCTCCTTCAGTTTCAAGTACAAAAAAGAAAGAATCAGACTGAAGTCAGAGGGGGCCCAGAATTTGACACCATGATTATCATTATAAAGATAGGCCTAGTAACAAGTCATTAATCCATGACGAATAAGATCTCAGGTTTACACATATGGTTTACACAATAAACGACACTCAGTCTGATCAGAAAGTGTTCTATAAACAAGATAGTGGAAGTAGTGACTTGCCATTTTACAAAAAACACATTATACTATTATCAGTGTATTATAGGATAACATACGGTATACAAATAATACAATCAGTGAAGAACAAGGATGATGAAGGCAAGGTTGAAATTGACAAAACTACTCAAAATAAAAAGTGAACAAATGAAATAGTAAATACCTGAATACAATAATATATAGGCCTAGCCTAATCAATAATTATGTACACTATTAATTGCAATAAAATATCAAAAATAAATATTCCATGGCTCAGATAATGAAACAAACAAAAAAACAAAACAAAAAAAACCAAGAAAAACACCAGCAACTTACACGGGATATTTCCGCCACACTCTGCTTGTAGCTTTTCTTCGATAAATTGCCCACAAGGTTCGTGACTTGAGACAAGGCCAACGAGTGGGAGTCCAGATTCATTATTTCATTCTTTCGGATGGATGAAGCCTCGAATTGGCACAAAACCCCAGCTTCGACGACTCTCTGGTGGTTTAAGCTTAAACTGTGTGCATTAATCGGGAGAAATATAAGCTACAAATGGAAAAAATACAGATAAAACTGAGCAACACTTCGCAGCATAATGTGATCTGGTCGCCATTTATAATAATTCTCGCTGCTGCTTGCTGAATAAAGTCGTGACGTCAGAGATGGAGAATATCGTTTGTCAAAAGAGGGCGCTGTAATAAAACAAAGATGAGAAAACCGAGTGTAACAAGCTCTGGCAAAAAGGAAAAAAGGAGCTCCCGATGATTTCACAGAAAAACATTTTCTGAAATAAAAACCCAAATATTTTGTATAAGTTATATTTTTCTTAAGAAAAACAAGTTGAAAACAATTAGTAACGTATTTGTTTTGTTATTGTATATTTTCGTTTTGATTAAAGAAAACTTAATTTTTTAATAGTTTCCTCCCGTACCCCAATTTCGCGCATCACAAATATTCGCGCAGGTACCTTTCCGACGCATATTATTTTGTTTCTAATACGCAGTGACTCAATTTTTTTTATTTCATGAAAGTATAAAGCCTGATAAACAATTTCCTGCGAAGATGTGGAAAATCAAAGCCTTTCCGGTAAGATTTTAGATAAACTACAAATGTAGTATACAATCTTACCTTTTTAGACTAAATACAAAATATAGCTAGATAAGATGGTCGATTAAAAAAAACAAAAAAAACACTGAAAGTTCTGTGCGTATCGTCTGCCATACTTCAATACTTAAATTACAAGACCACGTGATTTTCATTTAACAACAGAGGGCGTACAAAATACTACGGAAGGTTGAAGTGGACGTGCGCCTTATAATCCTTTTTTTTTCAGAAATTACGAATTGTTTGCAATTAACTGGACGCGGGGCTTACCAACTTTGTGATTAACAGCGCAGAGTCCATTTCCCACCTCGCCAACCCCACCACCCCTTCCCGTAAATAATTATCACTGCCGTTTTCAACCGGCAGCTTCCCTACCGCACGGACTAAAGCATTTAGAAGAAAGGCGGGACACTAGGGACTCCGTAGTGGCGTTCCAGCCCAAGTGCGCGAATTCATGTGACGGAAAACGAAACTTGACAAATCGGGGTCGATTGCAGACGACGAGTTTCGTTGTGCTTTGACGATGTTCTGCGGGCTTCAAATTCTCCTCTCAGGTGGGCTTTGACATCAGACAATTAAAATTAAAGCTAAAAGTTGTTCTTGATTCTGTTAATCAAGTCAAAATTCAATTTCAATTCCATCATTTTCCACCGACTTCGTTAAAGGCACTGTACACGTTTGGTAATAATGAACATTAAATTTTATGCTAAATTGTTTTTGTTTATTTGTGTACGATGACATTTACTTCTAAGGTGCTCGGCCTACAGCCAGAACAGCTTTTGCTTTTGATCAATTTTGTTTCAACCAAATCTGATAACTTATAATTAATACATAATGTTACATGAAACTACTTGATGGATAACTTGAACACGAGTTGACAGTTGTCCAGCAGTTGATGAAATAAACTTTTGTTTATTTTAAAACACTCTATGATGCCATCGTACTGCTTTGAACATTCTTTTCGTAAACAACTTTCGTGTAGGCCTACTCCACCACCCAACTCGATATAAAAATCTCAAAAATTCAAAGTTTCTATATAAGGCCTGTGTGAAAACTAAATGAATAACCCCTTAGCCTTGGGCTAATAGCCACTCCTTGCTGATATCAACAAAAGAACGGGAAAAACAAGGAAAAAACAAACAACAAAAACAACAACAACGACAACAACACACACCCAAAAAAGGTACATGAAATTAAAAGACATCAATTGCAGCTGATCCAAATCTCTGGATAGAACACATGGAAAAATGTTCAATCCTGGTTACTGCGGGAACAGTGTGGTTTTCCGTATTAGGCCGCTGTTGATACGACATCATCATTTAAAACTGCCCTAAAAACTCATCTGTTTAAAGGGACACGTTGCCTTGGATTGGGCGCTTTGGGCTATAAAGGGCGTTTGAAAGCGTTGGTTATGAAATGAATAGGTTGGACAGGTGTTTTAAAAGTAGAATATAATGATCCAAACAAATTTAAGCCTCGAAATTGTGTGGTTTTCTTTTTACTTCATGAACTAACACGTCCGCAATGTTGTGTGGAGTTAAAAAGTTGGTTATACAAAGTGGACCGTGTTAGTTCACAAAATATAAAGAATACCACACCATTTTGAGGCATATTATAATTGTGTTGATCATTATAATTCTACTTTTAAAACAACTCTCTAAACATTTCATTTCATAACGAACGCTTCCAAACGCCTTTTACCCAAAATCGCCCAATCTGATGCAACGTGTCCCTATTAAACGTTGACTATTTTGTGTATTTTCTTTTGAACTGTTTTGTGTTGTTGTTGTATCATCAGGAACGATCGCCACTAGCGCCTTTTGGCGTACACCGGCGGCATACAAGACTCCATTATTATTCTTTTACATCATGCAAAAGAAAGATCACATTTTCCTTTTTGCCGGTCCTCGAGTCGGGCTTCGAGAGCTCAAGGGTCCTTTGCAGGATCCTCGGTGTCCCCAAAAGCGCCGCTGCGGCAATGCCCGAAAGCCTTTTACGTGACAGTGGCTATAGGTATAGTCGAATCTATGGTGGCCCTAAAGGGACATCGCATAATTTCTCGCAAATATCGTGACCATGAATTGCAAATAATAACGCGCATACATTTGCAAATATTTTGCAATGTAATGATTTTTATTGCATACTTTGTTGGATACCTTTTTGGATGATGTCCTTGTGCGGACAATTTGTTAGGAGTAGGTACGTGAGGAAAGTAGTCAGACCCCTTTGTGTACCTGTGATGTCTGACTTGAATCTCGACTGGATGCAGGAAAAGCCCCAGATCATCACTTGATGAGACAGCAACTCAGACACAGAAAACAATGGTAGTGAAAACAACAACGGCAATTGCCGTTGTTGTTTCCACTAGTTAAGCCTAGTCGAAAAGACCATTAGTTACCATAGTAATGGGACAATTTGAAGATCATGAATACCCAGCAACTTCACCCCTTATCTAAAGTGCTCGATGCAATTATAATAGACATGTACATCAATGAAGGTTTTAGACGTTGGTTACCATGGTATTATGACAGTTTGAAGAAATGGGGGCGTTTACAGTTTCTAGCGCTTGGTATTTCAATGCACTGCGCGACAGTAACCCCTGAATTCTGTCTCTCTACGCCAAGAGAAACGTGTCTCTAGATAGTCCAGAGAAACTTATTCTAAAATGATGGACACTAGAAATTTCATTCGCCGGACTTGTGGATTTGCTTGGAGAATGATTCCTGCATCGTTGTTGGTCTCTCTGTGTGTACTCTGTCAGTGTGTTTACTGTGAACTTGAAGGTAAGCTTATCAGTCACACATAAAATTCAAACTTTGAGAGTCAGTTTAAAAAAACATAAACAACGAAAACAGTGGTCTTTGTTTGATTTCCATATGTTTACATACTTGTATATGTTATAGCTCTCAGATTGAACTAAATTCAAAGTTGTAGAAAATTGTTGTGGGGCCCCTGAAGCATCGATCCAAGCACTGATGATCAGCACTACACAAAATGACACAAATGACGTTTTTATTGGTAAAATTTTGCACTGGCACATGAACGCTTCATCTTCAAATCTCGGTTCAAATATGACGTTAAAAGAATATAATTAAGATTATGAAATGTATGGATTAGGAGCCGTCTATATTGGGACTTTTTTGCCGTCTAGAAAACTGTTTTAGAGGTATTATACAGGATTGGTAAATGTTACAATTAAACATCATTGTTTAATTTCAGTCGGAAAGCTTACTGATTATAAAGTTCAAATAAAATTTAAAACCATTTTTTCCCGGTGAAACATTTCCCTCTAAAAATGAAGTCATATTCGTGAATACTGTTTCTGAAAACCTAAAAAAAGCTGCAACAGCCGATTTCGGCTATTAGAACAGGAATTAATGACAATGTGTTTACATGCTGAAAACTGTGTATGGTTTGTCATTATTTTCTCCTGACTCACACAACGGCTTAAGCCCAAATTTTCACTACAGGTTTGTTATGATTATTGTGTATGGTTGATCACACAAAACATGAACACTGTCTGCGACTATTTTGTCAGCTCTACCAATCCTTTCATTTAATGGGGAAGTAACTGTAGGCCTACACTGTGTATTCGCAAAGTACGGTAACCTCTAGTTTTCAATGACATGCCACGCAACCAACCTGTGAAACTGTCATCCAATCAGGAAGTCAATAATAAGATTAAAGACTTGAGATTCATTATCATTGGTCAATGTCACCAGATGGTTTTATAAGCGATGTTGCCGACATCCTTTACTTATAATTGACGGTGGCTATAGTCGAATCTATGGTGTGGCCCCGAAGGGACATCGCATATCGCAAATGTGAGCATCGCCGTATACGCGTGTCGTGAAATATTTTTCGAATGTGTGCATACGTATGTACGGAATCGTAGGCTATTGCCGCCAACAAAACTCTCTCTTTTCGCGTACGTACACGATAACTTATCGTGTACATATCGTGTACGTACACGATAACTTATCGTGTACGTACACGATAATTTTGGACGTATGTACACGATTAGAGAGATTTATTTTTTATTCATGTGGCGGCACTACGCTTCCGTACGTGCAATGACGTGAATTATTCAAGAATTCTTTTAGGGTTACAATGTTGGATATTCTCTGATAGTTGCGTCAGAGTTGACGGCGTCGTGTAATGCAATTTAGACATGACAGCATCACTAATTTTTGTTAATACCTCATTATTAACTTTTTGTATCAACAATTTTCATTTTTGGTATAGTTTATCCTCATATATCAGGGCAAACAAACGGGAAAAGCGTCACTTTTATGAGAAACTTCGTTCAGCCTGTTCAGCTGATGCTTCGCCCGAATGCCTTTTTGTACAAAGCCCTGGGGGCAAATACTGAAATGAAAAGAAAAAAACAAAGAAAAAACCCAGCAAGCGCCCGAGATGAAATTAAATTTTATATATAATTTTGTAATATTTTTTAAATATTGTGTTTTAAAATGATTGATATTTGTAGACCCTCGGAAGAGAAAATAACTTCAAGAAGATGTAAAGATATGTTTTGAATTAGTGTAAACAGTGCCGTTTTCCTTTCTACTTTCAGCTACAGCACTCCTTTAGATGTGTAGTGATGAAAATAATATGATACCAATATCTGCAGATTCTTTACTTTAATGTCCTTCAGCTTTCTCTATTGTCGACAAGCCTACATCACGAAGCAGCGAGTTGAAGTCACCGAAGTACCTTGCGATGTTTGCTATTGACGGTAATTCGGATACATATTCACATACTGAATGTAAGGGTGATACTCAATTCAATTAAATGTAACATTTATTTCCATCTCACAAAAATAGACAGAATCATTTGGACACAAAACATAGTAGTGGGCCTGCAGTACAAGCAAAGAGTATTAGAAACATGACAAAGGAAAAAGAGGATGAACAATAAAACAACAGAAGCTGTGATTAAGGAGGCTGTTTCAATGCTATTTAAACTAGGTCTATTAAAATTGTAGGCCTGCAAGATTGTGACCGATGTATTTTGAGAATAATTTGGCCGGAAATCCATGTGACTGTCACGGCCGGTTCATACTCGCTGCCAAGGGCGTCGATCGCTACTGAAAAGTGGGGGCGAGCAAGTCTTAAAAAAAAACGTCTTCCCTAAAATGGCTACAAATTTCGACAAAATGTGAAAATTAGTATCGTTCATTCTCTGATTTTTTTCGCTGAACGTAATATTATTTAAGGATAGATCTTTCATGTCTGAAAGTTTAAACAAAATCCTTCCGTACATCCTCTAGATATTTCACGATTTTTAGATTTTTTTTTTTTGAGAAAATGGTTTCTGCTATACTTGGTTTGCGTGGTGGCGATCGTCCGTCAAACGGATGTCAACGGACGGGAACATTTGCCGTAGGTAATATTAATTATGAGGCAAAGTACACATCTTAAACAGTAGTAATACATGTCGTTTACGTTAAATGTATGTTGTTTATTAAATTATTAAATTACTGAAGCAGTTGGTAACGCAAAAAAAACCCCATTTACGAATGTTCTGGATAGTGTAAAGATTTGGTGAATTTACAAGATTTGAAGATAACAATATAGGCCTACCCTCTGATAAAATGGACTCGCCCAAGCTTTTCAACGGCACGCGTGTAATTCAAATCTTGTACGATAGGCTACATGTACACACATGCACATAAGGCCCTTTCACACTACGAAAAATCTCCGTGTTTGACACGGGTCCGACACGTGTTAACTAGTGAACCTTTTTCACACTGCAACATTTCAACACGGCACTGAACTGTGAGAGCGCTTACCCCGTGTCGAAACTAACCCTGCTCGGTAGTAGGGTTGAGAGCTCCCACTCCGTGTTGAGAAGTCTGACACGTGTCAAAAGCCGTAGTGTGAAACGCTTCTGGGTTAACTCCGATCCGTGTAAAGCTACTTGTACTAGAGCTGGTAGCGCGGTGCGTGCACCCCAGCGGCGTAGCTAGGAATTTTTCGGTGTGTGTGTGTGTGGGGGGGGGGGGGGGGGCACAGGGGGAATTGCTTCCAAGTGGGGGGGGGGGGCAGGGAAAATGGGTGTGTCAGTGGTGGTGGGGGTTATGTACTCCTAGCCCTAGAACTATGAGGTTTGATCCGCTATCGTCTCTACGAACCTCATATAGTGACATGTACAAAATCCTATATTAGAAACTTTTTGCCCTTCACATTTAAATGCACCTGGAGTTCCTCTTTTGAAACCGGATCTCGCGAAAATTACTGTTTTTTGTTCTCACAGCGAGCTCGGCGCGGGTCCAGAAAATCCACTCCTCAAAAAAAAATCTCACCGTTTTTCAGAATCCTCGCCTTCCGGTAGCAGTATGGCCGCCGCCGTAATTTATAAATGGTATGCTGCGTGCTACGCTGGTAACGATAACCAACGGTTCATGTACAAAACATTGGTTTATGTGGACCATCGTTGCGCGTGCGCGTAGCATAACTTTTTGGTCTCTCCGGCTGCCCTCCGGCATGTAGGGGCGCACCCCACTAATTCCACTCCCATAGCATTCAGTGCAAAAGGCTAAATATTCAAAAATACACGAAAAATACTTAAAAGTCTGACAGCTTTTTACAGTAAAGGGAAAAATATATATTGACTCTTGAACTTTTATTCTCTGCTCAATGTAATATGGGGAGTCCCTGGTCCCGTCGAGTTATTCTCCCTCCAAATAAAAACACCCCTACACCGGTGTAATTTTCCAAACGTCCGAGCATCAATCTTGAAAAATGTCCCTACACCTCTCGGCGAATAGGACCATTTTTTCAGGGCCTATGTTTGCCTATGTCATCCAAAATACCTCAAGTTGGAAGTCAACAACCCCCCGGTTACAATTGGGCAACAGTTTTGCACTCTACCCCTTTTGTTGGGCTCTCAAAATAATGTTACAAATATTCATGAGCTCGACGCTCTGTTTTCTCCATATTTAGTGGGGTGCACCCGTAGGCCGTATATACCGGTAATCAATGGTTTGCAGCGCGCAACGCTGGTCACAATATTATTACCAACGGCTTATGTTTATACACGTGAACCGTTGGTTATCGTTTACCAGCGTAGCGTGCAGCACACCAACTGTTTTCATTTCGCTGCATTGCATTGATCAACACGTGGGCGCGCGCGCTTCCGGCGATGATAGCGACAATCCCCACAGCATAAGTTAAACAATAATTATTGGCTTTGAAAACGACTAAAGTTTTTTTGAACTTTATTGTAAATGAAGGCCTACAAATAGCAGATGTATTTTGTTTTATAATGTTTTGTTTTCATTCTTTGAACTTTCTTTTTGTGTGGGCACTATTGCAATTTTTTCATGGGGGGCACCTGGGGGGGGGGCACTGGAAATTTGTGGGGGGTACGTGCCCCCCCGGCCCCCCGTGGCTACGCCGCTGGTGCACCCGTGTAAGATCCGGACGTTTTTGGTAAGTGTGAAACGATCGCGCACAACACGGATCGAAACACTACACGCGTAGCACAAAGGCGGGTGTCGCGTTGTGTAGTGTGAACAGGGAGAAGACTTAAACCGTGTTGAAATTTTACGAAGTCGACACGGAGTGGTTCCGTGTAGATTTCGACACGGATCAGACGGTCATAGTGTGAAAAGGCCTATAGGGAATGTGTATACCCTGTGTATGTGTGTACTAGGCAGTGTTTTGTTGTGGAGCTTCGACCAGTCCATGCACGTCGCGAGAGTCGAATGAGATTATTTTCAACGTAGGTGGCGCGTTGGTGGCGTTACCCCTTCCGCCCCCCCCCGATTCTGGACGTGGTCCATCAGTCTATAAAAACAATATTTGAAAGACATCTCACCGTTTGTCCGCTATTATTTTGTTTGAACACAAATTATCAATATGAAATAAAGAAAATGATGTATATTATTACATTTGATTCCATATTTCTAATGAAACAGTCAATCAGAAAAAGGGGGGACATCTGATATGCTGTCCCCCCCAGTCTAAAAGGTGGGGAACGGGGGGGGGGACACATGTCCCCCCCGTTCCCCACCCATCGACGCCCTTGCTCGCTGCGTTTCCACTGCGCATGCAGCGCACGGGCCCGTTATAAAGTCCGCAGTAGCGCAGTTCGTATTGCACTTTTAAAGGCATCGTACACGTTTGGTAATTGTCAAAGACCAGTGTTCTCATTTGGTGTATCCCAACATATGCATAAAATAACAAGCCTGTAAAAATTTGGGCTCAATCGGTCATCGAAGTTGCAAGAAAATGATGAAAGAAAAACACCCTTTGTGTGCTTTCAGATAGGAATAAAAACTTCTTGCAAGAAGTTTTTATTATTTTAGTGAGAAATTACCTCTTTCTCAAAAACTACGTTACTTCAGAGAGAGTCGTTTCTCACAATGTTTTATACTATCAACAGCTCTCTGTTGCTCGTTACAAAGTCAGTTTTTATACTAATATATATTTTGAGTAATTACCAAACGTGTACGATGCCTTTAAGTCCGAATTTGGAAAAAATCAAAAAGGAATCGGATGCGTGTTGGACACATTGAAATATTTTCGCATTATCTTGTCGGTTGCGTATACGCAGTGTCTGTGAATGGCGGCAAACCTGATTAGAAAATAATATTAAAACCGTGAGCCTGTTTCCAATTCTGTATAACACAAGTTTGAAAGAATACTGAGATATAGAGAGGACAGTGACCACATGGAGGGAAATCGGGAAATCTGTAGCAAACATCTAAGGGATTCAAGGACAAATCAATAAAATTATACAGGAAAAGATCCTCGCACTGCACATAATTCCATGTAGCCGTATTGTATTATTCGGAAAAATGATGTGCATTCATTGCAAGGGACTTGTTTGGTCGCGCAACGCGGTACGTTGTCAGCACATGCCCCTCAACGTTTAAGGAGGGTTTGTTTTGCATTTTCCACAATCTTTTGTTCTAAATGTGTTGTTTACATGTCCAGGTATTGCCTGGCTTATTTTAGGCTTATTTGTTTGCTTAATTAATTAAGTGTTATCATTTTGATTGCATCTACCGTTAACAATTGACATACCGAGTGTGTACACAAAGGATGCTGGCAATTTATTTCTGCCCCTTCCAATCCAAATACCGACCCCTGTTGATTGACAACCCCTCTAGGATGTGTGGCATTGCCCAGCTTAGGATATCATGGCATACGAGCGGACCATGTAGTGTGTACGATGTGGTTAAGACAATGGAAATATCAAAATAAGACAGCATAATTTATGGTTGACAGTAGGATTGTTAACACACAACGATGACGGACACATGGATTTCCGGCCTAAAGCTTAAAGTGATCAGAAGTTTTGGTACTTTGTTGCGAAAGGATCTACTGGCTAATCAAGTGCGGATTGAAGAACAACATTCTTAAAATTGATAACATTTCAGAAGGAAACCTTCAATATAGGGTCATGACCCATTTCTGGGTCAGTCTTACCCGGAAAGTGGTTTAAAATTGGATTTTAAATCGGATACTGCGTCAGTTTGACCCATTTTCTTTTTCATTTTGACACAGATTCCGGGTCATACTGACCAATATATGGGTCAGGTCCCAAGGGACCCGGATCCGGGTCAATTCTGACCCGGAAGTTTGTAGAGCGTTTATCTCTCTTTTACATTAAAATCTTAGGTCACAATTTAATGCATTTCAAAATGGAATTTCCAGATGGTGACCAACACCCTTGGTGGCAGATGGAAATGGACAGTGAGTCTACCCTGAGTAAGATCAACATCCACATCAGTAGAGGCTGTTGCGGTAAATATTAAATTGGACAAACTATTACAAAAACTACTAATTAAAGGTAGTAGACAGCTCAATGGACTGAAGGAAACTGCACCAAACGATATTTATCGACTTTTTATTTGAAGAAAGAGGACATAATTTTTTTTAAAGAAATTTTAGATTTGTTTTAAACACTTCTTGGCTGTTTTTGTTTTGTTATTATAGATACTGAAACATGTATTATCAGTACAAGATAATGTAGGCCAGGAAATAATCTGGAATGTATAAAAGTCACTCCTAATAAAGGTGAAATCTCAAACCCCCCCACCCCCACCCCCCCAAAAAAAAACACAAAAAAAAAACCCACAAAAAAACCCCCAAAAAACCAAAAAACACCAACCCCCCCCCCCCAAACAAAAAAAAAAAAAAAAAAAAAAAAAATAGTTGCAGACAGTGTTCATGTGATCAACCAAATTTTCCTTCATGAAAGAACAAACCTGTTAAAATTTTGGCTGAATCCGTTGTGTAGGAGAAAAAAGTGAAAAACCAATCACAATTTTCAGCAAAATAAAATGGTTCTAGTAATGAACTTCATAATCAGTATTAGGTTTCAGATAAAAAATAAACAACGACGTTTTTGTATCCTTACCAATCCCGTATAATACAATTAGTCATAGTATGAAAGTGTCACTGTGTGTTCCGGCTTTCAAGTCTGCATTACTTAAACGGGGGAGAAACTCACATCACCATGATTATAGCACAACAAATATATAAATATATGTATAATTATAATAATAATAAATAAATATTTGAACACCGCTTGCATCAAAACTCAATTAAGCAAAGCTACTTGACCT
This sequence comes from Plazaster borealis, assembly GCA_021014325.1. Lineage (NCBI taxonomy): Eukaryota > Metazoa > Echinodermata > Asteroidea > Forcipulatida > Labidiasteridae > Plazaster > Plazaster borealis. The sequence goes on along the minus strand of CM037460.1, from coordinate 8,263,811 downwards.
CAAGTTTCCTCGCGAATGGCCTTGATCAATTAGCAATTAGCTCAGTATTAAATGCTTTTTCTAAAAGTTTTTCAGCCGATTTGATAATTTTCTGCGGAAATAGACACAATCGGCAACCAGAGCCACGTGACCCATTGTGCGTGAATAGCGTGTCTTCTTCCGCTCTTACGGCAGAAGCACACGGAAGCAGCCATGCTTGTCCACGAACACTCTGATGCATTGCTTGCTTGGTTTGTTTACATTGTATAGACGATGTGACCTCTGACGTCATTCTAAAACCATAACATGATGCGCGCGCATGTCGCCGGGCAAAACCTTTGTGTACTGACAGCCAGCTATAAAGGCCACGCAATGTTACCATGAGTACGCGTCTTCTTGCCCGGCGGAAACGAGTGTTTTGTCAACAGAGGGCGGTTTGAATGTAAACAGAGGTCATGCATACCGGGTCCACTATGAGTCAACGATGTCAAAGTATTGCCATTTGGCGCACGCCGTCAACGGCGGAAGTGTTTCTAGTTTTTCAAAACCTTGAGGTTGGGGCCTAATTTTTTGATCCATAAACTACGAAAAATTCAGAAGTTTACAAATGTCAAAATAACATTTTAAAGATAAACAAACACAATAGAAACGAATTTAAATAGCATTCAAGTTAAACAATAAATTCGCTCAAGTAGCTCTTTAAAAAAATTATGTTACGTCTTACGGGATCAAAATTTTCCCCAATTATTAGTTTATCAAGTAAAGGCAATTGCCTGAACAACAGGGCCCAATTTTATGGCTCTTTTTACCACATAACTCCGGGCTTAGATCCATATAATCTTGTGCTATACAGGGCGCCGTAAAGCGCAGAATTCAACGGTAAGCAGAACCCTGAAATTTGACGCAACATAATAACTGTTTTGTTTGTTGTTTTCGGTGGTGTGGAAATTGGGTTGGTGGTGGAAAAAGGAATCCGCTTTATAGGTGCAGTAGTTCGAGCTGGTTTGAACTCAGACTACACTAAGAATCAGCAGTGTGGATCACCGGCGAATCAATCACAGTCCGTTGAACGGGCAGTGGTTGCGTTCATGTGCGATCCACCAGTGATGACCAGGTATGTCAGCGTGGATATTGACCCATCAAGACCAGACGTGGTTGACGCTGTTCTTCAGATTGCGGAGGTAACGGTGGAGCTAGACAATCCTCAAACAAACAGTAAGGTCAATTTTGTACAAAAAAAGTGTTATCTTGCTGAAGCTACCTTGTTTTTTTCTTTTATTTAGCCCTTATTAATTTACAATTTTTTTTAAATATTCTTAGTGTTTTTATAATTCTTTTTACCAACTTAAAGAAAGAACACTGAGGCCGGATACACTCTAACTTTTTTCTTGCTGAAATGTTTATAAAGGTAGTGTGACAAAAAAGACGTAAAATAAAAATAAATAAAAAAATACCCGGAATGGGGAGGAGGAGCGTTTTCGTAACACTTATCCTTAACCCCCCAAATAAAGCGTTTTGGGTCCCAGGGAGTATTTCCGGGTCAGGCTGATTCGGAAAAGGGTCAACCATGAAATTTAAACTCCGATTCTGCGTCAGTTTGAGCCATTTCTGGGTTCTTTTGACACGATTATACTGACCATTTGTGTCAGGCTCCACGGACCCTGATCCGGGTAAATTCTGACCCGAAAATGAGACTTTGATATACCGAGGTATTTCCGGTTAGTTAACGTTTGTGATATTTTTTCTTTGTGTGTTTTAAAGAATCTCTTGATGGAAGCTCTGCGACACAGAGTTCTACGCTTGGTTATTACCATGCAGAGGTAGCTGTTGATGGAAGCACTGATACCTTTTTCCATTCAGGTAAAAACCAACTACACTCGTCGCTCGTTTTAACAAGATCGCTCGGACTGGACAATTCATTACCTCTTTATAATAGGAACGGTGTTATAAGGAGACAGCAAAACAAAGAAACATGAAGTAGAAATGAGATTGGGGACTTCAGAATGTACTCTTTATAAGCAGAACATCTTTATAACGTGCTCTTTATAACGACTTTAATTAGGCCTGTTAGAAGAAGAAAAGGTTGGGCCTACGCGTTTTGAAAAATATGTGATTTATCTCTTCATACACTCTAACAAAAAAAGCCTTCCGGGTCAGAATTGGCCAAGATTCCTGGTGCCGTGGGGCCTGACCCATTTCTGGGTAAGTATGACACGGAAATGGGGTCACACTGACGCAGAATCCGAGTCAAAATCCAGTTTCCGGGTCAACAAGTCAACCAATAAATTTGTCAAGCCCCCTGGGACCCGGTATCCGGGTAAATTCTGACCTGGGGATTGATTATTTTGAGTGTACATTGCAGTAAAATATAAGGAGTACTTTGCTACGGCTGTTTGGTGCGACAACTACAGCTCCATATGCCTATTCAATTCAATTCATTTAGGATTTCTCTTCGACTCAAAATTACATGACAGTATTAACGGGACGTGTTTACATTTTATAAACGACAAAAGTATGTAAATTAAAGTATGAATTGATTGTAAAGCAATAAAACCTGTAAATACTCAACAAACAAACACACACAAATTTTAAAACGGTGGAACTATAGATAGCCCAAAAAGCATCGTTCAAAAACGTTGCTGATGACTATTAAGATATAATTCTGAAAATAAAAATGGAATTGAATGGGCCTCATAAAATGAGTGGTTGTGTACCAGCCGCACCACAACAATAAACAGGTAAACAGTTATTAGAAATGCACACCTACGTAAATAAAAATATTGGTACACGGTATTGAAGAGTTGCACATTAATATTCCAATGTTCCAATCGCATATTTTGAATACATCTCTTTGTGCTTTTGTTTGTCAGTCTTTACAGCCAAGTGTTTTGTCTATTGCCTGTATGTTGTATGTCAATAAAAAAAGGTAAAAAAGAAAGAAAAATATAAAATAAAATAAAAGCCGAACTCACATGTCACAAGCCTTGCAATGTTGTCCTTCAGCCATTGAACTTATCTTTCATTATAGCCACATTATCAACCTACAACGGTGGTGACCAGCTGGAAACAGAATCTTAAAGACCTACTTGAACGAAAACGGCAACAAGGGATCTTTGCTGAAATTCATTTGATATATTTTCAATCAATAAGGAAATTGAGTTCACAGTAGATTAAACAAAATGTTAATTGTGTAAAAGAAAAAGACAATCATTTTGAATACCCTTCTCCGGTGCTTTTTAGAAAGATTCGCGAAAAGCCCTGTTATTACTCAACTTACGTAATCTGGGAGCTCCGTTTTGTATAGCCGCCTTGTTGCAGCATGGTGCTATAACAAAGCAACATCCCACACATGACGTCAACGTATTGTCATTTTGACGCATGCCGTCAACGGCAGAATTGTTTCTAATTATCAAAACCTTGAGGTTGGGGCCTAATTTTTTGATCTATAATTACGAAAAATTCAGAAGTGTACAAATATCAAAATTACTTTTAAATGATAAACAAATACATCAAGTAGCTGTATAATTTTGTCCATAAAATCTGTTCAACTTTATGGGTTTTGTCTTTTGTCTCAGGCGATACCTTCCTACTTTCCCCTCGAACTTGAACAAAAGTTTTGAAGAGTAGAAAGAAAATTTTATTTTATGGGTTTATACTCGTTTATTAAGTTCTACTTCGTGTTTTCTTGTTGGTCTCGCCAATAGAAACACATGACACACATCCTTGGTGGCAAGTGGACATTGGTGAAGAACACTGCATGGGAAGAGTCAGCGTTACACTCAGATGGAACTGCTGTGGTGGTAATAATCAAATACACATATAATTCAAAGCTTAGGCCTTTGGGACTAGTTTTTGTTTATTTGATTTTTTTTAAAATTTAATTCAAAATTTGTTGAACTCTGGGATTCGGGCTCAAAGGAAACCCCAACAACTAAAAGTTTCCACGATAAAATGAAATCATAGTACCCATAGAGTATATCAAAAATACACCCTATTGTTTAAAATAAAAAGCATGTCTACCTCATTAATAATTTTTCTTTTAAACAAGGACGCTTTACAGGTGCAGTAGTTAGAGCTGGTTTGAACTCAGACTACACTAAGAATCAGCAGTGTGGACCACCGGCGACTCGATCACAGTCCGTTCAAGGGGCAGTGGTTGCGTTCATGTGCGATCCACCAGTGATGACCAGGTATGTCAGCGTGGATATTGACCCATCAAGACCAGACGTGACTGACGTTTATCTTCAGATTGCTGAGGTGAACGTGGACGAGTATACCTCTCAGGAATGCGCCGATATTTCTGGTAAGATCTACTTTTAAACTCTCCCATTGTCTGACCATTCAATACTTTAAATGGTTGATACTCTATTCGCCATATTTTTGACCGTGTGAGGGCGTTTGTGGACCAGTTTTTACGTGACGAAAAACAATTAAACAAACGGGGTTTTTTCATTTTTGCTATTATTATGTTTATGTGTTTCGTCACTGATGCAAGAAAACTAGACATACAGCCAATTAAAATAAGATGAAACTGTAATTGTGATGCGAGACACTCCCTGAAGAAAGCGCCCTCATGCGGTCAAAAATATGGCCAACAAGTTTCGCGTTAAAAATGTTTGGCGAAAACGGGGTCCCGTGCACACGTGCCACAATGATAGACAATGTTATGAAGAGTAGGCTATATATGTCTTAGAGGGAGGATATTATACCCCTGGTAATTACTCCAACAATTAATGACCATAAGAACTTACTTGGTTAAGCAGTGCAGCTGTTGACAATGTGTAACATTTTGAGAAACAATTCCCTTCTAATTAGTGTGGTTTTTAGAGAAAGGGATTCAAAAACATTTCAATCTGAGAATGAACTTTTCTCAGATTGTGTATTCCAATTACAGACTATTCTTCCTGCTCGATCGGACAGAGCCGCTCCAGATTTTTGGTGATATCTCAAAAAAGCAAAAACCTGAATATAAATACCGCAAGTCGTTTACGAATAATTAGTTCATAAAAAAAAAGTTAATTCTTTTGGTTCCCCTGTACATTCATGATAATTGTTTGTGTTTTCTCCCTTACAGCACCGAAGACCAGAAAACGAGCCACAGCTAAAGGTATGATCACATAACCCAATTCTTTCAATCTGATGAACCACGTTTGTTTAAAAAACTAATAATGATGATAATTGCGGGTTTTATTAACTTGAGTAACTATAGTTGGAAAGATTTTCTAGAAAAAAGAGTTATTTCCCCACGAAATAAGCCATAATTGGGCGATTTATTCTTTATCTTTACTCTACTACCGTAACTTACACGCATTATTACTGTTCAGTTCCATGATTAAATTTCTAAATTTTGTCCCGATAGTTGACAAACACAAACACAAACAAATACGTAAAAAAAAAAAAAAAAAAAAAACCAAAACCCAACATTCCTGATTTGAAACTTAAAGTTCATTTGTTTTACAAGAGTTTATGTTACATTTTTCTTCCAGAAATGACTTGTTATGTTATCTAATCAAGATAATTGTGTTGATGAAGTTCACTGTACATTGTGTTCTGGACTGTTTGGCCGCCATCTGAAACCGCCCCGTCCAAGGGATCGTCAAACTCACCAAATAACACAAATAATGAACATTTGTTCTCTTTAATTTCTTCAACTTGGACACACAAGTCGTATTAACAGGAGGAACATTATTTTACTAAACAGTATGTGAACAGTAAAAACGTAGACTGTGTCAACCACGGTGTTTGTGATAGTGTCAAAACACTTTTATTTCATAACAAATTTTTCAATTTACCGTATTATTGACCGCGTGAGGGCGTATGTGAACCGAATTCACGTGATGCAAAACAAGTAAACAAACTGTGTTTTTTATTTGATGTTATTATAATGTTTATGTATTTCGTCGTTGATGCAAGAAAACTACATACAGGCAATTAAAATAATATGAAACTATAATAAAATTGTGATGCAAGACAATTCCCCGATGAAAGCGCCCTCACGCGGTCAAAAATATGTTAAATTGTGATGATCTTGACTCTCTTGATCGGCTGCTCAGCTCGTTTTGACAATCTTTACTATTTCTGCAAGGGCTCTGCGGCCATCCCTGTGTGTCAGGGTTATTATTATTTGTATTTTCCTTTCTTATTTACTGCTTGAACCTATTATGGGATTTTGTCCTCTCCTTTTTTGAGGTTTTGTCTGAAATAAATAAATAAATAAATAAATAAATAAATTGACTGGGTCGACTCGGTGGCGCGCCCGAGGCACAAAAGGACACAGACCAAGTGTTGAAGGCGCACGTACATTTAATACGGGGTATTATTATAGTGTTACATAATTACCATGGAAGTTTTTTCTCCATATAGTTGAGCGTAAAACGAAACAGTCAATGAACACGAAAGAAATAGGTCAGGGTACCGAAACATCACCACAATTGGTTTCAGCTATGGCCATCGTGGAGTCTCACTCAACAAAGCAACACAGATGGCACCAGGAACCTTTTACCCACAAGGGCCCAATCCTCTGCTTAGTCTGAAAATGTTGCTTAAAACCTTGCGATGGAATTAAATACTGTTAATTACTTCATGAATTCCTTAGTGTACAGCAGCTGCAGTAGGTACGCTGGGAAAACGTGTCTACTTCATTTGCAATGTTGATTGCATACTTGTTTTCAAAGCTAATAACGTTTATTGATGTTGTAGAGATAGTAATTTAGCATAACAAGAAAAAAAACAACCCAAATTATTTTAGTTTCTGTTCACTACCATATACAAAAAGTGTTTTATAACTGGAGATTCGGAGTCCATGAGTCATAGGCCTACTGCCTATAAAGAACCAAAGACCATGTCAATCGGGTCTGTCTGAGGATAGAGTTTAAAAGGGTTTCACCTGTTTTTGCTGAAAACTGAACGAGTAAAATAAGGAAAATGAGTCTTCGGTCTATTCGGTTGCAGACCTGTAGGCCATCAGAGAGTTAGGGCCAGTGGAACTCCTTTTTGGGGTGTACAAACTGGTTTATTTAACAATTAAGTTAAACAAAGATATTGACAACATAGGGAGACCGCCAACATAAATAGCTCAGCTGGTAGAGCGCCGGCACGTTAAACCGTGGGTCGTTTGTTCAAATCCCGCTCTAGTAATTTGTTCTTTGTTCAACCCTAAATTAACTAATTTAGAGTTACTTACATAACAGAGACACGGACTGGACGTGAACCTCCTAAACCGGGCTTATAGCTACTGGTGATTAAAGACAACGCCCTGTGGTCCTAGTCCTAGTGCCCTAATTAAAATTCATAATACTCTTGCGCCACACACTCATATGAGTCCCATAATAATGGGCATCGTCGAAGAGTTGGACGTCATGTTCGAAGTGCCTGGATTATTAAAGACCAATGTAGGAGGGGCTTTTTCCCAACCTCAGCTTAGGCTCCGGTGTGGCAGTAGAGATTCTGTCAAATTTCATCTGATAGCGCCCTCTTTTGAATTAACTTCCTTCAGTCCATTTTAAATTACCGTATGGGGGGCACACGCACCGGCTCCGAGCTCTGTTTGATCTTTGAAACACCGTCCAAAATTAAATGTAAACTGCTCCATAATTGATGACGGAGCCCAAGCCGGAGTCGGAGCCCAAGCCGTCGTTTTGAAAATGCGCTTGGAATGTGTTCATTTGCATTTTCCCTGCGATTACCGGGACGCATAACGCAAACGTATGTGTTTATCCACTCGCCATCTTGCCCGAGACTGGCGTTCCCTATAAATGCATCATTGGTCGAAGGTATCTGTGATCATGAACGTTGGACGCAATGTGTGGAATCGTGCCATTGATCTCCAACAGTGCATATTCAGTAATGGCAGCACATGATTTTAGCTTGGAGCATTGGTACATCGGTGAAGATGATAACTAGGGCACATTTTCATAAGAGCTGCTTAAACACAAATAGCAACTAAGCTCAAAACAATTTTGCTCACCAGAATACGGTAGCCAGTCAAAATACGATGTCGCATGTACCATTAATGATTGGTATCCTGAACACTTTTGCTTAGCAGAAGTTCTTGAGCCCCGGGACCAATTTCATAAAGCTGCTCATACGTATAAAAAGTAGCTAAGCACCGCAGAAGTATGCTTACCAGAATAAGGTTACCAGAAAATATTTAATGTCATTTATTTGCTTAACAGCAATTGATATTACTTGTATTTAGATGTAACTGTTTGATTTTTATATTAATTCTTTGGACAATCAATATTACGAGCAGAGGCCGTCCCGGACAGGGAAAAGTAACACAACAAAACTGTCATCTAAAAAATAATTGAAAAAGACGGCTGCTTCAATAAAACATTGTGACAAAAAAAATAGATCGTTTGTAAATTCGTATTATTGAAGTCGACCCCATTGTAAATAACTAACTTTGAAACAGCAATAAACCTCTTGTGACACCTAGAATAAGTTTTCTTTCCACTCTGTTCGCATCTGTTCGAAATACTGCCTATAGAATTGCTTTTCATTGAGGAACTCAAGTTGATATAAATTCTTCTGTTGTGCTTGGTGTATTGAATAGAGTATCATAAATTGCCCTTTTCGAATCCACCGGATTCGGGCTGCGGTTCCGGCCTCGACTCTGTCTGCCTGTTTGAGGCCACGTACCAAAAAGCACCCGTTTTACCCGGCAGTTCAAGTTCTCATTGCCACTCTTCATTACCTTATATTATGGATTGCTAAATCTACTTTGTTTACATTTCAAAGACGTATATAGACGTGCCTTTATCTATTTGTTTACATTCCAGCTGGTTGGGGGAGGTGGGGGGAGGGGCTGTTGTCCAATGCAATTAGTCTTTCAGAATTTTATACGCAGTGAAAACAAACCACGGGTAGAAATAATCATGTGTGAGTATTTCATCAGTGTGTTCATTGTGAACTTGAAGGTAAGCTACTTTAAAAACTATAATTACAATTATTTAACAAACAAAGAAGATAATTGTTCCGTTATTTTATAGGCTTTCCCAGTCAATTTCAGCAACAATTAATTCAAGCGTTTGTTATGAAATGATTAGGTTGGAGAGATGTTTTAAAAGTAGAATATAATGATCCAAACAAATTTATGCCTCAAAATTGTGTGGTTTTCATGTTTACTTAAGTAACACGGTCCGCAATTTTGTGGAGTTAAAAATATGGTTATACAAAGTGGACCGTATTAGTTCACGAAATAAAAAGAAAAACCACACCATTCATTTGAGGCACATTTGTGTGGATCATTATATTCTACTTTTAAAACATCTCTCTAACCATTTCATTTCAAAACGAACGCTTCCAAACGCCTTTTACCCAAAATCGCCCAATCTGATGCAACGTGTCCCTATTAAACGCTGACTATTTTGTGTATTTTCTTTTGAACTGTTGTGTTGTTGTTGTATCATCAGGAACGATCGCCACTATAGCGCCTTTTGGCGCATACCGGCGGCAGAAGATTTCATTTATTATTCTTTTCACAGCATGCAAAAGAAAGATCACATTTCCTTGCCGGTCATCGAGTCGGGCTTCGTCCGAGATCTCAATTGTCCTTTGCAGGATCCTCGCTGTCCCAAAAGCGCCGCTGCCGCAATGCCCGAAAGCCTTAATGTGACATTGGCTAGATAAAGTCGAATCTATGGTGGCCCTGCAGGAACATCGCATAATTTCTCGCAAATATCGTGACCATGAATTGCGAATAATAATGCGCATACATTTGCGAATATTTAATGATTTTTATTGCATAGTTTGTTGGATACCTTTTTGGATGATGTCCTTGATGCGGACAATTTGTACGTGAGGAAAGTAGTCAGACCCCTTTGTGTTCCTGTGATGTCTGACTGGAATCTCGATTGGATGCAGGAAACTCTCCAGATCATCACTTATGAGACAGCAACTCAGACACAGAAAACAATGCTAGTGAAAACAACAACGGCAATTTGCCGTTGTTGTTTCCACTAAGCCTAGTCGAAAAGACCATTAGTTACCATAGTATAATAGGACAATTTGAAGATCATGAATACCTAGCAACTTCACCCATTATCTAAAGTGGTCGATGGAATTATAATAGACATGTATATCAATGAAAGTGTTAAACGTTGGTTACCATGGTAACAGGACAGTTTGAAGAAATGGGGGCGTTTACGGTTTCTAGCGCTTGGTATTTCAATGCACTGCGCGACAGTTACCCCTGAATTCTGTCTCTCTACGCCAAGGGAAACGTGTCTCTAGATAGTCGAGAGAAACTTATTCGAAAATGATGGACACTGGAAATTTCATTCGCCGGACTTGTGGATTTGCTTGGAGAATGATTCCTGCATCGTTGTTGGTCTCTCTGTGTGTACTCCGTCAGTGTGTTTACTGTGAACTTGAAGGTAAGCTTATCAGTCACACATAAAATTCAAACTTTGAGAGTCAGTTTAAAAAAAACATAAACAACGAAAACAGTGGTCTTTGTTTTATTTCCATATGTTTACATACTTGTATATGTTATAGCTCCCAGATTGAACTAAATTCAAAGTTGTAGAAAATTGTTGTGGGGCCCCTGAAGCATCGATCCAAGCACTGATGATCAGCACTACACAAAATGACACAAATGACGTTTTTATTGGTAAAATTTTGCACTGGCACATGAACGCTTCATTTGGATGGAATATAGAGTATGAAATCTCGGTTCAAATATGACGTTAAAAGAATATAATTAAGATTATGAAATGTATGGATTAGGAGCCGTCTATATTGGGACTTTTTTGCCGTCTAGAAAACTGTTTTAGAGGTATTATACAGGATTGGTAAAGGTTACAATTAAACATCATTGTTTAATTTCAGTCGGAAAGCTTACTGATTATAAAGTTCAAATAAAATTTAAAACCATTTTTTCCCGGTGAAACATTTCCCTCTAAAAATGAAGTCATATTCGTGAATACTGTTTCTGAAAACCTAAAAAAAGCTGCAACAGCCGATTTCGGCTATTAGAACAGGAGTTAATGACAATGTGTTTACATGCTGAAAACTGTGTATGGTTTGTCATTATTTTCTCCTGACTCACACAACGGCTTAAGCCCAAATTTTCACTACAGGTTTGTTATGATTATTGTGTATGGTTGATCACACAAAACATGAACACTGTCTGCGACTATTTTGTCAGCTCTACCAATCCTTTCATTTAATGGGGAAGTAACTGCAGGCCTACATTGTGTATTAGCAAAGTACGGTAACCTCTAGTTTTCAATGACATGCCACGCAACCAACCTGTGAAAATGTCATCCAATCAGGAAGTCAATAATAAGATTAAAGACTTGAGATTCATTATCATTGGTCAATGTCACCAGATTGTTTTATAAGCGATATTGCCGACAGCCTTTACTTATAATTGACGGTGGCTATAGTCGAATCTATGGTGGCCCCGAAGGGACATCGCATATCGCAAATGTGAGCATCGCCGTATACACGTGTCGTGAAATATTTTTCGAATGTGTGCATACGTATGTATGGAATCGTATTGCCGCCACATGAATAAAACAAAACTCTTTCTTTTCGCGTACGTACACGATAACTTATCGTGTACATATCGTGTACGTACACGATAACTTATCGTGTACGTACACGATAATTTTGGACGTATGTACACGATTAGAGAGATTTATTTTTTATTCATGTGGCGGCACTACGCTTCCGTACGTGCAATGACGTGAATTATTCAAGAATTCTTTTAGGGTTACAATGTTGGATATTCTCCGATAGTTGCGTCAGAGTTGACGGCGTCGTGTAATGCAATTTAGACATGACAGCATCACTAATTTTTGTTAATACCTCATTATTAACTTTTTGTATCAACAATTTTCATTTTTTGTATAGTTTATCCTCATATATCAGGGCAAACAAACAGGAAAAGTGTCACTTTTATGAGAAACTTCGTTCAGCCTGTTCAGCTGATGCTTCGCCCGAATGCCTTTTTGTACAAAGCCCTGGGGGCAAATACTGAAATGAAAAGAAAAAAAACAAAGAAAAAACCCCAGCAAGCGCCCGAGATGAAATTCAATTTTATATATAATTTTGTAATATTTTTTAAATATTGTGTTTTAAAATGATTGATATTTGTAGACCCTCGGAAGAGAAAATAACTTCAAGAAGATGTAAAGATATGTTTTGAATTAGTGTAAACAGTGCCGTTTTCCTTGCTACTGTCAGCTACAGCACTCCTTTAGATGTGTAGTGATGAAATATGATACCAATATCTGCAGATTCTTTACTTTAATGTCCTTCAGCTTTCTCTATTGTCGACAAGCCTACATCACGAAGCAGCGAGTTCATGTCACCGAAGTACTTTGCGATGTTTGCTATTGACGGTAATTCGGATACATTTTCACATACTGAATGTAAGGGTGATACTCAATTCAATTCAATGTAACATTTATTTCCATCTCACAAAAATAGACAGAATCATTTGAACACAAAATATAGTAGTGGGCCTGCAGTACAAGCAAAGAGTATTAGAAACATGACAAAGGAAAAAGAGGATGAACAATAAAACAACAGAAGCTGTGATTAAGGAGGCTGTTTCAATGCTATTTAATAAAGTAGGTCTATTAAAATTGTAGGCCTGCAAGATTGTGATCGATGTATTTTGAGAATAATTTGGCTGGAAATCCATGTGACTGTCACGGCCGGTTCATACTCGCTGCCAAGGGCGTCGATCGCTACTGAAAAGTGTGGGGGGGGGGGCGGGCGAGCAAGTCTTAAAAAAAACGTCTCCCCTAAAATGGCTACAAATTTCGACAAAATGTGAAAATTAGTATCGTTCATTCTCTGATTTTTTTCGCTGAACGTAATATTATTTAAGGATAGATCTTTCATGTCTGAAAGTTTAAACAAAATCCCTCCGTACATCCTCTAGATATTTCACGATTTTTAGATTTTTTTTTTGAGAAAATGGTTTCTGCTATACTTGGTTTGCGTGCAAACGATCGTCCGTCAAACGAATGTCAACGGACGGGAACATTTGCCGTAGGTAATATATTATGAGGCAAAGTACACATCTTAAACAGATATGTAATACATGTCGTTTACGTGAAATGTATGTTGTTTATTAAATTGTTAAATTACTGAAGCAGTTGGTAACGCAAAAAAACCATTTACGAATGTTCTGGATAGTGTAAAGATTTGGTGAATTTACAAGATTTGAAGATAACAATATAGGCCTACCCTCTGATAAAATGGACTCGCCCAAGCTTTTCAACGGCACGCGTGTAATTCAAATCTTTTACGATAGGCTACATGTATACACATGCACATAAGGCCCTTTCACACTACGAAAAATCTCCGTGTTTGACACGGGTCCGACACTTGTTAGTGAACCTTTTTCACACTGCAACATTTCAACACGGCACTGAACTGTGTAGAGCGCTTACCCCGTGTCGAAACTAACCCTGCTCGGTAGTGGGGTTGAGAGCTCCCACTCCGTGTTGAGAAGTCTGACACGTGTCAAAAGCCGTAGTGTGAAACGCTTCTGGGTTAACTCCGATCCGTGTAAAGCTACTTGTACTAGAGCTGGTACCGCGGTGCGTGCACCCGTGTAAGATCCGGACGTTTTTGGTAAGTGTGAAACGATCGCGCACAACACGGATCGAAACACTACACGCGTAGCACAAAGGCGGGTGTCGCGTTGTGTAGTGTGAACAGGGAGAAGACTTAAACCGTGTTGAAATTTTACGAAGTCGACACGGAGTGGTTCCGTGTAGATTTCGACACGGATCAGACGTTCATAGTGTGAAAAGGCCTATAGGGATGTGTATACCCTGTGTATGTGTGTACTAGGCAGTGTTTTGTGGAGCTTCGACCAGTCCATGCACGTCGCGAGAGTCGAATGAGATTATTTTCAACGTAGGTGGCGCGTTGGTGGCGTTACCCCTTCCGCCCACCCCCCCCCCCCTGATTCTGGACGTGGTCCATCAGTCTATAAAAACAATATTTGAAAGACATCTCACCGTTTGTCCGCTATTATTTTGTTTGAACACAAATTATTAATATGAAATAAAGAAAATGATGTATATTATTACATTTGATTCCATATTTCCAATGAAACAGTCAATCAGAAAGTGGGGGGGGGGGACATCTGATATGCTGTGTCCCCCCCAGTCTAAAAAGTGTGGGGGGGGGGGACACACACATGTCCCCCCCGTTCCCCACCCATCGACACCCTTGTTCGCTGCGTTTCCACTGCGCATGCAGCGCACGGGCCCGTTATAAAGTCCGCAGTAGCGCAGTTCGTATTGCACTTTTAAAAGCATCGTACACGTTTGGTAATTGTCAAAGACCTGTGTTCTCATTTGGTGTATCCCAACATATGCATAAAATAACAAGCCTGTAAAAATTTGGGCTCAATCGGTCATCGAAGTTGCAAGAAAATGATGAAAGAAAAACACCCTTTGTGTGCTTTCAGATAGGAATAAAAACTTCTTGCAAGAAGTTCTTATTATTTTAGTGAGAAATTACCTCTTTCTCAAAAACTACGTTACTTCAGAGGGAGTCGTTTCTCACAATGTTTTATACTATCAACAGCTCTCTGTTGCTCGTTACAAAGTTAGTTTTTATACTAATATATATTTTGAGTAATTACCAAACGTGTACGATGCCTTTAAGTCCGAATTTGGAAAAAATCAAAAAGGAATCGGATGCGTGTTGGACACATTGAAATATTTTCGCATTATCTTGTCGGTTGCGTATACGCAGTGTCTGTGAATGGCGGCAAACCTGATTAGAAAATAATATAAAAACCGTGAGCCTGTTTCCAATTCTGTATAACACAAGTTTGAAAGAATACTAAGATATAGAGAGGACAGTGACCTCATGGAGGGAAATCGGGAAATCTGTAGCAAACATCTAAGGGATTCAAGGACAAATCAATAAAATTATACAGGAAAAGATCCTCGCACTGCACATAATTCCATGTAGCCGTATTGTATTATTCGGAAAAATGATGTGCATTCATTGCAAGGGACTTGTTTGGTCGCGCAACGCGGCACGTTGTCAGCACATGCCCCTCAACGTTTAAGGAGGGTTTGTTTTGCATTTTCCACAATCTTTTGTTCTAAATGTGTTGTTTACATGTCCAGGTATTGCCTGGCTTATTTTAGGCTTATTTGTTTGCTTAATTAATTAAGTGTTATCATTTTGATTACATCTACCGTTAACAATTGACATACCGAGTGTGTACACAAAGGATGCTGGCAATTTATTTCTGCCCCTTCCAATCCAAATACCGACCCCTGTTGATTGACAACCCCTCTAGGATGTGTGGCATTGCCCAGCTTAGGATATCATGGCATACGAGCGGACCATGTAGTGTGTACGATGTGGTTAAGACAATGGAAATATCAAAATAAGACAGCATAATTTATGGTTGACAGTAGGATTGTTAACACACAACGATGACGGACACATGGATTTCTGGTCTAAAGCTTAAAGTGATCAGAAGTTTTGGTACTTTGTTGCGAAAGGATCTACTGGCTAATCAAGTGCGGATTGAAGAACAACATTCTTAAAATTGATAACATTTCAGAAGGAAACCTTTAATATAGGGTCATGACCCATTTCTGGGTCAGTCTTACCCGGAAAGTGGTTTAAAATTGGATTTTAAATCGGATACTGCGTCAGTTTGACCCATTTTCTTTTTCATTTTGACACAGATTCCGGGTCATTCTAACCCATATATGGGTCAGGTCCCAAGGGACCCGGATCCGGGTCAATTCTGACCCGGAAGTTTGTAGAGCGTTTATCTCTCTTTTACATTAAAATCTTAGGTCACAATTTAACGCATTTCAAAATGGTATTTCCAGATGGTGACCAACACCCTTGGTGGCAGATGGAAATGGACAGTGAGTCTACCCTGAGTAAAATCAACATCGACATCAGTAGAGGCTGTTGCGGTAAATATTAAATTGGACAAACTATTACAAAAACTACTAATTAAAGGTAGTAGACAGCTCAATGGACTGAAGGAAACTGCACCAAACGATATTTATCGACTTTTTATTTGAAGAAAGAGGACATAATTTTTTTTAAAGAGATTGTTTAGATTTGTTTTAAACACTTCTTGGCTGTTTTTGTTTTGTTATTATAGATACTGAAACATGTATTATCAGTACAAGATAATGTAGGCCAGGAAATGCTCTGGAATGTATAAAAGTCACTCCTAATAAAGGTGAAATCTCAAACCCCCCAAACCCCCCCAAACACCCCCAACCCCCCCAAACCCCCCCAAAACAAAACAAAACAAAACAAAACAAAACAAAACAAACCCCCCCCCCCAAAAAAAAAAAAAAACTAGAGATTTAGAGTTTGTCTTACCACACACTCAAGGTGTTCGGTTCCGGGGGTGGGGGAATGACGAGCCGTTTTTCAATACAAGTGGTAACGTGAAGAGTTTTTTATTTTTCTCAAAAAACATGTCATGACTTGTGAACTAAAAGAAAATGTTACTTTGAAAGTGTCACTTCCGTTTGACCCGGAAGTAAAGGTCAACATGGGGTCACGGTACCCAAGGCTAATCTCCAATGCCCAAGGAGTCTATAACTGAAAAAAGTTTGAAAATCGGTTGTGTAGTTCTTGAGATATGGTGTCACTTCCGGTTGACCCGGAAGTAAAGGTCAACATGGGGTCACGGTTACCCAAGGCTAATCTCCAATGCCCAAGGAGTCTATACCTGAAAACAGGTTAAAAATAGGTTGTGTAGTTCTTGAGATATGGTCCCTCTTCCGGATGACCCGGAAGTAAAGGTCAACATGGGGTCATAGTTACCCAAGGCTAATCTCCAATGCCCAAGGAGTCTATAACTGAAAAAAAGTTTGAAATCGGTTGTGTAGTTCTTGAGATATGGTCTCACTTCCGTTTGACCCGAAAGTAAAGGTCAACATGGGGTGACGGTTACCCAAGGCTAATCTCCAATGCCCAAGGATTTTATAACTGAAAAAAGTTTGAAAATCGGTTGTGTAGTTCTTGAATTATGAATTTTTAAAAAATCTGACATTTGATTGTTAGCGAGGTTTGCACGGACGGCTGTTTTAGAGACTAACAAAGCGTAATGTCAAAATCAGGTTGCGCGAACCTTGAAAAGAGACTAGACTACAAGCATGTTTGAAGGACTTTGAACCTTCGGTTGCTTCAATGGAGCAAGCAGCCGCTCACCGTCTAACTGGTTTAGATCGTGTATTGTGTGTGTTTTCAATGCAGTTTATTCCCGCAGTTTGACAGCGGGTCAATGTATACCCGATTTCAACCATAAGTGATGTCAAAAAGGTAACATCTTTGTGGAAAAGTTTGAGAAGGCTTGAAAATCTACAACATGATGTGAAAATTGTGAGTAATGTGTATGTAAAAAGTACGAGTATTCCTTAAAGTTTGAATTGTGAAGTTTTCAACTTCCAGTTTGAACAAGAAGACAAGGTCAAACGGTATAAGACTCTGTGTTGTATTTGCTACATTTGTCAAGACCTCTCCGATGATGTATAGATTGTTATAATAGCTGATGTACTTCTTGAGTTATGAATTTTTAAATGATTAAACTTCGATTTACTGTATCTCAACACTTGATGACGTCATCATGACGTCACAACTACCTGATTGAGGTTTTATCAAGTTCCTTACATGGTGTAAGTTTGAAGTTGATCTGATAAACAGAAATTAATGTTTTTTCCGGGAAAGTGTTTTTTTGAAGAATTACACCAAGGCAAACTTTGACCTTTCGTTACGACCGGAAGTAAAGGTCATGTGAATTTGGCCTTAACTTTTCAAATGTTGCCCGTGTCTTGATCTATCATTATGCCCAAATATCAATACCATAGCTGTAATATTCGAAGACATACAGGCATTTGCATATGGTCACTTTTTTACCTTAAATGGCTTGTAATTTGACACCTGATGACGTCATCATGACGTAACTAAAGCGGTTTCATCTCTTAATAGGTATCTAACTTTATGTGAAGTTTCAAGTTCATATGAGCTTGGAAAGGGTGCTTTTGTTAGCGGACAAGGGACGCTGAGAAGAAGAAGAAGAAGTACTAGACTTAACTTTTTGTTGATAACAAAAATAAGGTGTTCGGTCGGATTCGGAAGTTTGGAAGGGGTTTAAACTTCCATTGAAATAGTTTTGCTTGAAATGCCATGCTACATTTTTGCTTGACCAAGTATCCTACTCATTATATAGATTTTGAACTTGCACCTTCAAGGTGATGTCATGTTACTCTTGACGACGTCATCGTGGTGTGAACCACTTTTTGGATGTAACATATCCCAACTTGGATACATGCAAAGTTTCAGCTTGATTACTAAAGTTGTTCTGTGCTTATACTTGTTGTACGAACTAGCAGTTGCTTAAATGTAATTGAAAAATATTTCGTAAACATGACGATAAGTTTTCATCAAAAGTTAGTGAATGAGTCTCTGTTCACGTAACGTCGACACATCTCAACTGTAAGTACCACTAGTCATACAAAGTACCAGAACCTCCAACATGTCCGAGTCCATGTCCCATGACCATGCTTCGACAAAACCAACTGTAGCTCTTGAGATATGGTGTCACTTCCGGTTGATCCGGAAGTAAAGGTCACAAGGGGTCACGGTTACCCAAGGCCAATCTCCAATGCCCAATGAGTCTATACCTGAAAACAGTTTGAAAATCTGTTGAGTAGTTCTTGAGATATGGTGTCACTTTTGTTTGACCCGGAAGTAAAGGTCAACATGGGGTCACGGTACCCAAGGCTAATCTCCAATGCCCAAGGAGTCTATAACTGTAAAAAGTTTGAAAATCGGTTGTGTAGTTCTTGAGATATGGTCTCACTTCCGGTTGACCCGAAAGTAAAGGTCAACATGGGGTCACGGTTACCCAAGGCTAATCTCCAATGCCCAAGGATTTTATAACTGAAACAAGTTTGAAAATCGGTTGTGTAGTTCTTGAATTATGAATTTTTTAAAAATCTGACATTTGATTGTTAGCGAGGTTTGCACGGACGGCTGTTTTAGAGACTAACAAAGCGTAACGTCAAAATCAGGTTCCTGAACCTTGAAAAGAGACTAGACTACAAGCATGTTTGAAGGACTTTGAACCTTGCGGTTTGATTCAATGGAGCAAGCAGCCGCTCACCGTCTAACTGGTTTAGATCGCGTATTGTGTGTGTTTTCAATGCAGTTTATTCCCGCGGTTTGACAGCGGGTCAATGTATACCCGATTTCAACCATAAGTGAAGGTCAAAAAGGTAACATCTTTGTGGAAAAGTTTGAGAAGGCTTAAAAATCTACAACATGATGTAAAAATTGTGAGTAATGTGTATGTAAAAAGTACGAGTATTTCTTAAAGTATGAATTGTGAAGTTTTCAACTTCCGGTTTGAACAGGAAGACAAAGTCAAACGGTATAAGACTCTGTGTAGTATTTGCTACATTTGTCAAGACCTCTCCGATAATGTATAGACTGTTATAATCGCTTATGTACTTCTTGAGTTATGAATTTTTAAATGATTAAACTTCGATTTACTGTATTTTAACACTTGATGACGTCATCATGACGTCACAACTACTTGATTGAAGTTTTATCAAGTTCCTTACATGGTGTAAATTTGAAGTTGATCTGATAAACGGAAGTTAATGTTTTTGCCGGGAAAGTGTTTTTTTGAAGAATTACACCAAGGCAAACTTTGACCTTTCGTTACGACCAGAAGTAAAGGTCATGTGAATTTGGCGTTTACTTTTTAAATGTTGCCCGTGTCTTGATCTATCATATGTCCAAATATAAATACTGTAGCTGTAATATTCGGGGACATACAGGCTTTCGCATATGGTCACTTTTTTACCTTAAATGGCTTGTAATTTGATACCTGATAACGTCATCATGACGTAACTAAAGCAGTTTCATCTCCTAATAAATATCTAACTATATGTGAAGTTTCAAGTTCATGTGATGTTGGGAAAGGTGTCTTAGTTACCGGACAAGGGACGGAGAGAATCAGAAGAAAAAAGAAAAAAACAAAACAACAATAATAAGAGGTGTTCGGAGCAAAGCTCTCCGAACACCTAACTAGACTTAACTTTTTGTTGATAACAAAAATAAGGTGTTCGGTCGGATTCGGAAGTTTGGAAGGGGTTTAAACTTCCATTGAAATAGTTTTGCTTGAAATGGCATGCTACATTTTTGCTTGACCAAGTATCCTACTCATTATATAGATTTTGAACTTGCACCTTCAAGGTGATGTCATGTTACTCTTGACGACGTCATCGTGGTGTGAACCACTTTTTTGGATGTAACATATCCCAACTTGGATACATGCAAAGTTTCAGCTTGATTACTAAAGTTGTTCTGTGCTTATACTTGTTGTACGAACTAGCAGTTGCTTAAATGTAATTGAAAAATATTTCGTAAACATGACGATAAGTTTTCATCAAAAGTTAGTGAATGAGTCTCTGTTCACGTAACGTCGACACATCTCAACTGTAAGTACCACTAGTCATACAAAGTACCAGAACCTCCAACACGTCCGAGTCCATGTCCCATGACCATGCTTCGACAAAACCAACTGTAGCTCTTGAGATATGGTGTCACTTCCGGTTGATCCGGAAGTAAAGGTCACAAGGGGTCACGGTTACCCAAGGCCAATCTCCAATGCCCAAGGAGTCTATACCTGAAAACAGTTTGAAAATCTGTTGAGTAGTTCTTGAGATATGGTGTCACTTTCGTTTGACCCGGAAGTAAAGGTCAACATGGGGTCACGGTACCCAAGGCTAATCTCCAATGCCCAAGGAGTCTATAACTGTAAAAAGTTTGAAAATCGGTTTAGTAGTTCTTGAGATATGGTGTTACTTCCGGTTGACCCGGAAGTAAAGGTCAACATGGGGTCACGGTTACCCAAAGCCAATCTCCAATGCCCAAGGATTTTATAACTGAAAAAAAGTTTGAAAATCGGTTGTGTAGTTCTTGAATTATGCATTTTTAAAAAATCTGACATTTGATTGTTAGCGAGGTTTGCACGGACGGCTGTTTTAGAGACTAACAAAGCGTAATGTCAAAATCAGGTGCCTGAACCTTGAAAAGAGACTAGACTACAGGCTCAATGGAGCAAGCAGCCGCTCACCGTCTAACTGGTTTAGATCGCGTATTGTGTGTGTTTTCAATGCAGTTTATTCCCGCGGTTTGACAGCGGGTCAATGTATACCCGATTTCAACCATAAGTGAAGGTCAAAAAGGTAACATCTTTGTGAAAAAGTTTGAGAAGGCTTAAAAATCTACAACATGATGTAAAAATTGTGAGTAATGTGTATGTAAAAAGTACGAGTATTTCTTAAAGTATGAATTGTGAAGTTTTCAACTTCCGGTTTGAACAGGAAGACAAAGTCAAACGGTATAAGACTCTGTGTAGTATTTGCTACATTTGTCAAGACCTCTCCGATAATGTATAGATTGTTATAATCTCTTATGTACTTCTTGAGTTATGAATTTTTAAATGATTAAACTTCGATTTACTGTATTTTAACACTTGATGACGTCATCATGACGTCACAACTACTTGATTGAGGTTTTATCAAGTTCCTTACATGGTGTAAATTTGAAGTTGATCTGATAAACGGAAGTTAATGTTTTTGCCGGGAAAGTGTATATTGAAGAATTACACCAAGGCAAACTTTGACCTTTCGTTACGACCAGAAGTAAAGGTCATGTGAATTTGGCGTTTACTTTTCAAATGTTGCCCGTGTCTTGATCTATCATATGTCCAAATATAAATACTGTAGCTGTAATATTCGGGGACATACAGGCTTTCGCATATGGTCACTTTTTTACCTTAAATGGCTTGTAATTTGATACCTGATGACGTCATCATGACGTAACTAAAGCGGTTTCATCTCCTAATAAATATCTAACTATATGTGAAATTTCAAGTTCATGTGATGTTGGAAAAGGTGTCTTAGTTACCGGACAAGGGACGGAGAGAATCAGAAGAAAAAAAAAAAAAACCCGAACAATAATAAGAGGTGTTCGGAGCAAAGCTCTCCGAACACCTAAAGAAGAAGAATGAAGAAAAAGAAAAAAAAAACGAACAAAAATAAGAGGTGTTCCGGGCTGTTGGCCCGAACACCTAAAAAAACCGAACAATAATAAGAGGTGTTCGGAGCAAAGCTCTCCGAACACCTAATTAAGAAAAAAAAAACGAAAAAAAAAAAAAAAAAAGAAAAAAAAAACGAACAAAAACAAGAGGTGTTCCGGGCGGATTGCCAGAACACCTAAAAAAAAAAATAGTTGCAGACAGTGTTCATGT
Organism: Plazaster borealis; assembly: GCA_021014325.1. Lineage (NCBI taxonomy): Eukaryota > Metazoa > Echinodermata > Asteroidea > Forcipulatida > Labidiasteridae > Plazaster > Plazaster borealis. Next base: position 8,241,532 of record CM037460.1, on the reverse strand, counting down.
GATCAACAAAATTTTCCTTCATGAAAGAATAAACCTGTTAAAATTTTGGCTGAATCCGTTGTGTAGGAGAAAAAAGTGAAAAACCAATCACAATTTTCAGCAAAATAAAATGGTTCTAGTAATGAACTTCATAATCAGTATTAGGTTTCAGATAAAAAATAAACAACGACGTTTTTGTATCCTTACCAATCCCGTATAATACATTTAGTCATAGTATGAAAGTGTTACGGTGTGTTCCGGCTTTCAAGTCTGCATTACTTAAACGGGGGAGAAACTCACATCACCATGATTATAGCACAACAAATATATAAATATATGTATAATTATAATAATAATAAATAAATATTGGAACATCGCTTGCATCAAAACTCAATTAAGCAAAGCTACTTGACCTCAAGTTTCCTCGCGAATGGCCCTGATCAATTAGCAATTAGCTCAGTGTTAAATGCTTTTTCTAAAAGTTTTTCAACCGATTTGATAATTTTCTGCGGAAATAGACACAATCGGCAACCAGAGTCACGTGACTCATAGTGGGTATACAAGGTAAACAAATAAAGCAGCCACGCCCATTGTGCGTGAATAGCGTGTCTTCTTCCGCTCTTACGGCAGAAGCACACGGAAGCAGCCATGCTTGTCCACGAACACTCTGATGCATTGCTTGCTTGGTTTGTTTACATTGTATAGACGATGTGATCTCTGACGTCATTCTAAAACCATAACATGATGCGCGCGCATGTCGCCGGGCAAAACCTTTGTGTACTGACAGCCAGCTATAAAGGCCACGCAATGTTACCATGAGTACGCGTCTTCTTGCCCGGCGGAAACGAGTGTTTTGTCAACAGAGGGCGGTTTGAATGTAAACAGAGGTCATGCACACCGGGTCCACTATGAGTCAACGATGTCAAAGTATTGCCATTTGGCGCACGCCGTCAACGGCGGAAGTGTTTCTAGTTTTTCAAAACCTTGAGGTTGGGGCCTAATTTTTTGATCCATAAACTACGAAAAATTCAGAAGTTTACAAATATCAAAATAACATTTTAAAGATAAACAAACACAATAGAAACAAATTTAAATAGCATTCAAGTTAAACAATAAATTCGCTCAAGTAGCTCTTTAAAAAAAATTATGTTACGTCTTACGGGATCAAAATTTTCCCCAATTATTAGTTTATCAAGTAAAGGCAATTGCCTGAACAACAGGGCCCAATTTTATGGCTCTTTTTACCACATAACTCCGGGCTTAGATCCATATAATCTTGTGCTATACAGGGCGCCGTAAAGCGCAGAATTCAACGGTAAGCAGAACCCTGAAATTTGACGCAACATAATAACTGTTTTGTTTGTTGTTTTCGGTGGTGTGGAAATTGGGTTGGTGGTGGAAAAAGGAATCCGCTTTATAGGTGCAGTAGTTCGAGCTGGTTTGAACTCAGACTACACTAAGAATCAGCAGTGTGGATCACCGGCGAATCAATCACAGTCCGTTGAACGGGCAGTGGTTGCGTTCATGTGCGATCCACCAGTGATGACCAGGTATGTCAGCGTGGATATTGACCCATCAAGACCAGACGTGGCTGACGCTGTTCTTCAGATTGCGGAGGTAACGGTGGAGCTAGACAATCCTCAAACAAACAGTAAGGTCAATTTTGTACAAAAAAGTGTTATCTTGCTGAAGCTACCTTGTTTTTTCTTTTATTTAGCTCTTATTTATTTACAATTTTTAAAAATATTCTTAGTGTTTTTTTCTTTTCTTTGTACCAACTTAAAGAAAGAACACTGAGGCCGGATACACTCTAACTTTTTTCTTGCTGAAATATTTATAAAGGTAGTGTGACAAAATAGACGTAAAATAAAAATAAATAAAAAAATACCCGGAATGGGGAGGAGGAGCGTTTTCGTAACACTTATCCTTAACCCCCCAAATGAAGCGTTTTGGGTACCAGGGAGTATTTCCGGGTGAGGCTGATTCGGAAAAGGGTCAACCATGAAATTTAAACTCCGATTCTGCGTCAGTTGGAGCCATTTCTGGGTTCTTTTGACACGATTATACTGACCATTTGTGTCAGGCTCCACGGACCCTGATCCGGGTCAATTCTGACCCGAAAATGAGACTTTGATATACCGAGGTATTTCTGGTTAGTTAATGTTTGTGATATTTTTTCTTTGTGTGTTTTAAAGAATCTCTTGATGGAAGCTCTGCGACACAGAGTTCTACGCTTGGTTATTTCCCTGCAGAGGCAGCTGTTGATGGAAGCACTGGTACCTTTTTCCATTCAGGTAAAAATCAACTACACTCGTCGCTCGTTTTAACAAGATCGCTCGGACTGGACAATTCATTACCTCTTTATAATAGGAACGGTGTTATAAGGAGACAGCAAAACAAAGAAACATAAAGCAGAAATGAGATTGGGGACTTCAGAATGTACTCTTTATAAGCAGAACATCTTGATAACGTGCTCTTTATAACGATGGTTGACTTTAATTAGGCCTGTTAGAAGAAAGAAAAGGTTGGGCCTACGCGTTTTGAAAAATATGTGATTTATCTCTTCATACACTCTAATAAAAAAAGCCTTCCGGGTCAGAATTGGCCGAGATTCCTGGTGCCGTGGGGCCTGACCCATTTCTGGGTAAGTATGACACGGAAATGGGGTCACACTGACGCAGAATCCGAGTCAAAATCCAGTTTCCGGGTCAACAAGACCAATAAATTTGTCAAGCCCCCTGGGACCCGGTATCCGGGTAAATTCTGACCTGGGGATTGATTATTTTGAGTGTACATTGCAGTAAAATATAAGGAGTACTTTGCTACGGCTGTTTGGTGCGACAACTACAGCTCCATATGCCTATTCAATTCAATTCATTTAGGATTTCTCTTCGACTCAAAATTACATGACAGTATTAACGGGACGTGTTTACATTTTATAAACGACAAAAGTATGTAAATTAAAGTATGAATTGATTGTAAAGCAATAAAACCTGTAAATACTCAACAAACAAACACACACAAATTTTAAAACGGTGTTGTGGCGTGTCGTGGCCGAGCGGATAAGAACACCGAACTCAAGCTCTGGTGTTTCTGATCAGCAGAGTGTGGGTTCGAATCCCAGTCGTGACACTTGTGTCCTTAAGCAAGATACTTAACCACATGCTTCGTCCTTCGGATGGGACGTTAAGCCGTAGGTCCCGTGTGTTGTGTAATGCACGTTAAAGAACCCAGTGCACTTATCGAAAAGAGAAGGGGTTCGCCCCGGTGTTCCTGGTTTGATCGGCAGCATATTGCGCCACAGCACCTTGTAAACCATTGCATGGTGCTATGTAAAGGACTTGGTCTCATACTTCAAAACGTAGCTCCACAATACCTTAAGGGAAAATAATGAACGTTAAAAGCGCCTTGAGCGTCACTGAGTGACGGATATGTGCGCTATATAAGAAGCCACTATTATTATTATTATTAACTATAGATAGCCCAAAAAGCATCGTTCAAAAACGTTGCTGATGACTATTAAGATATAATTCTGAAAATAAAAATGGAATTGAATGGGCCTCATAAAATGAGTGGTTGTGTACCAGCCGCACCACAACAGTAAACAGGTAAACAGTTATTAGAAATGCACACCTACGTAAATAAAAATATTGGTACACGGTATTGAAGAGTTGCACATTAATATTCCAATGTTCCAATCGCATATTTTGAATACATCTCTTTGTGCTTTTGTTTGTCAGTCTTTACAGCCAAGTGTTTTGTCTATTGCCTGTATGTTGTATGTCAATAAAAAAAGGTAAAAAAGAAAGAAAAATATAAAATAAAATAAAAGCCGAACTCACATGTCACAAGCCTTGCAATGTTGTCCTTCAGCCATTGAACTTATCTTTCATAGCCACATTATCAACCTACAACGGTGGTGACCAGCTGGAAACAGAATCTTAAAGACCTACTTGAACGAAAACGGCAACAAGGGATCTTTGCTGAAATTCATTTGATATATTTTCAATCAATAAGGAAATTGAGTTCATAGTAGATTAAACAAAATGTTAATTGTGTAAAAGAAAAAGACAATCATTTTGAATACCCTTCTCCGGTGCTTTTCAGAAAGATTCGCGAATAGCCCTGTTATTACTCAAGTTACGTAATCTGGGAGCTCCGTTATGTATAGCCGCCTTGTTGCAGCATGGTGCTATAACAAAGCAACATCCCACACATGACGTCAACGTATTGTCATTTTGACGCATGCCGTCAACGGCAGAATTGTTTCTAATTATCAAAACCTTGAGGTTGGGGCCTAATTTTTTGATCTATAATTACGAAAAATTCAGAAGTGTACAAATATCAAAATTACTTTTAAATGATAAACAAATACATCAAGTAGCTGTATAATTTTGTCCATAAAATCTGTTCAACTTTATGGGTTTTGTCTGTTGTCTCAGGCGATACCTTCCTACTTTCCCCTCGAACTTGAACAAAAGTTTTGAAGAGTAGAAAGAAAATTTTATTTTATGGGTTTATACTCGTTTATTAAGTTCTACTTCGTGTTTTCTTGTTGGTCTCGCCAATAGAAAAACATGACACACATCCTTGGTGGCAAGTGGACATTGGTGAAGAACACTGCATGGGAAGAGTCAGCGTTACACTGAGACGTTACTGCTGTGGTGGTAATAATCAAATACACATATAATTCAAAGCTTAGGCCTTTGGGACTAGTTTTTGTTTATTTGATTGTTTTTAAAATTCAATTCAAAATTTGTTGAACTCTGGGATTTCGGGCTCAAAGGAAACCCCAACAACTAAAAGTTTCCACGATAAAATGAAATCACAGTACCCATAGAGTAGATCAAAAATACCCCACCCTATTGTTTAAAATAAAAAGCATGTCTACCGTATTATAATTTTTCTTTTAATCAAGGACGCTTTACAGGTGCAGTAGTTAGAGCTGGTTTGAACTCAGACTACACTAAGAATCAGCAGTGTGGACCACCGGCGACTCGATCACAGTCCGTTCAAGGGGCAGTGGTTGCGTTCATGTGCGATCCACCGGTGATGACCAGGTATGTCAGCGTGGATATTGACCCATCAAGACCAGACGTGACTGACGCTATTCTTCAGATTGCTGAGGTGACCGTGGACGAGTATACCTCTCAGGAATGCGCCGATATTTCTGGTAAGATCTACTTTTAAACTCTCCCATTATGTTATATAGAGTATTGTCCTAATTAAAGGGAGGATATACCTTTCGTAATTACTCCAACAATTAATGACCATAAGAACTTACTTGGTTGAGCAGTGCAGCTGTTGATAATGTGTAACATTTTGAGAATCAATTCCCTTCTAATTAATGAGGCTTTAGAGAAAGGGATTCAGAAACATTTCAATCTGAGAATGAAACTTTTCTCAGATTGTGAATTCCAATTACGGATTATTTTTCCTGCTCGATCGGACAAAACCGCTCCAGATTTTTGGTGATATCTCAAAAACGCAAAAACCTTTTGAAATGAAATTTTCACAGGTTAATTTCATTGCATTATAGGGCCTATAACTACATTCAAATATGATTTAAACAATCGAACGGTTCCGAAAGCCCAAGGTATACTTTGCCTATAAATACCGCAAGTCGTTTACGAATAATTAGTTCATTCAAAGCAAAAATTAGTTCATTCTTTTGGTTCCCCCTGTACATTCATGATAATTGTTTGTGTTTTCTCCCTTACAGCCCCGAAGACCAGAAAACGAGCCGCAGCTAAAGGTATGATCACTTAATCCAATTCTTTCAATCTGATGTACCACGTTTTTAAAGAACTAATAATAATTATAATTGCGGGTTTCATTAGCTTGAGTAACTAGTTGGAAGTATTTTCCAGAAAAAAGGAGTTATTTCCCCACGAAATAAGCCATAATTGGGCGATTTATTCTTAATCTTTACTCTACTACCGTAACTTACACGCATTATTTCTGTTCAGTTCCATGATTAAATTTCTGAATTTTGTCCCGATAGTTGACAAACACAAACAGAAAAAAATAAATAAATAAGTAAAAAAAAAAAAAACACCCCAAAACCCAACATTCCTGACTTGAAATTTAAAGTTCATTTGTTTGACAAGAGTTCGTGTTACATTTTTTCCCCCAGAAATGACGTGTTATGTTATCTAATCAAGATAATTGAGTTGATGAAGTTCACTGTACATTGTGGTCTGGACTGTTTGGCCGCCATCTGAAACCGCCCCGTCCAAGGGATCGTCAAACTCACCAAATAACACAAATAATGAACACTTGTTCTCTTTAATTTCTTCAACTTGGACACACAAGTCGTATTAACAGGAGGAACAATATTTTACTAAACAGTATGTGAACAGTTAAAACGTAGACTGTGTCAACCACGGTATTTGTGATAGTGTCAAAACACTTTTATTTCATAACAAAATTTTTCAATTTACCGTATTATTGACCGCGTGAGGGCGTATGTGAACCGAATTCACGTGATGTAAAACAAGTAAACAAACTGTGTTTTTTAATTGATGTTATTATTATGTTTATGTATTTCGTCGTTGATGCAAGAAAACTACATACAAGCAATTAAAATAATATGAAACTATAATAAAATTGTGATGCAAGACAATTCCCCGATGAAAGCGCCCTCACGCGGTCAAAAATATGTTAAATTGTGATGATCTTGACTCTCTTGGACGGCTGCTCAGCTCGTTTTGACAATCTTTACTATTTCTGCAAGGGCTCTGCGGCCATCCCTGTGTGTCAGGGTTATTATTATTTGTATTTTCCTTGCTTATTTACTGCTTGAACCTATTATGGGATTTTGTCCTCTCCTTTTTTGAGGTTTTGTCTGAAATAAATAAATAAATAAATAAATAAATAAATAAATAAATAAATTGACTGGGTCGACTCGGTGGCGCGCCCGAGGCCCAAAAGGACACAGACCAAGTGTTGAAGGCGCACGTACATTTAATACGGGGTATTATTATAGTGTTACATAATTACCATGGAAGTTTTTTCTCCATATAGTTGAGCGTAAAACGAAACAGTCAATGGACACGAAAGAAATAGGTCAGGGTGCCGAAACATCACCACAATTGGTTTCAGCTATGGCCATCGTGGAGTCTCACTCAACAAAGCAACATAGATGGCACCAGTGTGAACCTTTTACCCACAACATAGGGAGACCGCCAACATAGGGCTAGATAGCTCAGTTGGTAGAGCGCCGGCACGTTAAACCGTGGGTCGTTGGTTCAAATCCCGCTTTAGTAAATTGTTCTTTGTTCAACCCTAAATTAACTAATTTAGAGTAACTTACATAACAGAGACACGGACTGGACGTGAACCTCCTAAACCGGGCTTATAGCTACTGGTGATTAAAGAAAACGCCCTGTGGTCCGAGTCCTAGTGCCCTAATTAAAATTCATAACATTCCTGCGCCACACACTCAAATGAGTCCCATAATAATGGGCATCGTCGAAGAGTTGGACGTCATGTTTGAAGTGCCTGGATTATTAAAGACCAATGTAGGTTTTTTTCCCCAAACCTCAGCTTAGGCTCCGGTGTGGCAGTAGAGATTCCGTCAAATTTCATCTGATAGCGCCCTCTTTTGAATTAACTTCCTTCAGTCCATGTTAATTTACCGTATGGGGGGCACAAGCACCGGCTCCGAGCTCTGTTTGATCTTTGAAACACCGTCCAAGATTAAATGCAAACTGCTCCATAATTGATGACGGAGCCAAAGGCGGAGTCGGAGCCCAAGCCGTCGTTTTGAAAATGCCCTTGGAATGTGTTCATTTGCATTTTCCCTGCGATTACCGGGACGCATAACGCAAACGTATGTGTTTATCCACTCGCCATCTTGCCTGAGACTGGCGTTCCCTATAAATGCATCATTGGTCGAAGGTATCTGTGATCATGAACGTTGGACGCAATGTGTGGAATCGTGCCATTGACCTCCAACAGTGCATATTCAGTAATGGCAACACATGATTGTAGCTTGGAGCATTGGTACATCGGTGAAGATAATGACTAGGGCACATTTTCATAAGAGTTGCTTAAACACAAATAGCAACTAAGCTCAAAACAATTTTGCTCACCAGAATACGGTAGCCAGTCAAAATACGATGTCGCACGTACCATTAATGATTGGTATCCTGCACACTTTTGCTTAGCAGAAGTTGTTGAACCCTGGGACCAATTTCATAAAGCTGCTCATACGTATAAAAAGTAGCTAAGAACAGCAGAAGTATGCTTACCAGAATAAGGTTACCAGAAAATATTTCATGTCATTTATTTGCTGAACAGCAATTGATATTACCTGTATTTAGATGTAACAGTTTGATTTTTATATTAATTCTTTGGACAATCAATATAACGAGCAGAGGCCGTCCGGGACAGGGAAAAGTAAAACAACAAAACTGTCATCTAAAAATTGAAAAAGACGGCTGCTTCAATAAAACATTGTGACAAAAAAATAGATCGTTTGTAAATTCGTATTATTGTAGTCGACCCCATTGTAAATAAATAACTTTGAAACAGCAATAAACCTTTTGTGACACCTAGAATAAGTTTTCTTTCCACCCTGTTCGCATCTGTTCGAAATACTGCCTATAGAATTGCTTTTCATTGAGGAACTCAAGTTGATATAAATTCTTCGTTTATTGTTTTGTTATCAGTAGGTTGCTCCTTGCTCTATGGTTGCTCCTACTGATGCAGCGATTGGCTTGCGGGTGCGCCTTACTCCGCACATACTGCACTTGAAAACCAACCTGTTGTGCGTGGTGTATTGAATAGAGTATTATAAGTTGCCCTTTTCGAATCTAACGGATTCTGGCTGCGGTTCTGCCTCGACTCCGTCTGCCTGTTTGAGGCTCGGCAGTTCGAGACCTTATTGCCACTCTTTCATAATACCTTATATTAAGGATTGCTAAATCTACTTTGTTTACATTTCAAAGACGTATATGAAAGTGCCTTTATTTGTTTGTTTACATTTCAGCTGGTTGGGGGAGGTGGGGGAGGGGCTGATGTCCAATGCAATTATTCTCTCAAAATTTTATACGCGGTGAAAACAAACCACGGGTAGTTTTAGTCATTACAATGAAAAACAATAACAAGCAATGCGTACTCTTCATTTACTGTGTATTTCCAATGTAAACATAATATATTTTCTTTGCTACAAGACGCCACAGGCCCAAAATATTAAACAAGTACATTTTGGACTGTTGTTATTTAAAAACTGATGAAACTATCAAAAGCCTATGAAAAAGAGGTAAATTGGTAAATTATAAGATACTTTTTTATTTTGTTTACATTTCAAAGAAGTATATAAACGTACTTTAATCTACTTGTTTACGTTCCAGCTGGTTGGGGGGGGGGGTGGGGGAGGGGCTGATGTCCAATGCAATTAGTCTCTCAGAATTTTATACGCGGTGAAAACAAACCACGGGTAGTTACAATCATTACAATGAAACACAATAACAAGCAATGCGTACAGTATTATTGTCTCTATCATACTTATATAAATTATCCAGCAATAAATTATTATGTATAAACTGGTAAATTATATGATACTTTTATTTTTGTCAGATTAAACATACCATGATGCTCCCAACAATTTTATCCAGGGTCACGAGTAAGTCCAACAACCCACATGGCAGGGGCTTTGCTGTGTCGTAGAGGTGGGGTCGAAGGTCAGGATGTGACCTAATATCTAAGTTTTTCTTCGAAAACAGCAACCAACCCTCTATTTCCTATACGGTGTTGTATAATAACAACAATTTAAAATCAACTTATGGAAAAGCTTGTTCACGTGATACTGAACGTCATATTAAAAAATGCAGTAATAGCGGAATATACTATAAAAAGACAGTTTTCTGGATACTACTGACAAGCTTTTGGTGCAGTGTGTAATAATGAAACCTTGTTGACGATGCTATAGTAGGCCTATATCTTGGCCCGGACAGTTGAAAATTAGCATATTAAAATATTCCATTAATAAAAAACTTGACATACTTTGAACCCCTAAGTACAGGCTAAAAAGTACAGAATCCAAGATGGCAGCCAATTTATATCCCACAATGCACTTAACACTAAAAAGGTGGACATTTTGTTGAAAATACATTAAAGGGATTTTGTAGGTTTGGTTATTGGAACCAACTGTTTGTTTCAATCCTATAATAGTTGTAGATATATACCATAAAATTAACCCGTGAAAATTTAATTTCAAAAGGTGGTAGCGTTTTTGAGATGTTGCCGAAATCTGGAGCGGTTATGTCCACGCAGGAAGAATAATCTGCAATTGGAATACACTATCTGAGAAACGTTACTGCAGTAACGCTTCTCAGATTCAAATTTGTTGGAATAAAAAGTGATATCTTTTTCCACAACCGTAGTACTTCGAAGTGAATAGTTTCTCAAAATGCATTATACTATCCAAAGCTGCTGTACTTCTTACCAAGTAAATTGTTATTGTCATTAATTTTCAGAGTCGTCACCAAACGTATACGGACCCTTTAAATAATTAAACACAGCTAAAAACTTTTGACCCAAGGTCATGCAAACTGTTGCTTCATTAACATACTGCTAATTTTCAGAGTCGTCACCAACGCATATTGGGAAAATTCAGACAATTTGGTGGTGATCGAATGCAGCGTTAAAAGGATACGGGCAAAAATGGTGCGGGTTTAACCTCCCGGTCCTTGATGGGGTTGAAGAAACAGTCTATCGATTGACCGCTGATATCGGCCCTGGAAGCAATAACTATTTCATAATAATAAGAATAGTAACTAGGCATTGAGTTTTTGTCATGTGACAAAAACAAGGTGTTCGTGGGGAGTGATTGAATGAATAAACATTCTACCTTATCAATCCAATGCCTGGTCCAGGAGTTATGAATTTTTCAAAAAAATTAACATCAACTTCCGGTTTGGACCGGAAGTCAAGGTCAAATAGGGGTCACATTTTGTTTAGCGCGTTTAGTTTATGAAGATGATTTAGATGATGTATGAATTGTAAACCTCCAACAATTTGTTGGAACATTTACTTTCATATTCCGGTTTGAACCGGAAGTCAAGGTCAAATGAGGTCACAGTGTGTAGCGTTTCTTAAATCTTTGGAGCCCTTTCTGATGATGTATAGATGATAAAAATCCGATGTGTGGTTCAGGAGTTCGGATTTTTTTCAAATATTAAATTTCATCTTCCGGTTTGAACAGGAAGTAAAGGTCAATTGGGGTCACATTCTGTATATCGTTTGTTAAGTTGTTAAATACTTGTCCAATGATGTATAGATTGTAAAAATCCATCGTGTGGTTCAGGAATTATGAATTTTGAAACATTAAATTTCAACTTCCGCTTTGAACCGGAAGTCAGGGTCAAACGGGGTCACAATAAGTGTAGCGTATGTTAGGTTTTATAAAGACCTTTCAGATGATGTATAGATTGTAAAAATCCAATGTGTGGTTCAGGAGTTACGAATTTTTCAAGTACTACATGGATTATCTTTATGCCGGGGTGCGCAATATACAAGTGACATCCAGCGATGCTAAATGTATTCCTACATGTAGTTGATGTAAACTGAACTAAACGTTCAAAATGCATGTTTCTGTTGTACACGCGCTATAACAGTATCTCGCGTTATCAAAGTGGGTCAACACAAACGTGCGCTTTAATGCCGGTGGTTATAAGAGAAGATGTAAATGTCAAAATGTTGTTATTTCTGTGCAAAAGTTTGAGCAGGTTCAACTTTCTACAACCTGATGCAAAAATTATGCTGAAATGATAAGTGGTTTTTGAGATACGAATATTATGAAATTTTAAATTTCTGGGTTGAACCGGAAGTCATTGTCAAATGGGGTCACTTTCTGTGTAGCGTTTGTTGGACCTTTAACGAACTTTTCGATGATGTATAGATTGTAAAAATCCAACATGTCGTTCATGAGTTATGATTTTTTTTCAAATATTAAATTTTGATTTAATGTAATTCAATACCTGATTACGTCATCATGACATCATCATGTTTGTGTCGTCTTGATATTTAGGTTCAAATGTCTGATGAGTTTCAATGTAAAATTCAATTTCAATCTTGAGTTATGCCGTAAATAAGCCCGAAAATGATGTTTTTTCAAGAAAAAAACAAAGGCAAACTTCGACCTAGGAGCATGACCTCGAAGAAAAGGTCATACGATTTTGACGTTAACTTTTGAAATGTAGCCCTAGTCTTGATCTATCACATGCCCAATTATGAACATCACAGCTTTCATATTCAATGAGATACAGCAAATACCAAATGGTCATTTTTCAACTTAAAAAACGTTGTAATTCGACACCTGATGACGTCATCATGACGTCATGAAAACTGTGCCGTTTTCATATTGAGGTTCAATTGTCTGATGAGTTTCAATGTTCAATTCAATTTCAATCTTGAGTTATGCTGTAGAGAAGAGTTCTAGGGAAGAAGAAGAAGAAGATGGAGACGAAAAAAACCAGCACAAAATCAAGAGGTGTTCGTGCTCATATTGCACGAACACCTAAAAAAACCAGAACAAAAACAAAGAGGTGTTCGTGCTCATATTGCACGAACACCTAAAAAACAGAACAAAATCAAGAGGTGTTCGTGCTGTATTGCACGAACACCTAAAAAAAACAAAAAACCCAGAACAATAACAAGAGGTGTTCGTGCTCATATTGCACGAACACCTAATAATAGTGGCTTCTTATAAAGCGCATAAATCCGTCACACAATGACGCTGCAACATTATATACCCCTGGTCACTGGGCCCTTTATTTAATTCTTAAAACCATCTCAGCTCCCTTGGGAGTGTACAATCTGTTCTGCCAAGTATGTAGCGCACCAAGCTAAATCAATCACATGAACCATCTCTGCCCTCACAGGTGCCAATTTACCCCTAGTTGAAGAGAAGCAATTATAGTTAAGTGTCTTGCTCAAGGACACAAGTGTCATGAGCGGGGTTCGAACCCACACCCTGATGACTCAGCAACCAGAACACGAGGCAACCAGAACACGATGCTCTAAACCGCGCGGCCACGACACACTGTAATAGTTTTTTTTTTAAATATATAATAATAATAATAATAATAATAATAATAAGACTTGTAATGCGCACATATCCACCCTGCTGGGTGTTCAAGGCGCAGTAAAAAACCAAAAAACAAAACAAAACAAAACAAAGACAAAAAAACAGACACAAAAAAATTAGTCCTTGAAAACCTGTGACATAAGATAAGTTTTGAGAAGAGATTTGAATTTTGTGGTACAAAAACAAGATCTAAGATTAAGCGGTAGAGAGTTCCAGATGCGTGGCGCAGCTGAAGAAAAAGACCTGTCACCCCATGAGTGTCGAGACTTGGGTTCAACGAGGAGAAGCATGGAACTTGATCGAAGATTCCTTGATGGAGTGTAAACTTGAAGTAGTTCAGAAATATAGTGGGGAGCCTTGCCATTAAGTGCTTTGTGGACAATGAGCATCAGCTTGAAGATGATTCGTTGAGAGATAGGGAGCCAATGTAGTTGTTTCAGAATGGGGGTGATAGAACAGGATTTTCTAGACAGTGTCACAATGCGGGCAGCGGTATTTTGGAGGCGTTGAAGACGGGAAATCTGGTTGTTAGGAAGACTGTAGAGAAGAGCATTGCCGTTGTCAAGACGAGAAGTAACAAATGCATGAATGACCTTTTCAGTGGCACTTTTGTCCAAGTACTTGCGAATCTTACCAATATTCCTGATGTGATATGATGACAGACGAACGATGTTGTTGATGTGTGGTTGAAGTGTCATCGATGAATCAAAAATAACCCCTAAGTTCCGAGCTTGCAGCGAGGGAGCTATCCGAGCATCACCGATGGAAATGTATGGAACTGAAACCTTTGTTAACTGTTGACGTGACCCAAATAGAAGGAACTTTGTCTTATCATCATTTAACTTCAGGAAGTTTTGTTGTGTCCAATGTCGAATCTCTTGGATGCATTTCTCAAGTCTTGCAATAGATGCATTGGCGTTTTCTTGAGAAGATTTAAACGTGATGTATAGCTGAGTGTCGTCTGCGTACACATGGTAATTCAGATTAAATTTCAGGATGATGTCACGAATCGGTAAAGTGTACAGCGTAAACCACTGCGGGCCCAGTACCGACCCCTGTGGCACAGAGTAGTTCAAAACAACAGGGTCTGATATTGCGGTGCCAATACATACATGCTGAGTTCTATTGTAGAGATACGATTTGCACCATGCTAGGGCTGTGTCCTCTATGCCAAGGTGATTCTGGAGCCGAGAGAGAAGGATGTTGTGATCAACAGTGTCAAAGGCAGCACTCAAGTCTAGCAGGACTAGTGCTGTTAGGTTACCATTGTCCATTGCAGAAAGAATATCGTTGCTCACACGGACTAGTGCAGCTTCTGTCCCATGGAAAGGCTTGTATGCTGACTGGAACACGTCGGACAGGTTGAAATGATGAATGTGATCAGAAATGCGTGATGAAACTACTCGTTCGATGACTTTTCCAAGATATTTTAAGTTAGCAACCGGTCTGTAGTTTTTGAATATCTCCTTGTCCAGGTTTGGTTTCTTGATGAGCGGCCTGATGTAGGAAACTTTGAGGCTATCGGGGAAACAACCGGAACTGAGAGATTCGTTTACAAGATTAGTGATGTAGGGTAAAAATATATCAATGTTTTGCTTCATCATGGATGTTGACACTGGATCCAGCTCACAGGATTTTGAAGGAGATTTCATAATAACCCTTTGAATCTCAGCAACAGTGGCAGGCTCAAACACAGATAGTCTACACTCTGGTTGAAGATGTGGCAATGTCTGCGGCACGTTGTAAGGGACTGATGAATAAGATTAGCGGTTGTCTGAAATCTTGGTGACAAAGAATTTCTGGAATTCATTTGCCAAGTCCTGATCATTGTAAGTGGATGGAAGGACGGGGTTTTGGGTTTGAGCAACAACTTACCAATTATCTTGAAGAGCTTCTTTTGATCTCCTGAGGATTCTTGTACTTGGGATGAATAATGGGTGATCTTTGCCTGGTTGATCAAATTCCTGACTACCTTACATTGGTTGCGATATTCTTGTCGTTGTATTTCCAACTTGCCATTTTTCCGCCATTTCCGCTCAAGTTGACGACAGATCTTTCTTGCTGTACGAATATCATCATTGAACCAGGAAACTTCAGTTCGGACCTTGACTGATCTTGTTTTCCAGGGTGCGTATTTATCCAAGATGTCACTGATAGTACTCTCATATTGGCTGACATAGGAATCCAAGCAGTCGTGATCAATTTCCAGCTTTGCTAAATGAGTTCCTATGTCGCGGAACACTTCAGGAGAATTCACATGTTTCCACTGTCGGCTCTTTATAGTGACGGTTGGGACTTTGGGCTTGCACAGACTCAAGTTACACATGACTGCATAATGGTCTGAGAATCCAGGTAGAATAACAAAGTTTGAGACAATAGGTGGGGTGATGTCACGAGTTATGACAAGGTCCAGGCAATGACCGAGACGATGAGTCGGCTCCTTGATATGCTGGGTAAGACCGAAAGCCTGAAGTAGATGCTTAAACTGGTTTGCATTGGTGTTGTAGATGTCATCAACATGAATGTTAAAGTCACCAGTGATGATGATTTCCGATGGATGAAGGAGATATTCTAAAATCAAATTCTCAAATTCCTTAAGAAAACTTGAGAAAGTCACATGTTGGCCGTTAGAATCTCTTTCAGGTCTGTATACAATGACAAGGCGAACAGATTTAGAGTTTCCGGAAACCTCAGCATGAAGAGATTCAAAAGTTGTGTATTGGACGTCATTACTTTTCACAGAGACAGATAAAGTAGATCTGTACAGTATTGCAACTCCTCCACCGGTCTTGTGAGGTCTTGGGATGTGATGAAAGTAGTAGCCAGCAGGGGTACACTGACGACATGTTAAGTTGTCATCTGGTCTCAGCCATGTTTCTGAAACGGCAACAAGGTCCAGATCTTTTTGCAGAACAAAATCAGCAAACTCGTCATACTTGTTACAGATGGACTGTGTGTTCAGAACACAAAGGCTGAGTTGAGATTTGGCAGGAGTCACTGGTGCTAGAACAGATGGGGGTGTAACTTCAGGTATAGGGAGTTTATGAACAGTTCTACGGCGACCAGCTTTTTTACCACGATGTGTAGGTCGGTAAACAGTGCTGGGATTTACAAAAAGGCCAAGATTCTGCAATGTAAATTTACAGGAAGGCAGAGTTGAGGCACGTGTGGATGGGGCATAACGGAGACTGAGAAGCTTGTTACGTGAGTAGGAATTTGTAGAGTTTGGACTAGCTTCTGCTGAGTTTGAGTTATTTTCAGCTTCAGGGCCGGGATTTACAGCAATGTCACCGAAGATCACAATTTCCAAATGAAAAGTGGCTGGGGAATTGTCATAATATGACACAGGGCATTTCAAATATTTCCGATGCTGGATGAATCCTAGCTGTGACTTTGGCAGAATGCAAGCACCAAGCACAATTGATGCTGATGGAACAAAGCTGACCACAGATGAGTCAGTGCAGTACAATGGTCTAGCAAGCAGGGAGAGAACAAAAAGGATACTTACCTCCATTGTCCCCAGATGGGCGAACAATGTCCATGGACGAGGTGGCTGACTGCACAGCATGCAGCCACCAAAGTGTGTGTTAGCTTTGTACACCAGAATTTTCAAATGAGACAGTGAAAAATTCCAACAGAAAATCACTATTTTCACAACTCAGATGACTCCAGGACACACAGAAAAAAGTCCTGTAGATTCCAGGTGTAGTAACAAATCCAGTTGTATAAGAATAAGAACACAAAATGAGCAATATACTAAGAAATTAACAAACAAATACAGAGCTGATTTGAGTGGCTGCTGTCAGGCGCTCAGTCAAATTTTCTCGTATAGGCCTGATTGATCATGTTGCATGGTTGTTATCAATCTCATCGGTAGATCGATATACTTAATAGGCTTCACCTTCAATTTTACAGGTTGGACGTCAGTTACCATAGTAACAGGACCGTAAACAACGGGAGTGTTCCATCGTGAATTGCGTAGTAGGTCTACGCCACGGCAAACCTGTCTCGACAGTCGACAGAGAAACCGGCTCTAAACCAAAAATGGAAACGTGGAATTTCCTTCGCCCAACTGGTGGATTTGTTTGGAGAATGTTGCCATTGTCGTTGTTGGTCTGTGTGTGCGTATTTCATCAGTGTGTTCATTGTGAACTTAAAGGTAAGCTACTTTAAAAACTATAATTACAATAATTTAAACCAAACCAAGAAGATAGTTGTTTCGTTATTTTATAGGTTTTCCCAGTCAATTTCAGCAACAATTAATTCAATTTCATTAACATGCGTCAAATTCATGCATGTTTCCCTATAAGTTGCTCAAACAAGGGTTTCTTTTTAGCTACTATCCAGCTGGCATACATACGTTGGGCCAACGTCGGTGACCGTTGTTTAGGGTTGTGAAAGTCGGCATAAAATCTTTTTTGTTGAACGTCAGGACAAAGGCGGCACCAGACCTGTTAATCTGGGGGGGGGGGGGCAAACCTAAATTTAGGGGGGCAAACAAAAATCTATAATTTAATTTTGTACTGCAGAAAAGCATTAACTTACCACTTTGACGGACTTACACCAGCGTTATTCTTGAGTGGGGGTATTTCCTGGCAAATCTATCCACGACATCGTCGAGGTTGATATCAAGCGCGCCCGTTGTCGATGGACACTAATCACCGTTAAACTCTTTAGTCCCTCGTCGGCCATTTGGTTCGCAAATGTGTTTTGATAAGTTTGAGCTTGCTGAAGCTCCTCTCACAGCCAGCTGTACTTACTGGGAGGGTCATCGAGATCTTGATTGCTTTATAAAGTTCTGTGAAAGCCATACACTGTAAAAATAATGGGCAAAAATTTACCCAATTTTTCACCCAACGTTGCTTAATATCAACATGCCCATCTTGTAGGTACTTTTTTCTCCATCTCAGTTGGGCACTCTGATTGCCAAATAATTGGGTAATAATTTCTCACCAATGGTTGGGTATATTTTAGTAGCCAACAGTTGGGTTATTTTTTGTTTACCCTTTTTCCGGGTGTTTGATAAATTATCAATATTACCCATTAATTGGGCGATGATTTTTTTAAACCAATTGTTGGGTAGAAAGGTTTTATGTAGCAGCTGGGCAATCATTGCTTGACCAAACAATGGTGAATATAATTTGGTTCACAGTTCCTGCGATATGTCGTATGTCCATGCATCGAAACGATTTTTTTCCACAATGGCCAGTGGTGGCAAGCTGTGCCCTTGGCGTCTCTCTCAAAAACGTGGGGTTGCCCAGTGGTTTATAGATGCTTGTGAAGGTTAGTTTTTAACTAAATCACGTTTGTTTTCTGTTTAGTTGTACACAGTCGTGACAGTTGCAGTGCAAGCAATGCAAAGATAGTGCCATTCGTGTATTGTTGTTTTACAAACGCCGCGTCGTTGAATGTCTGTACTACAACGCACTGCCTGCACGATGTTTGTAACATTACAATACATGTACACGAATCGGGCATGATAAAACTGAAAATAATTCAATGGCAGTAGCACTTTGTTGCTTGCTCTGCCACTTCACGACTGTGTACAACTTAATAGGAAACAACACTTCATATTTAGTTAAAAACTAACCTTCAAGAGGTTGTGTAACCACTGGGCAACCCCGCTCGTTTAAGGGAGAGGACACGGCCACAGCCACTCCTCCACTTGCCATGTTGGAAAAGATCGTTTTTATGCTTTTGCACCCAATGTGGTTTAACTTTACCCAACTGTATGTGGAAAGATGCCCAATGATGAGGCAGAAGAATAATGTCTTGCTATATAATGGGTAAACCCATCTTCGCTATCTGAGACTGATAAATAATACCCAACTGATGTAGTATATTTACCGTTTGTTTAGTGTTTTTTTTTCAGTTAACCAACAGGGAAAATGCCACACATGTTGGAGAAAGTATTAACCAACAAACTCATGAATTATTACCTTGTTTTGCCCATTTTCAGATTACCCATCAACTTCTTTGCCCTTCGTTTTTACAGTGCACTGTAAAAAAAAGGGGTAAAAATTACCCAACTTTTTACCCAACGTTGGTTCAAATATCAGCCCCACCAGTTTTGGGGCAATTATTGCCCAACAGCCGTTGGGTAAACCATTTACTAAATTATTGGGCAAACCCAACCACACATAGTTGGTTAATTCTTATTACACAGCTGTTGGATATGCTTTGTATACCATTTATTGGTTAAAAGTATTTGTTCATATACTGGGCACTTTTCAACCAACTGTTAGTGAATATTTTATTGAATATTTTTGGGCTTGTTTAAAGTATATATCCATTCATTGGTAATTTTGTTTAACCAAGTGTTGGGTAGAAAGGTTTGATGTAGCAGTTGGGCAATTATACTTGACCAAGTGTTGTTGTTAACCACTTGATTCACAGTTCCTGTGATACCTGGTACAACCATGAATCGAAACGATTTTGTTTCCACAATGGCGAGTGGTGGCGAGCTGTGCCCTTGGCGTCTCTTTAAAAAATGTGGGGTTGCCCAGTGGTTTATAGATGCTTTTGAAGGTTAGTTTTTAACTAAATAACGTTTGTTTTCTGTTTAGTTGTACACAGTCGTGGCAGTTGTAGTGCAAGCAATGCAGTGATAGTGCGCCATTCATGTATTGTTGTTTAACGTACACATACATGTACATGTACAATACAACATACACACATACGCCGCGGCGTTGCATGATTGTCTACATAGTACGCACTGCCTGCCCGATGTTTGTAACATTGAACACGAATGGCATGATAAAACTAAAAATAATTCAATGCAGTAGCACTGTGTTGCTTGCTCTGCCACTTTCACGACTGTGTACAACTAAATAGGAAACAACACTTCATATTTAGTTAATACCAAACCTTCATAAGGATCTATAACATCTTAGCTACCCCGCTCGTTTAAGAGAGGACACAGCCACAGCCACTCTCCCAGTCGCCATTATGGAAAAGATCGTTTTTATGCTTTTATGCATGCACGGCGTTTCGCGGGAACAAGAATGCCCAGATGTTGCGCGAAACTTGCCCAGTTGTTGGGCAAATCTTTGATCGAAGTGCGCATGATCGGATAATTTGCCCAACTAATGTGCATCATTTTCACCAACAATTACGATTAATTCAAACTACCAAAAAGTTGCCCAATATATGGGCAACAGTGTAACCAACAATTATGATGAATTCAGATTACGAAAAATTTGCCCAACATTCGCCCAACTTTTGTTTAACTTTTTATTAAAAAAAGGGCAAACAAAATGTTTGCCCAACCACAACAATTGTTGCTTTCGTTGGGCAATTATTGACCAATAATTGTGGAAATTACTTTGCCAAACAAAATGTGCTACATGATTTGACCAACGTTTTTGCAGTGTATGTGGTGTCCCGGTACTACTCACACTACTGCTGGGTAAGGATTGCTCTTCAACGGTAGCTGGTTCGCCCAATAAACATACTGATGTTGTGTCATGTTGTTGATCATCGGCACTCGAATCCTCAAATTGATCATCTGGGACATTTAAGTCAATATTAACTTTAATCCTGGGGTGTTTGTGTTTGGGTTCAGGGTTCTCATCGCTAGATTCAGAATCAGATCTGTGCCTATCATGGGATGGAGGTTGTTTGGAATTCCTGCAAAACTTTCTGATATCCATTGTAATCAACTGTTTAACCAACGTGTTTAAGCGCAACAACTACATGTAGTATGCATAATACACCACTCCTTAATCCACGTGAACATCAAGTGTATGTCGTGTGTACTGTATAAGCCTACAATTCACTCCAGAAATAAGATTTTGCACTGTGTGAATTTGACGCGTTGTGCGAACTGCGTGTATACATTGGCTGCTTGCGGTTTTGGGCAGACAATGCATTTCTAGCAAGTTTCCAAGTTCAGATAAATAAATCCACATTTTTTAACATTGCCGGAGACGGAAAGTGTATTAGGCTCTTTTGATGGTGCCAGCTAATTATGATGGATGAAATTGAGTTTATTATTTACAGCGCAAACAACATTGTAACAAATTGGGTGCAATGGTTTGGGATTAAACTCAATTTCGGCCATCGGGGAAAAAACTGGGGGGGGGGGCAACCCCCCACCCCCCGTAGCGCCGCCGTTGCGTCAGGAATGTTGGAGTCATTTTCTGAATGTTGTATGGACGTTGACAAATTGAAGTACAGGGGCCGATTCCACAAAGAGATAAGACTAGTCTTATCTGAAGTTAGGACCAGTAACTGGTCTTAACTTAAAGCTTTATGAAATTGGGCCCAGGGCTCGATTTCACGAAAGCCAAGATTGATCTTAAGTTATGTATATATCTCTTAAGTGATAAGCAAAGTGTGACGTCACAATACAAATCACTACGGTGATAGTGGCAACCCATCGTAATGTGAATATTAGTGAATAACAAACAAACAAACAAACAGAACAGCAATATTGTGGGAATTTTTAATTTCGTCCCCTCGAAAAATAATTTCGTGCCCGCAAAAAGGTATTTCGCCCCCTCGAAATATATTTTGTTCCCTCGAAATAATGTTTCGTTTCCTCGAAATACGGGACGTTCCCTCGATTATATTATTTCGTTCCACGAAATAATATACCTTTTCGTGCGAACCAAATATTATTTAATAATAATAATAACTAGTTCTTATATAGCGCATTTCACAATAACGCCTCAATGCGCTTTACATTAGTGCCCTGTTCATTGGGCCGATAACATTCCTTTAATCTTTTTCAGCTCCCTGGGGAGTATACAGCCCCGAGCTGCCGTGGCGCTCCGAAGGCTTTTTCAAACACAATATCAACCTTTACCCTCGCAGGTACCCATTTATACCCCTGGGTGAAGAGAAGCAATTATAGTAAAGTATCTTGCTCAAGGATACAAGTGTCATGACCGGGATTCGAACCCACACCTCGATGACTTAACCATTGGAACTTGAATTCGATGCTCTTAACCACTCGGCCACATGACACCCCATTTCGATGGAACGAAATATTCGGGGATATTTGCCTCGGGTGCCATTACCCCCCGTATGTACAAAACACCAAAAACCCCATGCCCCTAGAGCTTACAAAATGGATAAGAGAATTTACGTTGGGGTCATTGGATGCTTGGATTCTCGGGCTACATTAGTGACATTTTTCCCCATACCTACTCCACAAAAAAGATGCCAAGACTAAGTAAATATTATAATAACTGTTCATCTACCGTAACTTAGACCTTGTACATAATTTATGTTGATGCATTCAAAAACAACGATTCTGCACGCGTTTCTACACGCATACCTCGTCCGATGATCTTTACTCTCTTAATTAATCTCTACACTGCCCCTTGTTTTTGAAAATTTATAGGTATTGTTTACAAGACGCTTGCAGTCGAAAACAGAATCATTGTTCAAATGATACTTACTATTGTCGTACAATTTTTGTCCACTTTGTGATTTTTTTACAATGAATTATATAATGTTTGGAGTTAATAATGCCATTGTTGGCTGAACAAAGATAAATATTGACTAGAACGGGATTGGACCCTGTGACCTTGGGGTTACGTTCCGGCGCTCCCTAACTATGAATTATTGTTAAGGCTGCATGCAGGTTCTGTATACGTTTGGTAATTACTCAAAATATATATTAACATAAAAACTGACTTGGTAACGAGCAACGGAGAGCTGTTGATAGTATAACACATTGTATGAAACGACTCCCTCTGAAGTAACATAGTTTTTGAGAAAGAGGTAATTTCTCACTGAAATGATAATAAAAACATCTTGCAAGAAGTTTTTATTCCTATCTGAAAGCACACCAATTTGTACAACGAGGGTGTTTTTTCTTTCATCATTTTCTTGCAACTTCGATGACCAATTGAGCCCAAATTTCCACAGGCTTGTTATGTTATGCATATTTTGGGATACACCAAGTGAGAACACTGGTCTTTGACAATTACCAAACGTGTTCAGTGCCTTTAAACATGATAGAAGATGTACCTTTTGGTTTCATTTATACAACCAATCAGCTAATAGAACCAATCAGCTAATGGAACCAATAGTGAATAACAAACAAACAAACAAACAGAACAGCAATATTGTGGGAATTTTTAATTTCGTCCCCTCGAAAAATAATTTCGTGCCCGCAAAAAGGTATTTCGCCCCCTCGAAATATATTTTGTTCCCTCGAAATAATGTTTCGTTTCCTCGAAATACGGGACGTTCCCTCGATTATATTATTTCGTTCCACGAAATAATATACCTTTTCGTGCGAACCAAATATTATTTAATAATAATAATAACTAGTTCTTATATAGCGCATTTCACAATAACGCCTCAATGCGCTTTACATTAGTGCCCTGTTCATTGGGCCGATAACATTCCTTTAATCTTTTTCAGCTCCCTGGGGAGTATACAGCCCCGAGCTGCCGTGGCGCTCCGAAGGCTTTTTCAAACACAATATCAACCTTTACCCTCGCAGGTACCCATTTATACCCCTGGGTGAAGAGAAGCAATTATAGTAAAGTATCTTGCTCAAGGATACAAGTGTCATGACCGGGATTCGAACCCACACCTCGATGACTTAACCATTGGAACTTGAATTCGATGCTCTTAACCACTCGGCCACATGACACCCCATTTCGATGGAACGAAATATTCGGGGATATTTGCCTCGGGTGCCATTACCCCCCGTATGTACAAAACACCAAAAACCCCATGCCCCTAGAGCTTACAAAATGGATAAGAGAATTTACGTTGGGGTCATTGGATGCTTGGATTCTCGGGCTACATTAGTGACATTTTTCTACATACCTACTCCACAAAAAAGATGCCAAGACTAAGTAAATATTATAATAACTGTTCATCTACCGTAACTTAGACCTTGTACATAATTTATGTTGATGCATTCAAAAACAACGATTCTGCACGCGTTTCTACACGCATACCTCGTCCGATGATCTTTACTCTCTTAATTAATCTCTACACTGCCCCTTGATTTTGAAAATTTATAGGTATTGTTTACAAGACGCTTGCAGTCGAAAACAGAATCATTGTTCAAATGATACTTACTATTGTCGTACAATTTTTGTCCACTTTGTGATTTTTTTACAATGAATTATATAATGTTTGGAGTTAATAATGCCATTGTTGGCTGAACAAAGATAAATATTGACTAGAACGGGATTGGACCCTGTGACCTTGGGGTTACGTTCCGGCGCTCCCTAACTATGAATTATTGTTAAGGCTGCATGCAGGTTCTGTATACGTTTGGTAATTACTCAAAATATATATTAACATAAAAACTGACTTGGTAACGAGCAACGGAGAGCTGTTGATAGTATAACACATTGTATGAAACGACTCCCTCTGAAGTAACATAGTTTTTGAGAAAGAGGTAATTTCTCACTGAAATGATAATAAAAACATCTTGCAAGAAGTTTTGATTCCTATCTGAAAGCACACCAATTTGTACAACGAGGGTGTTTTTTCTTTCATCATTTTCTTGCAACTTCGATGACCAATTGAGCCCAAATTTCCACAGGCTTGTTATGTTATGCATATTTTGGGATACACCAAGTGAGAACACTGGTCTTTGACAATTACCAAACGTGTTCAGTGCCTTTAAACATGATAGAAGATGTACCTTTTGGTTTCATTTATACAACCAATCAGCTAATAGAACCAATCAGCTAATGGAACCAATATAATTGTCTATCATCGTAATAATGCCTTAGCAACAATTCATGAATGAATGGAAAGAAAGTCACTCCTTTCGAAGAAGGAGCGTGCCTCAAGCTGTGGCACAATCACGTGTTTTGTATCACATTCACATGACCACAATCCAATGCAGCACCTGACCGAGACTTTCTGACTTTGTAAGTTGGACCCAGCCACTCCTTTTAGAGGGGGTTTTACTCACAGGGTCAGTTTGGTTATGCCACAAAACTGGCGTTGAAGATTCCCCCTCCATGGGATTACCATAATATGTGTGTGTACAAAAATGCTCTCCCCTAGTTGTAACATTGTAGCAGGCCACTGTGGAGTTTTTACTGCCCTGGATGGCTCTCCACAGAGTGTAAACAAAAGTTTGTTGCCCTTTTAGTATTTCCTGGGAGGATCCAGTGCCCTGAATGGATCAATTACCCTCGTGGTCTGAAGCAAAGGTTTATTGTGCATGCAGTTTGTATGGTGAGGATAAGCACAGTCTGGAACTAGAAGACACGGGAGCTGTATTTGAGCAAATACGGGTATCTCTGCCCAGCAGAGGGGGGGGGGGCGTGATTGGGAAGGGGGCGGTGCGGCTGCATAATTTTGCACGGGTTGGTGTTGCTTTTTGGGAAAGGAATATTGGGTATGCTTTGGGGTGATAAAGACAAATCTGTGGTATAAACCTAATTACTTCGGCAGGCATAACGTATGATAATATAGTTTTACCATAGAGCAACGACCAGATCTGGTCCTTGCTCTACGGTTTTTCAAAAGAACAGACAATCATAAATATAATAATTACGATGCGGCTGAATAATTTGCACGGGTTGGTGTTGCTTTTGGGGAAAGGAATATTGGGTATGCTTTGGGGGTGATAAAGACAAATCTGTGGTATAAACCTACTTACTCCGGCAGGCATAGCGTGTAATAATATCAATATAGTTTTACCATCTGGTCCCTGCTCTATGGTTTTACGAAAGCACAGACAATCATCAATAGAATAATTACACAAAAATAAGTCAATTGTGTGAAGAATATGAAATTAGACAAGTCAAAGATTAGAAACAAGTTACGAAATGGAAACAAAGAAGTAAATAGCAGAAAGTTAAGGAAAGCAGTCAGTGCGCAGGGGTCCGAAAAGTGCTTCCTTTCATTTGCTGCGTATGCATGACCATCGCGGTTATGCATAACTAACGAGCTCGGAGGACACGTTTTCAAAAATTCATTTCGGGAAAATAAACCCTTGTAGTAAAACGAAAACATCAAATAACAAAGCAATAATAATTCATTGTACCTAAAAAAAGTTATGACCTAATTTGTTTGTGTTCAAAATAAAGAAATATAAGAACAAGAACATTAGCCTCTGTGTGCAGAAATAAGGGTCCGCGGAAAAGTAATTTTTTAAATAGTTTACGAAATATTGTGCAGAAGAAATTTACCAATGGAATGTTCGTTACACTATTGATGTAGTTTTTTGCTGTATTCATTATTTCTAAGGAAACTCAAAACAGTCAAGTTCACTTTAAGAATCCGTCTTCGTCAGCGTAAAGCCCGGTTCATACCTCCTGCGAATGCTTCGTGCGAAGCGAATTTTCTTGCGTCACAATTGAAAGGGCAGCTCGTACCGATTATTGCGGCACCAAAATTCGCTTTGCATTCGCATTCGCAGGAAGTATGAACCGGGCTTAACCGTTCAGAATTGAAATGTCCGCCAAAAAAAGCCATGGCTCGCTTGTAAAATGAGAGCCTAAACGTGATTGGTCAAACTGTGGACCAACCTCACTGTACTTTCTTGCCTGTGCAACCAATCAGCTGCTGCGTAAGGAAACGCTAGGCAAAATGGACATGTCTGGTTCCTTACTTACTACGTAAAACTGAATGCGGTGTCGGGTAAACATTGAGGTGCCTGACTATTTAGTGAGAAGACTCACGCATTGTATTAAATCATTTCATCGTTGTTTGTAACCAAAGGTTCTGTTAGTTTTTCTTGATTACTAATACTAGGGGGAAACCAGCATTGTTAACATTAACATTTGGTCTTACAAACTTTTCAATTTGGCTTCCTTGCATTTGGCTTTCCAAATGTTTGGTGCATTATTTGTCTAAAGTAGGCCTACCACCCAAGGCCAAGCCCATTAAAAATAATAATAATAAACCTATTTCTAAGCATTATTCCATTCCGCCGATGCTAAAAGTAGATAATCGCCATGTCTTATACTTTTATTTTAGATGCACTATTGCCTTTTAGTACCACCATCACTAGCTCCATCCTACATTTTTTTTAATTTAATTTTATTTTACACTTCTTGTGAGGGTTGGTCAGTTCATTAATTTAATAATTGTTTACCACCATATTATGACAACACTTTCACATTTTTTCTTGTTTTATAGAACGATTTATTTATTTTAAGTTTCTTCTTTCAGCTGCATGAATTTCTCACACAATTACCCACATTTTCATGTACACTACTAGGACCACAATGGTCCCCGAAGTTCGAATGCGTGCGAGACTTGCACAGTCTATTGAACATGAATTTAAAAATCGAACAGGCAAGCGAATTAAACAAAGTATTGTTTATTAAGCTTTTTTTATTCATTAGAAAACATCATACATCAAACCCAAAAAGTTACGAGAGATCGTCACCGTGGCGTAGAGCCTATGTATGATGTACCATGGAGGTAGGAATGTACATAGCGAATAGATGTTGATAATCCGGTCAGTATAGTAGCAGACGGAAGACAAATTAATCATCACATTCACGGAAACTGTCCGTTGATACAGATTCACGAGGCAGGGGATACTGCCAGACAGGGTTGATGGACAAATACAGCATGAAACACGGGTGTAGGGCCAATCGCGGAAAATTGACAAACACGTTGTTTTTTTCTTGTTATTAGGCCTAAAGCCAAACCTATTGAAAATGAATTTAAAAATCGAACAGGCAAGCGTATTAAACAAAGTATTGTTTATTAAGCTTTTTTTATTTTATAGAAAACTTCAGAAATCAGACTGTAAAAAGTTACAAGATCGTCACCGTAGCGTAGAGCCTATGTATGATGTACATAATAGCGGCAGCAGACGGAGGACAAAATCATCACATTTACGGCACCTTCTTTACAGTTTTTTTCACCCAAATTACATTTTCTCCCTCCTTTTAATCAACAAATATACACAAACCAGCTTACCTCAGCTCTATATAAACACACACATTGATTGTTCACTCATAAAGGCCTAAAATCAACCGTAAACTTTCAACATTTTGTCGCCAAGCGAAAACAAGATGGCTGACGATTTGTTTTTTTCTTGGGGTGCTGTTGAAGGTTCAGACGGCCGTTTCATTAACTAAGCAATAGAGGCACCAAAAAGCCAATATTGTGGGCGTTTGCAAAACCACGACTTGAGCCTTGCGCTCCCACTTAGGCTGCCTGTTTGAAGCCCCGTACGGCGGAAAGCACGCGTAACTGACGGAGCCTAAGCCAAAGCTCAAGCCCATGGCTCAGGCCGTGGTTTCGCAAACGCCCTGACTGGAAACTGAAGAAGAAGGAGAAGAAGAAGAAGAAGAAGAAGAAGAAGAAGAATATCCAGCACAAGGACAATATCTCTGCCGTTGCACGGGCAGAGATAATATCTCTGCCGTTGCACGGGCAGAGATAAGGATCAATGACCTTTGTGAATGAGTCATGCCAAGCTTATTGTAGTGTTTTTTGGTGGCCACAGTGAGAGATTTTTTGGAAGGGGAACCCCTTCCACTGTATTTATTTGACAAAATATGATCTATTAAGATATGAAAAGAATAAAAATGCAATATACACAGTGCGGGGATGTTTTGGTTCATTCCTGACTTTTTCAGAACGAAATTTGAAACATGACGTCATTGGATTTCAACAACTTAAGGGTCTTTACATTCCAAGGAGGAAATTTTTCGTCGGTCGAAAGGTCAAAATCAAGGCCGTTTTGATTGAATATCATCGAAAGTCGAAGAACCAAAACATCCCCGTACAAAAATGTACAGACCCATTTTTCTCGGATGTATTGTATGTTGACAAATTTTGCACTGGAAGGGTATCGAATGCAATGTCAATTTACACCATTTTAACATGAAGTTTGAGACTTATCTAATGGAAAATGAGTACATCACAAAATTTAATTTAACATTTGCCTTCCTCTTTAAGACACAGATTCTATCCTTTATTATTCTTCAGCTTTCTCTATTATTGACAAGTCTACATCCCGAAGCAGCGAATCATCCGTGCCCAAGCCGTTTTTTGGTAATCGTTCTGTAGACGGTAAATTGAATACATATTCACACACTGAACGTAAGTAATGATTGTAGAAAAAGTTAATGTTAAATTTAGTAAAAACGTCGAGGCGTGTTTTAAGAAGAAAGCGTAACATGACCAGAAGTTTTGGTTTGTTGATCAATGTATTAGGATTTCACCATGAGCGCAAGGGGCTCTTCTTCTTCAAGTTGACTTTACTTCAAAAGGAATTCCTCTGTATGATCATGTTTTTATGTTTTAATTATAGATCATAATTAATGCATTTAGGCCTACTGTCGTTATTTCCAGCTGGTGACCAACACCCTTGGTGGAAGATGGAAATGGGTACTCAGTCCAACCTGAGAAAAATCATCGTCAAAATCAGGAGAGACTGTTGTGGTAAATATTAAGTTGGAATTTTGCATAAATTAGTTAGTGGCCTGACTTTCAACTATAGCAGAGTCTTTCGCGAAGGCTAATGATAACACAACACACTTACACAGGTATACTGGTGTCACAAAAGTAGTCATGTGGGAAGAGATGACAGAGATGAAGGCACACAGAAAAAGCATGGGATGAACAAAGAGGAGGGGGACATGGGGGGGTAGGGGAAGGTGCTGTTTGACCATAAGAGATGGGGAACACAAAGGAAAAATCAACGATGGAAGAGGGAGAACAAATTAGTTAAAAGTCTCTGCATGCCTTCTCCTTTTTAACAGATATTCCCCTTCTTATTCTGCCCCATTCACTAAAATTAAATTACTTTTTGTCAAGTTGCAATTTTATCACTGGGCAAGTCTATAAATCTGGATCGAAACAGCGTCTTGACGATTTTGGATTTGCTGCCCGGAAAAAAAAGGCATATCAAAACGAGGCTAATTTGCATTATGCGTTCAGCGACAGATATTGTGTATGGTACCTAGACATAGGTAATGTTAGTATGCCCCGAGGCAATGGCTTTGAGAAATACTGCTGTGAATGAAGGTTTTAACCAGCGTTAGAATTTGCGAGAATTAAATTGAGCCTTGAAGAGTTTAAAAGTCATCAAACCACCGCAGTTCCTAATTTTGTGGAAGGCTGGATTTGGGAGAAGTGTTATTTTTCAAGCAGCTACGTACTAAATAATATATCGGGAAAGTACTGAGTATACAGTGCTTAACACACATCGTGTAGGGTTAAAACAAAAATTAAATAAATAATATATCGTTAATGGATTGTACGGAAACCCCGATCAAGGTGACACCGTGAAGGAGAAGCCTCTTGTGATTGTACATAAAGTATCACCATACAGCAAAAGGAGGACAGCCTTGCTATATAAACTATCATTATCAAGCACCCACACATTCGCCTTGTGCGCGTGCGTTTCATTTTGTGAATATTCAAATTGCTGACCGAAAAAAAATGTGAGCGGGGTCTCGGTCCAAAAGCGTCAAGACGTTCGTTTTGATCCAGTTGTTCGTGTGATACAGATATCTCTTATCCAGTAATTCGTGTTGCGGACAGTAATTCGTGTTGTGATTTCGCACCACGTTAAACAAAATGAACGTCGCCAATCAAGACTAGTGCAGTAACGGGTTGGGAGTTCATAATTCCATGAAGCATAACAGCCAGTATACACAGGCGCTGCCTGATCATGACGATTGTGACCCCTTAGTAAACTTTTTTTTCGCGCGTTCGGTTCAGTCACGGTGACGCTAATGTTCCGACCAAACCGAAAACGAGTTGGGATAGACTTAGTTTCAAGATGGCGGATTCCACAAACCATGCTTCCTCCATGCATAAACATAAAATGTCACCGGATGTAAGGAATTTATAAAATTCATGCGTGCTGCACGCACGTGGATTTCACTCATTTGGCTGTTGAAACTATTTCTGGTATTAATGTTTTCATTATTTACGTGTTTGTTTTCCTTTTGAGAGTGGAGCTTATTTAGAAAAGGGGACAAACTGCAATAACTTTTAAATAAAATTAGTGTATGTAACAGCAAATTATTAAAATCAGCCTAAAACATTAATGTTTAAAGAGGTGAATATTTGTTTAAATATGTTTTACTATTTATGTATTAATTATTTTATATTAAATCAATAATGGTCACATCACATGTTTGTGCCAAGCATTAATTTATATCAAATTAAACTTATTAGGGTTGGAATTAGAGTTAGCATGAGAGTTAGTTGTATGGACGTGAACTTGGTGGGGGGGGGGGTCCTGTTATTTGCACAAATAGACCATCTCTCCTGGAGAGACTATCTCTCATGTTTACACAAAATATGTTAAGTTAAGGGACAAAGGAAAGAACAATAGAATGCTCTTCAGGGATGCATAATTGAGAAGGTGTGGGTTTTTTTGTATGTAACGACCGTTGTCATGACCATCGCACAATATTCGAACAGCACTTGCACGGAAACAATGAGTTTATCAAAGTATAGCGTTGAGCAAACCTTCGGTGATGCTATTGATTTTTTCCCCCCGTAACCCTGGACCTAATTATGCACACATATTATATAACCCCTTGTAGACAAAGTGAACGACTCCATGTACAGACACGTCTGTGGTGGGGAATGCAACATTGAAATTGAGAATGGGATCATATGGTGGAGAGTTCTAAGTTTGGATGGGGTTGTGCAAAGAGATGTACACACTGCTTGTCTAGTAATAGGGATCTAGGAGGCTTACACACACTAGACACGAGGGTTACATTTAGGTAGGGGCGACATTTAGGTACAGGTTTAGTTTTACATGTTTTTGTTTAAAACGAGTCAAACAACTCGGACGCCATAACATTAATTGTAGCTATCATTACAATCATGAGTTAGGTCGGGGCGACATTTAGGTACATGTTTGGGGCTACATTTAGGTCGGGGCAACATTTAGGTACATGTTTGGGGCTACATTTAGGTAGGGGCGACATTTAGGTACAGGTTGGGGCTACATTTAGGTCGGGGTGACATTTAGGTACAGGTTTGGGGCTACACTTAGGTCGGGTGATTTTTAGTGCTCGGGCTACATTTAGGGGCCGCACACACGTCCAACCTTGTGACACGACGTCTTTTTTTCGTTGGGACGAACGGGCGGGAACGATTTAACTTTTAAGTTAAACCTGGACTGTTCCATTTCAACGAGGCGAAGTCGATTTCACCGATGATTATATTCTGCGACAATACATCGGACGAAATGCATTCAGTGTGGTGTTCTATATAACACACGCATTTAGATCCTCGTCATTTGAAATTGCGCCACGGTGTACTAGCTGTACTCGGTTTCCAAAAATGCTTTGCGGTACATTTAAAAGATGACGCTCTTGCACACATGACCTATTGTTGAATTGCTTATGAGTTAATGTTTTTGAATTAAAACTTTTGCTAAAGACCTACTTTGGAAATCGTCATATTATTATAGACTGAGGCAATGGACTGGCATAATTTGGTCACTAGTGCACATACCGATCGAGGGAAGGCCGTGAGGAAATAGGACCTTCTTCTGGGAAAATTTCATAGAGCCGCTTTAGCAGAAAATAGTGCTTAAAAATTGTCTCCTACGCAAATGTAAGCAGGATATCAGTCACAGATTGTACACCGGATATGCTATTTTGGCTGGTAACCTTATCCTGGTAAGCAGAATTTTGTTATGCTTAGCTGCTTTGTTGTGCTTAAGCAGCTCTATGAAATTGGGACCATTTAGACCCCCGGGTTGCATAGACGTTCCAGTGACCTCAATGCCAGTGTATAATAATTACCGTGACTTCCAAGTAGCTGTTGTTACTGCTGTTCAACGCTTGCTTTCTCTCTCATTTGTTGTTGTTGTTGTTGTTGTTGTTGTTGTTGTTGTTGTTGTTGTTGTTGTTGTTGTTGTTAATGTGGGTTTTTTTGGCGGGGGTGAACAGGAATCCGCTTCATAGGTGCAGTGGTTCGAGCTGGCGTCAATCCAGACTATACTAAGAATCAGCAGTGTGGATCACCGGCGACTCAATCACAGTCCGTTGACGGTGCAGTGATTGCGTTCGTGTGCGAGCCACCCGTGATGACCAAGTATGTCAGCGTGGATATAGACCCATCTGGACCCAGCGTCACTGATGCTATTCTGAGTATTGCTGAAGTGACGGTGGAGCTATACGATTCTCCAATAAACGGTAAGGTCATTTTGGCAATTATATATCCCGTTATGTTTTTGAAGCTATAAATGTCATATATTTTTTTATTTGATATTTATTAGGTGTTCGGCCAACAGCTGAAAACCTATTGTTGCTTATACGTCAAATTTTTTTATTATTGATATTTATTGATACATATTTTAACCCAAAGAAACGAATCAAAGGCAAACGAAACCAAATTATAAAAACGAAATCAAACCACAGAAGACTAATATCCGCGGACTCGAGGGGTGCAAGTTCCGTGACACTTTTTAACCGGAATCTCAAAACAAAGTATTACAAAAATGGCATGAAAGCTCGACACACTGAATTTTATTGAGAATGTAAAGTTTTGAGATTATTTACGTGTTTGTTTTTAAAGTTGTTGCTGTTGTTGTTGGGAACAATGCTTATCAGAGCTCTACATATGGTTTTTACCCTGCATCGGCGGTCGTGGATGGAAGTGTGAGCACCTTCCACCATTCAGGTAAAAATAAACCTTTATTTTATTTGTTTTCCTCTTGCATTGAAGCTATACGGCTTCATTTATTCAACAACAACATAAACCAAACAATTACACATCAGTCCAACAATATAGCTATTAAATAGCAATCAAGGGGAACAAAATAAATAAAATAAAAACAGATGCAAAAATATACAATTTAGCGTAACATAATCACGAAGACCCAAACGATAGATAACTAAATTATAATATGATGATACAATTGAAGGTGACATAAATGACAAATGGGGACAACACTAAAACACTAAAATCCAATTACTTTAAGGAGAAGGAAGCTCTTTTAAACCCAAAACTTAACTCACCATTATCGTTAAAGAAACACAGCGCTTTGTTTGCTGTGTAGCACGCCTTAAAGGTTTCGTGGCACATTATTTTGTGATATTTATTTCTTTATTTTATTTGATTTTTTCATTTGTTATTATTATTATTATTATTATTATTATTATTATTATTATTATTATTATTATTATTATTATTATTATTATTATTATTATTATTATTATTATTATTATTATTATTATTATTATTTTTTTTTTTTGGGGGGGGGGGAGATTTTGAAGAGCAAATTCAATTACAACCTTTTTTTTAATTTTCAACAAGCACTCCATGCAACCAAATTAATTATGTTGTCCTTTTTTTGGTAGTATTCTTGTGTCCTTCCCCAGATTAACTCCTCCTATACTTGCATTCTTCACGCATACACTCATTTTTCCATTGTTCTCTAAAGTTGCCCTCATCATCATTTTTTTGACATTGCTGTTCTGTATGTTTTAGGGCTAGGCCTACCGGTATATGTTTTTTTAGTTCTCCGATTTGCCTTGTATTGTATTTTTTTGTCCTGGTATTGTTCAGGTCGAATAACAAATCATAATTATCAGTGAAACTTGTTATCCCTTAGTGGTAAGTGAGACGAAAGAGAAACGATTTTGGTTGGATGTTGAAGATTTTTTTCCGTTCGTATGTCTGATTTTGTTTCTTAAAACGTTGCAACTTGTAGATTCGCAAACTTTGAGGACTAAGGTTACAAAGTTAAACAAATTCAGAAGGCCCTAAACCTTATTTAGTTTGGACAATAAAAAATGCGGTGTTTATAGTGAGAGGCAATTTAAGCACTCCCATGAAGGTTCAAATCATTGGTCAGTCCCATCTCAGAAGAGAATACAGGATTTTGTCGTCCTCCCATCATAGTAAATTCGAAGAATTAACCCCTTTTGGCGTTGGGTCTGGGTCTAGATGCTCTGTGGTGCAATCTGAGGCTGTTCCTTGCCACTTTCCTCTCGATTTTGAACAACAGTTTGGATGAGTAGACAGATAATTCTATTTTATTGTTTTATACTCATTTAGTAAGTTCAACGTCCTGTTTTCTTTTTGGTCTCGCCAACAGAAGGACAGGACACACATCCTTGGTGGCAAGTGGACATTGGTGAAGAACACTGCATGGGAAGAGTCAACGTTACACTCAGACGGCAGTGCTGTGGTGGTAATGATCCAGTACACATTATAGACTTTACAAAGCTTTTAAAAAAACTGTGATGAGATGGGGGCAGGGGTGTATCAATAATGTTAAAATGAAAACGTCCGTGAAAAAAATTAAATCGGAACGCCGATTCAAAAAATAAACCACTTAATAATTGTTTCAAACCAACGGTATGAGTCAGCTCGTTTTTGTTTCTGATCAAGAACGCTTTACAGGTGCAGTAGTTCGAGCTGGTTTGAACCCAGTTCACACTAAGAATAAGCAGTGTGGTTCACCGGCGACTCGATCACAGTCCGTTGAAGGGGCAGTGGTTGCGTTCATGTGCGATCCACCAGTGATGACCAGGTATGTCAGCGTGGATATTGACCCATCAAGACCAGACGTGACTGAGCCTATTCTTCAGATTGCTGAGGTGAACGTGGAGGAGTATACCTCTCAGGAATGCGCCGACATTTCTGGTAAGATTGACTTAAAACCCTTAAGCGAGCGTTCTGGTATTATTAAGTAATGGCACATTATATTTATGTCACTGTTTTCTCCGTAGCGCAATGCTCTGAGGAGTCAAAGGCCTTAATATTCCAGACTGGCCATTTCACATATCTAAGAGGGAAACAGGTCTCTCAAGAAAAAAAGTATTTTTCTTGAGGGCTGAAAAATATTTCCACTCATATACTTTGTGCACAAAATTGCATACAGACATACATACCTTACACCCTCTGATAAAGTGGAGCCATCTGCTCTTTTGTAGTTGGCTGCCAGTGATCTTGCTTACAGCCTGTGCTAGGTTATGAGGCTTCCAATACCCCTCCCCTTGCCAATCAAACTTGTTGGCTTAATATGGGGAACCAGTAACTAGTGGAGCCTTCCCTGCAATTGTGTATTCCTTGGGGTTATTTCCGCACTTAAGGGAACACACCTACTTGTGTGGCTATTCTTCGCCGTCTACAGTTTAGAATTGAGGTGCACTCTACAGCATTTCAAATGACATAGATTGCTGAATGCATCAAGTCATTGTATCGATAAATCTGTGGGCTGCTTGATACTACCTGTGCTTCCATGATGGTTGGTTTACTTACTAGCAACATTTGTTTAACACTATTCTTCTTTTGTCAGTAGCACAGTAATTTGTTTCCTTAATTTGTTTTTATGTGTGATAATTTGTAATCAATTGTGACTGTGTTTTTTCTTTTACAGCTCCAAGGACCGAAAAACGAGCGGCAAGTAAAGGTACGAACACATTATGATCAAATCTTTTAAGTTGACACCTACGTTTTGTCTGACAACCCCCCCCCAAAAAAAAAAAAAAACCAAACAAAAACAAAACCAAAAAAAAACACAAAAAAAACACCAAACAAAAAAACCGCTATCGTTTCAAACGTCGCTCATTGTTGTTTGCTTGGCCCCATCGGTCTCATCAAAGATCCCTGGGTTGGGCTGATGAGCTTGTTCAAATTCTTGTTCAGGATGTGATGATGCATGATGGGGACGATTGTCCTGCTGATCGGCACAATGCTCCATGGATAATGTAAACGATCCTTTTAAATCAAAGTTGCAAGAAGAATGTCGGGATTGAAACCTATTTTTGGTACAAATAATGACAATTTTCATTTGCAATGGATAAACACAATAGAGCGAACCTTTCGTAAACAGGAAGAGGTGACCGGGGGTAAATTTGGTCAGGGGACTGGTCAGGGGAATGGTCCAATGCGCATTTGCATTCGTGGCGTGTAATGGCCTGGTGGTAGTTCATCGGACCCAAGCTCTGGTGTTTATCAGCAGCAGAGTGCGGGTTCGAATCCCTGTCTTTACACTTCGTCAGCAATTTCACGAAGTGCCAAAAAGTCCCCTACAGCCAAAAATGTATGTTTGGAGGAAACCGCGTTTGAAGTTAAGCTAATTTTGAAATTACTGGTTGGTAGACTATTCGCGGTTTAATCTTTAAAATTTTACATATCAGGGAAGTAGAGATCTTAAATCATACAAATCTGTTTTCAATTTTGTCCATAACGGTTTTATTAATGATTTTTTATTTAACAAAATTGTCACTTCGTGAAAACTGCACAAAACGTGGTCTGTGTGCAGCGCGTCGTGTGTAAAGTTTTTGGCTGTTCGTGAAAACGCAAAAGCCGGAGCATCCACATTTGGCACTGTGCCAGCGGAAAAAACCCAGTTTCAACAACAAGAGACAAATAACACTCACTCACTCACTCACTCGGTCGCCCACAGGCGGGCTAAAATCCATAAGACAAATAAAAATAATGTGTAAAATATTGTGTAAAGACTGCCCTAAAAAAAAATAAGCCGAAGTTGGCGATTATTTTTTAATCTTTACTCCATCGATCCGAGAACTAATTGCTTAGTCCCAAAAATTGCCTAGTCGCCCCAAAAATCAATAAAGCATTTCTGATTTGAAACTTAAAGTTCACTTGTTTTACAAGATTTTATGTACTACCATTTGTTTCAGAAATGACTTGTTATGTTATCTAAATCAAGATAAATGAGTCAATGAAGTTCACTGTTCATTGGTTTCAGCAATGCCCGTCGTGGAGTGTCACTCAACAAAGCAGCATATATAATTGTACTGTGGGCTTCTGTAAAAAAAGTATCTCAGTAGGCTACACCCAAACACAAAAACAACACCTGTATTAATAGGACGTAACGATCAGCCCACTCACTCTTTGGTATTTGGTGTCCATTCGACTGTAAGTAGTTTCAATCAAAGTTTGGTGTACTTTTGTAAAGGTTCTAGGTATAAACTGATAATTATAGTACGGTAAATTTGTATAAAGTTACTAATGTCAATTATTTAAATATTTATATTCTCTAGATCAACGAAAACAACCCATTTTAGTGTTGAGTTGTGATTTTGCTATGTGGTTTTGCGACGTTGTATAGGGGGTATGTGTAAGAGCAATGTGTTGTGTTTGTAATTACTTAGCAGCAAAAAAAAAGTACGGTTCAGTGCCAACAATCTCGAAGTTCAACCGCTAAACAAACCAATTGAGCGGGTCGATAAAACCAAATTTATTGGTGTTGTAATCGACAGTATGGTGTTAATTTTGATTCTCTCTAGGGTAGGGCCTATCTATATTTGACAACACCCATGGTGTCAATTTTAACATCCCCAGTTTTTTCAGTGTACACAGCGTTATATTATGCGCCTGAGTAATGGTGGGGGAAAACATGATTAAGGCCTTTTATGAACACTATTGTTCTGCTCGTCCACAACGTTTATTATTGTTGCTCATTTACGAAATCTCATTTTACAAAGAAGCACGTCCAGTGCACAAAATGGGGAGCTTAAATTGGCACATGGGTGTTGTCACATATACATACCCAAGATAGAATCGAAACTATAACACCACAGGGTGTTAAAATAACACAAATGTAATTGTGTTAGCAGAAATTAGTGCTATGTGAAATTAGTGTTTTCCCTATGTTGTAAATATTGATTATTTTTGTTTTGGTATCTATATGTGGGTCGAATTTAACACCCCAATGATAAATCAATCTACTAGTCGGATTCCATTTGTGGCAGGAGATTCTGTCCCTCCGTAGAAATGCCGTCTGAAAGTTCCCGTTTGCGATCAACCTGCTTTATTTAACCCATGTTAATTTATCGTATGCGGGATATACACACATGGGGGACAAAAAACCCTGTGACACCTTTGAGTTTTTAGAGTGTGAACAAATTATTATACATAACTAATTAAATAAATAGAAAAGTTAACAAACTGCTATGGGTGTTTGGCCAGTTCATACTGGCTGCGTTTTTCACTGCGTACGCTGCACGCGGACCCATTTATCACAGTGCGTAGTCATAATGCGCTGCTGTGTACAAGGTCGTACACACTAGTCGGATGGATGCGTAGTCGGACATATTGAAACATTAGATGCGTATACGCAGTGTCAGTGAATGATGGCAAGAACCTGATTGGAGAAGATGGAAACAGTGAACCTATTTTTTGAAAAGATACTTGCACTGCACGAATGTAGAAACACAAATGGACGCGAAAAATGCGAATCTATTTTTTATTTTGACGAAGTATGAACGTTAAATCCGAACTCTCTTTGTCGGGTGCGTGCGCGTATGAATCGGCCTTAACCCATCGTAGCAAAATCTCCTTTGTACAACGCCGCGTTATTAAGTCGTATTTCCACAGGTTTTGATCGATTAAATAATAATGTTATGAGCACTTATTACGCAGGGCTCCTTGAAAAAAAAGTATAGCATTGCTGTTACATTTTTTTTTCTAGAATTAGCCCCAAAGACATGTTTTCTCATTCTCATGCAGAATTTAACCTTCCTATAATGACTTTAATGAATGGCAGAAACCGATGCACAATAATATTTTCCGTGAAAACTAAAGGTATAAACGCAATATATTTACACTCTACGTTCTTTTAAATTCAAAAGCTGTTAACAATCTTTTCATTGGTTTAATTAAATAGTTTACACAACATTAACACGACACTGACCCCAATGATACCGAACACCAAGTGCTTGTTTTGACAAACGCTAATTATTATTGTTGTTATTATTTAATTAATTTATTTATTTATTTATTTATTTATTATTGTTATTTTTTTTTCGGGGGGGTCCAACTTTTAATATTTTTGTATTTATTATGATTTTTTTAATTTTTATTTTATTTATTTATTTATTTATTGACTGTCTGATTAATTGATTGATTTTTATGGATGAGGGGAGGTTTCACTTGAAAATAATGATTAGACACAATGAACATAGCAATAACTAACCCTAACCCCAACCCTAACCCTATCGGGGGGGGGGGATTTCTGGGGTAATTAGCAACAATTCCAAACGGCTGACCTGCCAAAATTTGAAAAGAAATCTGACGTTTAGTTGTCCGAAAATAATGTTCAATTGGTTTTTAAGAGGCTGCTGAGAGAGTTTTTACTCTTTTTAAAGTATTTTAAATATTTAGTATTTATCATTGGTTGCTATTGGAGTTTATTAGGGTGGTGCACCCAAGATAATTCCCTAATGAAAGCACCCGCCCTGCCTCATGCGGTCAAAAATAATTATGGTCGATTAGTTGGTTGCACCCACGTGGATTTCGAGCTACGTACAATGTAAAGTCCCGGGATTAAGTACCGACACTTTAGCGCATTCGGATAATTGCCGGGACTGTTGCACGCTCAGACGCCCGGTCTGGGTTTGAGTCCGTCTGCCCCTAATATAGGTACAAGATTGTTGGATGTGGCTACAGCGTGACTGGGGTCTGTCTTGTTTTCCTCCCCTAAATGGGCAGAGCCAAGCAAATGCTAGGATCGGAAACAGGGGAGGACAATAGGACATGCTGTGGGTCGGATGCCACGCCTTATGGGAACTATATGGAAGCCGGATAGGCGCCAGTGTGTGTTATTGAACTGAATCCGGCGCCCGAAAGCCCGACAACCACAACGTAACTTTTTAACTTATTATCCAGATTCAATTAATTTTTTGTACTTTTTTGTTTTTTTTTGTTTTTTGATGCAACAACACAATAAAAGATACAACAAATAAAGCGACATTGTTTAATTTGCGTTGCATTTAATTTTGCAAGAGGGTGCAACACACTAAATTTATGCCCCAAACTGAATATCATAATTTGTAGGCCCTCAAAATCTTTTGAATAATAACGTTTTTGGGGTCATGCAACTGAATGATTGTGTAATTATGACAAGTTACCACAACCTGGGGGTTCTGTGCTTCAACTTTTGGGGGTTATTGATAAATTAAGGCAGCTTTAAAGTTGGTCCTGTCTGGCTTAGGAAGTGGATAAGTTTTTCACAAAAACTGGCAGCAAATCGGTTTGGGAAAAAAGCTACACTACACGTTGCCAGTACCGCAACATGACTCATGCACGCGACTAAAACTGGACTGCTTTCGCTTGCAGTGCGCAGACCGCATTTGGCAACTGAGCACGACGGATGGCTGAGACCACGACACCGGTTGATGTTGCGCCCTCTACCGGTGACTAATACAAAAACAGCGTCTACAATCAAGACTAATAGCTAAGTAACATGTAGGCTTCACAAAGTCAAATTTCCGTCTTCAACTCAATTTGTTGCCGTACATAACGAGATGTTCTCGCTGATATTTTGATCGCTGTACCGTCATTGCTATTGAATAGATGGCATGATAAAACCCGTCGGACCCCCCGCGGTTGTGTTCAATAACGACAAGCGTCAGACAGGGTTACTTTTAGTATATTTTTACAAAATCAATACAAGGACATCTCTTCATGGTTTATTTGAAAAAGCCAGTTCAGCAACTAGGTATCCGATATGTCGTTGTAAAGAAAACCATTTTTATTAAAAACACTGACACTGACATAAAATGCACACACTAAGGTATCACCATGTGGACTTTTTGTGTGGGTACTCAAGTTATATGCTTACATTTGACGTAGTTATTATTAACAGTTTCATCACAGGAGATCAGTCGGTGAAACTTCATCCAGCCAGAAAAAAAGGTGTCACAAAATAGTTACGAGTAAAAATTTAAAGGCCTAACAGCTACTGCGGAATTGCTAGTTTCAGGCCTACACTGCAAAAACTGGGGTGTTAAATTTGACACCATAGGTGTTGTCAAATCTAGATACAGAACGAAACAAAATGTACACAATTTGGTGCTAAATTAACACTGATTTCTGCCAACACAGTTACATTGGTGTTATTTCAACACCATATTATGGTGTTAATTTTGATGCTCTCTTGGGTATCTATATGTGGCTACACCCATAGTGCCAAATTTAACACCCCAGGTTTTGCAGCGTACTCGTGGTATAAAAACATACATGGGGCACACGAACGAAATGTAAAATCGGCTACTTTGTACACAAACTGACAAATACTAAGATGAAATGCAGGCTTTAGTCGCACACTCCACCCTTCTGGCGCGACAAATAAAGGATGCATTATTCGGATCTAAAATACGCAAAAGGTACGAAACAGAAAACAAATCTGTCGAAGACACGTTTCTTATTGAAAATAAATGTAATATGGCTCCCTTGTGACCCAAACAA
Organism: Plazaster borealis; assembly: GCA_021014325.1. NCBI lineage: Eukaryota > Metazoa > Echinodermata > Asteroidea > Forcipulatida > Labidiasteridae > Plazaster > Plazaster borealis. Next base: position 8,199,342 of record CM037460.1, on the reverse strand, counting down.
GATTTGCACATGCGTGTAACTTTCACAAAGTTCTAAAGAAGACTGTGGAGACTAAGGTCAATGTCACACGAGGCAATTTACAGGCAACCAGTTCCAGGCAATCTCCATGAAAAAATCCATTCACATTTGAATGTCCACATATTTTTCTTGGGGATCGATAAGACACTTTTTGAAAAGATGTGCTACCAAAGTGGTCCTGTAGCATGCACTGATGTTGGTTGCCTCCAAGTTGCCTGCCTCGTGTGACAGGGCCCTAAGTCCACAGGACACAAGACGTGGGTTTTCCACATAATAGACTATGCAAGTCTCGTGTGTAGGCCTATTCGTTTAATTTTTCTTCAAATAAAAACATTGTTGGGACAGTAGAATTTAGCCATGAAATATATGAAAAAAAATTAATCTTAACAAATCAATAAACAAAACCCAAGATTAAGACTTGACCTCCGTTTCCGGTTACTTGTAAAAAAAATTATATATATTTTTTTAAATATTGATAAGATTTGATTTCTTAGAAAAGTATGTTTTCGTTCCAGTTGTTTTCTCGTTGTTAATACTAGCTAAACTTACATAGTCTATACCTGCAGTAGGCCTAGAAGAAACCGATGCACCAACAACATGCTGGCCGGGAAGGTACGGTTTTTTTATAGCACGTCTTTGGTACCAGTGTATATGAGTTTTTTTTTTTTTCTTCTTTTTGACGGCAATTACATCCGTGTAATTCTTGAAAATTCATCCACGTCTATTTCACAGTCGACTACCTACCATTATGACTACGGTACTCCAGAGTTTCGAAATGACCATCACAACAACAGTTAGACTTTTCTATGATCTGAAGTCTGATTAAGTTGGTATGAGTGAGTGTCAATTAACTTAATCAGCGCTTTGTATTGAGGATTGGTTCAGATAAAAGTAAAGACACATTGGTTTTCGGGGAAGAGAGTAAAACCATCGGTAAACACACCGTGTCTTACTTGAGAGAACGGATCTTCTTTAATCTGAAGGTCTTTGATCTGAAGATCTAAGATCATCTTTGCTCTGAAGATCTAGTATCATCTTTGCTCTGAAGATTTAGGATCATCTTTACTCCGAAGATAAAGAATCATCTTTAATCTGAAGATCTTTGATTTTAAGATGTAGGATCATCTTTGCTCTGAAGATATAGAATCATCTTTAATCTGAAGATCTTTGATTTGAAGATGTAGGATCATCTTTGCTCTGAAGATCTAGGATCATCTTCGATCTGAAGATCTAGGATCATCTTTGTTCTGCAGATCTAGGATTATCTTTGATCTGAAGATCTGGGATCATCTTTGATCTGAAGATCTATGATCATCTTTGATTTGAAGATCTAGGATCAACCTTGATTTGAAAATCTAAGATCATCTTGGATCTGAAGATGTAGGATCATCCTTGATTTGAAAATCTAAGATCATCTTGGAACTGAAGATCTAGGATCATCTTTGCTCTATAGATCTAGGATCATCTTTGCTCTGAAGATCTAAGATCATCTTTGATTTGAAGATCTAGGATCAACCTTGATTTGAAAATCTAAGATCATCTTGGATCTGAAGATCTAGGATCATCCTTGATCTGAAAATCTAAGATCATCTTGGAACTGAAGATCTAGGATCATCTTTGCTCTATAGATCTAGGATCATCTTTGCTCTGAAGATCTAAGATCATCTTTGATTTGAAGACCTAGGATCAACCTTGATTTGAAAATCTAAGATCATCTTGGATCTGAAGATCTAGGATCATCCTTGATCTGAAAATCTAAGATCATCTTGGAACTGAAGATCTAGGATCATCTTTGCTCTAAAGATCTAGGATCATCTTTGCTCTGAAGATCTAAGATCATCTTTGATCTGAAGATCTATATGATAATCTTTGATCTGGAGATCTAGGATCATCTTTGCTCTGAAGAGAGTAATGGATCCGAAATTATGTTTTCATGATTTGAAGACAACGATTTTGCTGATAAGTAATCGAGTATTGATGATAGGGTTGCTGGTATCATAAAAAAGTTAGGACGGAGGTGTTGGTTGGGTAGAGGGAATTGGTGATTCAACAGGTGTGGCTAATCAATTAGCCTTTTTGACAATACCTTGCAGGAAAATTCTGAATGTTGAAGCGCCTTGAGCGTCACTGAGTGACGGATATGTGCGCTATATAAGAAGCCACTATTATTATTATTATTATTATTAATTTGTTACTGACAGTTTTCATTGTCTTCATGTTTGCGTCTGTCGTAAGCGTACTGGTGTCTTTATATCTGTAGCGGCGCAAGTGTAAGAATGTTTTCAAATGCTTATGCACGTGATAATAATACAGCCATGAAGAATATAAATTGACGATGAAAATAATTATATTTTTGGACATCCTATTATGACTTCATACGACGGAGCTGAAGGACTTTATAGATAAAAAACAAACTTGTGGAAACACGGTGGTTAAATTAAAAATACAAGTGATTTTTTAAAATTTATTGAGATGAATGTGTGCTGAAAAATATAAGAATGTAATACAACTGTTTAAATCTTATCAATATGTACTTCTTTAACTTACATTCTCTCTCCCCACGAGAACAAACCAACAAATATAAAAATACTGGATCGTGCGGACTTAAAAGGAACACATTGCCCTCAAATCTCTGAAAATTTAGCTTTTGGGATTTGCTCCTTATCCTTCTCATTAGTTGTTCGTGCAATGAAACACCTACAGTGTTTGTAATTAATGAGTAGGGCCTACTAGTGATTAAACAGACATACATTTGCTCTTTGAAATACAACCAGCGGAATATACGGTCCGCCATTTTGTGAAGCTAACAAATTTGGCCTTTATATAAAATAGCAGATCGTGTTCTGTCAAGAAATTACACACTAAAATCATACAATTTCAAGGGATATTTTGTAAATAATTATACTCCACTATGTGTTGAATAAGACCTGGGCCAAATTTCATGGCTCTGCTTACCACGTAATCGGCGCTTACGGAAGCAGGGAATTCCGCGCTTACGTCAAGCGTATTTCACGGGTTAGCAGGGAATTTTTGCTTGTGCGCGTGCGTACTCCACGTTACTAGGCATTATTCGCTTACACAGCTAGCGCAGAAATTCGGCGCTTGCACAGTAAGCGGAGAATGGAGATCGTAAGCGCAGAATTCGGCGGTAACCAGAGCCATGAAATTGGGTCCTGGTCTTATTTTATCTTAATAAAAAAAGCGTAATAAAAAAACCTGACACCTTTATAACGAATTGTTTACAGGTAACGTTAGTACAACAACAAAAGAAAGAAAGAAAAACCTTAAAAACTAAATTTATCAAACAATTTAGTAAAGGCAGTTTTAAGAATGGTTTATGCCCAAAGCATCATTTCTTACGTGCAATATTTATTTTTTTAAAAACATTATACACTTACAATCTAAAAGCAACAACATTTCATTGCAAGTTCGTGTCCAAATCAATCGACTTTCCCTCTCGGGAGATGGTGTGCATTTTTCATGAGTTATTATTATTTTTATTTTTTTGCATTTCGCCTATTTTATAACTGATCTAAGGGCACTCAATCCCTCACAAACCCCTCTAAAAACTTCCAGTTCAGAGTTGACCCGGATCCAGGTCCCATGGGGCCTGACCCATGTAACAAATTACACAGAGTGGGTCAAAGGGACGCAGAATTTGAGTTAAAATCCAATTTGTTTAACCAGTTTCCGGGTCGCGAGATTGTTTTTCCTACGAACTTTTTGTCCCCCTATACGGCAAACTGTGTGCAAACTTCTTTTGATAGCGCCCTCTTTTGAATCATCCTCCTCCAGCCAATGTTAATTTCCCGTATGGGGACAATAAGATCTTAGGGGAAACAAATCTTGCTTCCGGGTCACCCTGACCTCGAAATGAGTCAGGCACCCTGGGATCCGGAGTCCGAGTCACTTCTGGCCCGGGTGCTTTTAGTAAAGTGTAAAGCCCGGCTCATACTTCCTGCGAATGCGAACGCGAAGCAGATTTTGGTGACGCAATAATAGGGAGGTTTAGCTGCACGTTACGCGAGCAAAAACGTGAACGTGAACGTCAGAAAATTGTGTCGTTTCTAGGTGACGTCACTACTTTGGGCTTATTTCATGCTCACGTATGACGTCTGCACGTACGTACCTGACGTGAGAAATTGTAACTTCACGTTTGCTTAAAACGTGAGATTTTAACGACAAAATTTTCTGACGTTCACGTTCACGTTTTTGCTCGCGTAACGTGCAGCTAAACCTCCCTAATAGGTACGCGCTGCTCAAGCAATTGTGACGCAAGAAAATTCGCCTCGCACGAAGCATTCGCAGGAAGTATGAGCCGGGCTTCACTGTGTTAATCCCTATGGGTAGATTGGATACTAACGTTCACTTGGGAAATGTAAACCGATGGATACCGATGAGTGACCATAGTGTAATAATAATGATGGGTCAGCACCAATGTAGAGAAGCCTTTTAAGGACCATGTCAAACACAGGCAATTCTGAGGCTATTAACTCCACTGCATTCAAAATTAACACTTTTGGTTCCACAAGAGCCATTTTTCTAGCAGTCTCTTACTGGAGAAACAGTCTCGAACAGTCTCTCTTCCCGAGAAAAGGACAATATGAAAACTAACTGTGAATGTATTTTCTTCTTGGAGATTGCCCAGAACTAGTTGCCTTTAAATTGCCTCGTGACACGGGAATAAGTTATGTGGGTGGTTCGAATTACACGTGACCTTGGATAATGGTTTTTCCTGCACACACACGCATGTGCGGCACCTCAATGTAGCCCGAGCCCTAAATGTCGCCCCGACCTAAATGTAGCCCCAAACCTGTACCTAAATGTCGCCCGACCTAAATGTCGCCCTAAACCTGTACCTAAATGTCGCCCTGACCTAAATGTATCCCCAAACCTGTACCTAAAATGTCGCCCGACCTGCACTCCAGGAGTGCTGTTCGTTATTCTTGTGGTGATTTTGATGTGATTTGAAAATTGAATATTAAGGGAAAATGAATGAAAGTGGAGTAAGAAAGGATTTTTCCATTACCTATAAAGGTCGACCATGATTTTTGTTTTTACTGCAGGTGCTATATGTGGTGTCGAATAATTATTAGAGAGGTTTCGCAAGGCTACGGATACAATAAACGGATACGGTAGGTCAACACGTTGTGTGTTGTAATTGCGACTTTCGTGTTTTGCATCCAGGACAACGAATACGAGAGCTCATACAAGTAGGCCTACGTTAACAAAAAGGGTTACGTTTTGCTGATTTTAGTTGCATTTTTGCCCTAGATTAAAAAGGTTTTTCCCCAGTATTGCTTTTAAAGGTTTCATTCATGATATAGAATAGAAATGTGTTAATAATTCGTAAGCAAAATCTCGGGGAAAATGCAGTATAAATAGGAATCTCTATGTTGTCTTTCTTGCTGGAAACTCTCTTTACACGCGTTTAACGTGTGGGTCCGAAACGAACGGTTAAAAGAAAATACTATTAAAATCAAATTCTCCAATGTCACAAGAACAAAACCAAAATGTTTATGGATTTGTTTGCTCGCAAAACCTATGCCAAAGTGTGTCTGACTTTGGCCATAGGCCCGACACGTAACTCTATGACGGCGAAATTAAATCTGACACGCATCCAACGTAAAACGGATGCGGTTATCGTATCTGTACATTGTGACGCAAGAAAATTCGCTTCGCACGAAGCATTCGCAAGTATGAGCCGGGCTTCACTGTGTAAATCCCTATGGGTAGATTGGATACTAACGTTCACTTGGGAAATGTAAACCGATGAAAACCGATGAGTGACCAAAGTGTAATAATAGTGATGGGTCAGCACCAATGTAGAGAAGCCTTTTCAGGATCATGTCAAACACAGGCAATTCTGAAGCTATAAACTCAACTGCATTCAAAATTAACACTTTTGGTTCCACAGGAGCCATTTTTCTAGCAGTCTCTTACTGGAGAAATGTCTCGAACTGTCTCTCTCCCCGAGAAAAAACTTAACTACTGTGAGTGTATTTTTTTTTCTTGGAAATTGTCCAGAACTAGTAGCCTTCAAGTTATGTGGGTGGTTCGAATTACATGTGACCTTGGATAATGTTTTCCCCTCACACACACGCAGGAGCGGTATGGTTGCAATACACATACACTATAAAACCACAAGTTTGACATAATACTACGCCTGATGTACTCTCACATAAGGGATTGGGATGCACTTTAAAAGGCCCAAACATGATTAGGAATTAAGAAATCAAAGGTGACAAAAACCAAGGTGCAAGAATTAGAAAATTCATTAATGTTTTTTCGGATTATTATAGTATGCAGGTTGTAACCAGCCCCATTATGGGGGTTGTGGAATTTTACGAACTATCTTCCCAAGAGGGCTACGTTTTTCGCGGCGGCAAACAAATACAACCTAGAAAATAAATAAGGTTTGCAGTAATGTAATGTAATGTAGCCTAAATATCTTTGAAACGTGCTGTGTAGGTTTAGTTGCTTTACCGCTAATCCACAAGCTCGGTTTGTTGGGTGTTGGATTGTTACTTTGTTTTCTTTTTTAGATTTGCCACACCTCATTTTGAGAGATATACATATAGTTTTACGAAAAACGTTTATAGATTTTCAATCTAAGTTCTAAAGAAAGTAAAATTATCATAAACACTTCACGCGGTCAACACCCTCACGGACAAAATTACCCACAAAGCCATTCACACTTAACAATGCTGCTCGTCACTGCACATAAATAATTAAATGGGTAATTAATTGCTTGCCGAAAGAAGCCGGAAAATAAAAACTATTTATTTAGTCTAAGGACAGATTTTGGAAAAACTTGAATTACCCGGAGTGCTGTTCATTATTCCTGTGGTGATTTTGATGTCATTTGAAAATTTAATATTAGCAGAAAATGAATGAAGTGGCGTTAGAACGGATTTTTTTTTGTCCATTAAATACAAAGTTAATGAAACGTGACGCGTAACTGCGACTTTCGTGTTTTGCATCCAGGATAACGGATACGGTGGCTCATACAAGTAGGCCTACGTAAAAAAAGGGTTACGTTTTACTGATTTTAGTTGCATTTTTGCCCTAGATTAAAAACATTTTCCCCGGTATTGCTTTTAAAGGTTTCATTCATGATATAGATAAAAATGTGTTAATAATTCGTAAGCAAAATCTCGGGGAAAATGCAGTATAAATAGGAATCTCTATTTTGTCTTTCTTGCTGGAAACTCTCTTTACACGCGTTAAACGTGTGGGTCCGAAACGAACGGTTAAAAGAAAATACCATTCAATCAAATTATCTAATGTCACAAGAACATCCAAAATGTTTTTGGATTTGTTTTGCTCGCAAAACCTATGCCAACATGTGTCTAACTTTGGCCATAGGCCCGACACATAACTCTATAATGGCGAAATTAAATCTGACACGCATCCAACGTCAACGGATACGGTTATCGTATCTGTATCTGTATCCGTATCCGTTCGCTTGCGAAACCTCTTTATTTTCTACATGAATTGTTTCGTTTATAATTATACATTCATCAAAAGATAAAATTAATTACATTGGATTGTCCAAACTTATAGTTTATGTTACATTTTACTCCGAAAACAAGAAGGTCTAAGACTCTCGTTTTCGGAGTAAAAACCAATTTAACTCTCCATTAGGATTCGCAGCCTCTACACTCTCAGACAAATTACATTCAAACAAACACACACAGCGCTGTGTTGAATACACTCTGTGGACATTCCTTTGTTCTGTGCACTTGAGAAAAACATATTCTTCAACACGGATGAAAACACTGTGTGGACATCATCAAATCCACATAGTTTTTCAAAACCCTGCCTTGTGTGGGCCTCTTTTGTTCTCAGATCCACACTTCGTGTGTAATGCTTGCCATTACATTTAAATACATATAGTTCTGTGTCGCATACACTCTGTGGACATTCCTTTGTTCTGTGCACTTATGTGAACATTCCTTTGTTCTGTGCACGCAAGAAAAAACACCATATTCTTCATTACTGTAAACAAAAAAGACTACAAACACTGTGTGGACATGTTAAATCCACATAGTGTTTCAAGTCTCTACATTGTGTGGACCTCTTTTGTTCTCAGGTCCACACTTCGTATGTAACGCTTAAACACTTTGCCTTCTTTGCTCTAGGTCTATAAGGCTGTATATAATTAATGGACTAACCTTAGCTCTTGCCCTATTTTACTTTACATGGTGGGAAAGCACAGTCTTGATGCTAAACGTTTGCGATGACACCGTGTGATCAGATCTCTCATGGGCTGTGGCGGTTCTTTTGGCGACCCCAATCACAAACGTGTTTGAGCTACGGTCATTGGTGCTTAGTAGCTGCCTGTTCTGACCAAACCATATCCGAGTCCTTGTCTCGGCTATGGCTTAGTTTCAAGATGGCAGATTCTACAAACTAGCAAAAAGATTCTGCTGAGGTTCACGTAAGAAACCAACAATGTCATAAAAATGAAGACTAAGTTCCATCCATAAATAAATAAAATAAAGGCCGAACATTTTGAAAACATTAATTTTCAAGAGATGTACCTACGCACAGTGGGCCAGAATGAGATCAAAGTGCGCCAAAATAGTGATTCGGGCTATGTGACCGTTTAGCTTTAAACAATGTTTTCTTGAAAGATAAGACCCCCACGAACTTCTTTTAAAAATATTTCTCTTTGGAAAAATTCTTAAGTATTTTTCCTCATTTTATGAACACAAAAAAGTTCCTAAATTAGGCTAAAAAGTGAAAATTGGGTACATCTGTTTAACACAAAATAACGATTTTTTAGAAAACAATTATTTACCTGAACATTGGTTTATCTGATTTCCACAAGTTATACTTTAACAATATCGGGTTTTCAAACTATTATAATTTGAATCTGACTACAAGGGAGGTTAGAAATTGTCACAAAAATGTTAAAAACATGTGGGTTTTTTATAAAGTAAGAGAAGAAGTTTACATTCCCGTGGATTCCCGCCTTAATTTTTATACTGGCTTGATCCCCATAGTCCCCTCTTCACTTTGGTACCAAAATTAGTTGCCCGTTTGTGCCCGATTGTAAGATATATTCTGATTTATGAGCGCCTATACCGGCTTACACCGGCTTAATATTTGTCAACACGCGCCTTGAATCCCAATACGCGTGTTATCTTTAATACCTCTGAAGTTTTTATTCCTATCTGAAAGCACTCAAATTTGTACAACAAGGGTGTTTTTTCTTTCATCACCCTTGCAACTTCGATGACCAATTGAGCCCAAATTTTCACAGGCTTGTTATTTTATGCATATGTTGGGATACACCAAAACGTGTACGATGCCTTTAAACTAATGGCAGCCACATGAAGAACTTACTATTGATCGAGGAAGCACTGCCATTGACCCCAAAACAGTAGCTTTAAAGGCACTGTACATGTTTGGTAATTACTCAAAATATATATTAGTATAAAAACGTAAACTTCAGAGGGAGTCGTTTCTCACAATGTTTTATACTATCAACAGCTCTCTGTTGCTCGCTAACAAGTCAGTTTTTATGCTAATATATATATTATGAGTAATTACCAATCATTGTACAGTGCCTTTAAAAGCTACTGTTTTGGGGTCAATGGCAGTGCTTCCTCGATCAATAGTAAGTTCTTCATGTGACTGCCATTAGTTTAAAGGCATCGTACACGGTTGGTAATTGTCAAAGACCAGTGTTCTCATTTGGTGTATCCCAACATATGCATAAAATAACAAGCCTGTGAAAATTTGGGCTCAATTGGTCATCGAAGTTGCAAGATGAAAGAAAAAACACCCTTGTTGTACAAATTTGTGTGCTTTCAGATAGGAATAAAAACTTCTTGTAAGAGGTTTTTATTATTTTAGTGAGAAATTACCTCTTTCTCAAAAACTACGTTACTTCAGAGGGAGTCGTTTCTCACAATGTTTTATACTATCAACAGCTCTCTGTTGCTCGTTACCAAGTCAGTTTTTATGCTAATATATATTTTGAGTAAATACCAAACGTGTACGATACCTTTAAGTTATTTTCAGATGTGGGAGGAAAACCCAAAATACGGAAAACCCATTCAATCCAGGAGGGACTGAAAACCCAATCCACGTGCAAGGCTCCCGTCTGGGATTCGAACTGGGGTCCACAGAAGTGAAGGGCAAGTGTAATAAACCACTTGGGCCAACCTGAATGCCTAAATTTGATCACAATTACGTCAATCAATCGTTCCAATCCCTGGCTGGCAATAAGTCCTTTATTAATTACGGGTACAATTTGTGATTGCTTTCTTTATTCAATTACCCCGGGGAAAAAAAAAAACAGTCAGCAGTATCCCTTGTGGTTTATCACTTGATATTTGAAATACAAAGTTGTATTCCATCTCCTGCCGCTTACCAAGTTGTATCGTAAACTTGGGTGTGATCCCTGGCAGTTACAGGTTGAATGGCTTTGCAACTGGCACCCCAAGCAACAATATCGACAAAATAGAGAGACCGCCTATCATTAGGGCTATATAGCTGAGAGCACCGGCACGTAAAGCCGGGGGTCGCAAGTTCAAGTCCCGCTCTAGTATTTGTTTTTGCTCGAGCTAAATTTAATCATTATTCATATCAGCTATTAATGGCGTAGTCATAGTCATAATCACCCGCATTGTTTTGATCCAAAGGATCATCCGATCAAAATTATTGTCATGTAGAGAAAAAGAAGACGCAGCATCAACGCCTTGGTGAAAAAATTACACATTAATTAAGCTGATACTCCAGTCTATATGTAAATCCTATATGTTTTGGGACAGTGTTTGCTAATGTAGGCTGTTCTCAATGTTGTTGAAGCCAGCCCGCTGCAACTGCTGGATGAAACACGGATCTTTGCAGTGTCCCGGGCTGAAGTTTCCAAAATCATCCCGCCCCTTCAACGACACATCACTAAAAAAAGACAGTGCACGCACTCTGGGAAGTTTTGTTGTACCAGTCCTTTATAAGTGCACAGGGGCCCTCTCGCGAAAACTTTCAGTGACGTGGCGCAGCAGGTGAGATGACCAAACTGTTTGTGACGAAGTTTTGTGTCGGGTCTTCACTTAACCAATAAGTCTGCATCGAACCCTTCCCCTGAAAACAAGCGTAAAATTATGGTAAGAGTTTTCATAATAATCAGAACAACAGTTTCCTTCGACTTTAAAACCTTCAGGAGAACACGTGTATAGGCCTACTGCAGCTGTCTCAGCAAAACCACTAAATGAGTTCATAACTTTCTCATTTCTAAGTAGGATTTGAAACTTTGCATGGTGGAAATACGATATGGAAAGGTTTGCGGAAACACCATGTAATATCTCTAAATGAGTTGGGGTGGTTCTGAAAAGAACCGTTGGTTCATTTCTGTTAAAAAAAATGCAATATTGTTTGTACATTGTCTAAAGAACATAAGTTAATGCCAGGATCCCGTCATTATTAATTAATTCCGATGGCCTACCGGTCTGCAGCCAGTAGACCGAAAACAAATTTTAGTTAATTACTCATTAAGTTTTTAGCAAAAATAGTTGAAACCCTTTAAGTTCTATCCTCAGACAGGCCCGATTGACATAGTTTATGACCATAGGCAGTGTGACTCATGGGCTCGGAATCTCCAGTTAGAAAACACTTTCTACATAGACTTGTGCACGACAAAATACTGCGGTTTTACAGTGAAAACACATACTATTTAACACAAAACAATTGAAAATTAATATATATATATATATATGCAATAAACTCAGAATTTAACTCATATTCTGAATTTATTACATGTTATAGCTCTACAGAGATGTATCGAGCACTGTGAATTGTGATAGAAGACGATTTCATTGGATATATATATATATATAGGGAGACCGCCAACATAGGGCCAGGCTCTCAGTTGTAGAGAGAGCGCCGGCACGCACCGGAGGTCGTTGTCGTTGGTTCCACTCACACTAATTTTTCTTTTTTCAACAAAAAATCATTTAATATTTACCCAGTCAGTTTCCCTTGTGGTCCATTACTCGCATCCCCCCTAAGGTGATCGCCGCGCTTTCCCTTTTGTATGGTTGGTGTGTTCCTCCGTGACGCTACACGCGGTTTTGCGGTTTGGCTGCTTGGCACCTGGCACCCCGAACAAAGAAATTGACAAAATAGCCAACATAGGGCCGATAAGATATAGCTCAGTTGGTAGAGCGCCGTTAAACCGGAGGTCCGGAGGTCGTTGGTTCAAATCCCACTCTTTTTTTTTTTTTCAACCCAACAAAATCAACCCAATATTTACCCAGTCAGTTTTGTTTGTGGTCCATTGATATATATAATATATAAAAAAGTCAAATCCTTAAGGTGATCCCCGGCTGCCGCTTCCCAGGTTGTATAGTATGGGGTTGTGATCACCGGCAGTTTGCGGTTGAATGGCTTTCTGACTGGCACCCCTGAACAAAGATATTGACAAAATAGGGAGACCGCCAACATAGGGCAAAGATAGCTCAGTTGGTAGAGCGCGGTTAAACCAACCCGAGGTCGGTGGTTCAATCCCACTCTAGTTTCTTTTTCTCATTCTTTCTTTGTTATTAAAAATATTTATATTTACTTCAGTCAGTTTCTTACTTGATATATGATATATAAAATATAAAAAAGTCGCATCCCCTTAAGGTGATCTTCCCAGCTTGTATCGTATGTTGTATCGTATGGTGTACACGGCAGTTTACGGCAGTTTTGCGTTGAAATGCTTTCTGACTGGCACCCCCGAACAAGATATTGACAAAATAGGAAGCCAACATAGGGGCTAGCTCAGTTCAGTGTTGGTAGAGCGCCGGCGCGTTAAACCGGAGGTCGTTGGTTCAAATCCCACTCTAGTCAATTTTTCTTTGTTCAACCCAAAATCATATATATATATATATATATATATATATTATCTCATGTAGTAACCTTTTTTCCACAGGTCCCTCACACCTATTTTTAATATCATCCTACCTTTGATCTTGCCATTCTTTAATTGACCATTGTTAGTTGCATCATGATGCAACTTGCTCTCCAATCCTACCCTTTCATGTTTCCCTGCATTGTTATCGAACAATGCATTTACCACTTTTATGGTCCAGTAATCCATCCTTTCATACTATACATCCTTTGTCCTCACCACTTTACTCCTATTGGTTCATAGCCACCAATTGTTTCTGAAATAGAAACTTTGATTGGCTATAATTTTCCCGCTTTTTTCTGGATCCTTCCCTTAATCCCTTTCCCCTCTCTTTTTCTATAAATGGATATGTATTTGTTTGTACTTGTTTTATGCCTCTGAAGAAGGTCCGGTCTGGATCGAAAGCTAAGGCCATCTACCCTACTTATAATATATAGATATCAAATAATAAATCACAAGGGAAACTGACTGGGTAAATTTTTAAATGATTTTGGGTTGAACAAAGAAAAATTGAATAGAGCGGGATTTGAACGAACGACCTCCGGTTTAACGTGCCGGCGCTCTACCAACTGAGCTATCTAGCCCTATGTTGGCGGTCTCCCTATTTTGTCAATATCTTTGTTCGGGGGTGCCAGTCAGAAGCCATTCAACCGCAAACTGCCGTGTAGCCAGGGATCACACCCATACGATACAACCTGGGAAGCGGCAGCCGGGGATCACCTTAAGGGGATGCAACTTTTTTATATCAGATACCAAATAATAAACCACAAGGGAAACTGACCGGGTAAATTTTTAAATGATTTTGGGTTGAACAAAGAAAGATTGACTAGAGCGGGATTTGAACCAACGACCTCCGGTTTAACCGCTCCAGACATAGCCGCTCCAGACTTTCGGCAATATCTAAAAAACGCTACTACCTTTTGAAATGAGATTTTCACAGCTTATTTTTATGATATATAGGCCTATCTAAAACTATATAAGATTGCAACAAACAGTGGGTTCCAATTACCAAACGTATACAATCCCTTTAACTACCACTTATCATTGGCAGATTTTTCGTGCATAATGAAAGCGTACTAACTTTCTCGAATGGATAAAAATAGCTGTTTTTAACATTTATATCTATAAGTTTTCAGGTCGAATCGGCAAATCAAATTGGACCCACATCTAAACTATTATCACCTACTTTGATCACTGTTGAACCTCGGGGTTCGATCAAAAGCTTTCTCTTGTATGCTGGAGCGTTCTTAATAAGCTCATTCCGTGTTGCTTCACTAATGTGTATACTCGAAGCTGAAAAGAAATTAAGAGCAAAAATAAGTTAGCGATCCCTGTCAACATTGGTCGTGTTCATTTGCAGTTAAGCCATCGTACACGCTTGGTAATTGCCAAAGACCAGTGTTCTCATTTGGTGTATCCCAACATATGCATAAAATAACAAGCCTGTGAAAATTTGGGCTCAATTGGTCATCGATGTTGCAAGAAAATGATGAAAGAAAAAACACCCTTGTTGTACAATTGTGTGCTTTCAGATAGGATATAACAACTTCTTCTTGCAAGAAGTTTTTATTACTTTAGTGAGAAATTACCTCTTTCTCAAAAACTACCTTACTTCGGAGGGAGTCGTTTCCTGCAATGTTTTATACTATCAACAGCTCTCTGTTGCTCGTTACCAAGTCAGTTTTTATGCTAATATATGTTTTAAGTAATTACCAAACGTGTACACTGCCTTTAAGGCGGGTGAAAGGTTCAACGACGATAAGTTTAGTTTGACGTTTTCTTCGTATGTTTCATCTACAAGATTCGATGTGATATTGGAAAGGAATGTGTTTCCTTAATCGATTGCTTAATTTCGAACTTCTCCGAACTCCCTACTACGAATTATGACACCCACAAAAAAAAGACCAACAGGGAAATTTGCATGCTTAAAACCCTCCGATGGCCTACCGGTCTGCAGCCGTAGACCGACAACACATTTTAGTTAATTACTCGTTCGGTTTTTAGCAAAAATAGGTAAACCTTTTAAGTTCTATCCTCAGACAGGCCCGATTAACATGGTTTATGACCTCTATAAGGCCGTGTGGCTCATGGGCTCGGAATCTCCAGTTAGAAAACACTTTCCCCATAGGCGTGTGCACAAAAAATACTGCGTTTTTACAGTGTAAACACATACTAATTAACACAAAACAAATTAAAAATTTAAAATATGTTAATTTCTTTTGTCAAACTCTCTCTACAACATCTGTAAAGGTTATTAGCTTCGAAAAAAATATGGAATCCACATCATCAAAGGAGTTACACACGTTTCCCCACGGTCTACTGGCTGCAGTACCCTAGGGCAACCGTGTAAATCTGACAGGGGCGGGGCATCGCAGGGTTAAGAGCATTATAAACAGGGAAACAAAATAATTTGTTGTTGAATTGATACATATTTTTAAAGATTAACAAAAATATATTTAAATATTATTATGTACGAAATCAGTTAGATGTCACGTGACACCTGATGACGTCATCGTGACGTCATTGCATTTTTGCACATCCTCAATATATAGGTTGTACATGTATATGCTTTAAGTTGATAACTTGACATGAGATTCCATATGTAGTCAAACAACTTTCGTGAAGAGATGGAAAAAGATGAAGAAGAATAATCTGTACAGTAACTATAGGGTTTGGACACTGGGCAGAAATCAAAATAAAACGCAGAATTTGCACAGGTTATTCTGTGGTTTCTTTTAACGCACAATGCAAGGACCACTTTACGAAGCCCGGGAAACCTACGGACAAATTTACGCACAAACGAACACAATTAAAACAAATCCAATTGCTAAATCTTTCAAACGATTTAGCTAATTCTTTCAAGAAAAGATTTAAGTTACATTCCCATGACCGGACCTTGTATCACTTTAGCAAAAAGGTTACTCTCGATTGTGAAGACTAAAATGTCACATTGACGTGAATGCGTCCCAAGTGGAATAGAGAAGAAAGCCGTGTAATCAAGCCAGGATAATACAAAAAGCGGGTACTACACAACTCAAGGCCTGTGGATTTATCTGAGTGATGGGTTCGCATAAATGTTTTGAGTTGATAGTAATGGACACGAAGTCTTGCATACAGTTTGACGAATTCCCCCCCCCCCCCCAATTACAACATTCATTTTTCGTCGTTGATGAGTTGATAAAGTTGCTGTTTTATTTGGGAACTTATCTATGCAGGGCCTAATTTAAGGCTGCATGCCATAGGCGAAACAGTGCAATTGGTGCTCGATATGGGGCATGGTGTACCCCCCCCCCCTATTGTGCCTTCATTGTGTGCTTGGAATCTCAGGAATTCTTTTGAGGATTTTGTTTTTTTGGGGGAGTTCTATACAAGAGGAAAATAATGTGTTATAGTATGGGAACATTGGGGGGTGGGGTATAATACAGTGACAAGTGTCAAAGCTTCCAACAGCTTTGTGCATGCCGTGTTGGAGTTGTATCTAGTGGCATCACTAGACACTTTCAATGGGTCCGGAGGTGGGGGAGGGGGGGGGGGGTTGGAGACAAGCGGGGGCAAAGGTTGATGACTTTTCTGGCATGTTGCAGATTGCGACACATCAACTTGTAAAGGTGCTATATAAATCGGTCTCAAACTAAACACAAACCGTAGCAAATCTGTCTTAGAAAGCACACTGAAACGCCCGTAGACATAACGCTAATAAGTACTATTATTGTTGTGATTGTTATAACTATTAGTATTTACAAATGTATATATCATATCTGGTTGGATACAGCAACAAGGCCGTGAAGATATAATAATTTTGTCTGCGTGTTTCGCAGGACTGTTTCATGTGGACATTAAATTATGTATGTGAGGCCTTTGCGTCATAATGTAAGAATTCGAATTTGACATCCCACAAGCGCTGACAAAGCTCGGTCTGATGACAGCCAAAATTGTCCCTGGTTGCATCTTGTTTAGTATAGTACATTGTCATCCGCTTTGGGGGATTTTAATCTATGACGACCACTGCTTACGGCGATTGCTCGGGGAAATAGTGATACGTTTTATAACTTCCACCTGCTTTGTGCAATCCGTGTTGGGGTTGTATGCAAAATACTGTCGAGATTGGCCTACCCCCCCTAGAAACATCAAGGAGAGAATAATATATAAAACCTTATCCTTACGGGAAGGTAATCAGTGGCAAGCAACGCCAGACTGCAGTTTTGAGATTGTTTTATTAATTTATTTTTTATTTTTCCCTTGTTTTTCTTCTGGATAACCGTATTACACAGCCACCTTTTTTGTGATTATAACGTCTGGTTTGCCAACTAATTTTCATGAGGTGTCCATGACGACTGAGGATAAAAAGTATACCTAGAGGTTGTGCCATCCAATCCCTACCACATCTCTATAATGAAGGGTCATGCACATTGTGTAAATTCATAGTGCACTTTTGTTTTTAGGAATAAATTAATCTCTGGACCTGGTGATTTTGTTTTATGCCCACGGGCACGTGGTTTGTAGGCCCCATATGAATGCCTCTCGAAAAACTCTTTTGGCTGTGACCAGTTCTTACGTAACATTATCACTGACTGATTACGATGCCTCGTAGGGACAAAACGATACATTACTTTATGCCGATAAGAAAAGACTCAAAAACGAGCTTTAGAACTTTGGAACTAGTACCAAACGTTTCGCGAGAAGTATTTCCATCTGCAAAACTCCAATGTCATCACCCAGCGCCCAATTCTTATCCCGATTTTGTCAACATGAAATAAGCACAATCATTAAACCGCAATCACCTCTGTGACACACACAAAATGAGCTTTTTCCCGTCAAACATGTCACCGAAGCCACGAACTGACGCACACCTACCATTGTAGTAAAACCTACAGCAATCAAAGAAAACGGCGTCTAAATTTGAACTCTTTTTAAATCACCAATATCTTTCAAAATGTCAGAGTGTTTACAACAAGTTTTCTTTTAGTGGAAACTTTGATGCTTTGAACTTGATAAATGTACTGTTTGAATGTTGTACGTCCTAAATTAATAAGCAATAAAGTAAGAAAGTTTCGTATGAGTACGTGAAACAGAAACAAAAAAGCAAAGCAGACAATTTCCGTTTGAATGAAGTGACACATTCCAAAGTTTTACAACAATACCTTTGTTACAGTTTGTGAAAACAAGTAACCTTTTCCTTCACATTTTGAGTTTGGTGCGCGTTGTGCATTACAATGGTAAAACTTTTGTGTCAGTTCGTGAAAACGAAAATTGTTCACTTTCGTCAAAGGTAGCAAATGTGAATAATTATCGTAAAAAAAGTATAAGCCGTTTAGGCTTTGAAACTTCTTGTAATTGTCGTCCTTTTAAACATGTAAACACAATGAAAAAAGTATATTCTGCCTTTTGATTGGTTTAGAGCGAGTCACATGATTATGTCTCATTTTTGTTTTGTTAGAAAGCCGAGCTTGCACAACGCACTGTACCAAGCAACCAATGTATGCATAATAGCAACCCATGTACTATTCACCCATAGCTGCAGCATACTTCTTGGTACCTAGACATCCAGGCACGACTGCTTTTACTCGTGTTATGGTTTAGACTCGCTTGGTGTTCCCCGGACCAGTTTAATTTCCTTTGGCTTTGCCTATGGAAAGTAGTACGCCCGGTCTCATGAGTCGTAGTTTTAAAGGCATTGTACACTTTTGGTAACAGCTCAAAATCAGTGTCCACATTGTGTGTGATTCAACATGCATGAACAAACAAACCTGTGAAAGTTTTAGCTCAATTGGTCATCGAGGTCACGAGAAAATAGTGAAAAGAGACCTCATGTGTTTTCTGTTTTTTCAAACATCGAGTTTTATCGCACGTGATAAAAACTATTGTTTACTCATTTCTCAGAAACGATAGCAATTTAGGCATAAATATTTTAAGGAACCCTTTCTACCATTACTTACTTTAAATCATTTAATTTATGTGAGAATCTGTGAACATTTGTGTTTTTCGATCTTACCAATAGTAAACACAACACTCGAAACAGTCAATATTGAATGTCATGTAATACTCCAATTCAAAATAATCATTAAACACACAAACCATTATGTTGTACATAGTTTCTTGTTAAGCTTGTGGTCATATTTATAAAAAACAATTTAGTACAATATACAACATAGGCCGACATTTTCTGTTCTCTAAGCCAATAGACGAAAGTACCTGTGGAACATTTATTTTTTAGTAAACACAAAAGCCAAATAGATAGACAAAATAGACGATTCTTTACTATCTAAATAGTGATTTCCGGCAGTTTTAATTCAGCGAAATGCTGATTCATTAATATTTGGTTCAGACAAGGACAACCTTGCTTATTAGCTGAAGCGAAAAATATATCCTCTTCGGAAAACTTCACGGTGAATGAGCGCGGGAAATCTCAGCCAGTCTCTAGTGCTACGAATCCAAGGTTGAAACCACCGCCAAACTGTTGTTTTTTTTTGCGAAGAGCCATGATAATGGGTATACTGATTGTATACAATCTTAAGAATTTACCTAAACCACAATTTTCAAAGGATAATACGTTTCGCTTCAACTAATATAAACACGGATGTCCTTGTGGCAATGTCATACACTGAATCCGCTTAACTCCATGATGACTAAATCAAATTAATTTGACGGACAAAAATATAAAGTCGTACGAGATTTATGGAAATCCCCAGACTGAGTGGCATCCTATTTAAAATATATATATATATGATTATTTACATGTCGTCTCACGAGAATGATGGTATCGACCGTTGTCATACTGTTAGCCTTTTTGTCGCGTTCCTGTGTGTAGTTGTGATAAAGCATACGGATTATAATATACCAAAATGGGGACATGCATGAGCCTGTGTTTTTCTTGGAGCCTCGGTTGGACATATTGGTTAAAGGTATCGTACACGTTTGGTAATGACTCAAAACAAATATTAGCATAAAAACTTACTTGGTAACAAGCAACGGAGAGCTGTTGATAGTATAACACATTGTAGGAAACGACTCCCTTTGAAGTAACGTAGTTTTTGAGAAAGAGGTAATTTCTCACTAAATTAATGACAACTTCTTGTTTTTATTCCTATCTGAAAGTACAGAAATTTGTACAACAAGGGTGTTTTTTCTTTCATCATTTTCTTTCAACTTCGATGACCAATTGAGCCAAAATTTTCACAGGCTTGTTATTTTATGCATATGTTGGGATACACCAAAGAAAAAACACTGGTCTTTGACAATTACCAAATGTGTTCAGTGCCTTTAAATGAAAGAAGAACGCGATGGCTGCACCATGGTATCGTCGGTCACGCCACGAAATGACGTATGGCTGTCAGGTTGGTGCAGTGGTATCTTTCCTCGCCTTCCACCTTTGTAACCCCGGTTTGGGTTTTCAGTCCCTACCTGACTGCGTGGGTTTTCCCTGAAATAATTCTCCGGGGTTTTCCTCCTACATCTAAAACTGAAACTTCATTCTTTGTCTTCTCTCCATTAGGTTCTTGACTAGTATAGTGATAAAGTTCGCTTTTCTGAGAGTCCTTGGCTTCAAAGCCAGAGTTAATAAATGAAATGAAATAAACGAAATGATGCGCAAGAGCCAAAACTCTGCGTCTTGAGAAAATCGTGAACGAAGATTAACTAATTTTCCAACTGCTATTTCGGAGGCTGGTACTGTTCCTTTGACAAAAATGTCAACACTATATTGAAGCTGACGTATTCATTTGTACAGAACTGTCAATAAGTTGTCGATCTTGCAACTGCTTTTATGAGTTATTGTTTCCTGAACACATACGCCACTTCGTAAAAACAGAACAAATGAGACGTAGAGCGCTTCGTACAAACCAACGTTTTTAAAGCGCAATCTTTGATACAAATCAATGCAAACGTCACTTCGTGAAACTGTAAACGCGTGTGCTATGTGATTCATTCGCGGATACACAGAATGTCAAATCTAGTGATACGTCGGTCATGCTAATTAGTTTTATGATGAAACTAAGGCCCGTAAAACTAAGGATTTTGCTGCTACTGCTGCTGCTGTTGTTGTTGTTGTTGTTGTTGTTGTTGCAGTAGTTGTTGTTGTTGTTGTTGTTGTTGTTGTTGTTGTTGTTGTTGTTGCTGCTGTTGTTTTTGCTGTTGCTGTTGTTGTTGTTGTTGTTGTTGCTGTTGCTGTTGTTGTTGTTGTTGTTGTTGTTGTTGTTGTTGTTGTTGTTGTTGTGTTGTTGTTGTTGTTGTTGTAACCTATCTTGGTCAATTCTGAAAAGATTTTGTTCATTCATAACACGTCTCTGATCATCACCAATGCTTGATACAACTTTCAGGCCTTTAGATGAAAAATGAGAGAGCCCATTAGGGACACAGTCGTACATTACATAGCGTGAATTATAGAAAGATACGTCTCCAATCTGCCAAGGATACAATATACTGATTCATCTTACATGTTTGGTTCGTTATTCAAACTAAGCTGAACGTCCAATTAATTAGGCACCTTCAAAGGTGATGCAAAGCTGTGCCTTAGACGCCATCGCTTCTAAACGATCACTGAATAAACACCTGTACGGGCGAAACCCCCCACTTCTGTGGGTAGCATGGCTGGTTTAATACCAAACAGCCGGGAACCCCCACACTTCAATTAACGGAGAACTAGACCAAAATGGCCCAACCAAACAGACGGACAAAGCAATTAGTACTACGGTGCTGGCTAAAAGAACACGATCCACGACCCGAACCCGAGCCAACACTTGCGACAGCGGGAACGGAATGCGACCGCACTGCATTAGATTGCCTAACCCCCAAACTGTAAGTCTTTAAGTCTAACTTATCTGTAAGTGTCTAAACTTTGCTGTATAGAAGGCCTTCCTTCCTCCTATTACTATTTGAAGCTTTTCTGCCCCATCTGCTTACATTATTAATGCCATAACGTGGCTTCTCTTTCCATATACTTTTAGTGGCTTGTTTTGATGCTCAGATTCTCAAGTAATTTGTTATCAAGCAGATGCCTGTCGACCCGAATTACATTGGTTTACCATGGAATGTTTTTAATTTTTAAAGCAGGTCAACCAATTCATATCATTTAGGAATACATGGGTCGCGTAATGTTGCATTGCAGAGGAAAATTCACCTTAGCTCTTGTCTGCATTCACAATGTTTAGCTTGCCGGGAAAAACCAGGAATAACGAGTTCCCATCATCCGTACAAATCCTAAAATCGGAAGACCCTTTGCATCCAATTTGCCAATGTTAGTGTGAGCTTAGAGCGTCACTTTTGACTGACTGCGCAATTCTAATAAAAAATAATAATACTCATCCACCTTCATTGCCACGGCAGTAAATTTGGAAAGGAACTGTCAGTGTAAATAAAAATTGATTAAAATGTTTAATATCTAAAATGCACGCTGAACTGACTGCAAACACTGATAAATCAGAAAAGTTTATACACAGGAAAAAATGATGAACATAAATCATTCTAACATTTAATGCAAAGTCATAAAAATTTCCTTTTTGCCCCAAACCATGCTTTCAGAACATTTTGGAATCGTATTAAAGGGGAAATAAAGAATGTTTGTAAACCAAACAGAAGCTTATAGGGATACTACTGAAATGATCAGTTGGTGGCTATTTTTGAGTATTCGCCGTGTCAAAACTATAGGCAAAACAAGATAAGCTGCAATAAGCCATGTTTGACATTTAGATTTCAACAGTGTTTGCTACAATGCCCCAGTCTCTCACAACTGAAATCGCAATTTGATTTCATCAGGCTCACTCCATTGCTGTGTTGCAAATTGTTCAGTGCAAGCTCTGCATAACAGCCGACTCATCAGCATAGAAATGCTTTTACCTGCGTTACGGAGTATAGCAGGTAAACATTGTTTATGCGAAACAAGCGGGAGCACATTGTTGTTGCTATGCAACACGGGAATCAGAATGCATTCCACGATGAGTTCCGCCAGGTGGCGGTAAATTTGAATATGAAAATGGGGCAATGGTGCCAGAAGGGTGTGTGGTGAGGTGAAAAGTCTGCGACTTGCATCAAAACAGTTCAAAGTCCCCAGAACCACATTAGCCCGGAGATGCAAGAACCTCGTTGATGAGGATGCGCCAGCACACAAACCAACAGCTCTCAACAAAGACGAGGAAGACCAACTAGCTCAATGGTGGTTAGAAACTCGAAAGGGAAGCACGACTGTTTGGGGTCACCCCGAAGCTTGTCTGTGAAACAGCATATGCCATCGCCGAGAGATTCAGCTAAAGTGCTGTGCTTCTAAGATTATTTTACTTGCCAATTGAGATGTTTATCAACAATTTACTCACTCCAGTACTTATTCCGTGCTCTTTTGGTGGCTAGTTCTAATGTTTTATGATGCGGACCGCTTGCCCCAGGTGTGGGGCAAGTGGTAAGCTTTTGGATGAATTATTAACTAGTTAATATTCTTAATTTTAATTAATGTAATTGATTTAAGCTTTTTGCAATAAACAAACAAGTGTTGTGGTTATGTTTTAAACATAGTTTTGTCCATTTCCTGCATTATTGAGTTATTGTTAAAATCAATTATGTGCTTAAGTGGTCCACTTGCCCCATCCTCCCCGTACAACAAGGGTGTTTTTTCTTTCATCATTTTCTTGCAACTTCGATGACCAATTGAGCCCAAATTTTCAAAGGCTTGTTATTGTATGCATATGTTGAGATACACCAAGTGAGGAGACTGGTCTTTAACAATTACCAAATGTGTTCAGTGCCTTTAAATGAAAGAAGAATGCGATTGCTGCACCATGGTATCGTCGGTCACGCCACGAAATGACGTATGGCTGTCAGGTTGGTGTAGTGGTATCTTTCCTCGCCTTCCACCTTTGTAACCCCGGTTTGGGTTTTCAGTCCCTACCTGACTGCGTGGGTTTTCCCTGAAATAATTCTCCGGGGTTTTCCTCCCACATCTAAAACTGAAACTTCATTCTTTGTCTCCTCTCCATTAGGTTCTTGACTAGTATAGTGATAAATTTCGCTTTGCTGAGAGTCCTTGGCTTCAAAGCCAAAGTTAATAAATGAAATGAAATAAACGAAATGATGCGCAAGAGCCAAAATTCTGCGTCTTGAGAAAATCGTGAACGAAGATTAACTAATTTTCCAACTGCTATTTCGGAGCCTGGTACTGTTCCTTTGACAAAAATGTTAACACTATATTGAAGCTGACGTATTCATTTGTACAGAACTGTCGATAAGTTGTCGATCTTGCAACTGCTTTTATGAGTTATTGTTTCCTAAACACATACGTCACTTCGTAAAAACAGAACAAATGAGACGTAGAGCGCTTCGTACAAACCAACGTTTTTAAAGCGCAATCTTTGATACAAATCAATGCAAACGTCACTTCGTGAAACTGTAAACGCGTGTGCTATGTGTTTCATTCGCGGATACACAGAATGTCAAATCTAGTGATACGTCGGTCATGCTAATTAGTTTTATGATGAAACTAAGGCCCGTAAAACTAAGGATTTTGCTGCTACTGCTGCTGTTGTTGTTGTTGTTGTTGTAGTAGTTGTTGTTGTTGTTGTTTTTGTTGTTATTGATGTTGTTGTTGTTGTTGTTGTTGTTGTTGCTGCTGCTGCTGCTGTTGTTGTTGTTGTTGCTGTTGCTGTTGTTGTTGTTGTTGTTGTTGTTGTTGTTGTTGTTGTGTTGTTGTTGCTGTTGTAACCTATCTTGGTCAATTCTGAAAAGATTTTGTTCATTCATAACACGTCTCTGATCATCACCAATGCTTAATACAACTTTCAGGCCTTTAGATGAAAAATGAGAGAGCCTATTAGGGACACAGTCATACATTACATAACGTGAATTATATAAGATACGTCTCCAATCTGCCAAGGATACAATATACTGATTCATCTTACATGTTGGGTTCGTTATTCAAACTAAGCTGAACGTCCAATTAATTAGGCACCTTCAAAGGTGATGCAAGGCTGTGCCTTAGACGCCATCGCTTCTAAACGATCACTGAATAAACACCTGTACGGGCGAAACCCCCCACTTCTGTGGGTAGCATGGCTGGTTTAATACCAAACAGCCGGGAACCCCCACACTTCAATTAACGGAGAACTAGACCAAAATGGCCCAACCAAACAGACGGACAAAGCAATTAGTACTACGGTGCTGGCTAAAAGAACACGATCCACGACCCGAACCCGAACCAACACTTGCGACAGCGGGAACGGAATGCGACCGCACTGCATTAGATTGCCCAACCCCCAAACTGTAAGTCTTTAAGTCTAACTTATCTGTAAGTGTCTAAACTTTGCTGTATAAAAGGCCTTCCTTGCTCCTATTACTATTTGAAGCTTTTCTGCCCCATCTGCTTACATTATTAATGCCATAACGTGGCTTCTCTTTCCATATACTTTTAGTATATGGAAAGAGAAGCCACGTGGCTGGTGTTGACGCTCAGATTCTCAAGTAATTTGTTATCAAGCAGATGACTGTCGACCCGAATTACATTGGTTTACCATGGAATGTTTTTAATTTTAAAGCAGGTCAACCATTTCATATCATTTAGGAATACATGGGTCGCGTAATAATGCATTGCAGAGGAAAATTCACCTTAGCTCTTGTCTGCATTCACAATGTTTAGCTTGCCGGGAAAAACCAGAAACATCGAGTTCCCATCATCCGTACAAATCCTAAAATCGGAAGACCCTTTGCATCCAATTTGCCAATGTTAGTGTGAGCTTAGAGCGTCACTTTTGACTGACTGCGCAATTCTAATAAAAAATAATAATACTCATCCACCTTCATTGCCACGGCAGTAAATTTGGAAAGGAACTGTCAGTGTAAATAAAAATTGATTAAAATGTTTAATATCTAAAATGCACGCTGAACTGACTGCAAACACTGATAAATCAGAAAAGTTTATACACAGGAAAAAAATGATGAACATAAATCATTCTAAAATTTAATGCAAAGTCATAAAAATTTCCTTTTTGCCCCAAACCATGCTTTCAGAACATTTTGGAATCGTATTAAAGGGGAAATAAAGAATGTTTGTAAACCAAACAGAAGCTTATAGGGATACTACTGAAATGATCAGTTGGTGGCTATTTTTGAGTATTCGCCGTGTCAAAACTATAGGCAAAACAAGATAAGCTGCAATGAGCCATGTTTGACATTAAGATTTCAACAGTGTTTGCTACAATGCCCCAGTCTCTCACAACTGAAATCGCAATTTGATTTCATCAGGCTCACTCCATTGCTGTGTTGCAAATTGTTCAGTGCAAGCTCTGCATAACAGCTAGCCTTGATCAAGGCGTTGGAGTTTTTTTCTCAATTTTATTTTATTGTTTTCATTTTTATTTTATTTGCGCCGCGCTACCCACCCGAGCTACCAACCCGCCCGAGCTGTGTGCATGGTGTCTGTGTGTGCAGTACGGTATGCGCTTGCTCGTGTGAGCTGTATGCGACACTCACCGAACAACGCCTTGACGGTTCTGTCTCGAAGCCGATGACTCATTACTATAATGCGCGCGAAAGGCGAGACCTCATTGGTCAGTGGCGGAAGTCTTGTTTACTCATTCTCATGAATATGCATGTAGTATCCAGATGCGGCTACTGCACTGGCGCACCGGTTTGAATTTGGGAATACTTTGTTATAATAATATCTATCTGAAAATGTTGCGTATTCTCCTCAGCTGAGCGAGACAATGAGGGCATGGCAGAAATTAAACAAAAGGTTGCGTGGATCAATTTGTAACATACATTACATACACCATTTTCCAGCAGGAAGACACTTTTCTGATGTGTTTTTTGTAATGACGTAAGGCCCGATTGACCATCTCCTGTCTCCATCTTGCATCATTAAACAGTGATTTAATCGAAGTTGGTGCATTCATTTGAGGTAAAAATATACAAAACAAAGACCTCAATAAACTACCATTGTTGATTGTTTCATGAAGGCATATAGCTAAAAAAAGAGCTGCCTAACACCAAATTTCCCAAGTACACTCACTAGAACAGGGTAGCTAAAAATCTATTTCACATGTATCATGTGTGGCTGCATCCCTTAAATTTTTGTTTAGCAGTAAATTCTTATAAGACCCTGTCTGAGAACAACTCAAAAGTATGAAGACGGTGTGAGTGGCTACACAGAGTCGGACTTCGATGTCAGGAAAACACAGATGCAGAAACTACATCAACTCAATAACCAAAAGAATGGCGAATGATCAGGGTAGTCCTATGAGGGAACTTGAGTGCAGCGCATAAAGCTCCAGGGGCCGCGCCCGGGTTCAGCACTTTTGAGCTGACTGACCAGCCTCGCAGTTTACCGGTCCAAAATGGCCGAGACAATGCAACACACAAACGCCATTAAGTCGGTAACTATACATGTACTCACATTGCATCACATACAGCAAGCATGATATGGTACAAAGGTCATAGTGAGAGAAGCTCGTGATTGGACGTCAAAATGAATAATTCATTTGCTTCCCATCCTGTGTTGTCTGCAATAGGTCTGACGAAATATTTAAATATTCATGAGCTGCATACTAGCATATCCGAGAGCCCCCCCATTTTCGTCCAATATTGGACGAAAATATCAAGAAACACATTAAACCCGGAAGTTACAGACCCGTCAAGGCTGTCGGCCTGACGGCCTCCGCATGCGGAGAGTGGTACGAGTGCGGATGACCTGCGCACAGTGTGTGTACGGGGGTCGTGCGACGTGATACACACATTACGCACAGTGTATACGGGTGTGTTTACGGCGTCTTTTTTGGAGTGAAAAATGCGACTGCCTTGATCAAGGCAACATAACAGCCGCCTCATCAGCATAGAAATGCTTTTACCTGCGTTACGGAGTATAGCAGGTATGCTTAACAAGTGGGAGCACATTGTTGTTGCTATGCAACGCGGGAATCAGAATGCATTCCACGATGAGTTCCGCCAGGTGGCGGTAAATTTGAATATGAAAATGGGGCAATGGTGCCAGAAGGGTGTGTACTGAACGAGGAGGAGTTCATTCTAGCCTTGCACTTCATGCAACTAGCACTTCATGCAACTAGCACGTCTTCAACAAACTTAAAAATACCATCAAGGGCTAATAAATTTAAGCAAACCGCATTAGATATATTTATCCACAGCATGTTTTGTTTTCAGGCGGCTTATTAAGCCATGGCCGAGGGTTTTTCCAGAGTTTTGCGCTTATCAAGTTTTATCTCTGGTTTTTTAATTCCGGACCAAATTTTTTTCTGTATCAGTAACAAAAGATACAATGACTGTGAAAAGAATGAACTGGTATCCTTGTGCTGCAAGTTGCATTTGAAATTGTGGGTGAATGTTTGACGTATCTTGGTGAGTGTACAAAAGCTTGACGCTTACTCATCTCCTGTGTCTGAGTAATTCAAAATGGCCATTCACCTGCTGCAAGGATTTGCGCGGGCAGTACTATAAATAATACAATGTTTAACTAGTGACTAATTTGCAAGCATTTAAAGCCGTAAGAAGGTTGCCCAGCAGTTCTGAAAAGTCGTGTTGACTCCCAATTTGGAATTGGAAGTATTCGTGGCATGATGTATGTTTTTCTTTACGGCAATACTCAAAAGTAGTAGCTCTCTTTTTTACAATCATCGATGTTCAAAATTAAACAAATCGTGAAACACATTTAATAATCACCAATCGTGTACTTAACTTGGGTGATCACACTTTTTTGCAGCCTTTTTTGTAAATACTATTTTCGGATATATATTTCAAAAGTACACTTAAAAGAGAACTTTTTTTTTTGTTTTTTTTTGTTTTTTGGGGGACTAACTTTGACTAAAAGTATAAGCACGTCAGTGCGACGTATTGATACTTCTGAAGGCCCATTCTGTGATCCGACTATTTTACGATCTTTTCATCAAACCCACTTCGGACATTATTGACACAGTGAAAGTAGTTCCGGTCGGTTTCCCAGTATGTATTGGGACGGATGCTAACGGAAGTTGATGTTTAATTAGCTCTTGCCAGGGGGCTCACCCGGATGAGCATTATACCCGGGTCGACCCGGACAAGCAAATCTAACGCACCCATTAATTATAGGATCCATGACGTCATTAACTGAATAGAGCGCAGTGGTAGGTTTTAAGGGTATGTGTACGTTTGGTAATGACTCTGAAAAAGAATGGCAATACAAACTTACTTGGTAAGAAGTACAGCAACTTTGGATAGTATAATGCATTTTGAGAAACGTTTCACTTCGAAGTACTGCGGTTATAGACAAATAGATCACTTGTTATCCCCCAAAAAGATTTGAATCTGAGGAGCGTTACTGCAGTAACGTTTCTCAGATTGCGTGGTGTATTCCACTTGCAGATTATTCTTCCTGTGTGGACATACCCGTTCCAGATTTTCGGCAATATCTCAAAAACGCTAGCACCTTTTGAAAAGAAATTTCCATAAGTTAGTTGTATGGTTTATATCTAAATCTACAACTATATAGGACTGAAACAAATAGTGTGTTCCAATTACCAAACATATACAACCCCTTTACAAAGGGCAATTAAAAAAAAAGATTACTTTGTCTACCACTGGGATAAATAGTACTTTAAATTGTAGCTGAAAACTAGAATTTTTATTTTTTTAAATCAAGTTACGTCAGCATGACGTCATCGGAGGTCGAGTTACAATTATTATAAGTTCATGTATGCAACAGTTCATATCTCCTAGACTTATACAAAGGAGGTAAATACTAAACCAATGTGTCATTTATCCATAACCCAATTGACCCTCAACGGTTCATTAGGCAGTTAAAATGAGAGATATTACACTGCAAAAATGGGGTCTTAAAATTGCTGTCACTTTAGATACTAACAAATAATTAAAATGAACACCATAGGGTGTTAAAATAACACCGAAGTAATTGTGTTGGCAGAAAATAGTTTGATGGTATATATCTACAACTATTTTAACATCCTATGGTGTAAATTTTGATTCTTTTTTGTTGTTGATATCTATATAAGTGACAACACCCATGGTGTCAATTTTAACACCCCAGTTTTTGCAGTGTATAAGGGCCGTGTCACACGGGGCAACTTACTGGCAACCAGTTCCAGGCAATCTCCAAAAAGAAAAGGCATTCACATTTGAAAGTTCACTTATTTTTCTTGGGGATCGCAAGACGTTGTTTAAAGAATTACTCTTGTGCTACCAAAGTGGTCCTGTAGCATGCACTGCAGTTGGTTGCCTCCAAGTTGCCTGTAAAAGTTGCTTCGTGTAACAAGGCCCTAAGATGGAGTTTCTTTTAAGGGGTTGCGTCCCAATTTTACATTATGCAATCCTGATTTTGTTATTTATTTTTCCCTTTGAACCGTCCCCACCTATGGTCGCTTTGCATG
This sequence comes from Plazaster borealis, assembly GCA_021014325.1. Classification (NCBI taxonomy): domain Eukaryota; kingdom Metazoa; phylum Echinodermata; class Asteroidea; order Forcipulatida; family Labidiasteridae; genus Plazaster; species Plazaster borealis. Next base: position 8,169,072 of record CM037460.1, on the reverse strand, counting down.
AACACTTGCTTTCATGTATTATCTGTCTTTGTATCATCTTGGCTTCTTGGTACAATATTTACAATAATTTATTTATTTTGTTCGAATGAATCATTTAAAGCTGCGGTATGGTCTCCGAAATTGTTTTCATAGATTGATTGTAAACTTGGTGAAGTTGGTATAAAGGTCCTTGCATAAAGAGGATATAACATCGATATTAATCTGACAATCTTTTCAAAAAGATACTGAGGAATACAGCATTTTGTATTACAACGCATTTGGGTCATTCCATGTCAGACCAACGCACTTTTTTTACCTCATGTCTTCCGATTTTTATAAAAATTGCTGTGCTTGTAGGATCTAACGAGCAATTATGTTGTAAGGTAAACAAGTGCGTTATTGGTCTGACATGGGATGACCCATTTTAGAACTGATTTTCTTCTCAGGTCGGTTCTGTTGGACACTTTTCGATCTTTGTCCTGCATTACGAAAGCCGTATGTGGTTATAATGTTGGTTCGTTTCACTCTAAAATCTTCCGGGTCAAGAACTGATCCGGATCCGGGTCCTGTGGGGCCTAACCCATTTCTGGGTCAATAATCAGTATGACACGGAATCAGTGCCAACATGATCCAGAAATAGGTCAAGTTGACGCAGAATCCTAAAGCCAATGTTTTTGTAGTAACCAGTTTCTGGGTAAGCCTGGCCTAGACATGGGACCCGGAATCCGGTTCAATAGACCTTATGCACATGATGTCATAACAGTAGGGCGCCCTCGCCTAGAGGTCAACAGGAGGTTGTTCATTGGCCAATCCTGTGCGCCGCGCGTACAAATCTGTGCGTTTCGATTGTTTTGTCATCGTTTTACCTCTAAGATGGCGGCTGAGTGACGTCAATGCATACGGTCTATTCTGACCCGGGAGTTTTTGGAGTGTTCTCTAAAGCTGATAATAACAACTTTGGAAAAGAAAACATGATGGTGAAAATAACAAGACATCAGTTAATGATCAGTTAATCAGTTAATTAACAAACAAAACTGCCAGCCAAGTGGGTGTACACTCCGCCTATACAAGCCTAATGATCCATCGTAAACAGGAACATTGACATCATGAATTATGATAATGTTCCATGTGGACAATGGTTCATTAGTAGCAAGGCAGGACTTTCTGCGCCCATTATAGACTAATGGACGGACGGTATACGACTTCAAGTGGAATTAATCAAACAAATTATTCGCTTTTTGATCCGCCGTTCTTATTCCTGAAGATGAAATTAAAGCGAGATGATCCGCGAAGATAATACCGACAAGTAAAAAGTATACTTTTTTACATGACAGTAAAGTTAGTTTGGAATTTAACATTGGACATTCACATAAGTTTGTTTAGCGAATTTGAATGTGAATGTGAAACCTATTTGAATGCCCAATGTCCGGTATCGAAATAAAGTCGACATTCGCTGTACAAACCTATGTGAATGCCTATATGTCCAATATCGAAATAATAATAATAATAATAAATAGCAGAGAAGACATTCGCTGTACAAATCTATGTGAATGTATAATGTCGTATATCAAACAAACTTTACTGTCATACCTTTTACTCGTTATAGTTGAATTAAATTCGGAATTTTCATCCCTCCCGTTCGCATGAGTGAAGTACTACAACTGTCAGTTAACCAAGCTCCACAAAATGCATACAAAACCCCGATTCAACGCATGCATTGGAATGGCGTGCCGTGATTGATTGATTTATTTCGTTTCTCAGATAAAGTCTACAGGGGTTCCGTATTGAGTAGTTGAAAGAAAAATCAAAGCCCATATCTGCACTCAATCTTTAAATCCATGCAGGTCGGCAGTCCTATACTGTAACTGAACCCCCAAAATCAGTATTAGTTAATAAGTACATAAACCCTGAGTTGTGCGAAACTTAATTAAGCTAAAAAAAAAAAAATAAAAAAAAATAAAAAAAAATAAAACAAAATAAAATAAAACACGCCAACGGACCATTGTAGCCTGGAGGAAGGAACACAACCGTTCTTACAAAAAATAAGACAGATATTATTTATACATTGGGTTGAGACTTGATCAATATGTGTTACTTGTGTATTCAACGAATTAATACAAATACATTGATTTTCATATAATAACAAAGTGTATTTCATTTCAATTTACAAGGATATTAAAGGATTGCTAACTAAATCAAATCTATATTTAAGATAAGTCAGTTTGCCGAAATCATGTTCGTAAAAACAATTAACTATAGCTGTTATTTTTTTGCCGCATCGCGTCCAGTTTGTCTGGTTATTTTAGGATCATACATATAGTTTTAGTATAGTTTATAGTATAGTTTAGTTTATTGTTTTTACACTCGTGGCCAATGGCCAAATTACAGTAAAAATTACAATTTATACAAAAATAGTTTACATACAAAAAGGTATACATAGAAAGATAAAAAAACAGCATATCGCCATTGAAAGCTACATTAAAAGATACAAAGAGACAAAAGTAAACCACCAACAAAACACACAAACTAAAACAACTACCTATATGTATTAAGTAAATTAACAAAATAAGGAATAGGACTGTTTCTGAAACGAGAGGTTCTGGTACGTAACTGGGATACATTATTGCCACTACGCAGATTGCGAGAATGACTCTCATATCTAGTGGGAGGGAGAAGGTCCATGGTGCGGGTAGACTTTGCAAGTCCTTCCGCAAACCGCTGACAGTGGTCTTCTCTTCTGCTAGACAGAGACTCAAGCTCGCAGTCTTGAAGAGCGTCATTGTATGAAGTAAACTTACTACCCAAGACTATCCGGCATGCTCGCCGTTGTAGCGTTTCTAATTGAGAGGATTGTTTACATGTGATTGAGGAATGCCATACAACATCAGCGTAATCTAGCAATGGTAGGATATAACCTTTATACACAGTGATAAGTTCCGGTTTAGTAAACCCAAATTTTTTTAGCAGACGCGGCATGTACAATTTGCGGTTAGCTTTGACGGAAATCTCTGAAATATTTTTGGTCCATTAAAGGTTGTTCTGTATCCAAACACCAAGAATTTTAGCCTGGTCAACAAACTTAAGTGGGCATTGATTAATCTTGAGAACAGCCGGGACAGGGACTTGTTGTTTGTAACATATCTGGAGGGCCTGGCACTTGGTTGGATTTAAGCAAAGCATATTATTATCACACCATTGACTAAATTGATTGAGAATCTCCTGAAGCTGGCTATTACATAAATAAGAACGGTTTTCAGCTAGTGTCGGATCATCAACATATTTCCAACGATTCATATTGTAAGGTACATCTTCAACAGCATCATTAATAATGGCCTGGAAACCGATCGGTCCCAGCTTAGTACATTGTGGGAGGCCACCTGTCAGAGTTTTGTATGTAGATAAAGTTTGATTGTATCGAACACATTGCATCCGATTGCTGAGAAAGCCGCACAACCAAGGGACGATGGATCTGCGGACCCCCAAGCGGATGAACTTTTCAATCATGCACGACGCTTTTGGGGGACGATAGCCAGAGAAAAAAGTTTCTGACATGACGTTTAATGGTCGAAACAAAATTTCCGAAAGTGTCTGTAGCAAGACAAGCGCCACGGGTATTTCTGTTTTAAAATTATCATCTCAAAATAAACATATGGTGTTTGTTTATCTTCACGGAACTTTGTCTCTAAATAATTATATAATTGATGAAGGGTTTATTCATTGTGTTTATATTATTTAGATTCTGTTGGGTTTTTTGGTTAACAAATGTTGTAGAAGATTTTCGTTACAATTCGTCATTAGGCTATATCACTGATCGATAGAAATGAGTGCCTTCATACGTCAAACCAACACATTCGGCCTCTGCCTCCAAGCCGGTGCGCGCCCGCGCCTTGTGGTTTTGCATTAATTGGGAATTATACGCTCCATAGATACACACAGTGTTTGCACTTAGCTAACTGGTGCTTGTCTGATTAAAAGAATAATGCTTGCAGGCGAAACGGCGCCTGGTCTAATTTACCTTATCCTTCAAAGGCCATTAAAATCAACTATTCATGTTAAATATAATTGGGTGTCGACGGTTGCCCCAATGCATGCCTGACAAGCAAATGAAACAAAAGTTACCTTTTCCTGAAGACTCCATTCTGGAGGCGGTATTTACGGTGTCACCGAAGAGACAGTACCTTGGCATCTTAATACCAACTACCCCTGCCACGCATGGACCTGTTTGAGTTAATAAGCAAACGAAAGGGAAAACAAGGGAATTGTAAATGTTAATTCTATATAAACGTACATCACACTCCGTCCAAAACGTAACCTACATCAGATTACTTCCAAAGCGTAAGACAGCCTCGGTATATCGCGAATGTGTATATAACGTGATAAATCTGCATAAACACCACGTACGTGCAAGTTCACTGTCGTGTAGCAAGTAAGTTCATCCCTATCCATAGAACCATATTAAACAGTTTTGTCGTGTGTGTCATACCTACTCATGATGGTTGCGGATTATCGCTCCACCATTACAATTAACTGGGATGAGTTCCACTCAGGCTAACAATGCAAATGTTTGCCAACTACGCTATACATTTTCAAAGTGAAAATCGTCAAAGTGCAAAAGCCGTTTGCAAACATTCGCGAAATTCGGCAAACGCTCTGGGGAGGTGTAACCTATGTTCGCCAACTTAAACATAATGACGGAAAACAGCGCAAAAACGGTAACAAAGCAATAGACTAATGTGACCTATAAATCGTACCTCAATCGAATCAGATTGGTTGAAGCAAAGTGTTGTAAATGTTTGACCACAACGCGTTCCGGTTCAAATTATTAGCGCGGTATGGTATTTTGGCTGGTAACCTAATTTTCTTAAGCAAGAGTTTTCTGTGCTTAGCAAGTTTTTGTGCCTACATGCTTTATGAAATTGGGCCCTGAACGCACCCCTGGTTTAGTAACACATTCCAGTAGAAGAAAAACAAGGTGTTTACCACATGATTAATTTACGGTAGCATCAACTGAGAAATGAAATACATTTATTAAGCATTCCTGAAACCATCTCAACTCCTTAAGAGTATGCAGCACCGGCAACCAATGAGCGCACAGGTTTGCTAATCACTCATCAACAATCTCTCTCTACCCACCCATTTAACTCCTGGGCGATGAGAAGCAATTATAGTTAAGTGTCTTTCCCAAGAACAAAATCGTCACTATAGGATTGGAACCCAGACTCCGATAACTTTGTCATCAGAGTGAGACTTCGTAGTTCTGCTCTTCTGGGATCGGTTTCACATAAGGGTTAAAATCGATCTTGAGTTGCAAATCAATCTTAATTGCTAAGCAAAGTTTGATGTCAGATTACAAATTACTAAGGTAATACTGACAACTCAATCTTAAGATGAATATTAAACCCCCCTGTGTGAAATCGAGCCCCGATCTGTCCAATCCACCGATACCATTTCTAGTTAGGAGTCTCCGTTAGTTGTTTTCTAAGCATGACCTTCCGAAAGGAGTTTCATAACGAAGGACCAAGTTTAGGCCAAAACTTAAACCTAAGTCAAAGCTGAAGCCTAAGCCAAAGCTTAAACCTTAGCAAAAACTTAAACCTAAGTCAAAGCTTAGACCTAAGCCCAAAACTTAAACCTAAGTAAAAGCTTAAACTTAAGCCAAAACTTAAACCTTAGTCAAAGCTTAGACCTAATCCAAACGCTTAAACCTAAGCCAAAGCTTAAACCTAAGCCAAAGCTTAAACCGCAACCAATTTACGAGCCTAAACTACAAACTCGTAGTTCTAGTTAAAAGCTTAAGCCTGTGTCAAAAACTAAAGCCTTGCTTAAAGCCAAAGCCGATGTCCTAGGGAAATCTGTCCCCCAGAGATGCTGTCCCCATGCGGGAAATTAACATGGGGTGGATGGAGGAGGATGATTCAAAAGAGGGCGCTATCAAAAGATGTTTGTACACAGTTCGTCGTATGGGGCGACAAAATCTCAAGGGGAGAGAATCTCCTGCCACACCGGCATATAATGCCGTAGTCGCAGCTTAACTCTAAGCCAGAGCCAAAGTCCCTGTCAAAACTGAAGCCTATAAACCAAAGCCAAAGCTAGATCTGGAGCTGAAGTTGAGTTTGGGTTGCATTTAGATCGCTCCTTCGTTCTTAGCGGACAATAATATCAGCACTCTGGCAGTCAATGCATTATCCCGGAATTAATACCCAAGCTGCACATTTCTACTTAGTTCTTAAACTTACTGTCAATTGGGATGACCTAACATCGAAGCGTGGTGGCTGTAATGCAATAGTGTACGATATTTTTTCGTGACTCTAACCGAAGTGTTCAACCAAGCCCAATGGCGAACCAGTAACGTAATAATTACTTCACACAAAAGTCTAAAAGGAACTACAGTCAAATTCCTTATACGACTTCTTCCAAAAGTTACGCTTCTAAAAATTGGCGGGAAAACTTATTCGATTAAGAAATGTTCTGTCAAGTCTGAATTTTGTTACGATTGCAAGGGTGCCTGTACTAATCTGATTACAATATATGTACAAGAAATATAAATGCTGGAAACCGATTAAGATTTACTTCAAGTGTTAAGATCTTGGAAGTCAGTTGTAAATGTAAATTCTGTTTTACATGAATGAAACATCGTGCACTTATATTAAGTGTTTCTACTTGAAAGTAAGTACTTGATAATATCTCATTCGACCTTTTCACACTATTATTGCCTCTACTAATGCTACTTCTTTATTAAAATCGGGTGCACCGATGCTTCAAACTGTCGCTCATTATTGTTTAATCTGTTGAAAGAACCTTTGATACATTCAACTCTAAGATCAGATCATAACTGCAATTCCACGTCTGCGGAGTCCTGCATTCTCGATTTACGGACCGACATACGACTGGCGGTGGATGCAACTGTGACCAAACCCCAGACCTCACTCGAATTCAATTTGTTTTCTCTTGTCGTGGCTGAATGCTTTGATGGTTGTTACTGTCTAATACTGTGGAATAGTTCACGGGTTAGCTATGGAATGTTGTACCAATTCAACTAAAACTAATTGATAGAAAAGGTGGCGAAGTCAGAAACAAATTTTAGCTTCTAAAACGGGTAGGGACCGTATGGTAGTAAAGGACCTTCAGGAAGAGCCCCCCCCCCCAAAAAAGTGTATCTTTCCCGCGAATATAATCGTCTCAATAATTAATTAGCACGCCCCTTTTTTTGGGGGGGGGGGAGGGGGTGAATATAATCCCTTCAAATGGTCTGAAACATCACACAAGATCCTTAAGACTAAATAAAACAAATTCAACCCATCACGCCATCTGAAAGAGACCTGTTGAAGAAATTATTTATTTACAACCCCTATTGGAATTTTTAAAGGGAATGTCATTGATGGAATTTTCCTTCAGTATGAGAATCAACGCAGGGTAATATCCATTTTTCCTGCGTTTTGGCTGGTCTCCTTTAGGGAACTTGGAATTGTTGAAATTGTTTAACCCATTTTTTTTTGGGCGGAGTATACACAACATTTGTTTTATGTACACACAGACTGTTCAAAACGGTACTATGGTATCATTGAGTGTTTCAATTACTATTACCTGTGTGTAATCCAACCCGCAGGTTTAACTTCTCTGTTGCTAAGTGAGGTACACGGAACAGCTGAACCTCCTTGAGGAGGTCCAGCGCCATGCAAGCGATCTCCCAGGCGTGGCAGTCAATAGGCTGAGGCACCCCCGATACCACCATGTAAGCGTCGCCTATGGTCTCCACCTTGTACACATCATACATGTCGATACAGGTGTCGAAGGTACTGCAAGAAGCGAAAGAGAGATAAAGCGGTAAGATGGGAGTGAAGAAGTACAGACTATCGACCCCCTTGCACAAAGCGAAGCACACTTTAAAGGCACTGAACACGTTTGGTAATTGTCAAAGACCAGTATTCTCACTTGGTGTATCCCAACGTGTGCATAAAATAACGAGCCTGTGAAAATTTGGGCTCAATTGGTCATTGAAGTTGCACGAAAATGATGAAAGAAAAAAACGCCCTTGTAGTACAAATTTGTGTGCTTTCAGATAGGAATAAAAGGCTTCTTGCAAGAAGTCTTTTATTATTTTAGTGAGAAACTACCGCTTTCTCAAAAACTACGTAACTTCAGGAGTCGTTTCCTAATCAACAGCTCTCCGTTGCTCGTTACCAAGTATGTTTTTATGCTAATATTTGTTTTGAGTCATTACCAAGCGTGTACGATACCTTTAATACACGCAACCTCGTCCCCATTGTGTACGATCTCGCTGCGATATTTTATTTGTGTTATTTGTTTAGTTATTGACTTACTTAGACAGGGTAACCTTATCGGTATTATAACTGCTATTCCTAAGGGCCCTTTGTACTAACAGTACAAAGCGAAATAGTAAAAGAGTAAAATACAGAGCAATAAGAAAAGCCATGAATCAAAAGCAGAAAACAACAACTTGCAAGGTTTAATAGATGAAAAATTACAGAAGCAGGGTGCATTAAAATTAAAACATGGCAAAGGACAATTAAAACTATATACACGCACAAAGGATTACACCATCGCATTGTGGTTAGGTAAATTAAAAGAGAGGCAGATTGTAAAGAGCTAAGATAACTTTAAATCAAGATATAATAAACATTGAGAAGCCAGTAAATGTCAAAACGGCAAGATTCAGGCTGACCAATACACACGTTAAAATCGGACTTTTAAAAATGAATGTTAACATCCTCAAATTTTCTCCGGAATGCATTAGAGACGAGACTATCAAAATGGCGCACTGCCCGTGGCTGAATTACACGTGCCTATCCTGTCTGCCATTTTTTGAGTCGAAATGTACACAAAGGAATTTGACTCCCGAAATGGTGGAAATGGCAGACGTGCATTGTGCGGAGGTGCGATTCGCGTTGTGAAATGTTCTTTGATTTCGCTCTTCATTTTTTTGATGTGTTTGCGCAACTGAGAGATGCGCCACCTTTAAAGGGCCACGTTGCCTTAGATTGGACGCTTTGGGCCATACAAAAAGTGCTTGTTTTGAAATGACTAAACAATGACTAAACAACACGGTCCGCAATTTTATCGAGTCCAAAATTTGGTTCTACAAAATGGCGGGCCCTGTTAGTTCACGAAGTAAAAGGAAAACCAAACAATTTCGAGGCATGTTTGTGTGAATCATTATATTCTACTTGTTAAAACATTTGTCCAACCATATTTATTTCCTAACAAACGCTTTTTATAGCCTGCAGTGCCTAAACCAAGTCAACGTGTCCCTTTCATTGCGGTACATGAGTATTAAAACTGTTGCCATAATGCAGATTTAGGGAGCAGAGCATAAACAAAGAGCTGTGTGGGTAACCATTGACATTTTAATCGTGGTTTCGTGTTTGTGTGTGTGTTTTTAAAGTTATGTGGTTTAAAAAACCATACAATATTTATCAATTAGGGTTTTTTTTTTGGGGGGGGGAACCGACCAATAAAGATGTGAATTTGTAAACGTTTGCATCTGATTTATTTCTAAACTTGTTTCAATAGCTTACTGCCAATCTGAGCCGATCATAGCGTCCCTACTTTGGCTGTTTCTTTGAGGCCTTTTGTTTTATATATATATATATATTTTTTTTAAGAAGTTCCCCATGAAAAACAAGCATAATATCCCATTGGGATAGCTAAGTGCTAATTTCAACAGACCATCCCATGATAAAAAAGACAAGAAGAAAGAAAGGAAATAATGGTTATTGGATGCCTCACTCACTAGAAAGTGATGAGAGACATAACAATCATAATTGCCGTAAAACAGGACGTTACTTAAGGTATTTATTTACTCTACATTTGAATGACTGCATTCCCTGGTAAGTTTGGATAGCTAGGTGACTTAGCGGTTAAAAACGGTTTAGTGTATATAAACATTGGGCCAATTTAGCTTATAAATTAAATAATCTAGCCAAGTCAACTTTCAAACCAAACGAAAAACGACTTTTTGGAGCTTGGGAAAAAAAATCAAAACTGTGAGACTCGTAGAAAATGGCTTCCGGAGCAACACATACAAATGGAAAGACCCTAGGTTTCGGATTGATTTTTTTTCCAATGTGTGAAAGTTTAACTGTGTAGTTGAAATTTGAAATCTTTTGAAGAAGTAATATTCCATTATACAACACAATGCTTTAGTTTCGAAATATATAAATTGGGCGGACTTATTTATTTCTTCTTTCTGGCCTTTTTCACTCGAATGCAGGAGGAAAACCTCTTCACCAATCTTCCATTTCATTCTAACCTTAATAGCTAACGGTTGCAATCCAATACCCTTTATGTTCTTAGTTCATCTCCACATCTTCTGTGTTGGCTCCCTCTTTTACTGGTTTGGTTTTTCGGAGTCCAATTGGTGGACTAGGTGCCGACCAAACTCCCGTCAGTCATTCTAAAATCAATCGGACGGACTGTTTAAAGTAGTCGGATTTATTATGGGGGTTTTTCGACTGAGTGAAAGTTTTACTGTGTAGTTGAAATTTAAGATCTTTTGAAGAAGTAATTCTCCATTAAAAAAAAAAAAGCGTTATATATAAATTGGGCGGACATCTTTCTTTCTTCTCTCTAGCCCATTTCTCTCCACTGATGGAGGAAAGCCTCTTCACATATTCCATTTCATTCAATCTTGAGATTTCTGTTGCCATGCCGTGTCCTTTAATAATAATGTTCTTAGTTCAACTCTCCAACTTCTGTTTTTGTGTCTCCTCTTTTTCTGGTTTGGTTTCTCGGAGTCCAGTTGGTGGGCTAGGGGCAATTTGCTCCCGTCAGACTAATTCAAGTAGTCGGATAATTGGCAGTCGGATAATAATTGTCAGTCGTAATTAGGCTTATGTACTGTCGCAAAATTTACTATGGTAATAATCATCATTCATGTTGAGCAACCCATGCTACTGGTTTTGCACACTCCTGTAGATATATGGCCTTGCTTTGAGATAAACGGTAAAGGGGTAGATACAGTTTAAATAAAAAAAGACCATTTCAAAAATGTTGATTAAGAATTCAAAACGGAAAACTAGCTTTGCGAGAATCGATTACGCTTGAGTGGTGTGACTTGAAATGGCAAAATGCGAATAACGTGCCAACATCGGTATAATGTTCTCGAAAGCCAACATCTACTGCAAACATATTCCATTAATTACTTTAATATGCTACTTGCTCAAAATAACATTACAAAACAATTTGTTTCATTATACATGTTTTGTATCCGAAGCTCTTAGAATCAAACTAATAACGTCTAACCCCCTTTGTTGAGATATCGCCGAAAATCTGGAGCGGTTATGTCCATGCTGGAAGAATAATCCGTAGTTGGAATACACAATGATGAGAAACGTTTATATATATATTTGCTAATCCCTTTCTCTAACACCACATTCCTTATAGAAGGAAATAGGTGTTTTGTTTTTCATTATCAACAGCTGCAGTGCTTCTAAGCAAGTCATTTTTTTTTTCTTTCTTTTTTTGTAGTAATTACCAAAGGTATACCCCGCCTTTGATGGGAAGGTATTTGTTCGGTAATCACTCTTAAAATTAATGCCAATAAAAACTTACTTGGTTAGAAGTTCAGTAGCTTTCGATAGTATAAAGCATTTTGAAAACCATTTCACTGGAACAAGATATCAGTTTTTTATCCCCAAAAATTTGAATCTGAGAAACGTTACTGTCGGATACGTTTCTCAGACTGTGTATTCCATTACGGATTATTTTTCCTGCGTTGACATAACCGCTCCGGATATCGGCGATATCTCAAAAACGTGACCACCTTTTGAAATGAAATTTTTCACAGGTAAGTTTGATTGTTAATCTACATCTGTATATTGAAACAATCGAACGGTTCCAAAAACCAAAGATATTCTTTCCCTCTAAGAAAGCCACACATCAACAAATCGTTGGCAGTTAGGGACCAACAACTAATTTAGATGCATCTTGCTCACCAACGTACGCCCTGCTTCTCTGCCGGTTTTTCTTTGTGGAATCTCTTACTGTACGACCAATGCGTGTTTTCGGCACAAATTTGGTTGGAAGTGTACAAAAGGCGACGGCGATCAGACCGCCCAATCTAAAGCAAATTACATTGAGGGCGTCCCTTGAGAAGTACAGATGGCCGATGTTCATCCATTGGATGTATTGGACCTATTGTCCTGTCCTGATCAAAATTTCACATTAGTGCGCGGTGTACATCTGAACAGAATAAAGTGTACTTTATGGGTGAAGGCATTGTCAGTGTTTTGTTCAGATGCGGATGATACGATGAGCAGAAAGATTTTAGAAAGATTGTGAACCTTGTATATATCTCATTAAGTAGAGTGCAGCACAGGGATAACAACATCGTAATTTCACACCGTTATTTAAAGACGCAAGGGCATCGATGCATGCTGGGAACTAATTACCATAGCTCCGTTAAAGGTATCGTACACGTTTGGTAATGACTCAAAACAAATATTAGCATAAAAACTTACTTGGTAACAAGCAATGGAGAGCTGTTGATAGTATAAAACATTGTAGGAAACGACTCCCTCTGAAGTAACGTAGTTTTTTAAGAAAGAGGTAATTTCACACTAAAATAATAAAAACTTCTTGTAAGAAGGTTTTATTCCTATCTGAAAGCACACAAATTTGTACAACAATGGTGTTTTTTCTTTCATCATTTTCGTGCAACTTCGATGACCAATTGAGCCCAAATAATCACAGGCTTGGTTATGTTATGCATATGTTGGGATACACCAAGTGAGAACACTGGTCTTTGACAACTTCCAAACGTGTTCAGTGCCTTTAAGCACAAAAGCATATTGCTTTAGCACATACAAAATCCTCATGCTTTAATAGCAGAAACGGGTGTACCAGCCAAATTGCCAGGACACAAACCGTACACTCTGCTATCTCCATATTATGATAAGATAACATGTTTTCTTCATTTGATTTAACTGTGTACACATTGTGCCTACATTAATGCTATGTAAACATGTTTACAAAACAGAAAATCTTAAGCATTTTTTAGGGCATTTTGTTACGGGCAAGATACTTTTCCGTTAGATTCAAATCTCTACCTTAATGTTCACATTACACGAAGTATACCCAGCAGCAAGAGAACTGTTTGGTTGCAACCACATGTGGTTTGTTGTCAGTGCAGGCTGACGAGCTTTTTCCCATGGGTTTATTTGGCTTTTTTCTCAACGATTTTATTTAATCTAAATGTGTTGAATACATGTACAGATATTGCCTGGGTTAATCTAAGCTTATTGTTTGCCTAATTAATACAGTTTTATAATTTTGACTTCAGAGTTTTGTCCTGACCACTTCTAAAAAAATCACATGACCCCCGTTGATAGACAACTCTTTGACGTGTGGCATGGTCTTTAGTGGCATACGAGCTGAATGTACAATGTGGCTCAGACAACAGAGATATTGAAACATGTCAGCATGAGCTTACAAGAGCAACATTGTGGGTCTATGTATAGGTAGGAACTGTACTGGTGGGTTTTTTGGAGACTGTGGGGTTCACCCCACAATTTTTAAAACAGAAAATATTAAGGGAAAGGGATCATATTCACAACCTATGGAAACCCCACTATGTCGCTCTTAAGGTCCACACAAGGCAGGGTTTTGAAACACTATGTAACCTTACACACGTCCACACAGTGTTTTCTGTTCTTAAAGGTCCTGTACACTATTGGTCAGATCGAAAAACACAAATGTTTACAGATTCACAAACAACTTACTTGATTTAAAGTAAGTAATGGTAGAAAGGGTTCCAAAAAATTATTTCTGCCTAAAATGCAATTGTTTCTGAGAAATGAGTAAAACAATAGTTTTTATCACGCGCGATATTTTGAAAAAACATAAAGCACATAAGGTCTCTTTTCACTATTTTCTCTTGATCTCGATGACCAATTGAGCTCAAACTTTCACAGGTTTGTTTTCTCATGCATATGTTGAATCACACAAAATGTGGACACTGATTTCGAGCTGTTACCAAAAGTGTACAATAACTTTAAGTGCACAGAACAAAGGAGTGTTCACAGAGATGGTATGTAACACAGAGCTTTGTGTCTAGGCTGTGTGTTCTTTTGTAACACATGGAATGACCATGAGCTCGTCATCAATAATGTCATTTAGCCATGCGAGGACCCATCACTCTGATGATTGATAGTCAATGCTTTTTATAGGCATGACATTTTGTTTTTCAAGGAATCGGATCATGGAGGTTTTCCCCTGATCTGATCAACGGCAAGTTCCTCGTCTCCAATTGAAAGCTAATGTAGCGCGACGGTAATGTGTGAACTCGGCGAGCAAGCTCTGGAATTCTGTTTTGCAGAACAACGTCTCAGAAGTGCACCTGTACGTTGTTTATATACAAATACGGAAGCGTAAAGTAATTATTTTTTTTTTCCCCCGAGCTTACTCACGGTACAAAGACGTAAAAATACGGAAGCTTCAAAGTGACCATCGGTGTTTGTGAGTTATCCGAGCTAACTTACTGTATAGAGATGTAAACACGCAGCAGCTTAAACTGACCATCGGTGTTTTCATGTTTCCGAGCTAACTTTTATATACGTAAAAGTACGGTACTGAAGCTTAAAAGTGACCATCGGTGTTTCCATTTTTCGAGCTAACTTACGGCTTAAAGTGACAATCCGTATATCCATGTTTCCGAGCTAACTTAAAGGCATCGTACACGTTTTGTAATGACTCTGAAAATGTATGGCAATAAAAACTTACTTGGTAAGAAGTACAGCATCTTTGGATAGTATAATGCATTTTAAGAGACTTTTTACTTCGAAGGACTGCGGTTATGGAAAAATACATCACTTTTTATCCCCAAATTATTTTGAATATTGAGAAGCGTTACGGTAACGCTTCTCAGAGTGTGTATTCCAATGCAAATTATTCTTCCTACGTGGACATAACCGCTCCAGATTTTCGGCAACATCTCAAAAACGCTATCACCTTTTGAAATGAAATTTTCACAGGTTCGTTTTATGGTATATATCTACAACTAAATAGGATTGAAACAAATAATAAGCTCCAATTACCAAACGTGTACGATGCCTTTAAGCCTGGTTCATACTTCCGCGAATGCGAAAGCGAAGCGAATTGTGGTGACGCAATAATAGGTACGCGCTGCTCAGGCAATTGTGACGCAAGCAAATTCGCTTCGCACGAAGCTTTCGCAGGAAGTATGAGCCGGGCTTTACGGTACAAAGACGTACTATACGGAAGCTTACAAGACGTACGTAAACACACGGAAACTTAAAGTGACAATCCGTGTTTCCATGTTTCCGAGCTAACTTACCTGTATAAGTCGTTGAGTAACTCCACGACCTGCATCGGGGTGCTCTCTGCAGCCAGAGTGGTGAACTCCACGATATCGCTGAAATAAATGGTGACTTCGTCAAACTCTTCCGCGATAAAAGATTTCTTCTGTTTGAGCTGTTCTGCCACGCTGCGAGGCATCATTTGATAGAGGAGTTTCTCCGTGGTCCGTTTCTCATCAGCCAACTCCTTGGTCTTTTTGTTGAGTCCCCTGGCGTACGTAGCGATTGTTCCGATGAGTCGCTTGGCCTGGACGAGCTGAAAGATGCCGAGGGACAGCGAGACGGAGACGGTCAGTACCAGCACGGTGATATTGAGAATGACATCCCAGAGTGCATGGGAAATTATCGCATCGATACTATTGCGGATGAAGGAAACCTCCTGATTGTGAACGCTGGACAGAATTTCTATATAGACAGTCATGTTGTCGAACCAAAATTCGGACAGTCGTGATGCCACTTCTTTCCCGAGTCTGACACACGGATCCCCTCCAAGTAGTATTTTCTTCCGCATTTCTTCAATGTGGACAGATAGATTTGACTTCCGTTCCTGTTCCTCAAATTCAACCGATGCGTACTGGGAGTATGAAAATGTTGTCACCTTATATGACTCGGTGCTTGTTAGTATGTTCCGGAACCACTCCATGTTTTTGGCATTTAAGGAGCATCCAGCGAAGAAACTACTGCCCAGTGCACGCTGAATTCCATAAAGATCAGAAAGCTGGAGCAGACCGTCTTTAGAAACGATACGGGGCCATATTGTTCCTTCTTTAAGGTTGGTGCTTTCAATCAAAGCCTGCTTTAGAATCTCTTGGTTTATCTGTGTAAAAAATGAAATGGTTTCGCCAGTTTCTAAGCCGACTTTCTTGTCGTCGACGGTTGTCCTGAAATACTCTATGGCAAAAATTAGGTCTTTCTTGGTCCTGTAATTCGCGCCGGAGAAGTTTAACGGTTTGTAGGTTTCTAACTGTTCGATATTTTCTATAGTTTTCAGTCGTCTTTCCGTTAGTTTTCTCACCAAACTAACTTCGGTCCCGTTATAACTCACGTACGTTGCCGTCAACCCCCTCTCGACCTGTATAGCCAGTATGACTTCACCCATCTGTACGCTCAAATCTATCGCCTTCAGCGTCTTTTCGGAGTCATGCAGTGTAGAGATGGTGTTTATCAGAGACAAAGTGGACATGATCGTCAATGCCAAGAGGGGGATGACTATAGTTGCCAACATCTTCGCCATATCCCGTCTGTTACTACTGGGGTCCGTAGCCTTCTCTAAAGCCGTTTTCATGTTTTGCCTCTCACTGCCGGGCGTAGTTATTATTGAGGTTCGGCTAAGTGAGTCGTAGGCTCGTTGTGGTGGATTCCTCTCACCCAAGTGGAACCTGTCATTATCCGACGGCCCCACGCGGTTGTTAATCGTCGATAGCATCTTGGAATTTCGGAGTTATCACGACGAAACCAAAATAACACAACCTTAAAACCCCGGTGTGCTGCACAGAGAAGTCTTTAAGCGTCAAGTCAATCGTTTGATTTCGTATCCTTCACTGACAGTGCCTTGTTTCACCGTCAGGTAACAATCAAAGAAATCCTGCTGAAATGACAGAGGGTCATTGAGGGCGGTTTCTCCCATATTGATTAGCGATAGCCTTGCTTCAGTCTTTGCGTGTGAAGGATCGCAAATTTGTGGCGTGATTTTCCTACCGTAATTGGACAGTCTGTTGTTTTCTAGTCAGTTCAGAAAGAAACAAATCTGCGCAGTGGAATCGCAGGATCATAACACTAATCACACAGCCAGAGCACACATGCTCATACTTCCGCCTGATGTCATTTATTTTGGAGATTAGGTCACGTGCTACCGTGTGATTGATAGTATGCTGCGACCTTGACGATACCGGGAAAATTGTTATAAAGACAAAGTGCAGAACTGGTAATTATCGGAAATGAATATTGATTACAGTGTTTTTATTTAAAAACTTTATACTTATTGTGAAGTAAATATCAACATCCATTCTCTGTCGTTTTTGCGAAAAGTGACAGAGTGGTGGTTTTTTTCTTCTTGTGAATTATTGATGTATTCAAAGCTGTTAACATGTTCACCAAGTTTCAGTACATATTACGTAATGATTCGTAATGACACAAATTATAATGACCAACAAATTATACAATTTCAAATTGTTGGTTTTTACGAAGTAACAAATTAAAATTGGCCACTGAAATATATTGAAATATATATCGCAGACACGATGCCAGACTAAGCTTGGTTTGGCTTTTGGGATTTTACGAAATGACAAACCTAATGTACACTGGTTTGTACACAACGCTCGGCGGGTAGGTCTGTCTGGGGGGGGGGGGTTACAAAGTGACAAAATGTGTTTAGGAATTAATAACAGTCGCACAATTGACACATTCTGACAGTTCTGTATGACTGAATAATTCAACTTTATTTTGATAGTCAACTTTTTAAAGAACAAAAAAGTGAGTTGTGTATTAAAAGTAGTTCAACTTCAAACGTGTTTTTATATTATACACGTAGTTTTGGCTGCGTGGCTAGAGTCGTCGCTTCGTAAGACAGTTACGAAATGCACCATCATCTGAAATACTGTCACAGTGGGGAGCTAAGCAATTTGAATACACCAAATTAAATCAAAATAAGTCCAAAAAGTGCACACATTTTAAAACAAAACGCAAATTGTCTGTGGTTGATTCACCCAACCGTAGCCATCAAATTTGATTACAATTTCACTAATGTTGTTTGAACAATATTAAGATGATGGAAAAGAAACAAAAGGTTCTCCTAAAAACCGATTATTTGATATTCATTCAATTTAAAGAGCATTTTGAAGATCAATCTGGGATTGTTTTTAGGAAAGAGGTTTGTACTTGTAAGTATAAAGATATGTATAAATAATATCTAAAGGCGTGCTTTTAAAATAACCATTTTCCTTTGTTCCCTAAAACCCATTTGGTGATTTCAACTGGATTAATTAATAAGTTATGCATACAACTGCAACTTCAAATGCACTACTTTTTAAAAAATCTACAAATTTAACCAAATTAATTTGCGCGCTAGGAGCTAGCGATATATAAAAAGAAACGGGTTAAAAAAAAAATATAATAATGATAAATAATAACAATAAATAAAATAAATAAATAATTGAATTGATGACAATTTTGCCCACGGGTGTCGGCATGTAGACTGATTGAAGCCTTTTTTATTACTATCGTTAATGTAAACCTCATGCCTCGGGGCTGCAGAATGCATGTTATTAACCCATCAATAACAACTTACATTTTAGGTGATCTACTCAAAATGATGGCATTTAAACATGGTAGAAGGTCTATCTGTAAAATGACAACATTCTTCTGAAAAAAATAATTTTCCCGGGGCTTCGCTTTGTAGTGAGCACAAGGAATCATTGTTTAACTACAGGGAGAACGAGGGTGACCCATATACCAGCAGAGAATGATACACTTTCAATCCCCCAGGCGTTTTACAAAACTGTCAGATTTAATTAATAATCGTGGTTTTAGAATCGGTGAAAATCCCAGTGCGGTTGAAAATTAATAAAGAAGTAGTTTACATAATGCACTTTTCTGAAAATTAAGAAAGTCTTTTTCTTTTGTGCATTTTTTTCTGAAATTCTGAACTTAAAGGTATCGTACACGTTTAGTAATGACTCAAAACAAATATTAGCACAAAAACTTACTTGGTAACAAGCAACGGAGAGCTGTTGATAGTATAAACCATTGTAGGAAACGACTCCCTCTGAAGTAACGTAGTTTTTGAGAAAGAGGTAATTTCTCACTAAAATAATAGAAACTTCTTGCAAGAAGTCTTTGTTCCTGATCTAAAAGCACACAAATTTGTACAACAAGGGTGTTTTTTCTTTCATCATTTTCTTGCAACTTCGATGACCAATTGATCCCAAATTTTCACAGGCTTGTTATTTTATGCATATGTTGGGATACACCAAATGAGAACACTGGTCTTTGAAAATTTCCAAACGTGTTCAGTGCCTTTAAAATCCACCGGAACAAAGTCTAAAATGAGAAAGTCAAAGTGAAGTAAATTCTCTAAGGAGGATAACGGACTCTTGTCCACAAGTTGGCAAAGGACACACCATAAAGCCAGGCCGTGAACATTTCATCGATATTCTACGGTTTTAGTTTTTTTGGTGAAAACAGCCAACAAATTGTTATGTTTCGTTTGATTGTTTGTAAGGTTTTTTGTCAGGGATTGTGTGCATATTCATACTGGACTTGTTTTAATAACGGCAACCCAATTAAGCAACTCAAGTAAGCTGATGGAAGCACTTCCCCCCCACACATACACTCGTCCAGTGCTCCCATGGTTGCCCCAAGAATTTTGTTTTCAGATATCATGTAGTTCCCAACAAATTAAAGGAACATGTTAACAATTAGCACGACACGACCCAACAATAAAACAAGAATGGCCCCTGCCCCCCCCGCCCCACCCCCAATGGAAAACAATGTCCCCAGTTCGCCTGTGCCCCCAGTGGAAACCAATTCTTGCTATATGCCGCTGTTTGACAGTATTTTTACTATTTCCCTTGAAGATTGGTTTGATTATGACTTTCATAATCAAATTGAAAGTAATCAATTTTTTGCCGATAATCCCTTAATTTGTCTTTTTACTGAATGCTATTAAATAATCGGAATGGAATGCCTGCATATTTCGTCATTAGCGAGGGACATTTTATTTGCGTTTACAATGTCCCAACACAATGCAAGTTCCATTAATAATTGTTTATCAGATTTGTGCGTGCGGGGCTCTCTAAGAGGCCGACAAATTTTAAAACATCTGCTCTGGCCGTCTAAATGTTTACAAAAACAAAACACTATTTTGTTTTTGTCCATCTCCTTTTCTCTCTGTCTCTCAGGCAAGCAATCTTAATAATTTCACGAAGCCACAAGATGAAGATCGTGGTTTACAAGGGGATTCTTTTAATTTAAATTGTCATGCCCTCTCTCGAAGTTTGAAGATGTGACTACAGTTTGTCATAGCACGTTAGACTGCGCACTGTCTATAGATGCTCCGTCGTTTCAAATGGCGTCCGTGCGTGGCGAGAACAACATGCGAAAAGCGCAATTCTGAATTCTATAGTTTAAAAACAGAAACATGTTGTTCAAGGCTTGATTTTTATCCGTGCAGTCACGTGCGAAAGCTTTCAACTTAATCTTTTAAAAGCTTTTAAAGTTATAAAGCAAGTTTGTATCGTATTAGGGGAATAAAGATGACACGAAAATTGCAAGAGCTGTGATTATGAATGATATTTAAGATCGAGTGGATAGGAGTTACTTTTTAAAAGAAACCTATAATGAGACTGACCCTGCATTAACCAAGGCAGTTTTTCTCTTCAGCGGCAAAAGTATAAGCGTTGGACTGATGCATTGGTTATTAGAATATTTATCAACTCTAAAGACTAAGTACGGGATTGTTAAAGGCACTGAACACGTTTGGTAATTGTCAAAGACCAGTGTTCTCACTTGGTGTATCCCAACATATGCATACAATAACAAGCCTGTGAAAATTTGGGCTCAATTGGTCATCGAAGTTGCAAGAAAATGATGACAGAAAAAACACCCTTGTCGTACAAATTTGTGTGCTTTCAGATAGGAATAAAAACTTATTGCAAGAAGTCTTTTATTATTTTAGTGAGAAATTACCTCTTTCTCAACAACTACGTTACTTCAGAGGGAGTCGTTTCTCACAATGTTTTATACTATCATCAGCTCTCTGTTGCTCGTTACCAAGTCAGTTTTTATGCTAATATATATTTTGAGTAATTACCAAACGTTTACAGTGCCTTTAAATATGGGTTGTGTTAGTTGTAATCTGGAAGGTCGGTGATTAAACAGTTTATACCACCAGTCATCGGCGGCGTAACTTTGGTGAAATTTTAGGGGGCACAAGGGGTTGCACCATTTTTTGTATGGGGGGGGGGGGCACTTCTGGCCAAGTTTCTGTTTGCCTTGTTCCAGGCGCGGTTCTACGACGGGGGGGGGGGGGCTAGGGGGCTTCAGCCCCTCCCCGATTTCATTCGCCCCTTCCCGATTTCATTTCCCCCCTCCCAATAAATGAAAAGGAAGAAGAAGAAGCAGACACGTGCTGGAAAATACCGGATCTTCATCAACAATTCAAATGTGTAGATTTGAAATCGACGGACCAGGAAACCATACCAGGAAAGTAAAATTTAGCCGTGAAATGAAAGTAAAATCTATTTAACACATAAAATAAAGATCCCCCCGAAAAAAAGAAAACATAATTATGTTAAAATATAAAACAATTGAAACAAATGAAATAATAATAAGAAGAATGAAGAAGAAGAAAAAGAATAAGAAGAAAAATAAATCCAAAATTGAATTCCGTCTCCGGTTACTTTTAAACAATATTTGTGCCCATTTGACATTCATTTTATCATTGAACCTATCAAAGGTCACACAAATTTGGGCATAATTGGCAAATGGGGTTTCTAAAAAATGTGCATCCTCGTCCCAAGTTTTAATGTTGTTTCAGCGGTAATTTTAAGAAATTGTTTGTGTTGTACAAAAAGTGAATAACAACTTTCTATGGATATGTTTATCTTCAAGAATTTAGTATAAATATACAAACATAACATAAAACATTGAAAAATATAGTCTTCATAATAGTCTTCGTCTGAGATGTTTTCTCATTTCCGATTTGCACAGTTTATTCTTCAGAGAAATGTTCCCGTAAGAAGGTCGAGAAAATAGCATTTGAAGATCCTCTAAAACCGTTGCTTATTTCGATTGCCGCATCCCTTGAAAACCAACGTTTCCCAAAGTGGTCAATACCCTCGCGAGGTTTGAACTGCAAGGTTCTGTACTCACACGCAGATTCGTTATGCAGGATTACAATTAGTGTCCTCTTACTAATGGAACTTACGCCTTGACGTCATCACGCCGCATTTTTTAGAGGTGAAACAATGGAAATCTCACGGCTGTGTACGTGCGGTGAGCGTATTTATTTTCCCAGGACGAACGTGGGCTATTAACATAAAATGGGCGTGTTTGACCGTAAATTGACCCTCGCGTATGCATATTCATGAGGGTTCATGTGTACTCTCCCAACACATCTTACAGTTTACACTAACAGGTCTGGTGTTTTCCTTTTAAGATTCCTTGAGGTTGAAAAACTCTTGTCTCCCAAAAGTTTGACTTTATTGGCCTGTTGTTGAAACTTAGCCTAGATTTATGGTCCAAAATAAAAAAGGACTGTAACGCGTGGTTTTTGTCTATCATTGGTTTGCAAGTATCCTTTTATTTCTTTGTTTTACACAGGTTGTTAAATCCATTTGTGTACTTCAATAGACTGTGCAAGTCTCGCACATATTTGAACTTCCGGAACCATTGTGGTCCCAACCATATGGAGATTTACGTGGGCAAGATTTTGTTTTGTCAATTATTTTAGTTTAACGTGGTTTATGACCAAGAAAAATATATATGTTGTTGGGAATATAGTACTTAGTGATAAAACATACGAGAGTAAGATCAGTTCAACAAAAAATAAGGATTTTGTGCTCACCTCCGATCAAAAACGTATGTAAACGCTTGTTTTGGATGCGCGATGATAATCGCCAGATGCTGTAATTGCAATGCGAAGCCTTTGCATAGCAGTCTATGGTTGTTGAGGCATCAGCGTCCTCTATAATTTGCGACAAGCGTTAATTTTACGCCCGTGTAACCATCGCGAATCCACGAAAGTGGTTTCTGAAAAGTAAAGATCAAATAAGAAGCCTTGTCCCAGAGTTTTAATTTTGCTTCCATAGTAATTTACAAATTTTGTGTGTATTTATTATAAACACTTAAACTGATTTTATAAACATGTAATGAGTATTTTTGCTCTTCAGATTTTGTCATTAGATATAATTTAAAACAAAGATTTGATTTCAGAGAAACAAATGTTCTTCGCTTGACGTGTTTTCTCATTCCGATACGCGCGAGACTTGCACAGTCTATTACCACCACTGTATTTGTGTTGGGTATTTTCATTATCGTTCTGTTCGGTTTATCGCTGGAAGTCCTTATTTTATTTTATGTTTTTGTTTTTGTCATTTTTATTCCACTACCAACTTCCAAATTTTCCAAGTATGATAGTTATAACTGATTTGCTAACGTTACACTTAACATTCGGTGTAATTATGAGGTAGTAAATGCACATTATTTAATATCTTTGTTTGTTTATCTATTTATGTTTATCTTTAAGAAGTTGGCGATGAAGTGTTTTTACATCCTGTGATTCCAGATAAAAACAACAATCTAAATTAGTGTTTTTACACTTAAATCTGTGACATTTGTGAAATGGGAAAACCACGATCTGTTAAGGGCTTAATCCATCCACAGCCCTACAAAATTCTCACAAAAATGTGAAACTTGAAACAAATTATAAATATACACCAGAAATGCACAGGCGCAATAAGGCAGCCCCTAAAAAAATAAAAATAAATTAATTAAATAAAAATAAATTAATTAAATAAAAATAAATACATAAATAAATACAAAATCATCAGAATTTTGCACTTCGGAATAAGATCGATTGGAAGGGGGTGGGGTGGCTTAGAACACATAAATGGAATCAGGAATAGCCATTCAGCCTTGATGCAATTATCGATGTCCAAAAGATATCTGGGTTTTGTACACTGTGCATGAATGATGACCACAAGGGACCTTGGGCCAGTGGTGGTATGTGAGTTGAGGGGACCACGCAACCGGCTGTTCTTCTACTGCCGCTTCACAAGGGTGTATACACCCCTGAACCCATCCAGTCCAACAAAACAATTATTATTTTAAACTACTACATAGGCTCATCAAGCAGCGTCTGTTTGTAGCGTACTTTCATCACAAACATTTAGGACCATTTCCAATTTCATTTAATGGGTTTCTTCTTTCATTATGACCGTCGGTCTATTTTCTTACTTGCCCCCTCCCCTTCCCAACCCTATCCTAAAATATTTTATCGGGCAATCAAGACTCAGAAAGCCGCGACGCATTTTCTTTACACGATGTACAGCATTACATGTACTTTCACATAACACATAATAATACACGTGAGTGTATTTCAACCCACAACTATTACGTCAAAGTACGCATGTGCAAGGGGAAATGTAAAGTTTACTACGCCCATTTATGTTAATTGCCCACGTTCGTCCTGAAAAAAAATACGCGTGCGGCGCACATGATTGACCAATGAGCAACATTCTGTTGACCTCTATTGCCGAGGGCGCCCTACCCAAATGACGTCATGTGCTTAAGGTCCACACCGTGTCCAAACTGGCGCCCGTGGCTGTGGCTGTTGCTAAGGGCTGCCTTTGCTTCAACGCATGTTGACGTGGTGATAAAGCCGTAGCGATAGCCGTAGCTGCCAATTTGGACGAGACTTAAGACTAGTATCATGGTGTTAACAAGTTCGCCATGTTTCTAGTGCGCAATAGACTGTGCAAGTCTCGCGCGTATCGGAACTACGTCAAACGAAGAACAGTTCTTTTTCTTAAAAATCAAATCTTTGTTTAAAATTTTATCTTATGACAAAATCTCAACAACAAAAATACTCATTAAGATTTTTATAAAATTAGTTTTAGCATTTATTATAAACACACAAATAATGTGTTAATTATTATTTAAACAAAATTAAAACTCTAGGACAAGGATGCTTATTTGATCTTAACCTTTTAGAAACCCCTTACGCGGATTTGCGATGGTCACACGCAAAACTTAGTTTGTGCGTTTCAAAAATGATATTATCATTGCCCGTAAAGATGGCAAACTTTGACGTCAAGTGGGAACTATCTATGGACAAATTTAATGCCAAACAAACCCAAGTGTCTAATTTGTTTGCCTTAACACCCCGCTCTGGCTCGGGGAAACGTCGCCCCGGATGCATATTTTTTTGTTTACACCGCAGCAAGGGGTTTTGTACTGCCATTTCCTGTTTTGAGATGAGACTACAAACACATATGCCTATAAAGGGTTAGGGTTAGGGTTAGGGTCAGGGTTAGGGTTGGGGTTAGGGTTAGGGTCAGGGTTAGGGTCAGGGTTAGGGTTGGGGTTAGGGTTAGGGTTAGGGTTAAGGGTTAGGGTTTAGGGTTAGACGTAGACAAATTGACAGTGTTACAGTATAAAACCACTCGCTGCGGTTTAACAAAAAATACGCGCCCCGGATGAAGCAACCTTCATGGTGATCCTTTAGGTGATGCAAAGTCTGAACATGCGTACTAAATAGTTGCACGCATTGAGGGACCTGTGAACCCTGATTGCTTCATGTGTATAAACACTGGTTCGTTCAACCTGGTAATTAGATTATGTCAGGTCATTGGAGTGATGACGGCTACAACTTTGGATGTCAACGCAATGTCCTCGAGTTATTTAGTACAGATCTTAAAGCGAAGCCCCCTTTTAGGTCAATTTCTTCCGATCCATCTCTTGGTCGAGCTAAGGCAGATTGTTCACATAAAGTAACCTTTGACGTACGCGTCACAGATTCAATATGCAAGTCATGACAAGCGTCAACCAATATCAAAGAGCTAAAAAAAAATCACACTAAAAACACCCCATCACACCAACAAACAAATCAACAAAACAAACAGGCATAAAAACAGTATGACGACAACGAGACTATGTATTTAGCAACAAACCTCCAGATTTGTCTTACAGCTGCGCGCGCATAGCAGCCTGTATTACGTCATATATCCACACAAATATCGGTCTACAGACCATTATGTTAAACCCATCTTTTACCATCTCTCTTTTCTCATAATTAAAAACGTGATCAAAACCACGGCTGGGAAAATGGAAAATTGGAAGAAAAGACAAAACAAAACTTCTTCTTTTTGTTGGGGGGGGGGGGAGGGGAGAAAATTAATTTTAAGACAAGGTGCTAGCTATAAAAAGGGTGCAAAGGCGAAAAGAGAAAAGGAATCAAATAGTAGAAAGATGACCATTGATATTGCGTTTGAATTCAGGAAGGTCAGAAGAGGCAGTGGAGCAGAATACATGTAGTGAATTACAAAGTAAGGCAATTATGCCTTGAGTATTCTTGATGTTAAAGCACATGTGTCACATTGGTAATTGTCAAAGACCAGTATATCCACACTTCATGTGACCCAACATGTATACATGAAATAACAAACCTGTGAATGTTTAAGCTCAATCGGTCATTGGAGTCACGAGAAAAACGTAGGGGAAAAAAACCTTAAATGATTTCACTGTCTTCAAACATTGAGTTTTTGACATGCGAGATCAAAACCAATTGTTTCATTAATTTCTAAAAAACTATTGCACTTCAAGCATACATATTTCAAATCTGAGAACATTTATATTATTACTCTTACTTAATCACTGGATAGAATCCAGGATGGTTATTCTGCGAAGTCTTTGATTGAGCTTCATGTTTATGCCCAATTATTTATAAAGGTATTTCTATACAAGACTTGGTCTTTTAAATATGCCTACACATAATTAGTATTATTGTAGTTTTGTTTTCAATTGATCGTCTCTTTATTAACTTGTATGTAATGGAAAGTATGTTGAGATGATTAAGAATGCTGGAATGCAATTTCTATGGCAGGGCGGAAATGGATGGCCTTGATTAAGTATTTGTGTTCCCTTATAAAAAAATAGTCTAGCATTCATAATGTTGTCATTTCCAGAGCATTGGTACATGAATTTCATTGTATCTGTCAAACTGGAGGAAGACTCAAATAAAAGCAAACCTTAATTGCGTTTGGGCTTCAAGCTCGGGACTTTGTGGGGTCTTTTAAAATGGAAAAAAATATAGACCCGACAACATTTTTCTTTGTTCAATTTGGACCCCACAGAGAAATTCTTTAGAAAAGGGAATACCGGATGGCCCCACAAACCACATCCATAAGGTTGTTTAAAGGCACTGAACACGTTTGGTAATTCTCAAAGCCCAATGTTCTAACTTGGTGTATCCCAACATATGCATAAAATAACAAGTCTGTGAAAATTTGGGCTCAATTGGTCATCGAAGTTGCAAGAAAATGATGAAAGAAAGAACACCCTTGTTGTACAAATTTGTGTGCTTTCAGATAGGAATAAATGGCTAATTGCAAGAAGTCTTTTATTATTTTAGTGAGAAATTATCTCTTCCTCAAAAACTACGTTACTTCAGAGGGAGTCGTTTCTCACAATGTTTTATACTACCAACAGCTCTCTGTTGCTCGTTACCAAGTCAGTTTTTATGCTAATATATATTTTGAGTAATGACCAAACGTGTACAGTTCCTTTAAGCGTTATAAGAAGAGTGAACCTAATAACAAAAGAAGTCACCATTAGGGACTTGAAACACTACGCGTCCACAACAGTGTTCTTTACAGTGTTGACTAACTGTGTTCTTTCTTTCTTCTAAACCATGCAGCGAGAGACCTGTTTGGTTGCAACGTCCCTGCGGTACGATGACAGCATGCGGTAATGCGTTTTCCATGTTAAGAGGGTTTGTTATGGCATTTTTCTTCAACGCAACGATTCTGATGGTTACATTGCCTCGGTCATTTTAAGCTATTTTGTTTGCTTAAATTATTAAGTTTTATAATTTGGTTTCACCTACCGTTGACAATTGACATACGGATTTTGTACAGAAGGGATGCTGGCCGCTTTTGTCCTGCCCCCTTCTAACCAAATCACTGACCCTTGTTGATTGACACCCCCCCTCTTGGACGTGTGGTATGGTCAAGCTTTATAGGATATCGGATATAAAGACAATGGAAATGTTGAAATAATGTCAGCATGTGCCGACAGCGGCCCTCACTGCAGGGTAAGTGCACCGAACATTATAGGAATGTCCCCAGAGTGTAGGCAACACATAGCTTTGTGTGATCTTACGGGGTGCCCTTGATGTGCTGTTTTACACAATGGAACAATGGACCCCACAAGGGAATTGTTTGTTCAACCTGGACCCCACAAGGGAATTCTTTAGAAAGGGGAATAATTTCCGTAACAAGGTGATGTGTGAGCGTGTCTACCCATTGAAACTGAAGGATCCGGGTGTTTGAGCGAGAACATCCTCACTTCGCTTTCGTGTATAAAACCAATGGGGACGTCGCTTAAACAAAAATAAGTCCAAACAATGGGAGAACAAAGACAAGTCATCGATTTACGGGATTCACCAACGTGTGTTTGTGTTTGTGTGGTTGTGTTCTCTTTTTGAAGTTTTTTTCAAATATAATTTTTGTTTTTTTGCAATTTTGTACACATAGAATTTATTCAAAGATGACTGCATTTCTATTAATGTCAGTAAAAGCTTTTAACGTAATGGCCACAACCTTCCGGATCCTGTGCACGTTTCAGAATCATACACGACACTTTCCCCAAAGGCTGGACACCAACAGCAAACAATGGATGACCCAATTTGTTTTTAACACGGAAAACTATATACTATGGCTATTGCCATATATTGTGACTGAACTAGAACACAAATTACCGAAACATCCAACATAAATGTTACCTAGTTGGAGATGAGAAACAGTAGTGTTACTGATTGTGTATGGTCTGTCGTAGGCGTACAGTACGTTCCGTAATGCTCGCTACACGTCCGTAATGCTCTCTAATACTATTTTGGATTGTTGGAGCAGCACGCCAACATAATGGGTTTTGTTAATCCCACGCGGCGTTGGGGGCGGTGTCCTCTTCTTTTCACCAGTAATACGCAATTACCGTTTATTGTAGTTTTATGCGGAGGCGACGAATGCTAAAGGTTACTTGTGCAGACCTCTAATTACAGTAATGTACTGAAGTAGGAATTACAAAAAACATCATAAATCAATCGGTAAAAATTCGTTTTAAACGTGGTGAACAAAAGTTCGTGATGGCGGACGCAGTCGTGGTGGATCTGCATTTTTAACTCGTTTAGGGGACGGTCGGGAGTGGACAATTTATTATTACTAAGTACAGAATTGGTCATTATCAAAATAAAAAAAACACATACCTGATTTCACTTTCAATGTGGTTGTAAAGTTGACGCCACTACCTGCTACCAACACTCCAGTGAGTTTACTTCTGTTTTAAAACCATTAAGTGCGGAAGTAAATTGTATTTCGTTCCGTTGAAGTGGTTGAATTAGAGCGAAATGTAGTTCTCAATAATGGTAGCTATCTCTCCGCCCCCTACTTCAAATATAGCTGTATACCTTGCAGGAGAAATACTGAATGTTGCAGCGCCATGAGCGTCACCGAGGGAGGGATTTGAGCGCTATATAAGAAGACACTATTAGTTATTAAATTATATACCCCCACTAGAAGTTGCTTCTGTTGCACCAGTTTATTTGTATTTGTGTTTTGTGTTGTCGTATAGCCTTCGAAAAAACTCCGCTAAGGTCGAAACGTGAGGCCAGTCACTTTTGTTTTGTATTTAAACCATGGGTCAGTTTGGTTGGTAAAGCACGGTTTGCAGCAGATAATTAAAATGTAAATTAAATGTATTATACAGGATTGGTGTTAATGTTCTGCGAGATAAACCATATACATGAAATAACAAACTTCTGGAAATTTGGGCTTAATCCGTTGTGTGAGTCAGGACAAAATAGTAAAAAGCCATGCACAAATTGTCAGCATTTAAACGAGTTATCCTGAATTTTGTTTGTAACAACCGAAATCAACCTTTGCGGTTTTGTTTTTTTTAGTTTGTTTCTTTTAGTTTTCAGAGACAGTTTTCTCAAATGTGACTTCATTTCACAGGGAAATATTTTACAGAAAAGAAATGGTCATAGTATGGATTCATAATCTTCAGTAAACTTTCAAGTTAATACATAAACAATGATGTGTTTTTGTCCTTACCAACCCTGTATAATACCTTTAAAGTAACATTTACAATTTAATAACCTCACTATGAAAAGGTAACAATCAGCAATACAAATTTAGCTCATTGTGGATTGAACTGTTGCTGCCAGCTTCAATGACTGAGGTGTAACTTGCCCGAATTGTTTGCCAAAAACTATTTGGTTGTTCTTCCATTTTTTAAATTATTATTTTCATTATAGGCCTATTTGTTTCATTCCCCACTTTAGGCCACTATGTTGTGTTGACTTATAGAGACATCAACCAAATTTTGTTTCATTTAAATCCTACTTAAAGTAAAACAAAAGTACCGGTACATAATACTGTAAACAAAAACATTGATCCTTATGCACTTCACATACACACACGGGATATGGATTGTCACTTTTAGTATGAGATGGTGTAACATAAAACACACAATTCCAAAAGACCTTCAAACTTCAAAAGTAAAAATTATAGCAGCCATGTCAAAAAAGTCAAAAATCTTGATCATGTTGTTTGGTTGATTATAGTTTCGTGAAGCACTATAAAGAAGTTATGATGAGCACAGTACGATACATATAAAGAAGGTTTTTTATTTCGGTTTAAATTGATTTTACACGAAACCTGCATATCGAAAAGTACATTGTTTACATTTTTAATGTTTTTTCAAGTTTTTACTAGAGTTCACTAAATGTTGAAAGTTAGTTTTATGAATGATGTCATGAGATATGAATAATTAACGTTTACAAAGACAAAGGCTAAACCATGTGTAATTGGTTTATATTATTACACATCTGTTGCATACAAAATTACCCAATGATTGGATAAATTAAGTCCCCAAGTGTTGATAACCTTTTCAGAATTGTTGAGAGAAAAAATTACCATCGGTTGGATACAAATTCCCCCAAATAACCATCTGTTGATCAGATGTATGCGTCGTGATGCCCAAAAGTTGGTGACAAGCGATCAGATCTCCAGCATTTTGGTCAAAATATTCTGTTCAATATTTGAATAAATCTATTCGCCAACTGTTGGTAATTTTTTATGATCCAGAAGACGGGCAATGCAAATAACCCAACTGTTGGTTGTTTGTTATGATCCAACTGTTGTGTAAAATGTTTACCTAATAATTGGGAATACGGATTATTCAAAGACCTTTGGGTAGAGGTTTCCCAATAGATTTACAAGTTGACTATCTTACCAACTTTGGGCAAAAAGTTGGTAATTTTGTTCCCATTATTTTTTTACAGTGCATAGGATACCGGTAACATAATAGCCGTAAATAATGTATCTGATAACTAACAATTACTTTTCGTTGACGGTTTTTTTTCCCCCTCTTTAACTCAAACAAAAAGTTTATAATGAATAATTGGACTTAAAGATGCTAGATCTGTTTTATGTTAAGGTATAGCACGACAAAAATAATATATACATATACAAATCCGCAAATGATAAGATAGCAACTAAAGAAACTAACAACTTATACCGACATTATCTCACGCCCATCAGCCATGTACAAACAATATTGGAAGTTAGATGTATGTTGTGCATTGTCCGTGGCACATGCGAAAGTTATTGTATGTTACTCGTGTTGAAACGGCATCATCTGTCAAAATTCGTTGGGAGAAAAAAAAATAATCAATAATTCTTTTCGGCGAAAGGGTTCATGCAACTTTAATGAAAATAGCTAGCTATGAAGTGGATAAGTTTGTCTCCAGGCTAAGCAGCTTATAATAAGCAGCAAACACATGAAGCCGGATACGGCAATTATACGAGGGTTTCTTTATTCACTAAAAAGCAGTCGTTGCCGTATTATTAATTAACTATTCGCCTTGAATATTAAGTAGGCATATTCTGTTTTCACTGTACAAACATACATTATACTAATGGTCTCATTGTAACTCGATTGAATACATTGTTTCCCACAACGAGTATCTCAATTACAGATGGCAGAAAAACAAATCCACACATTCACCGGAAAGAATATTAATTATTTTAAGAGTAAATATTTGGCGTATAGTTTGGGTGAGACTACACTGATGAAATAACGGTAGCCATGGAAATTCAGAACTTAAAAAAACACATCACAAATAATAAAGGCTAATATTTGGTACTAATTGAGCGAAAAGAATCAACATGTAAGTTAAATATATATCGTCAAAAACTTCTATAAAGATGCTTGTATGTAAATGTGTTGTTTTATATATATTTGAAGTTGATGTTGGTTTTTTGGGGTGTTTTTGTGTGTGTATTGAATTGTTTTTAAAAGGGCGCCTCGTACGGACAACGTATTCAATCTAAGATCATTTCACAATGTTCTAAAAATAAACCAATTTAACGGATTAGCTTTCGTCTGGGTGTGTCTTAATTATTCGTTATAATTTTAGAACTGTTTCAATGCGACAGACAACGATCCCCCACACCAATATATATCAAAGCTAAGGCCATCTCCCCAACAAATGCTATATAATACTTATATATAATAAAACAAATAATAACTTCGCGTACGCCATGCTCGAAATGATCTTAAAACGCAAATGTACTTAACTGCTGGTATAACGATATGTCAGATCCCGACAATAACTCATTTTGTAACTCGTTTGTAAATTTTATCTAAATATGCTATATAATATTTAAAGCAATTTGGCATCGTTATGATCTTTGTCTTTTAAAGGTAATTTATACAGGATTGGTAAAAATGTAAAACATAATTGTTTAATTTTAGTCTGAAAGCTTACTGATTATGAAGTTCATACTAGAACCAATTTTCAGTGAAATATTTCCCTCTGAAATTAAGTCAAGAAAACCATAACCTGAAAACCTAAACAAAATAAAAAAATAAAATAATGTTGTCATCTTCATGCTTTACTATTTCTATCTGTATCTACCTTCTTGTATTGCTTTATAACCATTAATTTTAAAGGGTGTGAATAGAATAAGATTTTAGACAGCAGAAACAATTATACACATTACATTTTATCAGACTACTGTTATATGAGTTACTTAAGTTATTTGGATTTACAGATTTTTTGTTACATTGCATTAAAAAGGGGTCACTATTGGGGGATTTGTCGAAACTTGCGAGCATAATAATAATAATAATAATAATAATAATAATAATAATAATAATAATAATAATAATAATAATAATAATAATAATAATAATAATAATAATAATAATAATAATAATAATAATAATAATAATAATAATAATAATAATAATAATAATAATAATAATAATAATAATAATAATAATAATAATAATTACAGCACTTATAATGCAACGGTATTCATCACAAGTGATGCTCTTGTTCAGTTACTTTTGCTCTATTTATTTGAAACTTAAGTAGCCATTCATCTTTAGCATGTTGCCACAGAGGGCGTGTATAATAGTATAATGTACAATACCATTAAACGTCATAAAAATGAGAATTCTGCTTTTTCTCCGTGAAATGTGAGCATCTTGTTCATTTACTTTCGCTCTATTTATAAATATAAAAATAAATAAATAACAAGTTCTTGTATAGCGCATTTTACAATAAACGTATCAATGCGCTTTACGTTAGTGCCCTGGTCATTGGGCCAATAACATTCCTTTTAATCTTGCTCAGCTCCCTGGGGAGTATACAGCCCCGAGCTGCCGTGTGGCGCTCCGAAGGCTATTTCAAACACAATATCAACCTCTACCCTCGCAGGTACCCATTTATACCCCTGGGTGAAGAGAAACAATTATAGTTAAGTGTCTTGCTCAAGGACACAAGTGTCATGACCGGGATTCGAACCCACACCCTGATGACTTAACCACCAAAACTTGAATTCGATGCTCTTAACCGCTCGGCCACAACACCCTACGAAACATTTTTTTTATTTGAAACATAAGTAGCCATTCATCTTGTACTGTTTCTTTTAGCAATAATTGTTCATGTTTATATATTACTTTGCTGCCGAGTCCAGAGTCGAGTCCAGTTGGAGTCCAAGTCACACAACGGATCACGGATTTAATAATACACAGAATAAAAAAACAATTACAGAGTACATATCCGTATAGCTTATGCTTGCTCCTCCAAATTGAAAACACAAACAAAATAAAGAGACCACTCTTTTTAAGTATACAAAGATACGGAGCTCTTAAGTGCCATCCAAATTGTTGAAATGCTGAGATAATTTACTGCAGGATGATGACGACATCAGGAAGACGTAACATGTCATAATCCCGAGATAAATGATCTCGAGATTTCGTCATCTTACGTTTATGTCGCCATGTTGCAGTAAATTATCTCAGGATCTGAACAAGTCGGATTACACTTTCAGAGCTCCGTACAAATTAATAACCGTGGAATAATTTTTGCACACTTAACAGCAAGCGTCTACATCTCATTCCTCCTCTTTAGAGAACCTTGTTAAATATACAACCACTTCTTGCCCCAGGACATTACAAACTCATTTAAATGTACTTTGTGCTGACATAGAAACTGTTCATTGATTATTAGATACCGTAACATCAATCGCAAGGGTTTGGTCACTCACCACCAATTAAATATTTGCTGCTCTCTTAGTATGTTGTCAGAACAAACACATTTTCTGCTTCTGTTTGCGTACGGATCAGCGAGACACCAAAGGGACTTTCGGCGGTGGCCATTTATTTAGTTGACGTTTTCTCCCTTGGTAGTTTCGTTTCTTGAACGCTCCTGTTCTATGCCGATGGTGAAAGTCAAACCCATCGGGGACGATCTTAGCATCGTCTCTTTCAGCTACGACGGAGTTGAAATAGAAACGGATAACGATGGGAACACACGCAAGGAAGTTCTTGAGAAGGGAGAGAAGAAGAAGAAGAAAAAAAACCGCAGTCGCTTGAGTCGGTTCTTCACAGCATGGACGTCAACGGTGCCAGAAGCTGTAGGGGTTACGGGGCTGAGATACATTACTAGCAGCCAGGACAGCATCCTCAGAAGGTAAGGCCAACTAAAATAAGAAACTAGTTTCTCGTCCGGACTTTAAAAAAAAGGGGGAGGCAGGGCGCTACTATTTACTATTTTTCAATGTTTAGCTATTTTTTCCAAGATGGCCGCCATGCTAAATATGGTTGGACGAGGTATATTTATTCACAGATATTGTGCTATTTGAGTATACTGATGCAATTTATGACAAAACAAATGATTTGTAAGACCCTTCAATGCAGAATCGCAGCACCATCACCTTCGACAACAGTTGCTCTCCGCTCTGAAAAGAACGTCACGCTTGGTTTGGTGCCAAGACACTGATGATATTTAAGTCAGGAGAATCACCCTTTTAGCCCTCAAGTAGCACACCTGAGATATTGTAATGAGAAAGTTGGGAATTATTGAGGCAAAGCTGCTATTTTGGCCAATCTAATTGGATTCAGGAGATTCAAAATATCAGAGATGCCACTCAGTTTTATCCCAAAAATTTGATTTCAGCTTTAAAAAAAAGGAGGCGGCGGCCAAAAAGGAGGCGGGCGGGGACGAGAAACTCGTTTCTTATTTGTTTTGGCCTAATTCGTTTGCGTTTTCTCAAAAAGATTCCCCGAAGTGTATGAATAACCAACAATATTTATCTACCTTGCATGGATCCCATGAATAAAGAAGAGTAAAGGTTAAGTGAGATAACCACCTGTTGAGTAGTACAGGCTCGGAGAGTAGGAGGGATGGTAGTCAGGTAGAACCAAGGGTGAAACTTTCCTTTATGGTCGCATCAAACCTGATTGAGGTGGTCATATTTTGGGACAAAACTGGCCCATCAATGGACATCGTCACATGGCCTGGGAAAATATTTCGGAGAACGCTACACTTAGATTGATGGCTTAGATACCGATTCTGTGTAAGACAGGACACAAACGCACATAACTTAGGCATTAAGGAATGTGAATCAATACACTAAATCAATACATAAGTCCAAACACTAAATCAATACAGGGATTCGTTTCCAGGTACCATCACTATCTATGGGAACTAGAACAGGTGGTTTATGAACTGCTAATTTCTCAGACACAACCCCCTTCAACAAATATACTTCTCATTATCTTCATGTTTATTTGGAGAAAAACAAAACAAAATACAATTAGTGTAAATGGGACTTGCACCTTATTTTCATTATTATTAATTGTTTTTAATATTGAGTTCAATTTTTCTCGACACCGTTTGTAAGTGAAGTTTTAAATTTGGCATGGTGTGGATGATAAGAAGTTACTAATTGTAGATAGGCCTACATGCCGCTGTATAGGTATAACTGCAACTATTCCACATTTCCTCCTCCCATGCTTATTACATAGGGTCCTGAGAACGATTCTAGATACTTGTTAGTCTGTGTATTATGCTCCTGAAGCAGTGGTCGGAAAATCGCATCCTTCCCTCTCTCTCTGATTTTCTTTCTCGAGAGATTGAGCAGCTCCTCACAGGCCTTAATATTTATAAGCAATTTGTCTTTCGCGTTATTCGACTTGAAAAGATAAACACTCAATTTAACAATCGACTCAAACAGCATTCAAATTAAGTGTTGTTTGAAGCTTTGCATGGTGTGGACAATAGTAAACTTGCGGGTACAACCATGTGTAAAAACTCTTTTGTGGGAGTGTTACCTCTTATTTAGCATTTAAATTCACTTTTCGCAGAAATATAGTTGCGTCAACTCTGCAAAAGTGAAAGCCGATTTCGTGTGCTAAAATGAACGCCTGGTTAGTTTATTCATTGAGGTAGTTATTCCTACCTCCATGGTTTAATTGAATATAATGTTGTATACATTAGCATGCCTCCAAGTGAAAATGAATGGCGGTTTCAACCGAAGAGGCTGGGGTTTGTTTTTGCTGAGAAGGACCGGGAAAACCTGCGTATGCTGGTATCAAATCTGTTTGATCGTTTATGAATAATGCAGTTTTGCTTTCGAACATTTTTCTGTTGTAAAGCACACAGACTTAAACAGTTGTATGACATTGAGCAAATGTATAACAATTTCTTGTTATTGCTGTTGTACATTCTTAATTATTCGTCATAATAGAAAACAACAAGACTACACACAATAAAAACTACAAACAGTAACTGATGACAGGAGCTAAAAACTGCTCACCCCTCACGCATTAAGCTCCACATAAACAAGGCAATTAAAACAACACAGTAAAAAGTCAATAAACTATATAAAATTCTAATTTTCAAAAAGCGATACAAATTCGAAGAACAAAAATACTTGTTAACAACGATAATATTGATCAGTATGATCTGAATTAGTTCAAATCTTCTTCTAGTTTTCCACAACCGCATTGTTAAACCAACCTTTTACAAATTGCACTGAATAAGAAGCTCGTTGTTTGTTTGTGGTTTTTAGTGGGGTTTTTAAATATGTTTTCTTTTGTGTTTTTGTGGTTGGTGGCATTTTTTTTTTTGGGGGGGGCACCGAAAAACAAACTTCGTGTGTTGTCAGGGATTTTGTGCACAGTCATGTTTCGTTTTGGAAAATTGAAATCAGAACTGGAGTGGTTGGAGACCTTGTATCAGGAGGATTCAGGATGGTTTCAGATCTAAGAAGAGGCAGAGCATTTTTTTTCAGTCACAGTGTGTGAATTTCGCAAGAAGAAGAAAAAGTTGAAACAAATACCTCCACTAGACAAAAGGTTGGCTCATATAGGTTTCTCATATGTCTTTCCCTTCTATATGACCACAGTTCGAATCCATTCACAGAGCCTTGCATGTGGATTGGGTTTTCAGTCCCTCATTGCGTCGGCTTTCTCTGATTGGATTTTCGCTCCTACGTCTACTACAAACTAAAGCATTACCATCTTCTCTTCACAGGTCTCTTCAGGCCTATACGGGTCACAGTGCTGGTCCTTTTTTGAGAGTCTATTTAATTGGTTCTAACAATACCGATCACTCAAGGGAACCAAACCCATTTGTATGGTGGCCCTGAAGGGACATCAAACATATACATTTACGTGAAAATTTACGTAAATATTCACGGTTTTTGCCCCAATTCGCAAATATTTACGTGAATATTCACGATTTCTGCCCCAATCGCAAATATTGACGTGAATATTTACGTAACTATTTGCGATTTGTGCCCCAATCGCAAATATTTACGTGAATATTTACGTGAATATTTGCGATTTGGTGCACAAATCGCAAATATTGACGTAAAAATTTACGTAAATATTCACGTGAATATTTACGTAAATATTCACGGTTTGTGCCCAAGTCGCAAACCCAGTCATCCGTGAACCGTGAATATTCAATTGGGCTTTTTAGCAACCTACGGTCAGACTGAAGCTAGCCGCGTATTGGGCCAGAATTTCCATCCGCGGATTCCGGTGGTAACATTTCTGTCTCCTTTTTAATTTGAGCGAATTAATCTAATTCTACCTTCAAGTATGCTCAGTGATATATGTTTTTTTTCAGAATTCTGAAAACAATTATACTAATTAAGAAAGATTATAAAACAAATTCGCTCAAATCAAATTTCTATCCGCGGAATAAAAATCCGCGGATTCCGGGGCCGACCAGCCGTATATTGGGCCAAAATTTCCATCCGCGGATTCCGGTGGTAACATTTCTGTCTCCCATTAATTCTTTTTAATTTGAGCGGATTAATCTTATTCTACCTTTAAGTATGCTCAGTAATATATGTTTCTTCAGATTCCTGAAAACAATTATACTAATAAAGAAAGATTATAAAACAAATTCGCTCAAATCAAATTTCTATCCGCGGATTCCGGGGCCGACCAGCCGTTTACAGGAAAATTGTAATCCATACAGTTACCACCGGAACCCGCGGATGGAAATTCTGGCCCAATACGCGGCTAGCTTCAGTCTGGACGTAGGTTGCTAAAAATCCCAATTGAATATTCACGGTTCACGGATGACTGAGTTTGCGACTTGGGCACAAACCGTGAATATTGACGTAAATATTTACGTGAATATTTACGTCAATATTCACGTCAATATTTGCGATTGGGGCACAAATCGCAAATATTTACGTAAATATTCACGTCAATATTTGCGATTGGGGCAGAAATCGTGTATATTCACGTAAATATTTACGTGAATATTTGCGAATTGGGGCAAAAACCGTGAATATTTGCGTAAATATTCACGTAAATGTATATGTTTGATGTCCCTTCAGGGCCACCATACATTTGTGAGGGCTTCATTGTTATCACTAATGAGCGCCGTCAAGAGGTGACAACTGCAATTACATAGAGGCTATACATTGTAAAGCACAAATTGTTTTTGTTAAGTGCAAGTGTTAAAATGGCAGTAACTTCCGTCGCTTAACAATCGATTCAAGCCATGTGCAAAGACTTGTCATTATTTTTGACACATTAATTGCGCAGGAGGGCCAACATGATTAGGCCGACATGCACTTTGTGTCATTATGTGCATTAGATCGAAATGTACATTTTATGAACGTTGTTATTATTCATAATAAAAATGCACTTAGGCCTAAAACATTAATAAATAAAAGTGTGTATGATTGACGTATAATTTGGGGCAATGTATAAGACAAAATATTTACAAGGATATTAAATTGGCTATAAAATTGGGGAGGGGGGGGCGGGGAATGCAACGAAAAACTGTCACTTTCAATCCTGTTTGTGTAGTAAAAAGATTCGGTGCCAACTAAACAACAGGGTGAACAAAAGACATATCAAAGATGAAAAACATGATCCTCTGTTCTTACTCTATCGATTCCTGGAAATTCGGTAACTAGTGACGTCGAGGCACGCCGTTTTATCCCGATGATAAAGTCAATACGACATAACGGGCACACAATCAATTCGGTGGCACGCTCGAGGTTTTTGAACCCAGATTTCATTCTTTCTTTAGGAGGCGAATTTGTATTATCAATCATGACGTCACACTTTGAGGTGCGTGAAAAACGCCAAATACCACCCTTTAGAACCGGCAGTTAATACCTGTCAGAAGTACTTCCTGTGTGATCCACACGCTACACTCATTGTGTTTAGAGTTACTAGCAGGCTGGTAGTTATAGGCGTCACTGCGTCAGCACATTATGAAGTCTATCCAGTGAAACCATTGGGTTTTTATAACCAATGCCTGTCTTTATCCTGAAGACAGGGGACTAGTCTTAGCAAACCCTTCTCTTGACGTATACTATGCCTGATATGGGGACAGAGGCTAACCCCCCCCCCCAAAAAAAAAAAAAAAAAAAAAATACAAAAAATACAAAAAAATACAAAAAAATACAAAAAAATACAAAAAAATACAAAAAAATACAAAAAATACAAAAAATACAAAAAATACAAAAAACACAAAAAAATACACAAACAAACAAAAATACAAAAAATGCAGAATGCAGAATGCAGCTACCATGGTCCAGTAATCCACCCTTTTACACTGACCATCCTTTGTTCCTCACTACCTTGCTCTGATTGGTCGTTGGCCACCATATTGTCTGTAAATTAATAGCTTTGATTGGCTGTAGTTTTCCCGCTTTTGTTCTGGATACCTTCCCTTAATCCTTTGCCTCCCTTAATCCTTCACTCCTCCAACAGGTTACACTCAGCAATCCCTGAGGTCCCCATGGTTGCATTCCGCCGTCCTAAGAACCTGGGTGACATCCTAGTCAGGGCCAAACTTCCCCCAGGTACAGTCCGAACAGAACCCTCAACAGAAATACTGGGCTGTCACAAATGTACCCGTTCCAAATGTAGAACGTGTCTGTACATCAAGCCCTCACTTAAGGTAAAGAGTCATATCACTGGCTCTTCATACAACATCAAGACCGACTCCCAATGTAGCACACCTAATGTAGTCTATGTCATATCATGTAAGAGATGTGGGCTACAATATGTGGGAGAGACTAAGACCAAACTCAGTCTTCGCTTTGCGAATCATGTCTCTTCCATAAAGACCAAGAAACCGTACCCAGTCTCTATCCACTTCAACAGCCCCAATCATAGTGTCAAGGATGTTGAACTTCTGGTGATTGAAGCTTGCAATGGTGATGACACACACCGCAAGCATAGAGAATCACACTGGATTCACCAACTCAAGACAGTCCAACCCTTTGGACTAAACATAAACACTGGTGTTAAATAACTTCCCATTACCCTCCACTTCACTCCTCTGCCTGATAATTCATTTGTTGTATATATTCTGTAAATAAAGTGTAAATAAACACATTTTTTCTGTCAATAATTTGTTTTTTATAAATTTCTTACTATAAATATCTCATGTAGTAACCTTTTTTTCCACAGGTCCCTCACACCTATTTTTAATATCATCCTACCTTTGATCTTGCTATTCTTTATTTGACCATTGTTAGTTGCATCATGATGCAACTTCCTCTCCAATCCTACCCTTTCATGTTTCCCTGCATTGTTATCGAACAATGCATTTACCACTTTTATGGTCCAGTAATCCATCCTTTCATACTTTACATCCTTTGTCCTCACCACTTTACTCCCATTGGTTCATAGCCACCAATTGTTTCTGAAATAGAAACTTTGATTGGCTATAATTTTCCCGCTTCTTTCTGGATCCTTCCCTTAATCCCTTTCCCCGCTCTTTTTCTATAAATGGATACGTATTTGTTTGTACTTGTTTTATGCCTCTGAAGAAGGTCCGGTCTGGATCGAAAGCTAAGGCCATCTACCCTACTTATTATATATATATATAAATAAATAAATAAATGAATAAAATAAAATAACATTAAAATAAAATAATTATGATAAATTAAAAAATGTTTCCATACTTTCACACACTTTTTTCCTCTTGTAGTACCCCCTCCCCCGTAATATCCCATTGAGAATTCAGGATATTCCAAGCACACAATGCAAACAAAATATAGGGGTTGGGTACACCACATCGAGCGCCAATTGGTGTTCTTTAACAGTGTTCTTTAACTTAGGCCACGGCGGCTACGGCTACATCTACGACTGTTGCTAAGGGTGTTGCTAAGGACGTCCTATACTTCAGCGTATGATGACACGGCGATCCAGCCTTAGCCGTAGCCGTAGACGCCATTTCGGACACGCCCTTATATTTTTACACAACATCCTTGACACCTGCGGCTTTACGTACCAATCGAAGGACGATCCGTTATCGGGCTCACCGTGGAGGAAAACTATTCCTTGGGCTAACTCAAGGAAAGGGAGTAAGTGCCACAACCTTGAACTGAGCCAACGATTTGACAACGCCGAACTAAATAATGGTGAAAAATATTATTGATTTTTATGAAATGAAGCAGCTTTGTTACAGCATCATGAAAGGGATATAAGGTGGGGTGGTGCGTGTTGTATCATACTTCATGTAATGTTATAGCGCCACCATGTGTTGGGACTTGACCAATGTCACATGTACTGAGTAAGTTGTTGATTAAAAAGCAGACATCTTGAGTTTATGCTTATCTTGTCTCCGACATTACAATTCTTACACGTGTTATACTGTCAGGCCATGTCAGACACATACCGGGGCAAGCCCAATCTCTTAATGTGAAGTGCGGTGTGTTTATTTTACGTACATTACACAACAAAGAGAAACACTAAGTTTTACGTCCCATGCAAAGGACATAATATGTTATGCACATGCGCCTTTTTGAAAATATACCGCAATGCATCTTGAGAAACCGAGTACCAAAAATAGGTCGATAATTGCATATGGACGCCATACTGTAGTTTACATGTAACTATTGCCAGGTTGTATTTTTGTGTACCGCATTGCCTCAAAATAAGCTTGCCATGATGGTTGTCGGTGTTGCTTGAACTCATATTTCACCCATAATCCTTTGCGCACCAATCATGCACATTGGGACATAATACGGGCTATTGTGGTAAAATGTCTTTCTCATATAGGACACAGGTGCCATGACCGGGACTCGAACCCACACTCTGACAACACCAGGACTTGAGTCTGGTGCACACAAGGCAAACACTATGTGAAAGATAAGTCCGGAATTTCACAGTTCTTACATTCAATTGGCAACTATTTTGGTTTTTACTCATACACCGAAGCGTGTAAAGCACTGTATACTCAGCACTTTGCCGATGTGAACAAAAACCAACAGGTATATTACTCTGGTGGGATTCGAACCCACGACATTTTAATGGGCTGCTGACTGCGTAATCTCCCACTTTATCCTTCCTCCAACGCATTAGGTTCGTGTGGTTCATAGCACTCTTGGGTGGGATGACTTTACTCGTCTACCAGGTAACCGACAGAACGGTGTTCTTCGCTGGAAACTACAAGAGTGTCGATGTGGAAATTGAGTATGTCTCCGAGCTGGTTTTCCCGGCGATCACAATATGTAATTGCAACAACTTCAGGTATGAATAAACCTGGCACTTTTTACCCTGATCGAATTCTCAACATTCTCCCCAGGAAGGTGTCTGACTTTTGGGGATTTGGTATGTACTCGGTTCCAAACAACAAATGCATAAAATACCGCCAGACAGTTTAGGTATAGTCCTAAATCATGACCATGTTTACCTGGGTCCAATTTCATAGAGCTGCTTAAGCACAAAAAGTAGCTCAACACAAAACAATTTTGCTCACCAGAATAAGGTTAAACTGCCAAAATACCATTCCACATGTATTGTCTGTGACGGGTTTCCCGTAAATTGCTGCTAAGCAGAACAGTTATTAAGCAAAAATGTTCAGTTTAAGCAACTCTATGAAATTGGGCCCAGTTTGACTCTGCATGATGCCATCGGACTGTGGTTAACTGTCCGTTTTTAATTCAATAATCAGTACTCCGCATTTCTTTTGTTTTTTAATAATAAAAAAAAATAAATAAAAAATTTCTCCATCTACAGCTAGCCAAATAGCATTGTCTTGTTACCATCCAGGGTCTTTTTCACCATAACAAAGCCATCAATGACCAGCTCTCCCGGAATTTCCATAGGAATTGTACAGCAGTTACTTGACCTTGGGTCAATAGCCACTACTGGGTGAAACTACCATATAGTTTCCAGATGGCTTTTTCTGTATACTTGTACAATGGCTGTAAGCAGTGACCTGGTTGTTTATTTGGATGAGTTGAGTAGGGTCCATATTTAATGGTTTGGGCCATTTGAAAGTGACTCGGGTTCTCCACAAAAATACACG
This sequence comes from Plazaster borealis, assembly GCA_021014325.1. Lineage (NCBI taxonomy): Eukaryota > Metazoa > Echinodermata > Asteroidea > Forcipulatida > Labidiasteridae > Plazaster > Plazaster borealis. Next base: position 8,124,879 of record CM037460.1, on the reverse strand, counting down.
CTAACACAAACGGACAGTAGCCATGTCCGATGGCGTAAGCGGGTGATTTTGTTTGATGGTGTCACGCAGTTAAGGTATTACGGTTGATAAAGACATAGCTGCAGCTGTTTTAAGACCCAGTTGGCTCAAGCTTCCATTTTGACTTAGAAAAGAACGTTGGTCTCCCACGTAATGGGCCTGTCAAACCATGGCGTATCGCCTGAACGTATATGCCAACGTATACGAATTCTCGAAAATACGTTCGTGCAAGGGCGTCGATCGCTACTGAAAAGTGGGGGGACGGGCGATCAAGTCTTTAAAAAAAACTTCCGGAGGCATCGTGTACCGAAACTTTTCGTCTATTGTCTGTATTATAGAAACGGAAATATGCCTAAAATACCATTCTGGACAGGGGGGGGGGGCGGAAGGGGCATTGCGCAAGAAATTGCAATCGCGGTTCGGGGACACTCCATTTTAAAAAGAAGTGAAGACCATTAAAAAAGAAAAAGCAAACCATGTATATCGTTAAAATTTTCTCTTTAACAGCACTGAAAACATAACAGTATAATTATATTGTAAGAGCATTTTCAATTGTTGAGGTTGTTTTTATGTAAAATGCGTAAAAATATTACCGACAATTTCCCGTTGGTTTATTGCAGCAGCTAACGTGTATGAACGGGTCCAGGTGGGAATTTCATTCTGAAACGTTTCCCCTAAAACGGCTACAAATTTCGACAAAATGTGAAAATTCGTATCATTCATCCTCTGATTTTTTTCGCTGAACGTAATATTTAAGGATAGATCTTTCATTTCTGAAACTTTAAACAAAATCCCTCCGTTCATCCTCTAGATATTTCACAATTTTTAGAATGTTTTTTTGAAAAAATGGTTTCTGCTTTACTTGGTTTGCGTGGTGGCGATCGTCCGTCAACCGGACGGGAACATTTGCCGTAGGTAATATTAATTATGAGGCAAAGTACACATCTTAAACAAATATGTAATACATGTCGTTTACGTTAAATGTATGTTGTTTATTTAATTGTAAAATTACTGAAGCAATTGGTAACGCAAAAAACCCCCCACCATTTACGAATGTTCTCTATAGTGTAAAGATTTGGTGAATTTACAAGATTTGAAGATAACAGTACCCTCTGATAAAATGGACTCGCCCAAGCTTTTCAACGGCATGCGTGTAATTCAAATCTTGTACGATAGGCTACATGTACACACGTACACATAGGGAATGTGTATACCCTGTGTATGTACGTGTACTAGGCCGTGTTTTGTTGTGGAGCTTCGACCAGTCCATGCACGTCGCGAGAGTCGATTGAGATTATTTTCAACGTAGGTGGCACGTTGGTGGCGTTACCCCTTCCAACCCCCCCCCCCTGATTCTGGACGTGGTCCATCAGTCTATAAAACAAATATTTGAAAGACATTTTACCGTTTGTCCGCTATTATTTTATTTGAAGAAATCAAGAAAATGATGTATATTTTTACATTTCATTCCATATTTCTATTGAAACAGTCAATCAAAAAGTGTGGGGGGGGGACATCTGATATGCTGTGGTCCCCCCCCCCCAGTCTAAAAAGTGGGGGGGGGGAAACATGTCCTCCCGTCCCCCACCAATCGATGCCCTTGCGTTGGTGTACTTTGGTGTACGCTGATACAAGTTTGGGGGTAAGTTGGGGATACGTCGTTTACGTAAAGAGCACGCTGTGATACGCTGTTAATTGAACACGTGAAGCTCGCGAAAAATTATTGAGCATGTTCAAAATTTCCCGGCGTACCGAACGTGTGCTTCATACGTTCTGTATAAGTTCCCCGTAAGTTCGTGGTACGTTAGACATACGTTGACATACGTTGAAATACGCTGACGTACGTTAGAGGAACGTTACTCGTAGGTTGTATACGTTGATGTACGTCGACTGACGGGGAAACATACTTGAGATCGGAGCGGTATTTATACGTTCTACAGCGGCATAGGTCACGTGTCCGTTGTACGCCGAGGATACGCTGAGGATACGTTGAACACGGCAGACAAATGCTTACGAATGCGTTAAGCATTCGTTACTCATACGCTCGCATACGCTGTGATACGCTGTCATAACTTTGTTATAAGTTAGTGATACGCTATCAATACATTAGTCATACGCTATGGATACGCTATGGATACGTCCTGTCCAACACCGATGTCGACTTTTCTGATGCAATATGTTGGGAAGTTGGACGTTCTTGGACTTTGACAATTTTCGAACTATTTTGTGTATACGTCGGCATACGTTTAGGCGATACGCTACGGTGTGACAGGGCCTTTAGATGTGTTACGTATTTTAAAAATTAAAATCAGCACCGTGTGCCTCGGGGTTTTCGTCTATTGTCTGTATTATAGAAACGGAAATATGCCTAAAATACCATTCTGGACAGGGGGGGGGGGCGGAAGGGGCATTGCGCAAGAAATTGCAATCGCGGTTCGGGGACACTCCATTTTAAAAAGAAGTGAAGACCATTAAAAAAGAAAAAGCAAACCATGTATATCGTTAAAATTTTCTCTTTAACAGCACTGAAAACATAACAGTATAATTATATTGTAAGAGCATTTTCAATTGTTGAGGTTGTTTTTATGTAAAATGCGTAAAAATATTACCGACAATTTCCCGTTGGTTTATTGCAGCAGCTAACGTGTATGAACGGGTCCAGGTGGGAATTTCATTCTGAAACGTTTCTAAAACGGCTACAAATTTCGACAAAATGTGAAAATTCGTATCATTCATCCTCTGATTTTTTTCGCTGAACGTAATATTTAAGGATAGATCTTTCATTTCTGAAACTTTAAACAAAATCCCTCCGTTCATCCTCTAGATATTTCACAATTTTTAGAATGTTTTTTTGAAAAAATGGTTTCTGCTTTACTTGGTTTGCGTGGTGGCGATCGTCCGTCAACCGGACGGGAACATTTGCCGTAGGTAATATTAATTATGAGGCAAAGTACACATCTTAAACAAATATGTAATACATGTCGTTTACGTTAAATGTATGTTGTTTATTTAATTGTAAAATTACTGAAGCAATTGGTAACGCAAAAAAAACCCCACCATTTACGAATGTTCTCTATAGTGTAAAGATTTGGTGAATTTACAAGATTTGAAGATAACAGTACCCTCTGATAAAATGGACTCGCCCAAGCTTTTCAACGGCACGCGTGTAATTCAAATCTTGTACGATAGGCTACATGTACACACGTACACATAGGGAATGTGTATACCCTGTGTATGTACGTGTACTAGGCCGTGTTTTGTTGTGGAGCTTCGACCAGTCCATGCACGTCGCGAGAGTCGAATGAGATTATTTTCAACGTAGGTGGCACGTTGGTGGCGTTACCCCTTCCAACCCCCCCCCCTGATTCTGGACGTGGTCCATCAGTCTATAAAACAAATATTTGAAAGACATTTCACCGTTTGTCCGCTATTATTTTATTTGAAGAAATCAAGAAAATGATGTATATTTTTACATTTCATTCCATATTTCTATTGAAACAGTCAATCAAAAAGTGTGGGGGGGGGGGACATCTGATATGCTGTGGTCCCCCCCCCCCAGTCTAAAAAGTGTGGGGGGAAACATGTCCTCCCGTCCCCCACCAATCGATGCCCTTGCGTTGGTGTACTTTGGTGTACGCTGATACAAGTTTGGGGGTAAGTTGGGGATACGTCGTTTACGTAAAGAGCACGCTGTGATACGCTGTTAATTGAACACGTGAAGCTCGCGAAAAATTATTGAGCATGTTCAAAATTTCCCGGCGTACCGAACGTGTGCTTCATACGTTCTGTATAAGTTCCCCGTAAGTTCGTGGTACGTTAGACATACGTTGACATACGTTGAAATACGCTGACATACGTTAGAGGAACGTTACTCGTAGGTTGTATACGTTGATGTACGTCGACTGACGGGGAAACATACTTGAGATCGGAGCGGTATTTATACGTTCTACAGCGGCATAGGTCACGTGTTCGTTGTACGCCGAGGATACGCTGAGGATACGTTGAACACGGCAGACAAATGCTTACGAATGCGTTAAGCATACGTTACTCATACGCTCGCATACGCTGTGATACGCTGTCATAACTTTGTTATAAGTTAGTGATACGCTATCAATACATTAGTCATACGCTATGGATACGCTATGGATACGTCCTGTCCAACACCGATGTCGACTTTTCTGATGCAATATGTTGGGAAGTTGGACGTTCTTGGACTTTGACAATTTTCGAACTATTTTGTGTATACGTCGGCATACGTTTAGGCGATACGCTACGGTGTGACAGGGCCTTTAGATGTGTTACGTGAACGTACATCGTTTTAACTAATGTAAAGGAATTAAAATCACGCAATTTAACGAGTCACACACTTGAAAACGTTCGAGATTTGCCAACCCAGTGAATAGGTGAATGGGGGTAGTATTTACTAACAGTTAAAGCACTTGTGCTAATCCAAAATCTCTTAACAAATTGTGTGTAGCAATAGACTGTGCAAGTCTTGCGCATATTTATTTGAACTTCCGGGACCAATGTCATCCCAATTATGGACTTTTCAGTGGGTGGGATTTTTGTTTTGTCAATTATTTTAGTTTAACGTAGTTTATGGCTATGAAAATTATATAAAAATATGTTTTTTGGGAATGTAAAAATAAGTGATTAACAATGTCAGAGTAAAATCGATTTAACAAAATAACGAATAAAACCAGAGAATAAGACTTGACCTCCGTTTCCGGTTACTTGTAAAAAAAAGTAAGATTTTTGCCCAACTGGCCGTCATGTTGTCATTAAAGTTTTGTAAAATACGCACACATCGGGCGTGATTGGCAAATGGGGATTCTAACAATGAGCATACTCGTCCCAAGTTTTACTTTTGTTTCAATGTTAATTTGAACAAATGATTTGTAATATACAAAAAATGAAACATTATTTATATCAATTTGCTATGGGTATTTTTATTTTCAAGAATTTTGTAAAATTATAATTTAAAAAGAACATTTGATTTTATAGAAAATTATGGTCTTCGTTCGATTTTGTTCTCGCTTTCGATATGCGCGAGACTAATATTGCAAAGTCAATTTGTAAAAGATGTTGTTTTATTGTTATTGGTATTGGTGTTTTTATTATTATTAATAATTTTTGTTTATAGAAACCTTGGATTGGATTCTCTTCCTTTTGGTCAAATGTTGGCACACATTAACAGTTTCACACCGACGACTCCAATTAACTTTACTTATTACGAATCACTCATGAGTGACATTAACACTACGGAGATGTACCTATCGCTGGCTCACAGTATGGACTACGAACAAATGTTTCATTTGTAAGTACTTTTAAGCCCTTTTCAAAACCACAACACCGGTGTGGCAGGAGATTCTGTGTGTGTCCCCCCCCCCCCCAGATTCCATCCCCATACCGCGAATTGTGTGGAAACTTCGTCTGATGGACCAATTGGGTTGAATGGGAGACTTTTGGGACGCTAGACTTACCAGGTAAAAACCATTGCGGGTGCACCACACTAAATAAACTCCCATAGCAACCAATGCTACATGCTAAATATTCAAAAATACTCACAAAATATTTCAAAGTCTCTCAGCCACTCAGACAACTAAACACAATTTTTTTTCAATTTTTGGCAGGTCAGCCCCCCCCCCCCACAAAAAAGACCTTAAAAAACCACCCCCAAAATGTGCTTTTTCCCAAACCGACTTGCTACCAGTTTTCATCGAGGCTCTTCTCTAATTCCCAAGCCAAATAGGACCAACTTTAACGCCTACATTTATCAAATCTCCTCAAAAGTTGAAGTACAGAGCCCCCAGGTTCTGGTAGATTGTTATAACTACACAGTCTATTAATTGCATGACCCCAAAAGCGTTATTATTCAAGAGATGTTGGCCTATTTAGTGTGGTGAACCCTTGTTCTCTGTGTCGTTTGCATGTTCAGAACTACGTAAACAATTGACATTTACCTGGTAGGTCTGCTGCCACCTAGTGTTCAAAAGTCTTCCCGACCCCCCCCCCCCCCCCCGTGCCTCTGCGCGACGGGCGGCCCTAACGCGCCGATGTACATTTTCTTACATATTTGCCCCCAATTCATATTCGACCCCCCAACAAACAAAACAAAAATTTGTACATAACAAATAATAATAACAATTCATGGTTACGGGCCTGGGCATAACTAGGATGGTATTGGTCCATTTCACAATGCAGATTGTCAGCTGGCAGCAAGTTCTTATTATATACAGGGCGGCCTAGTTACCAAATCAGCCGTGATTAGGGGTTGGGTTTCGGCTTTGAGCAGCGTCAAGCGTTCAAAATTCTGCTACATAGCCAAGTGGTTCACCGACCGATCTTCAAAGGAATTACTGATAAAACTCACGCATAACGCACACTTTGTGCGGTCAGAAAATGTGTGATCTTCCCGTAAATATGGCCGACTTTACAATGGGTATACGTAAAAGTAGGAACTATTTTAAGACATATATTTAAAGTGATTCTGTCTTTCCTACGGTACATCGCAGGGGAGTATGGGATGTTTCGGAATATCTCACTCCACAGAATTTCACCCGAGTAATTACCGACTTCGGTGTTTGTTATACCTTTAATGGAGGATTTGACGGTGAAGAGCTCAAAACAGTTCAAGTTGCAGGTAAGAATATGGTACTTCGTAGTATGATTCCTAACATCTAACTTTCATTATAGTTAATTAAGCTTTGTTGCTGTTGTTATCTTTGTAAGGGTTTTTTCGTTCTTTTCTCTACGTCTTATGTCTGTCCGTTTGTGTCTCATGTCTGTCCACAGGCTGACTTCTACAAGCTTAGGTTTATCAAATGGGGTGTCGTGACCGAGCGGTTAAGAGCGCCGGATTCAAGCTCTGGTGTTTGATCAGCAGAGTGTGGGTTCGAATCCCGGTCGTGACACTTGTGTCTTTGAGCAAGACACTTTACCATAAGCTTCTCTCCACCCAGGGGTAAATGGGTAGCTGTGAGGGCAGAGATGGTTATTGTGATTGATTTAGCCGAGTAGCGCATTTGTTGCACAAGGCTGTATACTCCCCAGGGAGCTGAGATGGTTTAAGGAATGATTTAAGGCCCAGTGACCAGGGGTAATAATGTGAAGCGCTTTGGGACGCCCTTCGGGCGTGAAAAGCGCTATATAAAAACTAACTATTATTAAATCGGCTACCATGCATACAGTCTTCTTTCTTTGGCTTTTTCAAGTATCCTATAATAACCTAGGCTATTCTGTTCATTTTCACCTTGTATGTTGTACTGTTTTATGATAGCATGGAAATAAATGCAAATTGGTTGATCATTTACAATACATTCTCAGAATCGTATTCATTTCCCAAATAAACTTTCTTCTTCTTTTTATATACCTTTACGTTAATAAAAATATCCGTTCTTAAAAAAGAAGAAGAAACAACCCCACATTTTTCCGTAAACTTCCTCATTTACATGATATGATTTTTTTTTTTTTAAACTGCATGGGTATATTTACCTTTAAAAAAAGGTTGTTTGAAACAAATATAATATATTTGTTTCAAACAACTTTTTTTGCTCCTTCCGAAAAGTGCATAATCCTTTCGAAAAGTGCATATTATGCACTTTTAGGAAGGAGTGCAAACAACTTTGGTATACTCAAGATGCGCACTTTTCGAGAAAATCACACTTTTAAGTTTCATTTTGCTATACGTTAGTGTACAAGATGGAAGTGTAGTAGTCAATTTCATAGGTTTGGTATATCAACATGAAGTTAACAATATTTGTTATGGATAGATCTATCAAATTGGGTTAAAATGTATACACATTTTGAAAATACTGATTTTTGACCTTATTTGACCCTTTGACCTCAAAATGACCTTAACGATCAAAATTGGGGGTGGCATACACCTTAATCGTCTTCCTGGTCCCATGAACAATAGATCTAGCAATAGCATGAATGCCAGCCATTAACAAAGTATGCCGTGGAAATGTTTTCTAGAGGACTTTTTTCAATTTTGGCTGGTCCACTGTATATAGTTGTGTGCGATATAACGCTGTTTTTTAATAACTATTCAGGCCAGATAGCTTTTCTTGGGTGCGGGTGGTTGTTTGTTCTTTTCTCACTGGAGATACTTTTAGTTATTTTTTCCCACATCACTCAAAAAAAAAAGAAGAATTATTTAAAACGAAGCTTCGGCCTATCATGCATCGGTGTATAGCGCAGAACTGAATCACACTGTTGATTTGAATCGTACTTTTTGTAGGGAAAGGTCACGGGTTGACCCTATTGCTCGACGTGCAGCAGTACTACTATTACTACTACAAGCCCATGCATTATTCTGCTGGCTTTGTTGTGGCCGTACACGATCAAGACGAGGTACCGCAGGTAGACTCCTTTGGCTTGGCCGTAGCTCCAGGCACAGAAGCAAGGATCGGTATTAAGAAAAGACAGGTAAGGACGTTTTCAAAACATCTTTGATTTTAAGGATAAACAGACAATTGGCATGGCGTGGCAAAGCGGTTAAGAGAACCGGACCTCAAGCTTTGGCTTATCTGATCAGCAGACTTTGGGTTCAAGTTTCGTTCTATAGTGTGTCCTTGAACTAGATACTTACCATCGTTTGTTTGTCGTTTGTTTGGACGTTAAGTCGTAGGTTCGTGTACTATAGGATGGGTGGTGCACGTACAAGAACCAAGAACATTCATTGTGGAGGAGAAGGAGTTAACCCGGTGTTTCTAGTTCACGTAGCAAGTACCATTGCTTACAGGTTTCCTCAGATTTGCGAACTACAGTGATTATTATAAGCTCATATATGAGTCATCTTGGTTTCATTACAACACAAAAATGTATATTAGTATATAGTAATAGTAAATTCATGTTACCACATTTATCGTTATGTTTATCATTTTAGTAAAGTTTATCAATTTAGTAAATTTAGCCGAAGTGACGTTGCGGCGATAACCGCTAAAAGATACCAAATTATTGAACAATACATCAAAGCCGAAAGAGAATGGCACTGCTAACCGCAGAATTCCACACGACATCTTAAAGCAAAACAATACAACAACAATCATAAGAATAATCTGTCCGCAGCTGACTTTATTTCCATCCATGTTTACAATAGTAAACCCTGGGAGGGAAACTCCTTACTTGGACCCTGATTGGACAACGACTGGTGTACAAAAGTCTAACGTAAACATGTTAAGTTGTACTCATTCATTATTCACCATGTTCACAGCCAGACTATTCTAATTTGCATACGTATCCACAAGTTTTGGATATGCAAATGATCCAATACCAGGGTGAGAGAGCGGTCAACCTCGTACTGCTCGACACACCTTGGGGACGAGGTTGGTGGTAAGCAGCCCCTCGTCACGAAGAGCCACTTATGTCCAAACGCTTGATTGAGATTTACATGTTTCACTGTGCTTGGCTTAAAACTGCAAAATCTGCAATACTAAAGCCACGGTTTTCAATTAAAGACCTCTCATATGATTCTTTATAACTTTAACCTCTCCATTGACTTACTAATTTCTTAAAATATATTGGCTAATTGCCATAGTAATTAGTCAAAATACGGGTCTCTTCGTGAAACCTAACAAGTGAGTTGACCTTCTACATCCAACTGGTTGCAATGTTTTTACATAGGAAAGGGCCGCGTATGTCACGTGATCACGCGCACACTGACATAAGTGGCTCTTCGTGAAAACGGTGACGGTATATGTATGTTGTTCTAGGTCTTTCAGTCGATACAGAATGTTAGTAGGCCTATTAGTTGGGAAGAGTAAATCGTTCCCATTTGAAGTTTTCATTTATAGGTATAGGGTCATAGATCGTTTCTTATGCTGATTTATAAGGCACAGTTATAAAAAAAGATGCTATACAAGTCACATGTGAAAAATTTCAGCTGAATACAGTGTCTGTTTGCTGAGAAAACAGCATCAAAACTGTCACGGTATGTTCACAAGAACGTCGAAGCTAGCCATGTTTATCGAGGTGAGAAAGCGGATACCTACTGCATCTCTGGCCGCAGCATTCGCGAACGGACACCAACCCTAAGAACTCCGAGAAACGACTCATACATACGCGTTTCTTAGATTCGAATGTTTTTGGATGAAACATTACATGTTGAATTTTTGTCTAAAGACAAACACCTTATACATTTTAAAACATAAACATTTGATTTTAGCAAACTTGAATAAATACAAAGGAAACATTTGTTTTTATTGTCTTCCTCCAGTCGAGTAATCTACCACCTCCTTACGGCGTGTGTGGATCAAGAGATCTCAAGTATTTCTCATTTCCTTATTCAATGCATAAATGTCAGCGTGAATGTCTCATCGACTATACTCACAACAAGTGTGGATGCGTGGAACCATACATGGCTGGTGAGTATAGTATGTGTTTTAATCGACACCAGACTGCCCCGGACCGTAGGGGAACACTTATAAGGGGAGGAGAGCTGCAGCAGCTGCAAATGAGATTTGAGAATCTGGTTAGTTTGTTTGTTTCTTTTTCTGCCTCCTCCCCATTTGACCGGGTTGGTATTGGCCCGCACAATACAGTCTTCTTCTTGCGTATGGCGTGCACAATCTATAGTTGTAGGCGAAGGGTAGTCGAATGGAATGGATGTCGTCGATGCCTCAAGGGAAATGCTTAAATGGACTCGTCATTCACTATGTGTAGGATGTAGGATGGTCTGGTCTGGATGTCCACAGTCACATAACCCCCCACTTTTGCAAGTGACGGGCTGTTCTTCCATCATGGAGGGAAGAATGCAATGCCACAATACAGTGCACCACAACGCGTTTACCCATGGAGAGGTTGTCTTCAAAGAAGCAGAGAGCTAAAGAGACGTTTCGAAATAATTGATTTTAAGGGTTACTTTTTCTCATTTTTCCCAAGGGTGAATTCCACTCTGAAAGTTAAAAAGACGTTACCTTAATAATAACGTAGAGCATGCATGCGGGCTGGGACCATTGACGATTCCTTTTCAACAACAAATAAAAAAGACTCCTCCTTCGCTAACACTTGGTGGCGCACTTTATTGTGAATCACCCACGTGGCGATCGTTAGTAGAATACTTGTTGTTATGCTGCCGTGGTTTAACACAGCAGGGCCCAATTTCATAGAAATGCTTAAGCACAATAAAAATCGCTTGCCAGAATAAGGTTACCAGCCAAATAACAATGTCACGTGTCTGTAACTGGTATCCTGCTTAGTTCTACTTGACACTTCATTGTTAAGCAATAATTTCCGCTTAGGCAGCTCCACGAAATGTTCTGTTCTGTGTTGCAGTCACTATGTGGACTTTCCTTTTGTTCTGTAAACTTAATGGAAAATCCTATTCTTCAACACTGCAAAGAAAACTGTGGACGTTTGTAAGTCCACATAGTGTTTCAAGTCCCTACATTATGTGGACCTCTTTTGTTCACAGGTCCACACTTGTATTTAGCGTTAATAAAACAATATTTTTTACAGCGTGCACAGAACAAAAGAACAACGAGAATGTATGTAAACAAAACTGTTTGTTTAGTTTGATGTTGCGGTATTTAACCTTTTTTTCTAACCAACTGTTTCAAAATAAGCCATGAATTGTCCCATGATTTTTTAATTTACTGGAAATAATATCACTGGCGCACACATGTGACTGAGGACGGTGACACTTAATTGTCAATAAAGGTGTTTTTTCCCGAAAAAACTTTCGTCACTTTGCTTAGTAACTCGTCACTTGAAACATAATTTGTGGTAATAAATATTTCTAATCATGATTGGTACCAGCACCATAACGGGACTTACAAACTATGAAAAAGAAATTAGTAATTGCAATGAAACCCGTGTAAAACATAGCTCTTCGGAGATAGTGGATGGAGAACAGATAACGTAAAAGCTCGACATTTCGAGCTGTATTTTCTAATTGCCCTAAGCATATAACCCTTAGCTTTTTTCAGCACAAACTGGTCGAAACGTCGAGTTGTGTTAAGCCACCGGTTCTTTTCAGACCAACTTGTTATCTCGTGAGTAAAACTGTTTATATCATTTTACGTACGACATGCATAATTTACCCCCCATACAAATTATAAGTAAAATATACGCTTCCGTACGTTTCAATGTTTCTAACACCATTGTTTATTTGTTGTTTTTACAGTAAGCGAAAATATCACAGTCTGCAACCCAGCGATAGTATTTTCCTGCGTCCATTATCATGCATGTAAGAACTTTTGTTTTGTTTCTCATATTGTCACCTCAGATATTGTCACCTCAGACTGAAACATTTAACTATGAACTGATGGGATACTTTTGGAGACACGAGGTGGGGGGCAGACTTACCAGGTAAATCCACTGTTCTCAGAAGGTTGGTCCTAATCAGAACTACGTAAACGATGGAAAGTTGCCTGGCAATGTCTGCTGCCTACCTAGTGATTTAAAGTTTATAATTGGATAACAGAAAAGGAAAGGGAAAAGTTGGATCTTGCGTAGACTGGTCCCCTGTTTTTATGTTTTACATGTCCAATGATTTAATTGGACAAGGTGCGCAGGTTTGCATGTAATGTTGTTTATACACAATGTAATAGTAGCTGCAACTACCGGGATCCTGTCAGTTGCTCAAGGCCGCTATCTGGCGTTATTCACGAGCCTCGAAGTGTGACGTCAGATGTTCGGGCTAGATCTGGCGATCCTTGTCAGTGGTTTTCATTTGGCTTGATTGCGGGTTGTGATCCAATTCCCCGCCTTTGTAAAACTATACTTTCAATACACCTTCCTATGGCTCTGTTATGGCAATTCCACTTCCTTAAGACACCTTCTTCTTCAACTTTCTCCACCTATCACCTCCAAAGGAAACTCCTGCCTGTGCCAAGGCTTAACAATTGCACGTGAAAACAGAGGATTTACCATAATTATTGACACTATAAATCACGCTGCGTGGTTAATGGCCGGCAGCGGAGGCCAAGGGCGGGAACCCCCGCTCTTTCCCACTCTTGCCCATTCCCGGTTGAAAATGCACATGGTTCGATAAAGCAAAAGGTTCCCCAAATTACATCTCTATCCCCTCTTGCCCCTTCCCCCAAGGATAGTATCTAAACGCAACTGATAGCTGAGTAGAACGGTGTGGCTGGAAAAAGTATAGACCCTATCTGTTGTACACTGCAACAACTGTGGTATATGTACATAGATACCCAAGAGAGAAATTAAATTTAACATCATAAGAACACCAAAGTAATTGTGTTGGCAAAAATTTGTGTCAAAGTAACACCCTATGGTGTACATTTTTAAGAAGAAAAAAATATATCTATATGTGACAACACCAATATTGTGTTAATTTTAACAACCCCGGTTTTGTAGTGAAGGGGAAGTGCCCGAACAAGGTTTTTCTATGTCCACCCTACCGCTGGCTTTTCTGTGCCCCCCTCCCACTATCAAGTCTCTCAACCATTCACGCCAAATCAAGTCTCCCAGCAGACTTTTTTCAAAGGCACTTGTAATAACTTCACTTTTTACTTCAATTGAATGTTAAGGTCGCTTCGCGCGCAGTTGGACGTTTGCTCTCCGAAGTATAGTGAGCAGCGGCATAGACGAAACCTCGCCACGATCCTTCTACTAACAGAAAGTTAACAGTTTAGTGGTAAACGTTCGACTTGAAACTGAATAAAAATTGGGTTAAAATTATAAACACAAAATAAATTATAGAAAGTCCAAACCGCTGACAATGTTTATAGGACAAACAATATAATTGCGAATTGCAAGTCTGTCAAAAGATTTTCCGGCTAATCAAACTGAAACAATATTAAGTGTTGTTTGAAGCTTTGCATGGTGTGTGGACAAATAAATAAGAGGTAACTAAACTGAATAGTAAACTTGCGGGTACAACCATGTGTACAAACTCTTTTGTGGGAGTGTTGGCTCTAAAAAGAGCCGGTGGGGTCACGTCGTTTCGAACAGTATACTCTGCTCGTCTTCAGGAGAGACCCCACCGGCTCTTTTTAGAGCCAACACTCCCACTGCAAGTTTACTATTTATTTTAGTTACCTCTTAAAACGATATTAGCCTAACAGCAGTGTGGTTCCCTGGTTTACAGATACGTTTAATGTTAAAGACGAGTGCGACTGCCCTGTCACGTGTTCATCAACCACATATTCAACCAGCCTCTCTCACTCCCGCATGCCTTCGGATTTTTACAGCCAAAGACTGGTAGAGTATGTGGCTACCCTGGGTGTGACGGTGGAAGATGACCATTTTCTGTGAGTAATTTAGTGTGGCAAAATTCCCTCATTAGGCCACATACAAAAAAAAGAATTGTTGATCGTCCCTGCCCGACCCTACGAAACCCACCGACCTTCAATGACCTTTTCAGTCAAATTTGGCCCCCAGATTGTTCAGCTGATATTTTTTCAAAATCTATAGGTTGAAAAAAAAATGTTTTAAGAAAGGTTGTTCATGAATAAACAAGAACAATATTTTTCAAATAAAAATTATTTACTTAGGCTGCGTTTTAGTTTTTTGAAAATGTTTAAAGAAAATGTCATCTAGGAGTTAAATGGGCTTAACAAAACAATTAAAAACATCAAAATCACAGAAACCCTCTGTTTTATAGTGATTGTGATGATTTCTTTAAATAAAAACCGAAATTACTCAAAATATATATTAGCATAACAACTGACTTGGTAACGAGCAACGGAGAGCTGTTGATAGTATAAAACATTGTGAGAAACGACTCCCTCTGAAGTAACGTAGTTTTTGAGAAAGAGGTAATTTCTCACTAAAATAATAAAAACTTCTTGCAAGAAGTTTTTATTCCTAACTGAAAGCACACAAATTTGTACAACAAGGGTGTATTTTCTTTCATCATTTTCTTGCAACTTCGATGACCAATTGAGCCCAAATTTTCACAGGCTTGTTGTTTTATGCATATGTTAGGAAACACCAAATGAGAACTCTGGTCTTTGACAATAATTACCAAACGTGTACGATGCCTTTAAGCCGGACATGGACAATTAATTCTTATTTTATTTCCAAGGACTAACTCGGCGATGCTCCAGCTGTATTTCGAAGAAATGACAACCGAAAGAGTCACCCAACGAGAAGCCTACACTTTCTTTGCATTTTTGTGTAAGTTTTACACCCCTTACATGAGCCATGTCCACATTTCAGAATCGAATGATGTTATTTCTGTGACAATGTACCATTGCGTAAGCAAAATTTCAAATCCACCCATTTCCTTATGTATGGATAGCTTAATATTTGGCGCCCTCTTAGGGTGAGGTATAGAACTATTGAAACGTTTTAAACACCAATATTAATTTGGATAAGAACACATAAGAACCTTCACCGGTATAAATTGAATTGATAATGAACATTCGTAAAATTGTCATTAAAGGGTATGTGTTGTCATGATCATAATCTGATTATGGCTGGGCATGGAAACATGACCGCTCACGCAGTTACTTACACGCGCGCGCGTTAACCGTCACATTACAACCAAAATCTTTAAAGGGCCCCGCGCGCGCTGTGCAGTATTTACTGGGTGACAGTTCAGAATTCAATGTCTGACCACAAACTCGCTGTATGTCGACACAGCCCCTTTAACTAAATGGGTGTTTGTTAACGGGTGTTCAGAGTAGTCCTGTATATTGTACTAGCATCAACTGTGGTGTTTGTGTAGGTTCAATGGGAGACTTTGGAACGATAGGTGGCGGCAGACTTACCAGGTAAATTTCCATTGTTTACGTAGTTCTGAGCATACGCACATTACCGAAATCAATGGATTTACCTGGTAAGTCTGCTGCCACCTAGCGTCCCAAAAGTCCCCCATTCTCGGTCATGGCACTTGTGTCCTTGAGCAAGGGACTTAACCATAATTGCTTCTCTTAACCCATGTGTATAAAAGGGAACCTGAAAGGGCTGATACAGTATTGTGTTGGATTAACCCCTCTTGGCGCTAATTTAACTTAGCAGCTTGGGTTGTATGTTCCCCAGGGAATTGGGAAAGTTATAGGCTGGATTGGTCCAAAGGTATGCCCGATGAACAGGGATTGTATTGTTGGGAAGCGCCTTGATCAAGCTACTAACAAAGAACGCGGAAATTTGAGGCAATCGTAAAAACAGGAGTTTTTGATGTCTATAGAAAAAGGAAGGTGACTTTCGGCTTTTTGCTCAGTGTATTTATGGAGACTGGGGAAGAAATACCGGTATCCCAGATAAGAACCCCATCCCATCCAACCCAGTGCAAAAGCCATGGTCGATCGAACCCGTCCCCGAAACTTATGCTCTATCCAAAATGACCGCTGCAGCTACGAATACGGCTGTTGCTAAGGGTAAATGACGTACAACGCATGAAACCCAGAAATCGAGCCGTATAGCCGTACAGCTGAATTCAGACACGGCTTTTCTCGATACATGTAATTTTTGCTCTCATACTATTATTATGTCTGATTTTACCGCAGGTGACATTGGAGGCTCCATGGGCTTATGGCTGGGTGGTAGTCTTTTGACTGTAATTGAAGTCTTTGACCACCTAATACACACTGCGTTTATGGAGGGAGCGACCAAATAATAATACAAATCTCTAATTTATCAAAAAAACATTATTATAATAATTATGCAACAAAGTAGTTAGGCCTATAATGACCTTGCATGGCATTTTTGCCACTTCTTATTTGACGATGTTAATCGAGGCCTTATTATTTTTCACAATAAACTGTCGATTGTTTAGAAATTTAGTCTTGTGAATTGTTGTACGCAGTGGTAAACCGCGTAATGCCTAACGATTCAATTGCCAATCGTTCTATTTTGTTTACAGACCTTGGTTAGAATGGGAAGGCAATTATGCTTTTAAAAACCTGTTATGAGCCCAGTTGCATCCTAAACAGGAGTCACAAGTTATGTATTTCATTGTTTTTCCCAGTTGCAAAGCCTACAGCGAGTTGAACGTCCTTGATATCATACTGGACCATTCTACATTATTCTAAGGGGGGCGGGGAGCTGGGGGGTCAGTTCCCAGGTTCTTTTTATTGACTCAGGGGCGGATACAGGGGGGCGTGGGGCGTACGCCCCCTTTTCCGTCAGCCAGAAAAACAAACAAAAAACTGTTGTTTAATTTTTATTTTATTTTAGTACTGCCTGTCCAAGATAATACGACAGTAAGCTTGAATTTGAGAAACGATCTTATACCCACTATGTTTTAATGAATATGCATGAAATCAGATAATGCAGCGACCAGATCCAAACATGAGATTTGTGGTATTACAATTTTCTTTGAGTAAAATTAGAAGATTGAAGGGCAAAGTGTGTCTATTTCTCTGGTTTAGGCACACAGAGGCTTGATTTTGCACCCCTCAAAAGGCCAAAAGCTCAGAGCTTCCGGGGGCTTCGCTTGTTTTTTGTTGACTATATTAAAAATTGCACTTTCATATCGTTGGCTCACCATGGATCCTCCTCACCAACACTTGTTTGTCCCCGAATAAATATTAATTGTAAACTGCATTTTGATTTTATAACTCAGGATGGCTGATTCAATGACTCCCAACTCGAAAATGATGTTTAAAGGCAGTGGACACTATTGGTAATTACTCAAAATAATTATTAGCACAAAACCTTACTTGGTATCAAGTAATGGGGAGAGGTTGGTAGTATAAAACATTGTGAGAAACGGCTCCCTCTGAAGTGGAGTAGTTTTCGAGAAAGAAGTATTTCACGAATTTGATTTCGAGACCTCAAGTTTAGAACTTGAGGTCTCGAAATCAAGCATCTGAAAGCACACAACTTCGTGTGACAAGGGTGTTTTTTCTTTCATAGTTATCTTGCAACTCCGACGACCGATCGAGCTCAAATTTTCACAGGTTTGTTATTTTATGCATATGTTGAAAATTTGAGCTCAATTGGGCGTCGAAGTTGCGAGATAATAATGCAAGAAAAAACACCCTTATCACACGAAGTTTTTGTGTGCTTTCAGATGCTTGATTTCGAGACCTCAAAATCTAATTCCGAGGTCTCGAAATCAAATTCGTGGAAAATTACTTCTTTCTCGAAAACTACGTTACTTCAGAGGGGGCCGTTTCTCACAATGTTTTATACTATCAACAGCTCCCCATTACTCGTTACCAAGTAAGGTTTTATGCCAATAATTATTTTTGAGTAATTACCAAAAGTGTCCACTGCCTTTAAGCGGGCCCCGGAACTTATGCCGCTAGGGCTTCGCGTTACGCGCTCTCAGGCACCACAAATTGCATTCACCATTTGCTGCTTGGTATATTTTCACGCCCCCCTCCCCCCCCCGCACAGTGGGCCAGAATGAGATCAAAGTGCGCCAAAATAGTGATTCGGGCTATGTGACCGTTTAGCTTTAAACAATGTTTTCTTGAAAGATAAGACCCCCACGAACTTCTTTTAAAAATATTTCTCTTTGGAAAAATTCTTAAGTATTTTTCCTCATTTTATGAACACAAAAAAGTTCCTAAATTAGGCTAAAAAGTGAAAATTGGGTATATCTGTTTAACACAAAATAACGATATTTTAGAAAACAATTATTAACCTGAAAATTGGTTTATCTAATTTCCACAAGTTATACTTTAACAATATCGGGTTTTCAAACTATTATAATTTGAATCTGACTACAAGGGAGGTTAGAAATTGTCAAAAAAATGTTAAAAACATGTGGTTTTTTTATAAAGTAAGAGAAGAAGTTTACATTCCCGTGGATTCCCGCCTTAATTTTTATACTGGCTTGATCCCCATAGTCCCCTCTTCACTTTGGTACCAAAATTAGTTGCCCGTTTGTGCCCGATTGTAAGATATATTCTGATTTATGAGCGCCTATACCGGCTTACACCGGCTTAATATTTGTCAACACGCGCCTTGAATCCCAATACGCGTGTTATCTTTAATACCTCTGAAGTTTTTATTCCTATCTGAAAGCACACAAATTTGTACAACAAGGGTGTTTTTTCTTTCATCACCCTTGCAACTTTGATGACCAATTGAGCCCAAATTTTCACAGGCTTGTTATTTTATGCATATGTTGGGATACACCAAAACGTGTATGATGCCTTTAAACTAATGGCAGCCACATGAAGAACTTACTATTGATCGAGGAAGCACTGCCATTGACCCCAAAACAGTAGCTTTAAAGGCATGTACATGTTTGGTAATTACTCAAAATATATATTAGTATAAAAACGTAAACTTCAGAGGGAGTCGTTTCTCACAATGTTTTATACTATCAACAGCTCTCTGTTGCTCGCTAACAAGTCAGTTTTTATGCTAATATATATATTATGAGTAATTACCAATCATTGTACAGTGCCTTTAAAAGCTACTGTTTTGGGGTCAATGGCAGTGCTTCCTCGATCAATAGTAAGTTCTTCATGTGACTGCCATGAGTTTAAAGGCATCGTACACGGTTGGTAATTGTCAAAGACCAGTGTTCTCATTTGGTGTATCCCAACATATGCATAAAATAACAAGCCTGTGAAAATTTGGGCTCAATTGGTCATCGAAGTTGCAAGATGAAAGAAAAAACACCCTTGTTGTACAAATTTGTGTGCTTTCAGATAGGAATAAAAACTTATTGTAAGAAGTTTTTATTATTTTAGTGAGAAATTACCTCTTTCTCAAAAACTACGTTACTTCAGAGTGAGTCGTTTCTCACAATGTTTTATACTATCAACAGCTCTCTGTTGCTCGCTACCAAGTCAGTTTTTATGCTAATATATATTTTGAGTAATTACCAAACATGTACAGTGCCTTTATAGCTACTGTTTTTTTGTCAATGGCAGTGCTTCCTCGATCAATAATAAGTTCTAGAAATCTTTTCAGCAAGCATCAGAATTTGTTCACAGAATTTGTCTTTGATATGCCTAGGTGAGACCAAAAATTTAAAAAACAATTGCATGCACTTGACCTACGCATATTAGTAGCTATAATAAAACTACCGCCGACCAATCACGACTTAGGACTATGATGACGTCATAGACATTTACAAACATGACCATTGAATTCTACGGATCCGAAAACCCCTAAAAGTCAAATTTTCAAAACAAATATGTTGAAATATAATTTTGGCGCACTTTGATTCCATTCTGGCCCACTGTGCCCCGTTTGGAAAATCCTGGATCCGCCCCTGGGACTGGGAAAAACTTCAGCTTGAGTGTCAACACGGCCCACATACAGCCAACCCTCTGATAAAAAATGAAACCATTCTAGCCATCTGTTAATTGCATCAGGTTGTGCCCTGGGGGTGGGGGTCTGGTTCCAAGCCTCTCTGCGAGCCTGAACAGGACCAGTACCGTTAGCCGGTATTGGGTTAGTGCTGGTTCTGTGCATGCTGTGTTGCTTTGGGTAATCAGTAACGGTACTGGGCAAGAGTTAAAGCTACCTACACTGTGCCAGTTCCTAGCCTATGTGCAAGCCTGAACAGGACCAGTACTGTTTGCCTGAACTGCGCCAGTGCTGATACTGTGCTATTTAAGTTTGACAAACAGTACAGGGCCAGTACTGAATAGGTACTGGTTGAGTTAAGGCTAACTGTTGGGCCAGTTCCAAGCCTCTGTTTCCAGACATGTAATTAAAAAAAAAAAATACATTTGCATATGTGTTTCATTCTACCATTCAACATGCCCTGGAAATAATGTAATTGACAAGAAGCAGTTTTTAATTGGCATTTTCCTGGACTTGTCCAAGGCATTTGATACGGTAAATCACAATATTCTTATCAATAAGCTAGAGCATAGGTGTTAGAGGCTTACGTCTGGATTGGTTTAGAAGCTACTTAACGTCTCAAAATGCTGCAAAACGCCTCATATAAAGGACGTCAACAGCTGTCAAGTGGAGGGGCCTGTTAAATCGTTTTCGGCCTGGCTTAAAAATTAGCTATTAGTCTGGCACCTTGTCCCCAAAAAAGTGTTTTTCGTGGAAAGGTCTCGTACGCCTCCTCCCCACACACGTAAACACACGCAAGTAGTATACATCGAAGTTGACGTCGCGTCGGTGTTGATGGT
The DNA here is from genome assembly GCA_021014325.1 of Plazaster borealis. NCBI lineage: Eukaryota > Metazoa > Echinodermata > Asteroidea > Forcipulatida > Labidiasteridae > Plazaster > Plazaster borealis. Next base: position 8,103,889 of record CM037460.1, on the reverse strand, counting down.
GAAGCTGCGCCGATATTTTTTTTGTCAACAACTGTGTAAGTCATATACAGGACGCTCAAAGGCACCTGCACACCAAATATGTCAATATTAGCGAACTAATTAAAAGACGGCTAGAAGTTGTCTTGTTGTATTGGGAGTTTTGTATTATCGTTCGGAGTGAGTGGCTTACTACGATGAAGTGCATTCAAGTATTGCGTTAATTGTTCATCGGGTGCAAGGACTTCATGAACACTATGAGAATGAGACACTGAGCTATCAACAGATTCAGATGGGAGACTAAATCTGAAAGTTCGTTGTCCGGAATTATCTAAACCTAGGGTGAGATAGCAAGTTCTCTACCACATCTGTGATAGGCACATACTTTTTTTATTGAAGGGGTTTTACAGTTTAGAGGAGACGCAAAAGCACAGCTCGGCCACCTCTCCGCGGAGGAGTGCTACATTATACCATAGAGAAAGGTGTCCTTTCTCTGTGATTATACTATCTAGTAGTAGTAGTACAGCTGCTAGTAGTAGGATGGGTTACCCTATTACCGTGGGGGTTCGGACATTTTTCGAGTAGAATAAAAGATATTCAGCAACCTATAAAAAGTGCCTGTTATTATTAATGTTGGGTATTGCTTTCTACTTTTACATAAAAAAAATACATCGTTTGTCTGATTAAATTTGTCCACGAAGTCTCTGAAAGTGTGCATGCGCCCGAAGTGATTCCGGAGGTGAGCCTCCTATTATCGTGGTCATCAGTTATAATTTTTTTAAATGAACTGTATCTACATTAAAGGCATCGTACACGTTTAGTAATTGGAGCCTATTGTTTGTTTCAATCCTATAAAGTTGTAGATATACCATAAAACTAACCTGTGAACATTTCATTTCAAAAGGTGTAGCGTTTTTGAGATATTGCCGAAAATTTGGAGCGGTTATGTCCACGCAGGAAGAATAATCTGCAATTGGAATACACAATCTGAGAAATGTTTCTCACAGAAACGTTTCTCAGATTCAATTTTGTGTTGATAAAAGTTTTTATTGCTATTAATTTTCAGAGTCATTACCAAACGTATACAGACCCTTAAGCACAAAACATTTCTGCATAGCAGATTAGGGTTACCAGCCTAAATCCCATCTCACATACACAATCTGTGACTGGTATTCCGCTTATTTTTGCTTTGCATAAAATCTATTAAGCAATATTTTCTGCTTAAGCAGCTCTATAAAATTTGGCCCTGGTCCCAGAATCCTGCACTTTCCATCAAAAGCAAGCCTTGAAGTTCTCCAATTGTCTGCTCTTATACGACGACGACGAAGTCTCTGATTCTTAATTGTTTATGGTGTTTATAACAGACATATTTAGACTCACTCCGCGGCAGTGTAGTTATTAACGAGAAGTCCCCCCGATCCACATAGCGAAAGAATCCCGCCCGATTTCCTAACTCCCGCCCAGGTAGTAGTTAATAAGAAGGACAGTTCTTTTCAGAACTGAGAAGTCTCCCGAATTCCCAATATGTTACTCTGCGGCAGTAGAATAATAAGCAAGACAAGTTTTCATAGAACAAAATTTACCTAGCAAGTAGATTTAAGAACTGAGAATTCCCCCGAATTCCGAATATTCTACTCTGCGGCAGTAGAATAATAAGCAAGACAAGTTCTCAAGGAACAAAATCTACCTAGCGAGTAGATTGTTACCGCAAACCATAGTGTTTATAACACACAAAAAAACAGCATTGTCGGTATGGCTTTTGTCGGTGCACATTAAACTCAAATCCAGTGGGAGATTTGTCGCATTGATGGAAGCAAATTTCTTGACGGACGCCGTTATCTGACGGAGTTCATTGTGATTTGGCGGGAGAATAATCTGCATTGGAATGCACACTCCGAGAAGCGTTACCGTAACGCTTCTCAATATTCAAAATATTTTGGGGATAAAAAGTGAGATATTTTTCCATAACCGCAGTCCTTCGAAGTAAAAAGTCTCTGAAAGTGCATTATACTATCCAAAGCTGCTGTACTTCTTACCAAGTAAGTTTTTATTGCCGTAAATTTTCAGAGTCATTACCAAATGTGTACGATGCTTTTAAAGGAGCTAAATCCAAAGATAATATTCGAAAATTTACCTTACACTGGGATAGCGATGTTTAACTTCCCAGCAGATGGATAAATGTTGATCTTTTGGGCATTTTAATTACCGAATACCTACAAATTCCTTATACCCCTGCGCTCAATTTTGGACCAATCCGACCAATCAAATATATACTTCCAAAAAACAAGAATTATTAAAAATAGACTTCCAAAAAACAAGAACTGCTCAATATAGACTTCCAAAAAAACCTAGAATTGTTAAATATGTACTTCCAAAAAACAAGAACTGCTAAATATAGACTTCCAAAAAACAAGAACTGCTGAATATAGACTTCCAAAAAACAAGACTCGCCAAATATATACTTCCAAAAAACTAGACTGGTAAATATAGACTTCCAAAACACAAGAATAGTTAAATATATACTTCCAAAAAACAAGACTCGCCAAATATATACTTCCAAAAAACAAGAATTATTAAATATACACTTACAAACGCTACGACTCGCCAAATATATACTTCCAAAAAACAAGAACTGCTAATATAGACTTCCAAAAAACAAGACTCGCCAAATAATTTGTATATACTTTTTTTTTTTAAACAAGACTGGTAAATATAGACTTCCAAAAAACAAGAATTGTTAAATATATACTTCCAAAAAACAAGACTCGCCAAATATAGACTTCCAAAAAACAAGAATTGGTAAATAATGACATACTTCCAAAAAACAAGAATTATTAAATATACACTAACAAAAAACAAGACTCGCCAAATAAAATATACTTCCAAAAAACAAGAACTGCTAGATATAGACTTCCAAAAAACAAGACCCGCCAAATATATACTCGCAAAAAAGCATTTTATACTTGCGATGGCACTTATGGGCTTTCGTACATATCCGACATTCTCTCCAGCCCATCAGCCACGTACAAACAATATTGCAAGTTAGATGTATGTTGTGCATTGTCCGTGGCACTTGCGAAAGTCATTGTATGTTACTCGTCTTGAAACGGCATCATCTGTCAAAATTCGTTAGGAGAAAAATTAATCAATAATTCTCTTCGGCAAAAAGGGTCATGCAACTTTAATTAAAATAGCTAGCTACAAAATATACTGTGGATACGTTTGTCTCCAGGCTAGGCAAGCTTATAATAAGCAGCAAACACATGAAGCCAAACCCATTATAATTGAGACGTTGATTAGGTCTTGCTGGAGACGGCAATTACGAGGGCTATTACGAGGGCTCTATATTCACTAAAAAGTGGTCGTTGCCGTATTAATTAACACTATTCGCCTTGAAGGTAAGTATATCTGTTTAGGTCTGTTTTCACTGTACAAACATACATTATACTAATGGTCTCATTGCAACTAGAATTGAATATTGTTTCCCACAACGGCTATCTCAATTACAGGTGGCAGAACAAAATCCACACTTTCACCGGAAAGAGTATGAGTAAATCTTTAGCGTAGTTTGTGTAAGACTACACTGATGAAGTAACGGTAGCCATGGAAATTCAGAACTTAAAAACACATTTCAAATAATATAGGCTGAGAATTTAGAACTAAATGAGCTTAAAGAATCAACATGTAAGTTAAAATTAGTGTCATAATTTACTTAAAATAAGCACAAGAAAGAAAGCAAACGGCCCGTAGGATTGAACATGCCCAAGATGTACAATTAGGAACGGTAACCATGGACAGCAAGAGTTTGAAAACAAAAATTCAAATAATGTTAGCAAGACACACATTAATTGATGGCAAAATGCACAAAACACAGGAAAGAAAAATAACACTGACAGTTGTTGATTACGAAGTTCTTGTCTGTTGATCAAGATTCGCAAATACACAGTTCGTTTTTGTTCAATCCCAAAATCAATTAAAACACATGAAGGCAGGTACCTGTAACTCTGTGCAGTTTTCTTTAAATCAAGATCTAGAGAAGATAATTTAAAAGGCAACCTGAACCAAATGGCAAAATGCCAGAGCAATTGTATTATATTTAATTAAAGGTACTGTACACGATTGTTAAGGGTAAAAAACATCATTGTTTAATTTTAGTCTGAAAGCTTACTGACTATGAAATTCATACAAAAAACAAATTCTGTGAAATATTTTCCTCTGAAATGAAGTCATATTCGAGAAAACTGTATCTAAAAACCTAGGGGAAAACAATTAATATAAACCAACTGCTGATTTCGGTTGTTGCGACCAAAATTAAGGACAATTACCATGCTGAAAATATTGTGCGTGGTTTTTCGCTATTTTCTCCTGAAAAGGGCACCTCATACGGACAACGTATTCAATCTAAGATCATTTCACAATGTTCTAAACAAATAAAACCAATTAACGGATTAGCTTTCGTCTGGGTGTGTCTAAATTATTCGTTATAATTTCCAGCCGTTTTTACATTAGGCACCCACGTAATCTCCAATTATAGGGCTGCCTCTAATCCACTTCTTAGACTGAAACTGTTTCAAGGCCACCCGCTTAATACTGTCTCGCCCAATTTTCGCCATAAAATTCGCAATTTCCCCGAACAAAGATATTGACAAAATAGGGAGACCGCCAACATAGGGCTAGATAGCTCAGTTGGTAGAGCGCCGGCACGTTAAACCGGAGGTCGTTGGTTCAAATCCCACTCTAGTCAATTTTTCTTTGTTCAACCCAAAATCATTTAATATTTACCCAGTCAGTTTCCCTTGTGGTCCATTGTTTGATATCTGATAAAAAAAAAAGTCGCATCCCTTAAGGTGATCCCCGGCTGCCGCTTCCCAGGTCGTATCGTATGGGTGTGACCCCTGGCTGCACGGCAGTTTGCGGTTGAATGGCTTTCCGACTGGCACCCCCCGAACAAAGATATTGACAAAATAGGGAGACCGCCAACATAGGGCTAGATAGCTCAGTTGGTAGAGCGCCGGCACGTTAAACCGGAGGTCGTTGGTTCAAATCCCACTCTAGTCAATTTTTCTTTGTTCAACCCAAAATCATATATATTAAATATATATATATATAATACTACAAATAATAATTTCGCGTACGCCATGCTCGAAATGATCTTAAAACGCAAATGTACTTTTAACTGCTGGTATAACGATATTTCAGATCCCGACAATAACTCATTTTGTAGCTCGTTTGTAAATATTATCTGAATATTGCTAACCATTTGGGGTTTAACTTACTCAGCCAAAGGGGGAAAAAAACTATATAATATTTAAAGCAATTTGGCATCGTTATGATCTTGTCTTTTAAAATGTATTAGACAGGATTGGTAAAGATGAAAAACATATTTGTTTAATTTTAGTCTGAAAGCTCACTGGTTATGAAGTTCATACTAGAACCAATTTTTCCGTGGAATATTTCCCTCTGAAATGAAGTCATTATTAAGAAAACCATATCCTGAAAACCTAAAAAAAAAAACAAAAAAAAAAACGCAACAGCGGATTTCAGTTGACACATGCTGAAGATCGGCATGTTTTTACAACTATTTTCTCCTGTGACTCACACAACGTTTTTTTTTTCTTTCCCTTTTCCACGTAAGAGCAAAAATAAATAAAAAAATAAACGAAGTAATAAACATCTCAGAAAAGTGCCCTTTCCTTAATTTTTAAAAACCAAAGAATTGTATTAACAGACCATCCACAAGAACATTGCCCACACTCCGTCCTGCCTGGTGCAACTAGTCTTTACAAAAGTTTTCATAAAACGTTGTCATCTTCATGCTTTAATATTTCTCTCTGTATCTACCTTCTTGTATTGCTTTATAACCAGTAATTTTAAAGGGTGTGAATAGAATAAGATTTTAGACAGAAAAAACAATTATAAACATTACATTTTATCAGACTACTGTTATATGAGTTACTTAAGTTATTTGGATTTACAGATGTTTTGTAACATTGCATTAAAAAGGGTCATTATTGCGGATTTAGCGAAACTTGCGAGCACTTTGCTGCTATGGGCGTGTATAATATAGTATGAAATGTACAATACCATTAAACGTCATAAAATGAGGATTCTGCTTTTTCTCCGTGAAATGTGAGCATCTTTTTCATTTACTTTCGCTCTATTTATTTGATACACAAGTAGCCATTCATCTTTAACTGTTTCTTTTAGCAATAATTGTTCATGTTTATATATTACTTTGCTGCCGAGTCCAGAGTCGCGTCCAGTCGGAGTCCAAGTCACACAACGGATCACGGATTTAATAATACACAGAATAAAAAAAAACAATTACAGAGTACATATCCGTATAGCTTATGCTTGCTCCTCCAAATTGAAAACACAAACAAAATAAAGAGACCACTCTGTTTAAGTATACAAAGATACGGAGCTCTAAAGTGCCATCCAAATTGTTGAGATGCTGAGATAATTTACTGCAAGATGATGACGACATCAGGAAGACGTAAGATGTCATAATCCCGAGATAAATTATCTCGGGATTTCGTCATCTTACGTTTATGATGTCGCCATGTTGCAGTAAATTATCTCAGGATCTGAACAAGTCGGATTTTACTTTCAGAGCTCCGTACAAATTAATAACCGTGGAATAATTTTTGCACACTTAACAGCAAGCGTCTACATATGCCTCCTCTTTAGAGAACCTTGTTAAATGGACAACCACTTCTTGCCCCAGGACATTACAAACTCATTTAAATGTATTTTGTGCTGACATAGCAACTGTTCATTAATTGTCTAGATGCCGTAACAGTCGCAAGGGTTTGGTCACTAAAACCACCCATTAAATATTTGCTGCTCTCTTAGTCTTAGTATGTTGTCAGAACAAACACATTTTCTGCTTCTGTTTGCGTACGGATCAGCGAGACACCAAAGGGACTTTCGGCGGTGGCCATTTATTTAGTTGACGTTTTCTCCCTTGGTAGTTTCGTTTCTTGAACGCTCCTCCCCTATGCCGATGGTGAAAGTCAAACCCATCGGGGACGATCTTAGCATCGTGTCTTTCAGCTACGACGAAGTTGAAATAGAAACGGATAACGATGGGAACACACGCAATGAAGTTCTTGAGAAGGGAGAGAGGAAGAAGAAGAAAAAAAAACCGCAGTCGCTTGAGTCGGTTCTTCACAGCATGGACGTCGACGGTGCCAGAAGCTGTAGGGGTTACGGGGCTGAGATACATTACTAGCAGCCAGGACAGCATCCTCAGAAGGTAAGGCCAACTAAAATAAGAAACTAGTTTCTCGTCCGGGCTTTTAAAAAAAGGGGGAGGCAGGGAGCTACTATTTACTATTTTTCAATGTTTAGCTATTTTTTTCCAAGATGGCCGCCATGCTAAATATGGTTGGACGAGGTATATTTATTCACAGATATTGTGCTATTTGAGTATACTGATGCAATTTATGACAAAACAAATGATTTTTAAGACCCTTCAATGCAGAATCGCAGCACCATCACCTTCGACAACAGTTGCTCTCCGCTCTGAAAAGAACGCCACGCTTGGTTTGGTGCCAAGACACTGATGATATTTAAGTCAGGAGAATCACCCTTTTAGCCCTCAAGTAGCACACCTGAGATATTGTAATGAGAAAGTTGGGAATCATTGAGGCAAAGCTGCTATTTTGGCCATCTAATTGGATTCAGGAGATTCAAAATATTAGAGATGCCACTCAGTTTTATCCCATAAATTTGATTTCAGCTTTAAAAAAAAGGAGGCGGCGGCCAAAAAGGAGGCGGGCGGGGACGAGAAAATCGTTTCTTATTTTACTTGGCCTAATTCGTTTGCGTTTTCTCAAAAAAAATTCCCAAAGTGTATGAATAACCAACAATCTTTATCTACCATGCATGGATCCCATGAATAATGAAGAGTAAAGGTTAAGTGAGATAACCACCTGTTGAGTAGTACAGGCTTGGAGAGTAGGAGGGATGGTAGTCAGGTAGAACCAAGGATGAAACTTTCCTTTATGGTCGCATCAAACCTGATTGAGAAGGTCATATTTTGGGACAAAACTGGCCCATCAATGGACGTCGTCACATGGCCTGGGAAAATATTTCGGAGAACGCTACACTTAGATTGATGGCTTTGATACCGATTCTGCGTAAGACAGGACACAAACGCACATAGGCATTAAGGAATGTGAATCAATACACTAAATCAATACATAAGTCCAAACACTAAATCAATACAGGGATTTGTTTCCAGATACCATCACTATCTATGGGAACTAGAACAGGTGGTTTATGAACTGCTAATTTCTCAGACACAACCCCCTTCAATAAATATATTTCTCATTATCTTCATGTTTATTTGGAGAAAAACAAAACAAAATACAACTAGTGTAAATGGGACTTCCACCTTATTTTCATTTTTATTAATTGTTTTTAATATTGAGTTCAATTTTTCTCGACACCGTTTGTAAGTGAAGTTTTAAATTTGGCATGGTGTGGATGATAAGAAGTTACTATTTGTAGATAGGCCTACATGTCGCTGTATAAATAGGTATAACTGCAAGTATTCCACATTTCCTCCTCCCATGCTTATTACAGACACTTGTTAGTCTGTGTATTATGCTCCTGAAGCAGTGGCCGGAAAATCGCATCCTTCCCCCTCTCTCTGATTTTCTTTCTCGAGAGATTGAGCAGCTCCTCACAGGCCTTAATATTTATAAGCAATTTGTCTTTCGCGTTATTCGACTTGAAAAGATAGACATTCAATTTAACAATCGACTCGAACAGCATTCAAATTAAGTGTTGTTTGAAGCTTTGCATGGTGTGGACAAATAAGAGGTAACTAAAATAAATAGTAAACTTGCGGGTACAACCATGTGTAAAAACTCGTTTTGAACAGTATACTCTGCATTCTCCTGAAGACGAGCAGAGTATACTGTTCGAAACGTCGAGACCCCACCGGCTCTTTTCAGAGCCAACACTTCAACAAAAGAGTTTTTACACATTGTACCCGCAAGTTTACTAATTATTTGAGTTACCTCTTATTTAGCATTTAAATTCACTTTTCGCAGAAATATAGTTGCGTCAACTCTGCAAAAGTGAAAGCCGATTTCGTATGCTAAAATGAACGCCTGGTTAGTTTATTCATGGAGGTAGTTATTCCTACCTCCATGGTTTAATTGAATATAATGTTGTATAAATTAGCATGCCTCCAAGTGAAAATGAATGGCGGTTTCAACCGAAGAGGCTGGGGTTTGTTTTTGCTGAGAAGGACCGGGAAAACCTGCGTATGCTGGTATCAAATCTGTTTGATCGTTTTTGAATAATGCAGTTTTGCTTTCGAACATTTTTCTGTTGTAAAGCACACAGACTTAAACAGTTGTATGACATTGAGCAAATGTATAACAATTTCTTGTTATTGCTGTTGTACATTCTTAATTATTCGTCATAATAGAAAACAACAAAACTACACACAATAAAAACTACAAACAGTAACCGATGACAGGAGCTAAAAACTGCTCACCCCTCACGCATTAAGCTCCACATAAACAAATCAAGTAAAACAACACTTTAAAAGTCATTAAACTATTTACAATTCTAATTTTAAAAAGCGATACAAATTCGAAGCACAAAAATACTTGTTAACAACGATAATATTAATCAGCATGATCTGAATTAGTTCCAACCTTCTTCTAGTTTTCAACAACCGCATTGTAAAGAAGCTCGTTGTTTAGTTGTGTTTTTTGTGTTTTGTTTTTAGTTGGGGTTTTTGTGTGTTTTTGTGGTGGTATTTTTTATTTTTTATTTTTTTTAGGGGGGGGGGGACACACCGAAAAACAAATTTCGTGTGTTGTCAGGGATTTTGTGCACAGTCATATTTCGTTTTGGAAAATTGAAATCAGACCTGGAGTGGTTGGAGACCTTGTATCAAGAGGATTCAGGATGGTTTCAGATCTAAGAAGAGGCACAGTATTTTTTTTTCAGTCACAGTGTTTGAATTTCGCAAGAAGAAACAAATACCTATTCTAGACTAAAGGTTGGCTCGTTGGTTTATTTACCTGTCTTTCCCTTCTATATGGCCACAGTTCGAATCCATGAACAGAGCCTTGCATGTGGATTGGGTTTTCAGTCCCTAGCTCGTTGCGTCGGCTTTCTCTGATTGGTTTTTCGCTCCTACGTCTACTACAAACTAAAGCATTACGTCACCATCTTCTCTTCACAGGTCTCTTCAGGCCTATACGGGTCACAGTGCTGGTCATTTTTTAGGGTCCATTTAACTGGTTTTAACAATACCGATCAGGGGAACCAAACCCATTTGTGAGGGCTTCATTGTTATCACTAATGAGCGCCGTCAAGGTTGACAACTGCAATTACATAGAGGCTATACATTGTAAAGAGCAAATTTTTTTTTTTAAAGTGCAAGTATTAAAATGGCAGTAACTTCCGTCGCTTAACAATCGATTCAAGCCATGTGCAAAAACTTATCATTATAATGATAATTTTTTTTTTTCACATGGCTTGAATCGAATTAATATGTCAAAATAATGCATTATTTTGACATATTAATTGCGCAGGAGGGCCAACATGATTAGGCCGACATGCACTTTGTGTCATTATGTGCATTAGATCGAAATGTACATTTTATGAACGTTGTTATTCTTCATAATAAAAATGCACTTAGGCCTAAAACATTAATAAATAAAAGTGTGTATGATTGACGCATAATTTGGGGCAATGTATAGGACCAAATATTTACAAAGCATATTAAATTGGCTATAAAATGGGGGGGGGGAATGCAACGAAATACAGTCACTTTCAATCCTGCGTGTAGTAAAAAGATTGGGTGCCAACTAAACAACAGGGTGAACAAAAGACATAACAAAGATTAAAAACATGATCCTCTGTTCTTACTCTATCGAATACTGGAAATTCGATAACTAGTGACGTCGAGGCTCGCCGTTTTATCCCGATGATAAAGTCAATGCGACATAACGGGCACACAGTCAATTCGGTGGCACGCTCGGGGTTTTTGAACCCAGATTTCATTCGTTCTTTAGGAGGCGAATTTGTATTATCAATCATGGCGTCACACTTTGAGGTGCGTGAAAAACGCCAAATACCGGCCTTTAGAACCTGGCAGTTAATACCTGTCAGAAGTACTTCCTGTGTGATCCACACGCTACACTCATTGTGTTTAGAGTTACTAGCAGGCTGGTAGTTATAGGCGTCATTGCGTCAGCATTGGGTTTTTAAAACCACTGCCTGTCTTTATCCTGAAGACAGGGGACTAGTCTTAGCAAACCCTTCTCTTGACGTATACCATGCCTGATATGGGGACAGAGGCTACCCCCCCCCCCACAACAACAAAAATACAAAAAATGCAGAATGCAGAATGCAGCTACCATGGTCCAGTAATCCATCCTTTTACACTGACCATCCTTTGTCCTCACTACCTTGTTCTGATTGGTCGTTGGCTACCATATTGTCTGTAAATTAATAGCTTTGATTGGCTATAGTTTTCCCGCTTTTTTCTGGATACCTTCCCTTAATCCTTTGCTGCTCTTTTTGCTATAAATGGATGTTTATGTCTGTGCTTGTTTATGCCTCTGACGAAGGTCCGGTTTGGATCGAAAGCTAAGGCCATCTCCCCTACAAATTTTATATATATATATATATATATACAAGGGTTTTTCTCCAGGCTATTTGCTTTTCCTCCCTCAGGAAAAGTCAAACACTTTCTATTTCATATATATATATATATATATATATATATCCCCGGCTGCCGCTTCCCAGGTTGTATCGTATGGGTGTGATCCCTGGCTACACGGCAGTTTGCGGTTGTATGGCTTTCTGACTGGCACCCCCCGAACAAAGATATTGACAAAATAGGGAGACCGCCAACATAGGGCTAGATAGCTCAGTTGGTAGAGCGCCGGCACGTTAAACCGGAGGTCGTTGGTTCAAATCCCACTCTAGTCAATTTTTCTTTGTTCAACCCAAAATCATTTAATATTTACCCAGTCAGTTTCCCTTGTGGTCCATTACTTGAATTATATGATATATAAAAAAAAAGTCGCATCCCCTTAAGGTGATCCCCGGCTGCCGCTTCCCAGGTTGTATCGTATGGGTGTGATCCCTGGCTACACGGCAGTTTGCGGTTGTATGGCTTTCTGACTGGCTCCGGCGTCTACAAAGATATTGACAAAATAGGGAGACCGCCAACATAGGGCTAGATAGCTCAGTTGGTAGAGCGCCGGCACGTTAAACCGGAGGTCGTTGGTTCAAATCCCACTCTAGTCAATTTTTCTTTGTTCAACCCAAAATCATTTAATATTTACCCAGTCAGTTTCCTTGTGGTCCATTACTTGAATTATATGATATATAAAAAAAGTCGCATCCCCTTAAGGTGATCCCCGGCTGCCGCTTCCCAGGTTGTATCGTATGGGTGTGATCCTGGCTACACGGCAGTTTGCGGTTGTATGGCTTTCTGACTGGCACCCCGAACAAAGATATTGACAAAATAGGAGACCGCCAACATAGGGCTAGATAGCTCAGTTGGTAGAGCGCCGGCACGTTAAACCGGAGGTCGTTGGTTCAAATCCCACTCTAGTCAATTTTTCTTTGTTCAACCCAAAATCATTTAATATTTACCCAGTCAGTTTCCCTTGTGGTCCATTACTTGAATTATATTATATATATATATATATATATAATGAGAAGGGTAGATGGCCTTAGCTTTCGATCCAGACCGGACCTTCTTCAGAGGCATAAAACAAGTACAAACAAATACATATCCATTTATAGAAAAAGAGAGGGGAAAGGGATTAAGGGAAAGATCCAGAAAGAAGCGGGAAAATTATAGCCAATCAAAGTTTCTATTTCAGAAACAATTGGTGGCTACGAACCAATAGGAGTAAAGTGGTGAGGACAAAGGATGTAAAGTATGAAAGGATGGATTACTGGACCATAACAGTGGTAAATGCATTGTTCAATAACAATGCAGGGAAACATGAAAGGGTAGGATTGGAGAGCAAGTTGCATCATGATGCAACTAACAAAGGTCAATTAAAGAATAGCAAGATCAAAGGTAGGATGATATTAAAAATAGGTGTGAGGGACCTGTGGAAAAAAGGGGTTACTACATGAGATATTTATAGTAAGAAATTTATAAAAAAACAACTTATTGACAGAAAAAATGTGTTTATTTACACTTTATTTACAGAATATATACAACACATGAATTATCAGGCAGGAGTGAAGTGGAGGGTAATGGGAAGTTATTTAACACCAGTGTTTTTGTTTAGTCCAAAGGGTTGGACTGTCTTGAGTTGGTGAATCCAGTGTGATTCTCTATGCTTGCGGTGTGTGTCATCACCATTGCAAGCTTCAATCACCATAAGTTCAACATCCTTGACACTATGATTGGGGCTGTTGAAGTGGATAGAGACTGGGTACGGTTTCTTGGTCTTTATGGAAGAGACATGATTCGCAAAGCGAAGACTGAGTTTGGTCTTAGTCTCTCCCACATATTGTAGCCCACATCTCTTACATGATATGACATAGACTACATTAGGTGTGCTACATTGGGAGTCGGTCTTGATGTTGTATGAAGAGCCAGTGATATAACTCTTTACCTTAAGTGAGGGCTTGATGTACAGACACGTTCTACATTTGGAACGGGTACATTTGTGACAGCCCAGTATTTCTGTTGAGGGTTCTGTTCGGACTGTACCTCGGGGAAGTTTGGCCCTGAATAGGATGTCACCCAGGTTCTTAGGACGGCGGAATGCAACCATGGGGACCTCAGGGATTGCTGAGTGTAACCTGTTGGAGGAGTGAAGGATGGTCATGTTATTATTGAGGATTGAGGAAAGTTTAGGTAGTGAACTTTATGGTGGGGTGAAATGAGTTTGTATGGTCAATAAACTCATCCAAGCTGTCCTTGCCACCACACCAGATGGAGAAAATATCATCAATAAATCTCCACCAAACTAGTGGGCGGTTGGGGGCAGAAGACAGGAGTCTGTCCTCCAACTGAGACATGAATAAGTTAGCATATGAGGGTGCCATTTTGGTACCCATGGCAGTACCCTGTACCTGTAGAAAATGCCTGTCAGAAAATGAAAAATTATTCTTCATGAGACTGTGGCTGATGAGTTCCTTAATACGTCTCACTGAGGGGCGGGATTGTTTACTAGCATTGAGGGCAGAGACACATGCACTCATGCCTTCATGATGGGGTTTGTTAGTATACAATGATGAAACATCAAAAGTAACCAGAATGGCAGAGTCAGGTATTTGGTGCTTGACCTCATCTAGTTTGTGGAGAAAGTCTTTGGTATCCTTGATGCCTTCATGATGGGGTTTGTTAGTATACAATGATGAAACATCAAAAGTAACCAGAATGGCAGAGTCAGGTATTTGGTGCTTGACCTCATCTAGTTTGTGGAGAAAGTCTTTGGTATCCTTGATGAAGGAAGGAATACGGCAGACTAAGGGTTTGAGAAAGCTATCAACAAACTCAGAAATGCGCTCTGTGGGGCTACCATTCCCAGATACAATTGGTCTGCCCGGGTTATTGGGCTTGTGTATCTTTGGTAGAAGGCAGAACCTTGCTGTACGGGGTCATGTGGGAGGAGATAGTTAAGTGTATCTTTCTCGATACCATTGGCATTATAAATTCTAACCAGGGTGTCGCTGATATCTTGGGAGAAAGATTGAGTGGGATCAGTGGCACATTCAATGTAATGATCAGTATTGCTGAGCTGTCTGAGGCCCTCAGCAATATAGTCATGTGTGTTCATGACTACAACTGCGGACCCCTTGTCAGCCCGTTTAATCACTATGTCTGGTGATTGGCGGAGTTGTGTAAGGGCGTGTCGCTCATCTTGTGGGAGGTTATTGGAAGTAGGGGTATTAGATACCTTAAGAACCTCGGAGTTAACCGAATTGATGTATGTCTCTAGAGACACATCTCGGTTCTTAGGGGGTACCCAAGTACTCTTTTCCTTGATATATATAATATATATAATATATATAATAAATAAATAAATAATATAGCATAAAAATAAAATAATTATGATGAATTAAAAAATGTTCCCATACTTTCACACATTTTTTTCCACTTGTAGTACCCCCTCCCCCGTAATATCCCGTTGAGAATTCCGGATATTCCAAGCACACAATGAAGACAAAATATAGGGGTTGGGTACACCACATCGAGCGCCAATTGGTGTTCTTTAACAGTGTTCTTTAACTTAGGTCACGGCGGCTACGGCTACATCTACGACTGTTGCTAAGGGTGTTGCTAAGGACGTCCTATACTTCAGCGTATGATGACGCGGCGATCCAGCCTTAGCCGTAGCCGTAGACGCCATTTCGGACACGCCCTTATATTACACAACATCCATGACACGTAGGATGGGTTACCCTATTACCGTGGGGGTTAGGACGTTTTTCGATTAGAATAAAACAAAATCAGCAACGTATAAAAAGTGTCCAGTTATTATTATTATTGAAGTATTACTTTCCACTTTGACATAAAAATCATACATCGTTTGTCTGATTAAATTCGTCTACGAAGTCTCTAAAAGTGCGCATGCGCCCGGAGTGATTCTGGAGGTGAGCCTCCTATTATCGTGGTAATCAGAAATAATTTTTTTAAATGAATTATCTCTACATTAAAGGAGCTAAATCCAAAGATAATATTCAATTATTTACCTAATACTGGGATTACGATGTTTAACTTCCCAGCAGATGGATAAATTTTGATTTTTTAAGCATTTTAATTATCGAGTGCTGACAATTTCCTTAGTCACCCCTGCGCTCAATTTTGGACCAATCCGATGACGTAGTTTCAAGCGCAAAGTAGTAATCCGAGGGCGCCCTTTGCAAAGATGCTGATTTTTAAAGCCTTTTTAGTTTCCTGTCCTTATTTGGACGCCAGACATTGGTTTACGTTGTTTAGGTGAAAATACGTACTTTCGATGTCAATCTGTTTTTTTACCGTGGAACAGGATCTGGGCACTGATATTTCAATGCACAGAACAACATTTAAGGTAAAAATGTTAATGATATAATGGCACTTTTGACAGACATGGTCAGCGGAAATTCGTCCAATCGGGGAAATAGCGTTTTTTTTCAAAATTATTTAACTTTAAAACATTTCCGCAACAGTTCATTTTTTTTCTACCAGATCGGTAAAGGGTTCTTGGCTATTGATTCACCATATAAAAGTCGTCTGTAGATGACTTTTTGACAACGAAAAAGTGAATTCTCTGCTACCACGATATTAGGAGACCCACGGTAACATGAGGCTTGACTATACCTCCGGACGGCTTTACGTACAATCGAAGGACGATCCGTTATCGGGCTCACCGTAGAGGAACATTCCTCCTTGGGCTAACTCAAGGAAAGGGAGTAGTGCCACGACCTTGAACTGAGCCAAATGCTTTGAAAACGCCGAACTAAATAATGGTTATAATTATTGAATTTTATGAAATGAAGCCATTTTGATACAACATCCTGAAATGGATACAAGGTTGGGGTGGTGCGTGTTACTGCCAGGCCATGTCAGACACATACCGGGGCAAGCCCAATCTCTTAACGTGAAGTGCGGTGTGTTCATTTTACGTACATTACACAACAAAGAGAAACACTAAGTTTTACGTCCCATGCAAAGGACATAATATGTTATGCACATGCGCCTTTTTGAAAATATACCGCAATGCATCTTGGGAAACCGAGTACCGAAAATAGGTCGATAATTGCATATGGACGCCATACTGTAGTTTACATGTAACTATGCCAGGTTGTATTTTTTGCGTACCGCATTGCCTCAAAATAAGCTTGCCATGATGGTTGTCGGTGTTGCTTGAACTCATATTTCACCCATAATCCTTTGCGCACCAATCATGCACATTGGGACATAATACGGGCTATTGTGGTAAAATGTCTTTCTCATATAGGACACAAGTGCCATGACCGGGACTTGAACCCACACTCTGACAACACCAGGACTTGAGTCTTGTGCACACGAGGCAAACACTATGTGAAAGATAAGTCCGGAATTTCACAGTTCTTACATTAAATTGGCAAACTATTTTGGTTTTTACTCATACACCGAAGTGTGTAAAGCACTGTATACTCAGTACTTGGCCGATGTAAAACAAAAACCAACAGGTATACTACTCTGGTGGGATTCGAACCCACGACATTTTAATGGGCTGCTGACTGGTTAATCTCCCACTTTCTCCTTCCTCCAACGCATTAGGTTCGTGTGGTTCATAGCACTCTTGGGTGGGATGACTTTACTCGTCTACCAGGTAACCGACAGAACGGTGTTCTTCGCTGGAAACTACAAGAGTGTGGATGTGGAAATTGAGTATGTCTCCGAGCTGGTTTTCCCCGCGATCACAATATGTAATTGCAACAACTTCAGGTATAAATAAACCTGGCACTTTTTACCCTCGAACATGATCAAATTCTGAACATTCTCCCCAGGAAGGTGTCCGACCTTTTGGGATATGGTATGTACTCGGTTCCAAATTCTCAACATTCTCCCCAGGAAGGTGTCTGACTTTTTGGAATTTGGTATGTACTCAGTTCCAAACAACAAATGCATAACATACCGCCAGACAGTGTAGGTATAGTCCTAAATCATGACCATGTTTACCTGGGTCCAATTTCATAGAGGCTGCTTAAGCACAAAAAATAGCTCAGCACAAAACAATTTTGCTCACCAGAATAAGGTTTAACAGCCAAAATACCATTCCACATCTATTGTATGTGACTGGTTTCCCGTAAATTGTTGCTAAGCAGAACAGTTATTAAGCAAAAATGTTCAGTTTAAGCAACTCTATAAAATTGGGCCCAGTTTGACTCTGCATGATGCCATTGGACTGTGGTCAACTGTCCGTTTTTAATTTAATAATCAGTACTCCGCAATTTTTTGTTTTTTAAAACAAACAAAAAAATCAAAATTCCCCATCTACAGCTAGCCAAATAGCATTGTCTTGTTACCATCCAGGGTCTTTTTCACCATAACAAAGCCATCAATGACCAGCTCTCCCGGAATTTCCATAGGAATTGTACAGCAGTTACTTGACCTTGGGTCAATAGCCACTACTGGGTGAAACTACCATATAGTTTCCAGATGGCTTTTTCTGTATACGTGTACAATGGCTGTAAGCAGTGACCTGGTTGTTTATTTGGATGAGTTGAGTAGGGTCCATATCTAATGGTTTGGGCCATTTGAAAGTGATTGGGTTCTCCACAAAAATAAATTACACGCTAACACAAACCTGACAGTAGCCTACTGTCCGATGGCGTAAGCGTGTGATTTTTGATGGTGTCACGCAGATAAGGTATTACGGTTGATAAAGACATAGCTGGAGCTGTTTTTAAGACCCATGTTGGCTCAAGCTTCCATTTTGACTTAGAAAAGAACGTTGGTCTCTCACGTAAGATGTGTTAAACCTTGGGTACCCACGCAAACGTACCTCGTTTTAACTAATGTAAAGGAATTAAAATCGCGCATTTTAACGAGTCACGCACGCTTGCAAACGTTCGTGATTTGCCAACCCAGTGAATAGGTGAATGGGGGTAGTATTTACTAACAGTTAAAGCACTTGTGCTATTTTTGTTTTGTCAATTATTTTAGTTTAACGTAGTTTATGGCTATGAAAATTATATAAAAATATGTTTTGGGGAATGTAAAACTAAGTGATTAACAGTATCAGAGTAAAATCGATTTAACAAAATAACGAATAAAACCAGAGAATAAGACTTGACCTCCGTTTCCGGTTACTTGTAAAAAAGTAAGATTTTTGCCCAACTGGCCGTCATGTTGTCATTAAAGTTATGTAAAATACGCACACATCGGGCGTGATTGGCAAATGGGGATTCTAACAATGAGCATACTCGTCCCAAGTTTTACTTTTGTTTCAATGTTAATTTGAACAAATGATTTGTAATATACAAAAAATGAAACATTATTTATATCAATTTGCTATGGGTATTTTTGTTTTCAAGAATTTTGTAAAATTATAATTTAAAAAGAACATTTGATTTTATAGAAAATTATGGTCTTCGTTCGATTTTGTTCTCGCTTTCGATATGCGCGAGACTAATATTGCAAAGTCAATTTGTAAAAATATGTTGTTTTATTGTTATGGTATTGGTATTTTTATTATTATTAATAATTTTTGTTTATAGAAACCTTGGATTGGATTCTCTTCCTTTTGGTCAAATGTTGGCACACATTAACAGTTTCACACCGACGACTCCAATTAACTTTACTTATTACGAATCACTCATGAGTGACATTAACACTACGGAGATGTACCTATCGCTGGCTCACAGTATGGACTACGAACAAATGTTTTATTCGTAAGTACTTTTAAGCCCTTTAAAAAACCACAACACCGGTGTGGCAGGAGATTCTGTGTACCCCCCCCCCCCGATTCCATCCCCATACCGCGAATTGTGTGGAAACTTCGTCTGATGGACCAATTGGGTTGAATGGGAGACTTTTGGGACGCTAGACTTACCAGGTAAAAACCATTGCGGGTGCACCACACTAAATAAACTCCCATAGCAACCAATGCTACATGCTAAATATTCAAAAATACTCACAAAATATTTCAAAGTCTCTCAGCCACTCAGACAACTAAACACAATTTTTTTCTTCAATTTTTGGCAGGTCAGCCGTTTGGAATTTTTAATAATTACCCCCCCCCCCCACAAAAAAGACCTTAAAAAACACCCCCAAAATGTGCTTTTTCCCAAACCGACTTGCTACCAGTTTTCATCGAGGCTCTTCTCTAATTCCCAAGCCAAATAGGACCAACTTTAACGCCTACATTTATCAAATCTCCTCAAAAGTTGAAGTACAGAGCCCCCAGGTTCTGGTAGATTGTTATAACTACACAGTCTATTAATTGCATGACCCCAAAAGCGTTATTATTCAAGAGATGTTGGCCTATTTAGTGTGGTGAACCCTTGTTCTCTGTGTCGTTTGCATGTTCAGAACTACGTAAACAATTGACATTTACCTGGTAGGTCTGCTGCCACCTAGTGTTCAAAAGTCTTCCCGACCCCCCCCCCCCCCCCGTGCCTCTGCGCGACGGGCGGCCCTAACGCGCCGATGTACATTTTCTTACATATTTGCCCCCAATTCATATTCGACCCCCCAACAAACAAAACAAAAATTTGTACATAACAAATAATAATAACAATTCCTGGTTACGGGCCTGGGCATAACTAGGATGGTATTGGTCCATTTCACAATGCAGATTGGCAGCTGGCAGCAAGTTCTTATTATATACAGGGCGGCCTAGTTACCAAATCAGCCGTGATTAGGGGTTGGGTTTCGGCTTTGAGCAGCGTCAAGCGTTCAAAATTCTGCTACATAGCCAAGTGGTTCACCGACCGATCTTCAAAGGAATTACTGATAAAACTCACGCATAACGCACACTTTGTGCGGTCAGAAAATGTGTGATCTTCCCGTAAATATGGCCGACTTTACAATGGGTATACGTAAAAGTAGGAACTATATTAAGACATATATTTAAAGTGATTCTGTCTTTCCTACGGTACATCGCAGGGGAGTATGGGATGTTTCGGAATATCTCACTCCACAGAATTTCACCCGAGTAATTACCGACTTCGGTGTTTGTTATACATTTAATGGAGGATTTGACGGTGAAGAGCTCAAAACAGTTCAAGTTGCAGGTAAGAACATGGTACTTCGTAGTATGATTCCTAACATCTAACTTTCATTATAGTTAATTAAGCTTTGTTGCTGTTGTTATCTTTGTAAGGGTTTTTTCGTTCTTTTCTCTACGTCTTATGTCGTGGCGTTTGTGTCTCATGTCTGTCCACAGGCTGACTTCTACAAGCTTAGGTTTATCAAATGGGGTGTCGTGACCGAGCGGTTAAGAGCGCCGGATTCAAGCTCTGGTGTTTGATCAGCAGAGTGTGGGTTCGAATCCCGGTCGTGACACTTGTGTCTTTGAGCAAGACACTTTACCATAAGCTTCTCTCCACCCAGGGGTAAATGGGTAGCTGTAAGGGCAGAGATGGTTATTGTGATTGATTTAGCCGAGTAGCGCATTTGTTGCACAAGGCTGTATACTCCCCAGGGAGCTGAGATGGTTTAAGGAATGATTTAAGGCCCAGTGACCAGGGGTAATAATGTGAAGCGCTTTGGGACGCCCTTCGGGCGTGAAAAGCGCTATATAAAAACTAACTATTATTAAATCGGCTACCATGCATACAGTCTTCTTTCTTTGGCTTTTTCAAGTATCCTATAATAACCTAGGCTATTCTGTTCATTTTCACCTTGTATGTTGTACTGTTTTATGATAGCATGGAAATAAATGCAAATTGGTTGATCATTTACAATACATTCTCAGAATCGTATTCATTTCCCAAATAAACTTTCTTCTTCTTTTTATATACCTTTACGTTAATAAAAATATCCGTTCTTAAAAAAGAAGAAGAAACAACCCCACATTTTTCCGTAAACTTCCTCATTTACATGATATGATTTTTTTTTAAAACTGCATGGGTATATTTACCTTTAAAAAAAGGTTGTTTGAAACAAATATAATATATTTGTTTCAAACAACTTTTTTTGCTCCTTCCGAAAAGTGCATAATCCTTTCGAAAAGTGCATATTTATGCACTTTTAGGAAGGAGTGCAAACAACTTTGGTATACTCAAGATATGCACTTTTCGAGAAAATCACACTTTTAAGTTTCATTTTGCTATACGTTAGTGTACAAGATGGAAGTGTAGTAGTCAATTTCATAGGTTTGGTATATCAACATGAAGTTAACAATATTTGTTATGGATAGATCTATCAAATTGGGTTAAAATGTATACACATTTTGAAAATACTGATTTTTGACCTTATTTGACCCTTTGACCTCAAAATGACCTTAACGATCAAAATTGGGGGTGGCATACACCTTAATCGTCTTCCTGGTCCCATGAACAATAGATCTAGCAATAGCATGAATGCCAGCCATTAACAAAGTATGCCGTGGAAATGTTTTCTAGAGGACTTTTTCAATTTTGGCTGGTCCACTGTATATAGTTGTGTGCGATATAACGCTGTTTTTTAATAACTATTCAGGCCAGATAGCTTTTCTTGGTTGCGGGTGGTTGTTTGTTCTTTTCTCACTGGAGATACTTTTAGTTATTTTTTCCCACATCACTCAAAAAAAAAAGAATTATTTAAAACGAAGCTTCGGCCTATCATGCATCGGTGTATAGCGCAGAACTGAATCACACTGTTGATTTGAATCGTACTTTTTGTAGGGAAAGGTCACGGGTTGACCCTATTGCTCGACGTGCAGCAGTACTACTATTACTACTGCAAGCCCATGCATTATTCTGCTGGCTTTGTTGTGGCCGTACACGATCAAGACGAGGTACCGCAGGTAGACTCCTTTGGCTTGGCCGTAGCTCCAGGCACAGAAGCAAGGATCGGTATTAAGAAAAGACAGGTAAGGACGTTTTCAAAACATCTTTGATTTTAAGGATAAACAGACAATTGGCATGGCGTGGCAAAGCGGTAAAGAGAACCGGACCTCAAGCTTTGGCTTATCTGATCAGCAGACTTTGGGTTCAAGTTTCGTTCTATAGTGTGTCCTTGAACTAGATACTTACCATCGTTTGTTTGTCGTTTGTTTGGACGTTAAGTCGTAGGTTCGTGTACTATAGGATGGGTGGTGCACGTACAAGAACCAAGAACATTCATTGTGGAGGAGAAGGAGTTAACCCGGTGTTTCTGGTTCACGTAGCAAGTACCATTGCTTACAGGTTTCCTCAGATTTGCGAACTACAGTGATTATTATAAGCTCATATATGAGTCATCTTGGTTTCATTACAACACAAAAATGTATATTAGTATATAGTAATAGTAAATTCATGTTACCACATTTATCGTTATGTTTATCATTTTAGTAAAGTTTATCAATTTAGTAAATTTAGCCGAAGTGACGTTGCGGCGATAACCGCTAAAAGATACCAAATTATTGAACAATACATCAAAGCCGAAAGAGAATGGCACTGCTAACCGCAGAATTCCACACGACATCTTAAAGCAAAACAATACAACAACAATCATAAGAATAATCTGTCCGCAGCTGACTTTATTTCCATCCATGTTTACAATAGTAAACCCTGGGAGGGAAACTCCTTACTTGGACCCTGATTGGACAACGACTGGTGTACAAAAGTCTAACGTAAACATGTTAAGTTGTACTCATTCATTATTCACCATGTTCACAGCCAGACTATTCTAATTTGCATACGTATCCACAAGTTTTGGATATGCAAATGATCCAATACCAGGGTGAGAGAGCGGTCAACCTCGTACTGCTCGACACACCTTGGGGACGCGGTTGGTGGTAAGCAGCCCCTCGTCACGAAGAGCCACTTATGTCCAAACGCTTGATTGAGATTTACATGTTTCACTGTGCTTGGCTTAAAACTGCAAAATCTGCAATACTAAAGCCACGGTTTTCAATTAAAGACCTCTCATATGATTCTTTATAACTTTAACCTCTCCATTGACTTACTAATTTCTTAAAATATATTGGCTAATTGCCATAGTAATTAGTCAAAATACGGGTCTCTTCGTGAAACCTAACAAGTGAGTTGACCTTCTACATCCAACTGGTTGCAATGTTTTTACATAGGGAAGGGCCGCGTATGTCACGTGATCACGCGCACACTGACATAAGTGGCTCTTCGTGAAAACGGTGACGGTATATGTATGTTGTTCTAGGTCTTTCAGTCGATACAGAATGTTAGTAGGCCTATTAGTTGGGAAGAGTAAATCGTTCCCATTTGAAGTTTTCATTTATAGGTATAGGGTCATAGATCGTTTCTTATGCTGATTTATAAGGCACAGTTATAAAAAAAGATGCTATACAAGTCACATGTGAAAAATTTCAGCTGAATACAGTGTCTGTTTGCTGAGAAAACAGCATCAAAACTGTCACGGTATGTTCACAAGAACGTCGAAGCTAGCCATGTTTATCGAGGTGAGAAAGCGGATACCTACTGCATCTCTGGCCGCAGCATTCGCGAACGGACACCAACCCTAAGAACTCCGAGAAACGACTCATACATACGCGTTTCTTAGATTCGAATGTTTTTGGATGAAACATTACATGTTGAATTTTTGTCTAAAGACAAACACCTTATACATTTTAAAACATAAACATTTGATTTTAGCAAACTTGAATAAATACAAAGGAAACATTTGTTTTTATTGTCTTCCTCCAGTCGAGTAATCTACCACCTCCTTACGGCGTGTGTGGCTCAAGAGATCTCAAGTATTTCTCATCTCCTTATTCAATGCATAAATGTCAGCGTGAATGTCTCATCGACTATACTCACAACAAGTGTGGATGCGTGGAACCATACATGGCTGGTGAGTATAGTATGTGTTTTAATCGACACCAGACTGCCCCGGACCGTAGGGGAACACTTATAAGGGGAGGAGAGCTGCAGCAGCTGCAAATGAGATTTGAGAATCTGGTTAGTTTGTTTGTTTCTTTTTCTGCCTCCTCCCCATTTGACCGGGTTGGTGTTGGCCCGCACAATACAGTCTTCTTCTTGCGTATGGCGTGCACAATCTATAGTTGTAGGCGAAGGGTAGTCGAATGGAATGGATGTCGTCGATGCCTCAAGGGAAATGCTTAAATGGACTCGTCATTCACTATGTGTAGGATGTAGGATGGTCTGGTCTGGATGTCCACAGTCACATAACCCCCCACTTTTGCAAGTGACGGGCTGTTCTTCCATCATGGAGGGAAGAATGCAATGCCACAATACAGTGCACCACAACGCGTTTACCCATGGAGAGGTTGTCTTCAAAGAAGCAGAGAGCTAAAGAGACGTTTCGAAATAATTGATTTTAAGGGTTACTTTTTCTCAATTTTCCCAAGGGTGAATTCCACTCTGAAAGTTAAAAAGACGTTACCTTAATAATAACGTAGAGCATGCATGCGGGCTGGGACCATTGACGATTCCTTTTCAGCAACAAATAAAAAAGACTCCTCCTTCGCTAACACTTGGTGGCGCACTTTATTGTGAATCACCCACGTGGCGATCGTTAGTAGAATACTTGTTGTTATGCTGCCGTGGTTTAACACAGCAGGGCCCAATTTCATAGAAATGCTTAAGCACAATAAAAATCGCTTGCCAGAATAAGGTTACCAGCCAAATAACAATGTCACGTGTCTGTAACTGGTATCCTGCTTAGTTCTACTTGACACTTCATTGTTAAGCAATAATTTCCACTTAGGCAGCTCCACGAAATGTTCTGTTCTGTGTTGCAGTCACTATGTGGACTTTCCTTTTGTTCTGTAAACTTAATGGAAAATCCTATTCTTCAACACTGCAAAGAAAACTGTGGACGTTTGTAAGTCCACATAGTGTTTCAAGTCCCTACATTATGTGGACCTCTTTTGTTCACAGGTCCACACTTGTATTTAGCGTTAATAAAACAATATTTTTTACAGCGTGCACAGAACAAAAGAACAACGAGAATGTATGTAAACAAAACTGTTTGTTTAGTTTGATGTTGCGGTATTTAACCTTTTTTTCTAACCAACTGTTTCAAAATAAGCCATGAATTGTCCCATGATTTTTTAATTTACTGGAAATAATATCACTGGCGCACACATGTGACTGAGGACGGTGACACTTAATTGTCAATAAAGGTGTTTTTTCCCGAAAAAACTTTCGTCACTTTGCTTAGTAACTCGTCACTTGAAACATAATTTGTGGTAATAAATATTTCTAATCATGATTGGTACCAGCACCATAACGGGACTTACAAACTATGTTTCATCACCCTTCTACAATAAGAAATTAGTAATTGCAATGAAACCCGTGTAAAACATAGCTCTTCGGAGATAGTGGATGGAGAACAGATAACGTAAAAGCTCGACATTTCGAGCTGTATTTTCTAATTGCCCTAAGCATATAACCCTTAGCTTTTTTCAGCACAAACTGGTCGAAACGTCGAGTTGTGTTAAGCCACCGGTTCTTTTCAGACCAACTTGTTATCTCGTGAGTAAAACTGTTTATATCATTATACGTACGACATGCATAGTTTACCCCCCCCCATACAAATTATAAGTAAAATATACGCTTCCGTACGTTTCAATGTTTCTAACACCATTGTTTATTTGTTGTTTTTACAGTAAGCGAAAATATCACAGTCTGCAACCCAGCGATAGTATTTTCCTGCGTCCATTATCATGCATGTAAGAACTTTTGTTTTGTTTCTCATATTGTCACCTCAGATATTGTCACCTCAGACTGAAACATTTAACTATGAACTAATGGGATACTTTTGGAGACACGAGGTGGGGGGCAGACTCACCAGGTAAATCCACTGTTCTCAGAAGGTTGGTCCTAATCAGAACTACGTAAACGATGGAAAGTTGCCTGGCAATGTCTGCTGCCTACCTAGTGATTTAAAGTTTATAATTGGATAACAGAAAAGGAAAGGGAAAAGTTGGATCTTGCGTAGACTGGTCCCCTGTTTTTATGTTTTACATGTCCAATGATTTAATTGGACAAGGTGCGCAGGTTTGCATGTAATGTTGTTTATACACAATGTAATAGTAGCTGCAACTACCGGGATCCTGTCAGTTGCTCAAGGCCGCTATCTGGCGTTATTCACGAGCCTCGAAGTGTGACGTCAGATGTTCGGGCTAGATCTGGCGATCCTTGTCAGTGGTTTTCATTTGGCTTGATTGCGGGTTGTGATCCAATTCCCCTTCTTTGTAAAACTATACTTTCAATACACCTTCCTATGGCTCTGTTATGGCAATTCCACTTCCTTAAGACACCTTCTTCTTCAACTTTCTCCACCTATCACCTCCAAAGGAAACTCCTGCCTGTGCCAAGGCTTAACAATTGCACGTGAAAACAGAGGATTTACCATAATTATTGACACTATAAATCACGCTGCGTGGTTAATGGCCGGCAGCGGAGGCCAAGGGCGGGAACCCCCGCTCTTTCCCACTCTTGCCCATTCCCGGTTGAAAATGCACATGGTTCGATAAAGCAAAAGGTTCCCCAAATTACATCTCTGCCCCCTCTTGCCCCTTCCCCCAAGGATAGTATCTAAACGCAACTGATAGCTGAGTAGAACGGTGTGGCTGGAAAAAGTATAGACCCTATCTTGTGTACACTGCAACAACTGTGGTATATGTACATAGATACCCAAGAGAGAAATTAAATTTAACATCATAAGAACACCAAAGTAATTGTGTTGGCTAAAATTTGTGTTAAAGTAACACCCTATGGTGTACATTTTTAAGAAGAAAAATATATATATATGTGACAACACCAATTGTGTTAATTTTAACCACCCCGGTTTTGTAGTGAAGGGGAAGTGCCCGAACAAGGTTTTTCTATGTCCACCCTACCGCTGGCTTCTCTGTGCCCCCCCCCCCACTTTCAAGTCTCTCAACCATTCACGCCAAATCAAGTCTCCCAGCAGACTTTTTTCAAAGGCACTTGTAATTACTTCACTTTTAATTGAATGTTAAGGTCGCTTCGCGCGCAGTTGGACGTTTGCTTTCCGAAGTATAGTGAGCAGCGGCATAGACGAAACCTCGCCACGATCCTTCTACTAACAGAAAGTTAACAGTTTAGTGGTAAACGTTCGACTTGAAACTGAATAAAAATTGGGTTAAAATTATAAACACAAAATAAATTATAGAAAGTCCAAACCGCTGACAATGTTTATAGGACAAACAATATAATTGCGAATTGCAAGTCTGTCAAAAGATTTTCCGGCTAATCAAACTAAAACAATATTAAGTGTTGTTTGAAGCTTTGCATGGTGTGTGGACAAATAAGAGGTAACTAAACTGAATAGTAAACTTGCGGGTACAACCATGTGTAAAAACTCTTTTGTGGGAGTGTTGGCTCTAAAAAGAGCCGGTGGGGTCACGTCGTTTCGAACAGTATACTCTGCTCGTCTTCAGGAGAGACCCCACCGGCTCTTTTTAGAGCCAACACTCCCACTGCAAGTTTACTATTTATGTTAGTTACCTCTTAAAACGATATTACAGCAGTGTGGTTCCCTGGTTTACAGATACGTTTAATGTTAAAGACGAGTGCGACTGCCCTGTCACGTGTTCATCAACCACATATTCAACCAGCCTCTCTCACTCCCGCATGCCTTCGGATTTTTACAGCCAAAGACTGGTAGAGTATGTGGCTACCCTGGGTAAGACGGTGGAAGATGACCATTTTCTGTGAGTAATTCAGTGTGGCAAAATTCCCTCATTAGGCCACATACAAACAAAAGAATTGTTGATCGTCCCTGCCCGACCCTACGAAACCCACCGACCTTCAATGACCTTTTCAGTCAAATTTGGCCCCCAGATTGTTCAGCTGATATTTTTTCAAAATCTATAGGTTGAAAAAAATAATGTTTGAAGAAAGGTTGTTCATGAATAAACAAGAACAATATTTTTCAAATAAAAATTATTTACTTAGGCTGCGTTTTAGTTTTTTGAAAATGTTTAAAGAAAATGTCATCTAGGAGTTAAATGGGCTTAACAAAACAATTAAAAACATCAAAATCACAGAAACCCTCTGTTTTATAGTGATTGTGATGATTTCTTTAAATAACAACCGAAATTACTCAAAATATATATTAGCATAAAAACTGACTTGGTAACGAGCAACGGAGAGCTGTTGTTAGTATAAAACATTGTGAGAAACGACTCCCTCTGAAGTAACGTAGTTTTTGAGAAAGAGGTAATTTCTCACTAAAATAATAAAAACTCATTGCAAGAAGTTTTTATTCCTAACTGAAAGCACACAAATTTGTACAACAAGGGTGTATTTTCTTTCATCATTTTCTTGCAACTTCGATGACCAATTGAGCCCAAATTTTCAGAGGCATGATGTTTTATGCATATGTTAGGATACACCAAATGAGAACACTGGTCTTTGACAATAATTACCAAATGTGTACGATGCCTTTAAGCCGGACATGGGCAATTTATTCTTATTTTATTTCCAAGGACTAAGACAGCGATGCTCCAGCTGTATTTCGAAGAAATGACAACCGAAAACGTCACCCAACGAGAAGCCTACACTTTCTTTGCATTTTTGTGTAAGTTTTACACCCCTTACATGAGCCATGTCCACATTTCAGAATCGAATGATGTTATTTCTGTGACAATGTACCATTGCGTAAGCAAAATTTCAAATCCACCCATTTCCTGATGTATGGATAGCTTAATATTTGGCGCCCTCTTGGGGTGAGGTATAGAACTATTGAAACGTTTTAAACACCAATATTAATTTGGATAAGAACACATACGAACCTTCACCGATATAAATTGAATTGATAATGAACATTCGTAAAATTGTCATTAAAGGGTATGTGTTGTCATGATCATAATCTGCTTATGGCTGGGCATGGAAACATGACCGCTCACGCAGTTACTTACACGCGCGCGCGTTAACCGTCACATTACAACCAAAATCTTTAAAGGGCCCCGCGCGCGCTGTGCAGTATTTACTGGGTGACAGTTCGGAATTCAATGTCTGCCCACAAACTCGCTGTAAGTCGACACAGCCCCTTTAACTAAATGGGTGTTTGTTAACGGGTGTTCAGAGTAGTCCTATTGTACTAGCATCAACTGTGGTGTTTGTGTAGGTTCAATGGGAGACTTTGGAACGATAGGTGGCGGCAGACTTACCAGGTAAATTTCCATTGTTTACGTAGTTCTGAGCATGCGCACATTACCGAAATCAATGGATTTACCTGGTAAGTCTGCTGTCACCTAGCGTCCCAAAAGTCCCCCATTCTCGGCCATGGCACTTGTGTCCTTGAGCAAGGGACTTAACCACAATTGCTTCTCTTAACCCATGTGTATAAAAGGGAACCTGAAAGGGCTGATACAGTATTGTGTTGGATTAACCCCTCTTGGCGCTAATTTAACTTAGCTGCTTGGGTTGTATGTTCCCCAGGGAATTGGGAAAGTTATAGGCTGGATTGGTCCAAAGGTATGCCCGATGAACAGGGATTGTATTGTTGGGAAGCGCCTTGATCAAGCTACTAACAAAGAACGCGGAAATTTGAGGCAATCGTAAAAACAGGAGTTTTTGATGTCTATAGAAAAAGGAAGGTGACTTTCGGCTTTTTGCTCAGTGTATTTAAGGAGACTGGGGAAGAAATACCGGTAGCCCAGATAAGAACCCCATCCCATCCAACCAAGTGCAAAAGCCATGGTCGATCGAACCCGTCCCCGAAACTTATGCTCTATCCAAAATGACCGCTGCAGCTACGACTACGGCTGTTGCTAAGGGTAAATGACGTACAACGCATGAAACCCAGAAATCGAGCCGTATAGCCGTACAGCTGATTTCAGACACGGCTTTTCTCGATACATGTAATTTTTGCTTTCATAGTATTATTGTGTCTGATTTTACCGCAGGTGACATTGGAGGCTCCATGGGCTTATGGCTGGGTGGTAGTCTTTTGACTGTAATTGAAGTATTTGACCACCTAATACACACTGCGTGTATTGAGGGAGCGACCAAATAATAATACAACTCTCTAACTTATCAAAAGAACATTATTATAATCATTATGCAACAAAGTAGTTAGGCCTATAATGACCTTGCATGGCACTTTTGCCACCTCTTATTTGACGATCGAGGCCTTGCTATTTTTCACAATAAACTGTCGATTGTTAAGAAATTTAGTCTTATAAATTGTTGTACGCAGTGTGGTAAACCGCGTAATGCCTAACGATTCAATTGCCAATCGTTCTATTTTGCTCAAAGACCTTGGTTAGAGGGGGAAGGCAATTATGCTTTAAAAAACCTGTTATGAGCCCAGTTGCATCCTAAACAGGAGTCACAAGTTATGTATTTCATTGTTTTTCCCAGTTGCAAAGCCTACAGCGAGTTGAACGTCCTTGATATCATAGACTGGACCATTCTACATTATTCTAAGGGGGAGGGAGCTGGGGGAGTCAGTTCCCAGGTTCTTTTTATGGACTGGGTAAAATCTCAGCGTGAGTGTCAACACGGCCCACATACAGCCAACCCTCTGATAAAAAATGAAACCATTCTAGCCATCTGTTTATTGCATCAGGTTGTGCCCTGGGGGTGGGGGTATGGTTCCAAGCCTCTCTGCGAGCCTGAACAGGACCAGTACCGTTAGCCGGTATTGGGCTAGTGCTGGTTCTGTGCTGTGTTGCTTTGGGTAATCAGCCGTCAATTTCACCAAACTCTTCCTAACTTAGGAATAATCCTAGAGATAGGACTAGTCTTAAGTACTGGTCCTAACTTAAGACTAGTCCTATCTCTTAGCATTGCCTAGGATTAATCCTAAGTTAGGAAGAGTTTGGTGAAATCGACGGCAGTATTAACGGTACTGGGCAAGAATTAAAGCTGCCTACACACTGCACCAGTTCCAAGCCTATGTGCAAGCCCGAACAGGACCAGTACTGTTAGCCTGAACTGCGCCAGTGATGATAATGTGCTATTTAAGTTTGGCAAACAGTACAGGGCCATACTGAATAGGTACTGGTTGAGTTAAGGCTAACTGTTGGGACAGTTCCAAGCCTCTGTTTCCAGACATGTAATTCAAAAAAAGATACATTTGCATCTGTGATACTAATCATTCTACCATTCAACATGCCCTGGAAATAATGTAATTGACAATAAGCAGTTCTTAATTGGCATTTTCCTGGACTTGTCCAGGGCATTTAATATGGTAAATCGCAATATTCGTATCAATAAGCTAGAGCATAATTGGTGTTAGAGGCTTACGTCTGGATTGGTTTAGAAGCTACTTAACGTCTCAAAACGCTGCAAAACGTCTCATATAAAGGACGTCAACAGCCGTCAACTGTGGAGGGGTCTGTTAAATCGTTTTTGGCTTGGCCGAAAATTTAGCTATATTAGTCTGGCACCTTGTCCCAAAAAAGTATTTTTCGTTCAAAGGTCTCGTACGCCTCCTCCCCACACACGTAAACACACACAAGTAGTATACATCGAAGTTGACGTCGCGTCGGTGTTGGTGAAGCTGCGCAAATTTTTTTTTTTAACAACTGTGTAAGTCATATACAGGACGCTCAAAGGCACCTGCACACCAAAAATGTCAATATTAGTGAATTAATTAAAAGACGACTAGCAGTTATCTTCTTGTAATGGGAGTTTTGTAATATCGTTCGGAGGGAGTGGCTTACTACGATGAAGTGCATTCAAGCATTGCGTTAATTGTGCATCGGGTGCAAGGACTTCATGAACACTATGAGTATGAGACACTGAGCTATCAACAGATTCAGATGCGAGACTAAATTCGAAAGTTCGTTGTCCGGAATTATGTAAACCTAGGGTGAGATAGCAAGTTCTCTACCACATCTGTGATAGGCACAGACTTTTTTATTGAAGGGGTTTTACAGTTTAGAGGAGACGCAAAAGCACAGCTCGGCCACCTCTCCGCGGAGGAGTGCTACATTATACCATCGAGAAAGGTGTCCTTTCTCTATGATTATACTATCTAGTAGTAGTAGTACAGCTGCTAGTAGTAGAATGGGTTACCCTATTACCGTGGGGGTTAGGACATTTTTCGAGCAGAATAAAAAATATTCAGCAACCTATAAAAAGTGCCTGTTATTATTAATGTTGGGTATTACTTTATACTTTTACATAAAAAAAATACATCGTTTGTCTGATTAAACTTGTCCACGAAGTCTCTGAAAGTGTGCATGCGCCCGAAGTGATTCCGGAGTTGAGCCGCCTATTATCGTGGTCATCAGTTATAATTGTTTTAAATGAACTATATCTACATTAAAGGCATCGTACACGTTTGGTAATTGGAGCTTGTTCGTTTCAATCCTATATAGTTGTAGATATACCATAAAACTATAACCTGTGAAAAGTGTGTTTTTGAGATATTGCCGAAAATCTGGAGTGGTTATGTTCACGCAGGAAGAATAATCTGCAATTGAAATACACAATCTGAGAAACGTTTCTGACAGAAACGTTTCTCAGATTCAATTTTGTTTTGATAAAAGTTTTTATTGCCATTTATTTTCAGACTCATTACCAAACGTAAACAGACCCTTTAAGCACAAAAGTAGCTAAGCACAAAACATTTCTGCTGAGCAGAATAGGGTTACCAGCCTAAATCCCATCTCACATACACAATCTGTGACTGGTATTCCGCTTATTTTTGCTTTGCATAAAATCTATTAAGCAATATTTTCTGCTTAAGCAGCTCTATAAAATTTGGCCCTGGTTCCAGAATACTGCACTTTCCATAAAAAGCAAGCCTTGAAGTTCTCCAATTGAAGTTCTCCAATTGCGCTGACGTCATGCAGCCGCCATCTTAGAGGTAAAACGATGACGAAACAATCGAAACGCACAGATTTGTACGCGCGGCGCACAGGAATGGCCAATGAACAACCTCCTTTTGACCTCTAGGCGAGGGCGCCCTACTGTTATGACATCACGTGCATAAGGTCTATTGTCTGCTCTTATACGACGACGACGCAGTCTCTGATTTTTTTGTATAGATTCTTAATTGTTTAGGGTGTTTATAACAGAGCTATTTAGACTCACTCCGCGGCAGTGTAGTTATTAACGAGAAGTCCCCCCGATCCACTTAGCTAAAGAATCCCGCCCGATTTCCTAACTCCCGCCCAGGTAGTAGTTAATAAGAAGGACAGTTCTTTTCAGAACTGAGAAGTCTCCCGAATTCCCAATATTTTACTCTGCGGCAGTAGAATAATAATCAAGACAAGTTCTCATAGAACAAAATTTACCTAACAAGTAGATTTAAGAACTGAAAATTCCCCCGAATTCCGAATATTCCACTCTGTGGCAGTAGAATAATAAGCAAGACAAGTTCTCAAGGAACAAAATCTACCTAGCAAGTAGATTGTTACCGCAAACCATAGTGTTTATAACACACACAAAAAACAGCATTGTCGGTATGGCATTTGTCGGTGCACATTAAACTCAAATCCAGTGGGAGATTTGTCGCATTGATGGAAGCAAATTTCTTGACGGACGCCGTTATCTGACGGAGTTCATTGTGATTTGGCGGGAGAGTAATCTGCATTGGAATGCACACTCCGAGAAGCGTTACCGTAACGCTTCTCAATATTCAAAATATTTTGGGGATGAAAAGTGAGATATTTTTCCATAACCGCAGTCCTTCGAAGTAAAAAGTCTCTCAAAATGCATTATACTATCCAAAGCTGCTGTACTTCTTACCAAGTAAGTTTTTATTGCCGTAAATTTTCAGAGTCATTACCAAATGTGTACGATGCTTTTAAAGGAGCTAAATCCAAAGATAATATTCGAAAATTTACCTTACACTGGGATAGCGATGTTTAACTTCCCAGCAGATGGATAAATGTTGATCTTTTGGGCATTTTAATTACCGAGTACCTACACATTCCTTACAAATTCCTTATACCCCTGCGCTCAATTTTAGACCAATCCGACCAATCAAATATATACTTCCAAAAAACAAGAATTGTTAAAAATAGACTTCCAAAAAACAAGAACTGCTCAATAAAGACTTCCAAAAAAACCTAGAATTGTTAAATATGTACTGTTATGAGACCCTAATACATGTACATGTAATTACGTGTATACAACGCACGCTGTCAATCATTTTCTGTGTGTAAGTCCGTTGACCCTAGTGGGCGGCGCTAATCCGTTATGAAGGATCTAGAATGATCTAGGCTCTGGAAGTTTGAAGTTAGTTTTAGAACTTTCCAGAAAACAACACAAATCCTTTATATACAGGCTGGGGATCAATCTTCGGGGGGACACAAATACTCAAGACTGGTGGAAGCTACGACTTCTGTGATTGTGATTCAACTCGTTGGAGGAGCTTTTGGTAGAGTTCGCTTTTGACCGAGTGCAGTTAAAGAGCTTAATTTAAATCCGGAAAGGACAGTTTCGAACTTAATCTACAGTTCGGTATTTTGGGGTCTTCTTCCCCATATTTTGTGGCGGGTGTCAGATTGTGTGCCCGTCGTTGTTTCGTCTTCTTCTGGACATTTTATCGGAGTGAGTTTACCCCGTGATAGCTCAAAGTCACATCGGCAAAGAAGTGATTTATCGCCCCTGGAGTTGATCGTTTTAGAGCCAGTGTATGTGGTCCTCGCTGTATCTTTTGTTGCTGTGATCCTCGCCTGTATTTCATCCAGGTTGACGTATTAGCCCGTAAGATACTTATGTTGTATAAGATCCATTTTAATGTACACTTGTTTTATGCAATCAGTGTATGTTTGTTAAACCAAATCGGTAACTGAAGTGGTTGATAGTTTTATCATTAAATCACTTGGATTCTGTGTTCTTATACATCAGTGTCACCTTGTTTGATTCCTTTGTTGCATCTGAGAAAATTCAGGCTTTTTGAGTGTTTTATATTCACGGATAGTTTGGAGATTTTTGGATCGTAACAGTACTTCCAAAAAACAAGAACTGCTAAATATAGACTTCCAAAAAACAAGAACTGCTGAATATAGACTTCCAAAAAACAAGACTCGCCAAATATATACTTCCAAAAAACTAGACTGGTAAATATAGACTTCCAAAACACAAGAATAGTTAAATATATACTTCCAAAAAAACAAGACTGGTAAATATAGACTTCCAAAACACAAGAATAGTTAAATATATACTTCCAAAAAACAAGACTCGCCAAATATATACTTCCAAAAAACAAGAATTAAAATATACACTTAGAAACGACAAGACTCGCCAAATATATACTTCCAAAAAACAAGAACTGCTAATATAGACTTCCAAAAAACAAGACTCGCCAAATAATTTGTGTATACTTTTTTTTTAAAAACAAGACTGGTAAATATAGACTTCCAAAAAACAAGAATTGTTAAATATATACTTCCAAAAAACAAGACTCGCCAAATATAGACTTCCAAAAAACAAGAATTGGTAAATAATTACATACTTCCAAAAAACAAGAATTATTAAATATACACTAACAAAAAACAAGACTCGCCAAATAAAATATACTTCCACAAAACAAGAACTGCTAGATATAGACTTCCAAAAAACAAGACCCGCCAAATATATACTCGCAAAAAAGCATTTTATACTTGCGATGGCACTTATGGGCTTTCGTACATATCCGACATTCTCTCCAGCCCATCAGCCACGTACAAACAATATTGCAAGTTAGATGTATGTTGTGCATTGTCCGTGGCACATGCGAAAGTCATTGTATGTTACTCGTCTTGAAACGGCATCATCTGTCCAAATTCGTTAGGAGAAAAAATAATCAATAATTCTCTTCGGCAAAAAGGGTCATGCAACTTTAATTAAAATAGCTAGCTACAAAATATACTGTGGATACGTTTGTCTCCAGGCTAGGCAAGATTATAATAAGCAGCAAACACATGAAGCCAAACCCATTATAATTGAGACGTTGATTAGGTCTTGCTGGAGACGGCAATTACGAGGGCTATTACGAGGGCTCTATATTCACTAAAAAGTGGTCGTTGCCGTATTAATTAACACTATTCGCCTTGAAGGTAAGTATATCTGTTTAGGTCTGTTTTCACTGTACAAACATACATTATACTAATGGTCTCATTGAAACTAGAATTGAATATTGTTTCCCACAACGGCTATCTCAATTACAGGTGGCAGAACAAAATCCACACTTTCAACGGAAAGAGTATGAGTAAATCTTTAGCGTAGTTTGTGTAAGACTACACTGATGAAGTAACGGTAGCCATGGAAATTCAGAACTTAAAAACACATTTCAAATAATATAGGCTGAGAATTTAGAACTAAATGAGCTTAAAGAATCAACATGTAAGTTAAAATTAGTGTCATAATTTACTTAAAATAAGCACAAGAAAGAAAGCAAACGGCCCGTAGGATTGAACATGCCCAAGATGTACAATTAGGAACGGTAACCATGGACAGCAAGAGTTTGAAAACAAAAATTCAAATAATGTTAGCAAGACACACATTAATTGATGGCAAAATGCACAAAACACAGGAAAGAAAAATAACACTGACAGTTGTTGATTACGAAGTTCTTGTCTGTTGATCAAGATTCGCAAATACACAGTTCGTTTTTGTTCAATCCCAAAATCAATTAAAACACATGAAGGCAGGTACCTGTAACTCTGTGCAGTTTTCTTTAAATCAAGATCTAGAGAAGATAATTTAAAAGGCAACCTGAACCAAATGGCAAAATGCCAGAGCAATTGTATTATATTTAATTAAAGGTACTGTACACGATTGTTAAGGGTAAAAAACATCATGTTTAATTTTAGTCTGAAAGCTTACTGACTATGAAATTCATACAAAAAACAAATTTTGTGAAATATTTTCCTCTGAAATGAAGTCATATTCGAGAAAACTGTATCTAAAAACCTAGGGGAAAACAATTAATATAAACCAACTGCTGATTTCGGTTGTTGCGACCAAAATTAAGGACAGTTACCATGCTGAAAATATTGTGCGTGGTTTTTCGTTTTTTTCTCCTGAAAAGGGCACCTCATACGGACAACGTATTCAATCTAAGATCATTTCACAATGTTCTAAACAAATAAAACCAATTAACGAATTAGCTTTCGTCTGGGTGTGTCTAAGTTATTCGTTATAATTTCCAGCCGTTTTTACATTAGGCACCCACGTAATCTCCAATTATAGGGCTGCCTCTAATCCACTTCTTAGACTGAAACTGTTTCAAGGCCACCCGCTTAATACTGTCTCGCCCAATTTTCGCCATAAAATTCGCAATTCCCCCGAACAAAGATATTGAAAAAATAGGGAGACCGCCAACATAGGACGAGATAGCTCAGTTGGTAGAGCGCCGGCACGTTAAACCGGAGGTCGTTGGTTCAAATCCCACTCTAGTCAATTTTTCTTTGTTCAACCCAAAATCATTTAATATTTACCCAGTCAGTTTCCCTTGTGGTCCATTATTTGATATCTGATATAAAATTTAAAAAAGTCGCATCCCCTTAAGGTGATCCCCGGCTGCCGCTTCCCAGGTCGTATCGTACGGGTGTGATCCCTGGCTGCACGGCAGTTTGCGGTTGAATGGCTTTCCGACTGGCACCCCCCGAACAAAGATATTGACAAAATAGGGAGACCGCCAACATAGGGCTAGATAGCTCAGTTGGTAGAGCGCCGACACGTTAAACCGGAGGTCGTTGGTTCAAATCCCACTCTAGTCAATTTTTCTTTGTTCAACCCAAAATCATATATATTAAAATAATATTAAATATATATATATAATAATACAAATAATAATTTCGCGTACATGCTCGAAATGATCTTAAAACGCAAATGTACTTTTAACTGCTGGTATAACGATATTTCAGATCCCGACAATAACTCATTTTGTAGCTCGTTTGTAAATATTATCTGAATATTGCTAACCATTTCGGGTTTAACTTACTCAGCCAAAGGGGAAAAAAACTATATAATATTTAAAGCAATTTGGCATCGTTATGATCTTGTCTTTTAAAAGGTATTAGACAGGATTGGTAAAGATGAAAAACATATTTGTTTAATTTTAGTCTGAAAGCTCACTGGTTATGAAGTT
This sequence comes from Plazaster borealis, assembly GCA_021014325.1. Taxonomy (NCBI): domain Eukaryota; kingdom Metazoa; phylum Echinodermata; class Asteroidea; order Forcipulatida; family Labidiasteridae; genus Plazaster; species Plazaster borealis. The sequence goes on along the minus strand of CM037460.1, from coordinate 8,065,284 downwards.
CATACTAGAACCAATTTTTCCGTGGAATATTTCCCTCTGAAATGAAGTCATTATTAAGAAAACCATATCCTGAAAACCTAAAAAAACAAAAAAAACGCAACAGCGGATTTCAGTTGTTACATGCTGAAAATCGGCATGTTTTTAAAACTATTTTCTCCTGTGACTCACACAACTTTTTTTTTCTTTCCCTTTTCCACGTAAGAGCAAAAATAAATAAAAAATAAACGAAGTAATAAACATCTCAGAAAAGTGCCTTTCCTTAAATTTTAAAAAACAAAGAATTGTATTAACAGACCATCCACAAGAACATTGCCCACACTCCGTCCTGCCCGGTGCAACTAGTCTTTACAAAAGTTTTCATAAAACGTTGTCATTTTCATGCTTTAATATTTCTCTCTGTACCTACCTTCTTGTATTGCTTTATAACCAGTAATTTTAAAGGGTGTGAATATAATAAGATTTTAGACAGAAAAAAACAATTATAAACATTACATTTTATCAGACTACTGTTATATGAGTTACTTAAGTTATTTGGATTTACAGATGTTTTGTAACATTGCATTAAAAAGGGTCATTATTGCGGATTTGGCGAAACTTGCGAGCATTTTGCTGCTATGGGCGTGTATAATATAGTATGAAATGTACAATACCATTAAACGTCATAAAATGAGGATTCTGCTTTTTCTCCGTGAAATGTGAGCATCTTTTTCATTTACTTTCGCTCTATTTATTTGATACATAAGTAGCCATTCATCTTTAACTGTTTCTTTTAGCAATAATTGTTCATGTTTATATATTACTTTGCTGCCGAGTCCAGAGTCACACAACGGATCATGGATTTAATAATACACAGAATTAAAAAAAAAAATTACAGAGTACATATCCGTATAGCTTATGCTTGCTCCTCCAAATTGAAAACACAAACAAAATAAAGAGACCACTCTGTTTAAGTATACAAAGATACGGAGCTCTAAAGTGCCATCCAAATTGTTGAGATGCTGAGATAATTTACCGCAAGATGATGACGACATCAGGAAGACGTAATATGTCGTAATCCCGAGATAAATTATCTCGGGATTTCGTCATCTTACGTTTATGATGTCGCCATGTTGCAGTAAATTATCTCAGGATCTGAACAAGTCGGATTACACTTTCAGAGCTCCGTACAAATTAAAAATCTTGGATTGAATTTTGAACACTTAACAGCAAGCGTCTACATATCATGCCTCCTCTTTAGAGAACCTTGTTAAATGGACAACCACTTCTTGCCCCAGGACATTACAAACTCATTTAAATGTACTTTGTGCTGACATAGCAACTGTTCATTAATTGTCTAGATGCCGTAACCGTCGCAAGGGTTTGGTCACTAAAACCACCCATTAAATATTTGCTGCTCTCTTAGTCTTAGTATGTTGTCAGAACAAACACATTTTCTGCTTCTGTTTGCGTACGGATCAGCGAGACACCAAAGGGACTTTCGGCGGTGGCCATTTATTTAGTTGACGTTTTCTCCCTCGGTAGTTTCGTTTCTTGAACGCTCCTGTTCTATGCCGATGGTGAAAGTCAAACCCATCGGGGATGATCTTAGCATCGTCTCTTTCAGCTACGACGAAGTTAAAATAGAAACGGATAACGATGGGAACACACGCAAGGAAGTTCTTGGTGAAAAGGGGGAGAAGAAGAAGACAAAAAAACGCAGTCGCTTGAGTCGGTTCTTCACAGCATGGACGTCGACGGTGCCGGAAGCTGTAGGGGTTACGGGGCTGAAATACATAACTAGCAGTAGCAGCCAGGACAGTATCCTCAGAAGGTAATTCGTTTGCGTTGTCTCTAAAAATGTCCACAAAGTGTATGAATAGTCAACAATCTTTATCTACCTTGCATGGTGTATCCCTGATAACCACCTGTTGAGTAGTACTCGATTGGGAAGGGGAGGGGTTTAGTGTAGACAGGTAGAACCAAGTAGGAAACCTTCCTTTATGGTCGCACCAAACCTGGTTGAGGAGGTCATATTTGGGGGCAAAACTGGCCCATCAATGGACATCGTGACATGGCCTGCATGTGGGAAAGTATTTCGGAGAACACTACACTATATGGTTTTACCCATTCACCGATGTGTGTAAAGCACTGTATACTGAGTACTTTGCCGAGGTGAACAAAAAATCAACAGGTATATTACTCTAGTGGGATTCGAACCCACGACATTTAATGGGCTGCTGACATTTTAATGTGCCGCTGATAATCGCTGGAGCCACTATCTGGGTAATCTCCCACTTTCTCCTTCCTCCAACGCATTAGGTTCGTGTGGTTCATAGCACTCTTGGGTGGGATGACTTTACTCGTGTACCAGGTAACCGACAGAACGGTGTTCTACGCTGGAAACTACAAGATTGTGGATGTTGAAATTGAGTATGTCTCCGAGCTGGTTTTCCCCGCGATCACAATATGCAATTACAACCACTTCAGGTATGAATAAACCTGGCACTTTTTACACTCTAACATGATCAAATTCTCAAAATTCTCCCCAGGAAGGTGCCTGAATTTGTGGGATATGGTATGTTCTCGGTTCCAAACAACAAATGCATATTCTTATTAAATACCGCCAGACAGTTTAAGTAGTCCTAATCATGACCATGTTTACCTACCTGGGTCCAATTTCTTAGAGCTGCTTATAAACCCTGCGCTGCAGTATCGCGGTATGCTAATTTGGTCCCCTCATCGTACAGTCGCCGACTTCACCGTTAGACGTTCGTGTAAGTTTTTTTTAGTTAGCTCCTCACAAACTCGTCTAAATTGGTTTCAATAGACTCAGAAAGGTTCACTGAATCCCCAAAACCCCTCAAAAAAGGCAAACAAAATTTCCATGTGTAGATTGCAGTCGAAAAACCAAAAAACATCAATGTTACCCAAATCCAACTTTTTTTCGTTTTTTTTTGCACTGGTTACCAGTCTACTGAGAAACAATGTATCTTATTTATTTGGCCTACCCTGGCCTACCCAAACTACTTTTAATAAACATCTGGTCTTCTTGTGTCGGCCTGAGGTCTCCAACCACAAAGCCAGAGTGACAGGATGATTGATTGCCTGATAGTAGCGGTACAAAGAAGATTTGATTTCATAGAACAATATACTCTTCGTTCGAGTTTTTTCTCGCTTTCGATAAGCTCGAGACTATAATGCACAGTTTATTTGTAAAATATTTTGTTTTATTGTTATTGGTTTTGGTATTGATATTATTATTATTATATTTTTTTGTAGAAACCTTTGGTTGAACTATCTTCCTTTTGGTGAAATGCTGTCAGAACTTAACAACTTCACACGTACACCTGCAACTCCAATTAACTTTAGTTATTACGAATCACTCATGAGTGACGTTAACACTACGGAGATGTATCTATCGCTGGCTCACACTATGGACTACGGACAAATGTTTCATGCGTAAGTACTTTTAAAACCTCTTCAAAACCACGGCACCGGAGTGGCAGGAGATTCTGTGTTTCGCCCCCCCCCCCACGAAGATTCCATCCCCATACCGCGAATTGTGATGGAAACTTAGTCTGATAGCGCAAAAATGGACCAATTGGGTTGAATGGGAGACTTTTGGGACGCTAGGTGGAAGCAGACTTACCAGGTAAATATATTGTTTTCTGTATTGTGCGCATGCTCAAAACTACGTAAACATTGGAAATTCACCTGGTAAGTCTGCTGCCACCTAGTGTTCCAAAGTCTCCCATTGGGCCTTCATTTTATAAAAAATGTCCAACTCCCTTCTGCGTCTCTGCTATCGCGCCGATGTACATTTTCTTTCATAATTGCTCCCAATTCATATAGGAGACCACCAACAAAATAAAATAAAACACATAATAATAATAATAATATAATAATAATAATAATAATAATAATAATAACAACAACAACAACAACAACAACAACAACAACAACAACAAAAACAAAAACAAAAACAAAAACAAAAACAAAAACAAAAACAAAAACAAAAACAAAAACGAAAACAAAAACAAAAACAAAAACAAAAACAAAAACAAAAACAAAAACAAAAACAAAACAAAAACAAAAGTATTTTTTGGCGCCCTAACAGGCTGGCCACAGACACATCTAGCTCGTCTATTTTTCACTTTTTGCAGTGTTTACACTGTGTGTTATCACCAAAATGTTGTATGGTCACACAGGTTTTTGATCAGAGAACACACAGAAAGTCATCACCTATTCCTGTGCTGTTTACCTGCGATGCTACTTTGGATAACTTTTGATGGAATTCTACACCCTGATTTTGTTCCAGTATCTTGTACATGTACATGATTTAACTATGTTATGCATCACCGGACTCCACTACTTGCATAACTCACTGGTCATCACACAATAGCGGTACAATGGGGACTACTATACTTCTTTTGTGTCTTATGTGTCTCCAGAGCTCTACATGCCTACCATATGCCAACAGCCAGTGCCATTCTCCATGTAAAACTGCTTGTTCTTTTAAAAATGGCCGTTTCCTGCAGTCTCGTATTGCCTACTATAGTAACAGCTGTGCAACATTCCAGTACCGCCTTATTCTAGCTGGTGATATCCAGTCAAACCCTGGCCCCAAATCATCATTAGATAGCCACAACAATACCTCCAATGATAAGGTCAGTGCTTCAGATACTACAAGCTCACACTATCAAATACTCAAAGTGGAAGTACTCTACTCAATAACTCAACTATTTGGACTAAGGAGCAATCATCACAAGTTACCTCAGACTACCTGGTCAATCATAAATAGCCTCGGAATCAGGAAAAAACCTCGAGGTTGTAGAGCTGGGGTCAGTAAACCAAAATCAAGTCCTATCACCCAAGGTACGGATGCAGCCATTGTTCGACATGGCTCTACGCAGCAAGTTAAATGCTGTATACTCAATGCACAATCTGTGCGGAATAAAACCACTGAGTTCTTTGATCTTGTTCTCGAGAACAATCTTGATGTAGTTGCTATATGCGAATCTTGGCTTCGACCTGAAGACTCGTCTATAATTGGCGAAATTACCCCAACTGGCTACAACTTTCATCATGTGCCACGCATCAACAGAAAGGGCGGTGGCGTCGCTTTTCTGTCTAAATTCGGTCTTCCAGTGAAAGTGATCAACCAAAGAACCTTTCAATCATTTAAATCACTTCAACTATTGCTGTCATCCATGAATTCATCCATATCTTTCATTATCATTTACAGACCTCCAAGGACAGGCTGTACCTTCACTCATTTTCTATCTGAATTTAATGACCTCATCGACTCATACATTTTACAGTCATCAGAACTCATCATCACTGGTGATTTTAATATACATGTCGACAACCCTGCCGACTCTGATGCTGCTCGGTTTATAGATTTATTATCGTCAAATGGTCTTGACCAACACATTGCATCCCCAACTCACAAACATGGTCACACACTTGATTTGTTGATAACGAGAGCCACCGATGTTTGTTCTGTACAAAACATACTTGTACAAACAGGTTTGTCAGATCATCATGCCATCACCTGCAATCTCTCTCTTGTTAAACCTCGACTTCCTACCAAGACGATAACGACAAGAAATGTGAACAACATCGACATCCCTTCGTTTTGTGTAGACCTCCACAACTCCAATGTGTTCTCTGATTCAACATCTACCGTTTCTGATGATGTCCAGAAATATAATTCAGTTCTTTCATCAATGCTGGATAAATATGCACCGCCAAGAAAGCGTACAATTCGCATACGACCCAACACACCTTGGTATAATAACAAAATCACTGACGCAAAACATAAACGACGTCGACTTGAACATAAATGGCGCATCTCTGGACTTGAGGTCGACCGCCAGCTATATCGCGATCAACGGAATTTCGTACTTTATCAAATTCGCGAAGCCAAACATAGCCACTTTTCAGCTCTAGTACAGAATTCCTCAGACAATCAGAAGCAACTTTTTCAAGTTGCCGATCAGCTCCTTCATCGCAAAAAGGCTTTCCCGCTCCCTTCGTCCAAGTCAGATGAACAACTAACTGTCGATTTGTCTACTTTCTTCAGGGAAAGGATCAAATCCATTTGTGATCTTTTTCCGAGTCAAGTGGGACTACCTTCAGTTGACAGACCCAGTGGTTTTACAAGTCTTACTCTAAGTTTTCATCTTTTGATCCCACAAACGCAAATTTAATCCAAAAGATTATTTCCAAATCTCCATCTAGGAGCTGTGACCTTGATCCAATTCCAACAGGTTTATTGAAAGACTGTGCCAACACACTCGTTCCTGTCATCACCTGCATCGTGAATAAATCACTTACAACAGGAACTGTCCCGTCATCAATGAAATCTGCTCTTGTTCACCCTCGTTTGAAAAAAGTCAATCTGGATGTAGATACTTTAAAAAACTACCGCCCTGTGTCCAACCTCACCTTCTTATCTAAGTTATTAGAGCGTACTGTTCTTGAGAAAATATCTCCATTTCTGCATCTTAACAACTTGTTGGATAAAAATCAATCTGCTTACCGTGCCAATCATAGTGTTGAGACTGCTTTACTTAAAGTACAAAGTGATGTACTTGATGCTATGGACAAAGGCAGACTCGTCGCTCTGGTTCTTCTCGATCTATCGGCAGCGTTTGACACCATCGATCACCGTATCTTACTTCATCGACTAAAAGATCTGGGTTTTGACGGAACAGTCCTGGATTGGTTCGAATCTTACATCACAGACAGATCTCAGTGTGTACAAATTAACAACATGTGTTCTACACCATCAACTCTGCTGTCTGGTGTCCCACATGGTTCTGTTCTCGGACCTGTGCTGTTCTCCATCTATACACTTCCTCTTGGACAAATTATACGCAATCATAATCTACACTATCATCTGCATGCCGACGACACACAGATCTACATATCCTTTAATCCCATCCAAACTGAAGCAGAGTCTGCAATACATCGCATTGAATCATGTATTGATGAGATCCGTGACTGGATGTCCAGCAACTTCTTAAGACTAAACGATGATAAGTCCGAGTTTATCATTCTTGGTTCTAAACTGCAACGCAACAAAGTGCATATTCCTCACCTTCGCATTGGTGACTCTCACGCCAAAACTTCCATCAAGGTTCGAAACCTGGCCACCGTATTCGACAACAACATGTCATTTATAGATCATATTTCGTCTGTTGCTAAGAGCTCCTCATTCCATCTACGCAACCTTGGTCTCATCAGAAAATACTTAACTCGAGATGCTACAGAGCAACTTGTTCATGCCTTTGTAACTTCCCGACTTGACATGGGAAACTCTCTTCTCCATGGTCTGCCTAATAATCAAATTAACCGCTTGTCTCGCCTTCAAAATATTGCCGCTAGAATTGTAACCCGGTCCAACACCAGAGCACACATCACACCGATCCTGAAAGATCTGCATTGGTTACCCATTAAGGACAGAATCGTCTTTAAGATCCTTGTGTATGTCTATCGCTCATCAAATGGCACTTTACCACCTTATCTCTCAGAAGGTCTCCAACCCTATCTGTCCTCCCGCGAGTCTATGAGATCGAATAACAAACATCTTTTAAGGAAACCCCGCACCAAAACATCATGGGGTGAAAGATCGTTTTCTTCTGCTGCCCCTTCATTATGGAACAACTTACCAGATCATATTAAACTTTCTCCCTCACTGGCTTTATTCAAAACTTCCCTCAAGACTCACCTAATGAGGACTGCATGAACATTCCTCTCTCTTGATGTGTCGCTGCGCCATGAGCATCTTTAGATGGATACCGGCGCATTATAAATGCCCATTATTATTATTATTATTATTATAATAATAATAATAATAATAATAATAATAATAATAATAATAATAATAATAATAATAATAATAATAATAATAATAATAATAATAATAATAATAATAATAATAATAATAATAATAATAATAATAATAATAATAATAATAATAATAATAATAAAAACAAATAATAATAATAATAATAATAATAATAATGATAATAATATTAATAATATTAATAATATTAATAATATTAATAATATTAATAATAATAATAATGACAACGACAACGACGACGACGACGACGACGACGACGACGACGACGACGACGACGACGACGACGACGACGACGACGACGATTATTATTATTATTATTATTAATAATAATAATAATAATAATAATAATAATAATAATAATAATAATAATAATAACAATTAATAATAATTATAATAATAATTATTCCCGGTTACGGGCCTGGGCAAAACAATGATATTATTGGTCCATTTCACTAATAAATGCAGATTATCAGCTGGCAGCAAGTTCATATTTATACACGACGGCCTAGTTTCCAAATCAACTGTGATTAGGATTTGGGTTTTGGCTTTGAGCAGCGTCAAGCGTTCAAAAAAATCATACGTAGCCAAGTGGTTAACCGACCGATCATCAAAGGAATTAATGATAAAACTCACGCACAATGCGTTCAAAAAATGTGTGATCTTCCCGTAAAGATGGCCGACTTGGGTTACGTCAAAGTGGGGATTATATTAATCTTTGTATGATGCCATCAGACTGTGGTCCACTGTCCGTTTTTATTTTTTGTTTTTAATCTAACAAATTCCAAATTCCCCATCTACACCTAGCCAAATAGCATGGTAAATGTCTTGTATACCATCCGGGGTCTTTTTCACACACAAAAATCTATCAATGACCAGCTCTCCCGGAATTCCCTTAGGAATTGTACAGCAGTTACTTGACCTTGGGGTCAGTAGCCACTACTGGGTGAAATGAACCGCATAGTTTCCAGATGGCTTTTTCTGTATATTTGTACAATGGCTGTAAGCAGTGACCTGGTTGATCAGTTAGATGAATTGAGTCGGGTCCATATCTAATGGTTTGGGCCATTTAAGTGATTGGGTTCTCCACAAAAATGAAGTAAAAGCTGGTACAAACGGACAGTAGCCTACAGTCCGATGGCGTAAACGTGTGAATTTTTTCTTGATGGTGTCACGCAAGTCAAACATTAAAGCGATTCTGTCTTTCCTACGGTACACCGCAGGGGAGTGTGGGATAGTTCGGAAGTTATCACTCCAAAGAATTTCACCCCAGTAATTACCGACTTCGGTGTTTGTTACACCTTTAATGGAGGGTTTGACGGCGAAGAGCTAAAAACAATTCACATTGCAGGTAAGAATACCGTACTTCGTATAGTATGATTCCTAACATCTAAATTTCATTATAGTTAATTAAGCGTTTTTGCTGTTGTTGTTTTTGTAAGTTTTGTTTCGATCATTTCTCTACGTCCTATGTCTGTTCGTTTGTATTGTCTCTGTTTGTCCACAGGCTGACTTCTACAAGCTTAGTTTTATCAAATTGGCCTCCATACAGTTTTCTACATTATTTGGTATTTATAATAACCTAGGCTATTCTGTTCATTTTCACCTTGTATGTTGTATTATTTTATGATAGTATGGAAATAAATGTAACTTGGTTGATTATGTACAATGCATTTCAGAATCGTATTCATTTCTTTAAGAAACTTTGTTCTTCTCTCTTGTATGTACCTTAACATTAATAAAAATATCCGTTAAAAAAGAAGAAGAAAAAAAACCCCACAATTTCCCGTAAACTTCCTCATTTACATAATTGTCTGCTTTTTAATAACGACTCAGGCCAGCTCGGTGGTCTAGAGGCTAATAAGCTGTTCTTGGTTGCGGGTGGTTGTGTACAGACACGTGAAGGAGGCCGGTTCTCTGTTTAAAAAAGGACGAGAATTCACCAAGATACAACCTTGCGTGATGCCATCGAACTGTAGTCCACTGTCGGTTTTTAATTAATTAATCAGTACTCCGCCATTTTTTTTCTTTCTAATAAATTCCACATTCCCCATCTACACCTAGCCAAATAGCATGGTAAATGTCTTGTTACCATCCGGGGTCTTTTTTACAAAAAAAAATCCATCAATGACCAGCTGTCCCGGAATTCCCATAGGAATTGCACAGCAGTTGCATGACCTTGGGGTCAATAGCCACTGCTGGGTGAAATGAACCATGGTTTCCAGATGGCTTTTTCTGTATATTTGTACAATGGCTGTAAGCAGTGACCTGGTTTTTTGTTTGGATGAATTGAGTAGGGTCCATATCTAATGGTTTGGGCCATTGGAAATTTATTGGGTTCTCCACAAAAATTAAGTACATACTAATTAAAAACGGACTGTAACCTACTGTCCGGTGGCCGCACGGTGTGATTTGTTTTTGATGGTGTCACGCAGGGTTAAAAGTAACAATTTCTATAGATGACGTGTAAAATATAAAATAATCTCCAGTGCTGATTTTAATCCTTCAATGCAACAGCACATTGACTACAAAATAGCATACAATACAAAATAATACAGTCACTTATGTAAAGACAAAGTTAAAGGTCAAAAGGTCAGTACAACACGAGGCTGGCTACATGCACACACAAGTTTACAATTTATACCGATTGAAATAGCCCTATAAATGTCAATTCTTGAATCAAAATATAATTTAGGACAAAATAATACTCACAGAGGGTCCTAGGAAAATATCCCTCCCAAATTAATAGTATGTGTAGCATGGCCAGAGCAATGCTCCCCACAAAATGGAAAGAAATACTGATCGAAAATAATGTGCTCTCTCGTGCTCAAAGCTACAACAGGAAAAGAGAGTGAGTATACAGGTCGCGACCCCAAAGTTAGCTTCTAACAGTAAATATGTAAATCACAAAAGTTGGAGTACTGATGTGAACACTAAGGGCGCACTTGGGTGCCCTACAGTTGTTTGTTCTATTCCCACTTGGGATACTTTTAGTTATTTTTTCCCGCATCACTCGGAAAAAGGGAGAGTATTTAAAATGAAGCTTCGGCCTATCATGCATCGGTGTACAGCGCAGAACTGAATCACACTGTTGATTTGAATCTGACTTTTTTGCAGGGAAAGGTCACGGGTTGACCCTATTGCTCGACGTGCAGCAGTACTACTACTACTACTACAAGCCCATGTATTATTCTGCTGGCTTTGTTGTGGCCGTACACGATCAAGACGAGGTACCGCAGGTAGACTCCTTTGGCTTTGCCGTAGCTCCAGGCACAGAAGCAAGGATCGGTATTAAGAAAAGACAGGCAAGGACGTTTTCAAAACATCTTTGGTTTAAAGGATTAACAGAAAATTGGCGTGGCGTGGCAGAGCGGTTAAGAGAACCGGACTTAAGCTTTGGCTTATCTGATCAACAGAGTGTGTGTTCGATTCCCGTTCGTGACGCTGTGTCCTTGAACTAGATACTTTACCGTCGTTTCTTTGTCCTTCGAATGGGACGTTAAGTCGTAGGTTTGTGTCCTGTAGGATTGGTAGTACAGGTAAAAGAACCAAGAACATTCGTCGTGGAGGAGTATAAGAGTTAACCCCGTTATTTCTGGCTCACATAGCAAGCACCTTTGTTTACAGGGCCCAATTTCATAGAGCTGCTTAAGCATAACAAGTAGCTAAGCACAACAAAATTATGCTTACCATAACAAGGTAACCAGCCAAAATACCATTCCACATGTACATTCTGTGACTGGTATCCTGCTTATTTTTTGCTTAGCAGAAAACTGTTAAGCAATATTTGCTGTTTAAACCAAACAGAGAAACGACTCATACATTGGGTGAAACATTACATGTTGAATTTTTGTCTAAAGACAGACACCTTTTTCATTTTAAATTAAGACGTGAACATTTGATTTTAGCAAACTTGAATAAATATACAAAGGAAACATTTGTTTTTATTGTCTTCCTCCAGTCGAGTAATCTACCACCTCCTCACGGCGTGTGTGGATCAAGAGATCTCAAGTATTTCTCCTCTCCTTATTCAATGCATAAATGTCAGCGTGAATGTCTCATCGACTATACTCACGCAGCGTGTGGATGCGTGGAACCATACATGGCTGGTGAGTATAGTATGTGTTTTAACCGACACCAGACTGTCCCAGACCGTAGGAGAACACTTAAGGAGAGGGAGAGCCGCGAATGAGATTTGAGAATCTGTTGTTTCTTTTCCTGCCTCCTCCCCCATTTGACCGGGTTGGGGTTGGCCCGCACAATACAGTTTTCTTCTTGCGTATGGCGTGCACAACCTGAAGTTGTAGGCCAAGGGTAGACATCCACAGTGGCGTAAATAGGGGGGGGCACGGGGGCACGTGGCCACCCCCCCCCAGTTGATGTCCGTGCCCCTGTGCCCCCCCCCATTTGAAATCTGGACTCTTACCCCCCCCCCCGCTTGAAACAATGTAAACGGAAACTAGGCCAGAAGTGCCCCCTATAAAAATGGTGTACCCCCTTGTGCCCCTCTAAATAATGTTGCTGCCCTAGTATACGCCGCTGGACATCCAGGCCAGGGCAGCATCGGTTACTGAATGGATGTCGTTGATGCCTCAAGGGAAATGCTTAAATGGACTCGTCATTCACGATGTGTAGGATGTAGGATGGTCTGGTCTGGAGGTGCCACAGTCACAGAACCCCCACATTTTGCAAGTGATGGGGGAAAGAATACATTTGCCACAATTACAGTGCACCACAACGCGTTTACCCATGGAGAGGTTGTCTTCAAAGAAGAGCTACAAAGACGCTTCAAAAATTGATTTTAAGAGTTTCCTTTTATCAATTTTCCAAGGTTGAATTCCATTCTGAAAGTTAAAAAGACGTTACCTTAATAATAACGTGGAGCATGCATGTGGATTGGGACCATTGACGATTACTTTTCAGCAACAAATACAAAAGACTTCTCCTTTACAAACACTTGGTGGCGCACTTTATTGTGATTCACCCGCGTGGCGATCGTTAGTAGAATACTTTCTTGTATGCAGCTAGTTTGATACAGAGCAGGGCCTAATTTTATAGAGATGTTTAAGCACAATAAAACTCGCTTGCCAGAATAAGGTTACCAGCCAAATTACAATGTCACGTGTCTGTAACTGGTATACTGCTTAGTTTTACTTAACACTTCATTGTTAAGCAATAATTTCTGCTTAAGCAGCTCAACGATATAGGGCCCAGGCAAGGGGGAGCACTTCGATACACCGAATTTGCTTATGGGAAAACTCGATGTGATAATACGTTAAGGTGAAATTTCCATTAGCAATTTGGTCTGCAGTTCAATTCTTATGACGTTGATCTGCATTATCAAACATGTTGTTATTTGAAAGTGTTAGAAGCCTGACCAACGAGTGTGGACATAAGAACAAAAGAAGCCACATAGTGATAGGGAATTGAAACACCATTTGGACTTACAAACGTCTACACACCAAGCTCTGTGTTGCAGTCACTATGTGGACTTTCCTTTTGTTCTGTAAACTTAAGGGAAATCCTATTCTTCAACACTGCAAAGAACACCGTGGACGTTTGTAAGTCCACATAGTGTTCCAAGTCCCTACATTGTGTGGACCTCTTTTGCTCACAGGTCCACACTTGTATTTAGCGTTAATAACAAAACAATGTTTTTTACAGCGTGCACAGAACAAAAGAACAACAAGAGTGTATGTAAACAAAACTGTTTGTTTAGTTTGATGTTGCGGTATTTATCCTTTTTTTTTCTAACCAACTGTTATCAAAATAAGCCATGAATTGTCCCATGATTTTTTAATTTACTGGAAATAATATCACAGGCGCACACATTTGACTGAGAACGGTGACACCTAATTGTTAATAAAGGTGTTTTTTCCCGAAAATTGTCGTCACTTTGCTTAGTAACTCGTCACTTGAAAAACAATTTTTAGTAAGAAATATTTCTAATCATGATTGGTACCAGCACCATAATGGGACTTACAAAATATGTTTCATCTTTCTACATTAAAAAATGGTATTTTCAATGAAACCCGTGTAAAACATATCTCTTCAGAGTTAGTATGGATGGGAGAATCGATAACGTAAAAACTCGACGTTTCGAGCAGTATTTTCTGATTGTCTTCAGCATAACCGTTAGCTTTTCTCAGCACAAACAAATCGAAGCGTCAAGCTGTGTTTATCCACCGGTTCTTTTCAGACCAACTTATTATCTCGTAAGTAAGACTTTGTGAATCATTATACGTACGGCATGCTTAGTTTTACCCCCAAGTAAAAGATATACGATTCCGTATGTTTCAATGTTTATAATACCATTGTTATTTGTTGTCCTTACAGTAAGTGAAAATATGACAGTCTGCAACCCAGCGGTAGTATTTTCCTGCGTCCATGATCTTTCATGTAAGAAGTGTTGTTTTGCTTATCATATTGTCACCTAAGACTGAAACATTAATTATAAACTGATGGGATATACTTTTGGAGACACAAGGTGGGGACAGACTTACCAGGTAAATCCACTGTTCTCAAAAGGTTGCTCCTAATCAGAAGTACGTAAACGATGGAAAGTTGCCTAGCAATGCCACCTAGTGATCCAAAGTTAATAATTTGATAAAAGAAAGGGAAAGGGAAAAGTTGGATCTGGCGATCCTTTTTAAACTGTTTGTGGTTTTCCTTTGGCTTGATTGCGGGTTGTGATCCAATTCCCCTTCTTTGTAAAACTATACTTTCATTCCACCTTCCTATGGCTCTGTTATGGCATTTCCACTTCCTTAGGACACCTACTTCTTCAACTTTCTCCACCTATCACCTCCAAAGGAAACTCTTGACTGTGCCAAGGCTTAACAATTTCACGTGAAAACACAGGGTTTACCATATTGACACTATAAATCACGCTGCGTGGTGTATGGCCGGCAGCGGAGGCCAAGGGCGGGAACCCCCGCTCTTTCCCACTCTTGTCCCTTCCCGGTTGAAAATGTACGTAAACGATGGAAAGTTGCCTAGCAATGCCACCTAGTGATCCAAAGTTAATAATTTGATAAAAGAAGGGAAAGAAAAAGGATGAAAAGATCGATTTTTTTATGTTTGTTGTTTTTTTTGTTTTGCTTGATTTTTTGTGATCCAATTCTTCCCCTCTTCTTAAAAAAACTATTTTTTCATTCTTCCTATGGCTCTGTTATGGCATTTCCACTTCCTTAGGACACATATTGACACTATAAATCACGCTGCGTGGTGTATGGCCGGCAGCGGAGGCCAAGGGCGGGAACCCCCGCTCTTTCCCACTCTTGTCCCTTCCCGGTTGAAAATGCACAAATTATTGGTTGGATAAAGCAAAAGGCTCCCCAAAGTACGTCTCTGCCCCCACTTTTCCCCTTCCCCCAAGGATAGTTTTTAGTAATGCCACCGATAGTCGGGTATAGAACGGTGTGGCTGGAAAGAGATAGGCCCTATCTAATAATTATACACTGCAAAAAACGGGGTTTAATGTGACACGGGTGATGTCATAGATACCAAAGAGAGAAATCAAATTTAACATCATGGGGTGTTAAAACACCAAAGTAATTATGTTGGCAGAAATGTTTGTTATTTAACACCCCATGGTGTAAATTTTGATATTTTTGTTGTATCTTTAATGTGACAACACCAATTGTGTAAATGTTAACACCCCGGTTTTGCAGTGAAGGGGGAATGTGCCCGACCAAGGTTTTTCTTAGTCCACCCTACCGCTGGCTTTTCTGTGCCCCCCCCCCTATCAAGTCTCTCAACCATTTACCCCAAATCAAGTCTCCCAGCAGACTTTTTTCAAAGGCACTTTTAATTACTTCACTTTTAAGTGAATTTCAAGGTCGTTTCGCGCAAGGTTGTACGTTTGCTTTCCGCAGTAGTGAGCAGCGGCATAGACGAAACCTCGCCACGATCCTTCTAAACTAACAGAAAGTTAGCAGTTTAGTGGTAAACATTCGACTTGAAACAGAATACAAATTAGGTTACAATATGAACACAAAGCAAATTACAGAAAAGTCCAAACTGTTGACAATTTGTATAGGACAAACAATATAATTGCGAATTGTAAGTCTGTCCAAAGATTCCCCGTTTAAACAAACTAAAACGATAATAGCCTAACAGCAGTTTGGTTCCCTGGTTTACAGATACGTTTGATGTTAAAGACGAGTGCGACTGCCCTGTCACGTGTTCATCAACCACATACTCAACCAGCCTCTCTCACTTCCGCATGCCTTCGGAGTTCTCCGCCAAAAAAATGGCAGACTTTTCGGCTACCCTGGGGTGGACGGTGGAAGATGACCATTTTCAGTGAGTAATTTAGTGTGTCAAAATTCCCTCATTATAGCATACAATAAGAAATAATTATACCCGCTGCTAAAAAAATAGCAATTGAAATGCCTCTATAGCTACCGGGTAGCGAATTTTTGTTTTGCCTGAACCTTTCGGGCAGTACAGTGTACATTTGTATGTTGGCCATTGACCAATCAAAAAGCGTATCATGTGACGTCCTCGCTCTGATTGGTTTGAACTCCACGGACACTGCCCGGAAGGTTCAGGAAGAACAAAAAATCGCTACCGGGTACGCTCATTGGTCTAGCTGTAAGACATCTGCTCTAGAATGGAAAGATAATGGGTTGGAATACCACCAGGCGAGTAATTATGTCTATAGATTTTGTTTCGCAGGATTCAGGAAAGTACCAAGTATACAGTGCTTAACACACATTTGGTGTAGCGTAAAACACAAAATTAATAAGACATCAAGCAAGTGAACTATTCAGTGTACAAAAAAAAAGTTTCTCTGACGTTGCTTTCTCGTCGAGCTAGCCTCCCCTCCAGAAGTAAAACCACCACGATCTAGTCTTCTCTCCATTCGTGACTGTGGCGATTCTTAATCTGGACACCTAAAATCAAACACGGATCAGAAATTTTGTTCCCCGCCCATATTAGAAAAAACTACGAAAACAGGCTAGATGGGCATTGTATCAGTACTCTTATAGTTGTTGTTCAGCCGGACATGGAAAATTCATTTTTATTTTATTTCTAAGGACTAACTCGGCGATGCTCCAGCTGTATTTCGAAGAAATGGCAACCGAAAACGTCACCCAACGAGAAGCCTACGGTTTCTTTGCATTTTTATGTAAGTTTTACGCCCCTTACACGAGCCATGTCAATACTTCAGAATCGAATGATGTTATTTCTGAGACAATGTACCAATACGAAAGCAAAATTAAAAATCCATCCGATTCCTTATGTATGGATAGCTTAACATTTGGCGCCCTCTGGGGGTGAGGTATACAATTATTGAAACGGTTTAAACACCAATTTTAAGTTGGTTAATAACACAGTCATAAGAACCCTCACCAACATGAATTGAATTGATAATGAACATTCGTAATATTGTCATTAAAGGGTCCGCGTTGTCGTGATCATTTGTTTGTGGCTGGGCATAGAAACATGAATTCTCACGCAGTTATTACACGTTCGCGCGTTAACCGCCACATCACAAACAAAACCTTTAAAGGCCCCCGTCAATTTTGTTCGCGCGTGCTGTGCAGTAACTGGGTGAGAGTTCAGAATTCAATGTCTGACCACAAACTCGCTGTAATGAAGACGACACATCTAGCACCTTTAACTAAATGGTTGTCTGTTAACTGGTGTTCAGAGTAGTCCTGTATGTTGTACTAGCATCAACTGTGGTGTGTCGTAGCATCGGACTCAAGTTCTGATGGACTCATGTCCATCGGAGTGTTTTTAGGTTCAATTCTCAGTCATGACAATATTGTCCTTGAGCAAGGCACTTAACCATAATTGCTTCTCTTTACCCTTCCACGCGACCGAAAAAAGGGTTTATCAACACGCGTTAGCTCTGGCAGTAGGTCGCAACCATCAGGGAAATCTTATTAGCCTTGGTTAATGAAGCTATTTCCATCTCTAGTCCAGCCCAACACCTTCCAGAGGGTCTAGGTATGATTTTGGCCAACAAAAAAATTTTTTAAAAATAAGTGTAATTTTTTGGCTAATTAATTCTAATTAACCTCTTTTGCACTTTTCTGGCACTTTTGGGGAAAATAAAAATAAAAACAATAAATTAAAAAAAATAAAAAAACCCAAAATGTTTTATTCCCACCACCCCAGTACCATGTACCATGTACCATGTGGATGCGGTGGCCTTGTTGTGTTCCGGATATATGCCGGCGGTTTGTTTGACGCTATGGATTGGCCAAAAGTGGTGACTTGGTGCGTAATGTGGCTCGTAGGGGCTGTTAAAATGTTAACTGGCTCCGCTAAGAGTTTTACGTGGTTAAAGTCTTTTTCTGATGCGTGGAGCAGGGGTTTCACTTTGAAATTCTTCCATAACATCAAACGATGTGATTAGTGAATCCTCCAACTGGTCGATGAGAGGGAGTTGTCCGCAGGTAAAATCGCTGATGACGGAGGAGGCTGGCGATGAAGGCTGATCTTGAGTGCTTGAGCAGGAAGGCTGAGGGCTGGACTTTGGGAGTCGTTTAAACAATTTGCTCAGTTTGGTATTCTTCTGGTCCTTTTTATGTTCGCCAACCAGCCCAGTCAACTTGACAAAATACGAACATAATACCCAGACGCTGACCCATACCCATAAAACATGTAAAAACGCTTTTACGGTTTTATGTTTAGTCAACAGTGTTGGAGTGTCACTGAATTGAACAGCACCATAATTTTTCAATCAAATGATTTGGAGGTTAAGATGATCCCCAGACTCTACAGTTACCATTCCAGTAGATTTGTCATGCCAAATATAGTGGAAAAAGACATCTCTTTTATCTGTATAGGTCATCTGGTGCGAGAGCTATTGAAAGCTATGTTTTTCAAGATGGCGATGGTGGCCATCTTGGATTTAGAGATCAAGATGGTCCCCAAACCTTAAAATTACCACTCCAGTGGATTTGACATGCCAGATATAGTGAAAAAGGTCATCTTTTTTGTCTGTCTAGGTCATCTGGTGCCAGAGCTATTGAAAGCTATGTTTTTTCAAGATGGCGATGGCGGCCATCTTGGATTTAAAGATCAAGATGGTCCTCGAACCTTATAATTACCACTCCAGTGGATTTGCCATGCCAAATATAGTGAAAAATGACATCTCTTTTGTCTGTCTAGGTCATCTGATGCCAGAGCTAATGCAAGTTAGGTTTTTCAAGATGGCGACGGCGGCCATCTTGGATTTAGAGGTCAAGATGGTCCCCAAACCTTAAAATTACCACTCCAGTGGATTTGTCACGCCAGATATAGCGAACAAGGATATCTCTTTTGTCCGACTAGGTCATCTGGTGCCAGAGCTATTACAATTTATGTTTTTCAAGATGGCGTCGGCGGCCATTTAGAATATTGCGCTACAAAAAAAGTTCCTATCACATTTCAGAGGTACATAGGAGCTTATTTTCCTTTTAAATGGTTCCTGAAGTCAAATCCATCAAGAAAAAAAGGTAGCAAAAAAATGGTCACGGAATCCAAAGATATTACCCTACTATATAGGCTGTCTGTACACCCAATGCTCCATCACTGGTACACTCTGCCTGCTTTGCTAAAAATAGCATTGACATCATTGCCTTCCAAAACACACCACCAAATAGTCCAATGTTGGGGACAGCTGTTCCCATAGTGACTTGTTCGAGGGTTAGCATTTGCTCTATAGCTCCGCCCCCCTAATCCTTCCATCCAACTTTGGCAGTGTGTTTCTCAAAGGTATGAAGTAGGATTACATGGAAGCCTGATTTTTTTAAAATTTGTATTAGTAAAGTTATGCATAATAATTTGTTATGCAAATACTGGCAGTAAACAACAGTAGAGCTGTCTCAAGGTTAACCCATGTGTATAAAAGGGAACCTGAAAGGGCTGATACAGTATTGTGTTGGATTAACCCCTCTTGGCGCTAATTTAACTTAGCTGCTTGGGTTGTATGTTCCCCAGGGAATTGGGAAAGTTATAGGCTGGATTGGTCCAAAGGTATGCCCGATGAACAGGGATGTAATGTTGGAAAGCGCCTTGATCAAGCTCCTAACAAAGAACGGTGAAATTTGAGGCAATAGTAAAAACAGGAGTTTTTGATGTCTATAGAAAAAGGAAGGTGACTTTCGGCCTTTTGATCGGTGTCTTTAAGGAGACTGGGGAAGGCATGCCCTGAAATAGCCCAGATAAGAAACCCCATCCCACCCAACCCAGTGCGAAAGTCATGGTCGTTCTTCTTCTTTGTCTTAGTCTCTTTCTTCTTCTTGAATAAATTATTAATGTTTACAATGTGTAACAACTTACGTATTTATCAATGTATTTAATGTATTATATTTATTTGTAATGTAAACTGTTTTGTAATTCAGCCGATATTTTTGTCGACCCCGTCCCGAAACTTATGCCGTATCCGAATTGACGGCTACAGCTATACGACTACGGCTGTTGCTAAGGGTGTTAGTAAGGACGTAACGCATGAAACGCAAAAATGGAGCCGTAGCCAAAGCCATAGCCGTACAGCTGGATTCGGACACGGCAATTTTCTCGATACATTTGCTTTCATATTATTATTGTGTCTGATTTTACCACAGGTGACATTGGAGGCTCCATGGGCTTATGGCTGGGTGGTAGTCTTTTGACTGTAATTGAAGTGTTTGACCACCTAATACACACTGCGTTTATGGAGGGAGCGACCAAATAATAATGCACAGTTCATAAAAATCACGAATTTATCAAAAGAACATTATTATATAATCATTATACAACAAAGTAGTTAGGCCTAATAACCTTGCATGGCATTGTTGACACCTCTTCTTTGACGATGTTAATCGAGGCCTTACTTTTTTTCACAATAAACTGTCGATTGCTTAGAAATACTAGTCTTATATGACTTGTACGCAGTGGTAAACCGCGTAATGCCTAACGGTTCAATTGCGTATCGTTCTTTTTTGGACCTCGGTTAGAGGGGAAGGCAATTATGCTTAAAGGCATCGTACACGTTTGGTAATTACTCAAAAAATATATTAGCATAATAACTGACTTGGTAACGAGCAACAGAGAGCTGTTGATAGTATAAAACACTGTTAGAAACGACTCTCTCTGAAGTAACGTAGTTTTTGAGAAAGAGGTATTTTCTCGATAAAATAATAAAAACTTCTTGCAAGGAGTTTTTGTTCCTATCTGAAAGCACACAAATTTGTACAACAAGGGTGTTTTTTTCTTTCATCATTTTCTTGCAACTTCGATGACCAATTGAGCCCAAATTTTCACAGGCTTGTTATTTTATGCATTTGTTGGTATACACCAATGAGAACACTGGTCTTTGACAAAACGTGTACGATGCCTTTAAAATACTTTTTTCGATAACATACACTTCACACCAATGTAACAACATTGGGTTGGCCACCGACAGGCATTGGAGTTGCCGACCCTTTTATTTCATCTTCTTTACCCATTCTGTTTTCTTGTTCTTCTGTTTCTTTTTCTTTTTCTTCTTCTTTTTCTTAGTCTTCTTCTTCTTCTTCTTGAATAAATTATTAAAATTTACAATGTGTAACAATTTACGTATGTATCAATGTATTTAATGTATTCTATTTATTTGTAATGTAAACTGTTTTGTAATTCAGCCGATAGGCTGCAGTGAGCAGTATTTTAATAAACTACAATAATAATAATATAATAATAATAATAATAACAATAATTTAGTAAAAGTTTTAAAATAACCTGAATAACATTAGGGGCTGTGTCGTCACGATCATATCAAAGCAGGCCAGTGGCTAAACATGGAATTAACTCGGTAATTGTAGAAATAATATTATGCTCGAAATGTGTGAATGAGTTTATGTTGAGATGCAAAGTCATGTGATTAGTCAGTTTTTTCATACCTTCTAATAAGCACTGGTTCTGTACTAATATTATAGGCATTCCAAGTTGGCCCCGTACTGGACCAGTACTGTTTGCCGGAACTTGCCCCTTCTGTCACAACTGGCAATATGGAAATATGCCAATGCTGGTTCAGTGCTGTTTTTGCTTCCGGTAATCAGTAACGGTACTGGGTCAGAACTGGGTAAAAAGGTAATGGTTGAGTTAAAAGTTGCCTGTACTGCGCCAGTTCCAAGCCTCGTTGCAAACTTGAACTACCGTTGCCCGCACTGGCCCATTGGTGCACAACGAGGCTAGCAAAACGCAACTGGGTCAGTGCTGGTACCCGCCATGCTGAGAGTCACCTTTAGTTGGTGGTAAGGGCACGCGGGTTTGTTTATGGTGTAAACCAAGGACATTTCTTTGTTCTCCCACTGCTTGGACTTAGTTGTTTTTTAAGCGACGTCCCCATTGGTTTTGTACACGAAAACGAAGCGAGGACGTCCTCGGTACGCTTTTCCCCCGGATCCCTTTTGTTAAAGTCCTCGGTTTGAATGCGTGTAGAAATGTGTGTGGATGGGTATGTCAACGCATTCAAACCGAGGGCTTTAACAAAAGGGATCCGGGGAAAAGGTGTACCGAGGACGTCCTCGCGTCCTCGCTTTGTTTTTGTGTACAAAACCAATGGGGACGTCGCTGAAAAAAAAACTATGTCCAAACAATGGGAGAACAAAGAGAAGTCCTCGTCGGTTTACACCTTACACATACATGTGTGTGTGAGGGTGTGGGGGGGGGGACTGCAAACCGCAGAGCTGTACAAGGCTCGCCAGACATCGGGTTTCCAGCCCATACAAAAATCCTGTGAACTGACCCCCCCCCCATCCCCACCCCCCCCCCCCTATCTTAGATATGTGGAATGGTCCAGTCTGTGATATCAAGGACGTTCAACTCGCTGTGGGCTTTGCAACTTGGGGAAAATAATGAAAATACATAACCTGTGACCCCTGTGTAGGTTGCCACGGGGCTCATAACTGTATTTCGTTCGGTTAAACTGGGTGAATTAGAACGAAATGTAGTTTACAATAATGGTAGTGTAAGCTTGTTATTTGGTGGTGTCCCACACTTCCCCCAGTCTCATCACAAGCCAACAGGTGTCCCGTCTTAATTAATCCAATGCCCATCCAGACACCAGTGGCTATAGACCATGGCTGTCTGGGACACGACAAATTTATGAGTTTTTTAATGACCTTCCGACCACCCTCATCTTCACTGACCATGTGACATTGACCCTTCCTGACCAAAGGTCTTATTTTTCATACTCAGTCTCTTTCTATTCTCTGTTCTGGCTAGCCCAGTGTACATTGTACATTGTGGCCCGATCCAGTTTTACTTCTACTTCTACTTCTATAGCCGTCTCTGTATTCAGCCTAGGATTGTGTATGAAATAAACCAATTCCTGTATAGCCCAAAAGACGTCTACTTCATCTTCTTTGTGTACTCCTCAATATCTCTGTTATCGGCCAGCCCAGTGACACACATGTTCAGTGTTAACAGTAGAAATCACTCCTCCATGAGTGGAGGGATACCGGAGCAGTTGAAAAAGGAGTATAAAAAGGTGGTACAGAGCTGGCAGTAACCATCTGCACACCGACGGGCTAAACTAAAATGTAAACCAATTATGACCATTAAAGGCATCGTACACGTTTGGTAGTTGGAGCCTATTGTTTGTTTTAAACCTATATAGTTGTAGATATAAACCATAAAACTAACCTGTGAAAACTTCATTTCAAAAGGTGGTAGCGTTTTTGAGATATTGCCGAAAATCTGGAGCGGTTATGTCCACGCAGTAAGAATAATCTGCATTGGAATACACACACTCCGAGAAGCGTTACGCACAACGCTTCTCAGATTAAAATGTTCTGGGGGATAAACAAAAATATATTTTTCCATAACAGGAGTACTTCGAAGTGAAAAAGTTTCTCAAAATGCATTATATCATCCAAAGCTGCTGTATTTCTTACCAAGTAAGTTTTTATTGCCATTAATTATCAGAGTCATTACCAAACGTGTACGATGCCTTATAAGGCATTGTATAAAAATCCCCCAAATTTTGGACTTCCGCGCACTTTAGTATTGCAAAGCTGGTATTTGTGTAGCGCCCTCTCTTGGTTGATATTGTTTCGTGTAACCATTATTAATGGCTGCCGTTGAGTTCAGTCATAATGTAGAAATAAAGAGTGTTATGTACATTATTACGAACAATCCAGAAGTGTAAACACATCAAAATTACAATTAAATGACAAACAAACACATTATTATTATTGTTTACAAAGCTCGCAAAAGTACTGAGTATACAGTGCTTCAAACAGATCGGGAAAGGGTTAAAACAATATTATAAAAACAAACCGAACATCGTTTGTTTGTAATTTACAAACAAGATAAGTCTAGTTAAAACTACATTTTGTAACCTAGAAGTTACCACAACTAACAATATTGGACCATCCTGGCAGAATGGCCACAGTTGCGCGTATCGACCTACAGTACATGTATTGCTAGCTTGTGCTTGGGGGAAAACCCTAAATGTACCAACCCTTTTTTATTATGTACGCATCTTTTGTGACCTACATTTTGGAACCTAGAAGTTATTCTTCCACAACTAACAATATTGGGCCATCCTGGCGTAATGGCCACATTTTGCATGTTTCGACCCTACATATTGCTAGCTTGTGCATGGGGGAAAACCTTGATTATACAAACCCTTTTTAATATGGTACATGTGCATATGTACGCATCTTTTGTGACCTACATTTTGGAACCTAGAAGTTATTCTTCCACAACTAACAATATTGGGCCATCCTGGCGTAATGGCCACATTTTGCATGTTTCGACCCTACATATTGCTAGCTTGTGCATGGGGGAAAACCTTGATTATACAAACCCTTTTTAATATGGTACATGTGCATATGTACGCATCTTTTGTAACCTACATTTTGGAACCTAGAAGTTATTCTTCCACAACTATAATTGTGCCATCCCTTCATGGCGGGATTTCTAATTTTAAAAATTGACCGCCATACGAAGGACGTCGGCTCATATCAGGAATGTCTTATTAATCGCTACCTTGAGGTTTTTACTACCGTGCACAGAGTCGATTTTCGTTTATTGTATATAATAATATGTCCAAGACTGGGTAACACGCACATTGTCATAAAGCAAAGCGAAGGGAAGTGCACGACTCACACGGCATCCTAAAAATCTTTAGGGTCCTATTAGTGTGATGACTAGACCCAACATTATTTAACATTAGGCTACCCAGTCAGTGTCCCTTGTGGTTTACTACCTGACTTTCATTACAATCAGAAGTCTGAAGTTCGCGACGAGAGCAAATTGCAACGGAAAAAGATTTCGTAGCGTGTGTTTCGGTCACATTACGTAGGCCTAATACGTACATAATAATATCATCATGATTTGAGTGCTTTATACCGGTTGCCTAATACGGGTTTTTTTTAAGCTGTAGAGATCAATGAATAATATCACGTGACCTACAATCATCCCTAGCTTTTTGTGTGTCTTTTTTGCCTCTCTGTCTCTCGATCTTGTTCATGTATTTCCACTTGATTGATTACGTTTCACTATGTGTGTTTTGTTTCCATTTTAGCCTTCGAAAAAGACTCTGCTGGGGGTCGAAACGTCATCAGGCCATTGTGACAATTTTTTCGCGTTTTGTTTTATTGGACAATCGTGTCATTGGCTTATTGGCCACATATTTTGAAAAATAAAATAAAATTATATTATTAATTAAGTTCAATTAAATTATTGTAAATCGTGTCATTGGCTTTTTGGCCACAGATTTTGAAATTAAAATAAAATTATATTATTAATTAAGTTCAATTACATTATTGTAGCGCGCGTCTACTTCTCTCATTTTAGGGAATAATATCATTCTTAACACTGTCATCTTCAGTGGTTCTTAAAACCCTCCGTGCAGCAACGGGGAGCAGGCGTACCGTAAGGTAGGACCAGCTTCATTTTGTTGTTAATACGGTAACTACAAAAAGTGTGGATCAATTCCGCTGATTTTTGTTTGTTGAACTACCTTAAACACCCCTCTTTCATACTGCATGATTTTTTGGGTGAGTGAACTCAGAGGTTGACAAATAGGGTGGGAAAGCTGGGTCCATTTACCATTATTATTTATTATTAACCATGGCAGTTTGCAGAGGGCCGGGTGCGGAGTTTGAAATTTTCTGAAAATTAGTAGTGAACCAAATGTGTACATTTAAAGAATGCTTCAATCTTTAGTGTGGGTCCAGGGAACATCTATTCATCTGTTCAGACCATTGGAGCAAGAATTGTGCCCCCCAAACACAATCATTTACCCGTAATGCAATCTGCCTCTCGTGCGCTCCCCGGGGATCAAGCATGTATTTTCCCGCGGCAGCTCGGAGTTAAATACCGTATTGTTAGAGAGCATTTGTCTTACGGTACCTTTGCTTCCTTAGTGTTAGCTTACCCCTGACTGTGATTTTCGGCGTGCCCCCCCCCTAAGTTTCCTCCATTTGAAATGTGGACCTTTGAGAATATAATTGTTACATTATTTTTTACTAAGCTTTCACCAACTCCAACAATTCCAAGTAGGGATGCAGGGGCCTATAGTCGGGCCATTGCGGGTCTACCAAGTGGGCCCAACTGCCTATGGGTCCCAATTTGTTTGTCTGCCGGCGCCAATTGGGGTTGCTCATAATGACTGATTGAATGACTGATTGATTGACGGATTGATTGATTGATTGACTAAAATTGGCCAGAGTTGCCCCGCCCATAGAAAAATTGTGCCTCCCCCCCCCCAATGTGGTGCAAACAATGTTTCGTCGATGCTGAGTCTTTTACTGTAGCACAGTATATATGCTCAGGAAACACACACAAATTATCAGCCCAGAGCAACCTTAAAATGAATTTCCACTAAAAAAGTCACTGCATGCCGTCAAGGCTATTAGGCAGGGCATCGAGGCACCACCACCGTCACAATGCCATACGGAGGATCGAATTTTTAGGGAAAAAAAACGTTTGGTAAAACGCGCCCTCTTACGTTGATAAAAGAATCCTGCGTGGTAAATTGACTTGATCCAATAACGAAATGGCAATAATGATGCGGGTACCAGTCTTTCTTTCAAGAAGACAACAACTTCCGTGTACTAAGTATTTAATGTGTCGTCGGCTCTCTAGTTTTGAAATAATTTTACATTCATTGAGTTTTATTTGAGCAAAGTTAAGGAGAAAAAGATAAGTAGTCAAAGAACTACTTTTCTCCACCATTATGGCGTCAAAGAAAGTTCATGTGCTTCAAACCGAAGACGTCCCTTCCGCGGTGTGTGACTTTGTTGCCGAGCAGAGCAAGGCAGCCGTGCGGGAAAGAGGGGCATTTTATCTGGGTGTGTCCGGTGGTAGCGTAGCCAAGTTTATGATCGAAGGATTGCCGAAGATTCAAGATGTGGAGTGGGGTAAATGGCACGTATTCTTCTGCGATGAGAGACTCGTGCCATTTGATGATGGTGACAGCACGTACAGGATTTACAGGGTAGTTAATCAACCATTACCTTGTTTGTTGTTTTGATTCTCTCAATTGTTAATTATTGTTTTTTTAGATACCCCTTCCTAAGATTGAATAATTATTACAATTGTCATTTTGCTTTGAATCGGTACTTTTCAGTTTCTTTTTAAAATGGTCAAATTACTGCTTTTTTCATTTCAAACAAATATCCATCTCATAACTAGGCCTATGATAGCCCAGGTTGGACTCCTCCGTTGCATACAACGCGACGGAGTCCAGGGTTTAAAGGTCCTCAGGCATTGCAACAAAATTTATAACCATTTTTTATCATATTTTTACCTTTTTGAGGAAGCTGAAACGTGACTCACATGTTCCTTGTGTCCTGAACATTACGCCTGCTCTATTCAGAATTGCCAATTTTATCCTTGGATGACATTATTGTGAAAATAAAATGGAAATTGACGCATTCGTTGCGACAACCTCAACTGACATGGAACCAAGTCCACAAAAGAGGGCGCTGTCTAACCCGTAACACTGAACGCTTTTTCTTCCGTGCGGCAACACGACGGAGTCGCAGCGCCAGTGCACAACTTGGACTTATTTTCGGAAATAATTTCATTCATGGATGTATTTGATAGGTTTTGAACTAAGCAAAAGTGTAATTAAAGGCACCAAGAATAAGTGACTCGAGTTTCAGCTTCTCAAATTAGGTAAAAATATTTTAAAATGTTACTCAAAATTTTTTTCGCATTGTAAAGGATCTTTATACCCAGGACGTCAGTGCAGTGGCACTGACTGACGTCCTACCAGGGCTAGGCCTATGATTGCCTGCACCGGTTTTTAAATATTTTGTATTATTAAACTAAATCTCTGGCTTTATCGTTGCCAGCTTAATACCCACTGCCTTTATTAAAATTTAAATGGCAATGGAAAGAATTATGTCAATTTGTAAAATGTTGTACTATGGGATAGGGTTCACCCTATAAACACTAGCCCGTCGTACGTTGTCCAGAAAATAATGCTACGGGCTAGTACAGTAGTAGTAGGCTAGTAGTAAACACCACTTTTGATTCTTGAACTTGCCTGGGCCACTAAAACTTGGCCCCCAAAATCATGCTGTACTCCCTCCGCTGAATCAGAGGGAGTCCAGCATATTATTGGCACTATTTAAATTATGGGGCTACTATAAATTGTGTAACCTAGGCCCCTACGTGTTTAAAATGCTAATATTTTTTCCTAATTCAGATGTATATCATTTTGTTTAAAGTGTTTATTATCTTTGAGTGTGTGAATGTGAATTCATTTAACCAACATAGGCTACCGGTTGTGATCACCACCATTGATCAGAAAGATACAGTTATGACAATACATGCTTAAAAATGTGGGCTACTAAAAATTCCTTGGGGCAAGTAATGCACAGTTGACTAACATGGTGGCCTACTTTACAAAAAGCATGTTATGTGTAACATGTGTAACATGTAGCGGGGGGGGGGGGGGTAGTCTATGGTTGAGAATGTAAGGATGCATTTGATTGGACACATTTGTCACAAATTTTTAAATAAGTTCTTAGTAATCATGCAAAACAAGTAAATGTGTATAATGTGTAATCAAGGGAGGAAGGACAGTTGGTCCCACCCCTTATCGTTAGACTAAGACTAGAGCTACGATGAACCATGTGTTAGGCCTATAATTATAAGTGTTTTGACAATTTTTTTCAACATTATGTTACTATAGTACCCATTTGGGTATATTCAACATGTAGAAAGAAAAGATTTAAACGATTTACACAATTTTCACCATGATTCATCATAACCCTTCTACATTGTGTAAGTCTATGACTGTTGGGAGGATCAACATGATCAAGGGTTAAGATCATCACAACTACAGTGGTCTCGAACTAGCCCAAATGTACACTGCCAAATGCTTAAAAGTTTTTGTTTCATCGTTCCTGATTTTTGAAGACAATTATTGTGTTCCTGCTGTGAAACGTCGGAACTTCACAAACTTAAAATTTCATAAGTACAGCACATCATGACTTTTTGTAAAGCCTTTTTTCTCTTTTTCTTATTTCCACCATCCATGGTTTTTAATCCTATTTGCCTTTTTTTTCTTCACAGGAACTTATTGGGAAAGTCAATCTACCAGAGGGCCAACTCTATGCAATTAACCCTTCACTCTCAGTGAGCGATGCAGCTAAGGACTATGCTACTAAAGTTAACGTCATCCCAAAGGGTCCAGATGGCATGCCAGTATTTGATCTCCTTGTACTCGGTATGGGACCAGATGGCCACACATGTTCACTCTTCCCTGGACATAAGTTATTAGAGGTAACAATATCATTCAGTTTGTTCCCTTCTAGGACAAACACTAAGCAGGCTTGTGATTTCTCATGATTTTTCCTGATTTCAGGATTTCTCAAAATCTCCTTGAGCCTTCAAGTTTTCTTGAAAGAAGTGAAGAAAGAAGGGAGAAAGAAATAGTCCACAATGTGTCCAAACCTGTAGTTTTGTATTTCTGGTGACAATGCACCCACGTCTAATCCTCCTAAATTGTAACATCTTGGAGGCTTTGTGTCGAGGATAAGGGGGGAATCCATGCCTGCAAGCCATTTTCAGGAATTTTTATATTCATCGAATCTCATCCCTGAACAAGGAATTTTTTAAGGGTGTCCATGTCTTTAATAACCTATGAACAGAAGTTGATGTGTAAAAGCCCTTCATGAAAAAACATGAATAATCAGGTTTGAACTAAAAACCCATTCATAAACACAGGTCATGATTTTGTGCCATGAAGAATTTAGGAACAGAACCATGTTAATAATAAACAAGTTCTAAACATACCAATCTTAATCACTTGATAGAAATACTCAAGTAGCCTGTGGATTTTTTCCCGCAGGACTCTAAAGCACCACACATGTATACAGTACTTATCAATCATTGGTGTATGGTAAAACCAAATAACAACATGAAAAAGGTGTGGTCATCGGCACTCGGTGATCAACTGAAAATGTCACTCTTTGTGTCTACGGTAGAGGCGGTATTCCTTTGCGGAGCTGAGACCGACCCTCACTACTGGATGGGTGTAAAACCAGGATGCTGCGTATTTGTCCTGACAGGATCACATGAGGAATGTAGACCTCTACGCTGGCATGCTAAACGTGACGGAAGAAATCTGTGAACGCCATCTCAAGCTTGCAGGGCACTGCGTCCGGCACCTGGAGCCTAAGCGTTCTTCAAGCGCCATGCAAACGCCATTTTCAACACGCGTGGACGCAAAGTATTCACTTTAGATAGCCAATCAGCGTTGTTTTTCTACACATCCCTACCAGGGGTTAGTGACGAGAGGTATCGATAGCGCGCTGCCCATGGTAGCGAGGCTGATGTCTCTCCTTGGTAAACATACTGAACTGGGACACCAGCTTGGCCAGCGCTGAGGACCTGCGTTCCTGCATGCTGGGGACCGGGACATCTGGACCAAGATCACTGGGCAGGCTCGAGCTGCCGTATTGCCTCGACTTGATTGAAAACCAAATAATTTGTTGTATTCCCTAATGCAATTTTTACATTCATTTTGTGGTACTGGCTGCCAATTACAGGATTCAAACTGCCCTCTTGTCATTGGGGATGCTCGGTGTTCTAACGCTTACGACATCTGCTCTAAAACGCATGGTCAAAATTCACCTGACTAGCCTGTGACTGTGTATTTGTTTTCCCTGTACCTCAGAAAGTACTGAGTACAGAACAGTGCTTAGAATTACACATGGGTGTAGGGGTAAAGAGTATCTTTATCCTTAATGCATTTTTAACATCAAGTCAATAGATATTTATTGTCCAATTCTCATAAGCTACTCTGGATACTAAACTTGTAGGCATAATGCACAAAATATGTGCTAAATAGAAATATCACACTTTTGAAATACAGTGTTGTACTCTTTCAGCTTCTTTTTAAAGCAGCTTTTTCTTATTTTGTCACTTTCAACAGGAAAAGTCTTTAATAATTGCTCCGATTGATGATTCGCCAAAGCCACCTCCATGTAGAGTTACCATCACGTATCCTGTGATAAAAGCTGCACGTTGTGCCATGTTCGCTTCCTGTGGGGCTGGCAAAGCTGAAGTTGTTCAGGTAAAATCAAAACAATACTTTCAAAACTGTCACCAAAAAAACCCAAACAAATCACAAAGTATATTTAAAATCAGCAGGGAATTTGAAAATTTAGTATTGTGCCTTGAATGATTTAGCTGGTGACCCATTTCTGCCCCTTTTTTTTTTTGTTAAACAAATTTTACATTTTTTTATTTTTATATCCCAAGGTCTTTTTGACTATTTGCCCTTTTGCTGGACAAAAAACTGCAGGTTATTTGGGGTACATTTTGTGTTAAGAGTTGATTTTGAATGATGTCATATACTATAAAACTGTTGTTGTGTTGCTATTTCATTGGCAGCAGTTAGTGAATATTGATCATATTTAAATATGTTTAAAAGATTTTACAGAAACTTTATCCTGTGCTTGTCTTACAGTTGTTGATTTTGAAGTAGTACTTATTCTTTGACTGCTTATGTTTGTCTTACAATAGAACTTGTATAGTGTAATTATAAATATGATTAGACAAGAGATTAGTCTTGGTTCAAGACCCTCCTATTAATTATTGACTCACCACGATCCTGTTATTGAAATCCCATGATCCATGGCCACAAGAGGGCGCACTCTCACCCTAGACTGCTATCACTGGGAGTTGGTTCCCGGGGCGACAGCAGTTCATGATTGATAGTGCCCTCTATCGACGAGGGAAGTTAACAACAGGATCATCTTGTACCAAGACTAAGGCCGTGTCCGAATTGGCAGCTACAGCTACGGCTACGGCTACGGCTAGATTTCCGTGTCATCATGCGTTGAAGAATAGGACGTCCTTTGCAACAGTCGTAGCTGTATTGTAGTCGCCAATTCGGATACGGCCTAACAAGATATTTGCTTTCAATAGATTGGCTTAAGCCCTGCTCACAGTGCTCACCTGTCTATCAACCGCACCCATGTGAACAGTGCACAATACATGCCTCTTGGTCTGCCAACCCCACCCCCCCCCCCCACACACACATAAGACATGACACACACATTCCAATTTTTGCATGGAGACTTCCCTGTGGAGACTTCTTTTGTTCTTTCCTTTGTCCCAGTACTTAACATCCTCCCATAGACTCTGTACACAGAATTCCTTGTGGAGCATCCCTCCCTTAAGAATGCCCCTGTGGAGACCTTTTGTTCCTATTGTCTTCGGTCTTCATAAGGTAGTGAATATTAAAACCGCAATCAAAATAGCACAAGCTGAATTTGAACTAGTCAGACTTTTCAAAGACCTTTCTTTCCCTGACTTTTGTGCACATGGTTGGTGCTTATAATTGGCCAATGCATTGAGGGGTGGAGCTTAAATGATTGGTCCAATTATAATGGGACACTGTCAGGGACACTAGGTGGCAGCAGACTAACCGCGGAATGTCATTGTCCTTGGAACAGTTGACGGACCTGGTTTATTTGCTGCCCCCATCGTCTCAAAGTTTCCCATTGAAATTTATCTTGAGACGACATGGCTATATCTGTAAAAAAAAGAAACCGGTTTTTATGATCTATAATTGATGATAAAGATCTTGACTTTTGTATTTTCGCAGCGTGTTCTTGAAGGTAACGAGACCCCACTTCTACCAGCAGCAAGAGTGCAGTTAAAGGAAGGTACAGTCCACTGGTTCCTGGATAAGGCCGCTGCTGGTAACCTGCAAGCAAAGTACTGAGGAAGCTTCCGCTGGTGAGAGTTTAGTCCAACCCTATAGGGTAGTGAGAATCATGTCATATTGTGTACAAACAGTGACCTTGTGCATTGTTACCTTGTGCATTCCATTGTAACCTTGTGCATTCCAGTATATTTCTTGGCAGGCAAGATACTACACTGTCGATAATGAATATTTTGCAATTCCAACTAAAATTCAAGTGTTACAAAAAATAACAGTTGATCAAATTTTGAGACATCATGACCCATTGCTTCATATCAAATGTGGATAAAAAAAATTGAGCACTGAAATTAGATTTTGTTTTTCTTCCATTAAGATGTGACACATCCTACATCATGTGTGCAAATTGTGCATGCAGGAAGTGCAGAATCTGTGGTTTTTGTTTTTTGAACATGTGATGTCAAAGGGTACAAGGTCAATTGGCAATCAGTTTACGAAGATGTTGTATTTGTTAAAGATGCTTTTTTTCTGGTTTGAAGAGAAAGAGAGTTGGTGACACTTTGATATATTGTACTCTCACATTAACAAATCTTTATGGGTGATTCGCTCTTTAAAGTTTGTTTTATTTTGGCACATTATTTATTGATTTTGTTTGATCAAAATATTGTCAAATAGCAAATTGTCAAACTTTGAAAAGTCAGTTTTTTCGTTGATTTACCATACCAATAAGGAATGAAATATGAAAAAACCCAACAACAACAACAACAACAACAACAACAACAACAACAACAACAACAACAACACACAGCTCTGTGTTGCAGTCAATCTGTGGACATTCCATTGTTCTGTTATACACTATGTCCTATTCTTCAACACTGTTAAAAACACTGTGTGGACATGTGTAAGTCCACACACTGTTTGTAGTCCCAACATTATGTGGACCTCTTTTTTTCTCAGGTCCACACTTCGTACATGTATGTAGCGTTAAAACAAACAAACACACAAATTAATGGTGTGACTTTTCAACCCTAGCAGAGTCTTTCTCAAAGGCCAACATTGAGGGCGCCATCACTTGTTGCATATATGCTGCAGTCAAGTTCTAATTCTAATTTTGCAGCTACTATTTCAGTTTTGAAGTAGAATTTAGTTGTCATAGTTTAGAAGGTGCAAGGTCAACCTCTTCCTTGCTTGGTTTTACTCATCTTGGTGGATGAGACTACTGGGTCAGGGAGGCTGTATTGAAGTTGAATGGGTGGGGGGGGTGGGTTTAGAATCTGTTTGAATTTTAATTGATGCCCATTTCAATGTTGAATAATTGGGCGTATACTAGAGTTATATTTTTGTACATCTTAAAAATGATGAATTAATAAAATGTTTACCATACACATCTATTTTGTTTGCCATGTAGCCAATTCTTAGTTACCAAGTTTAGTTGCAGCAGCTGTTTGGAAAATCTGCTTCACACTACACTACCCTCTGAAAAAAAGTTTTTACAAAAAATCTAAATAAATTAAGAAAAAAGAAAAAAAAGAAAAAAAAGAATACATAAATAAATGAAAAAATTAAATATAATATATTAAAAAAACCTATCGGTGCAATACAGTCGGTTTCACACTCCAGCCAAACAATCCCTCACTTGTAAAACCTCATCAACCTATTAATATAATCCAGTTTTTCAAAGTAAGTACTGTTTTATCTTCTTTGATCGGTGCAATCATATCGTGCCCTATAACTAAGTAACTAACTGCACTGCAATGAGTCATTACTCTAATCTACACACAGTATACTTATAGATTTGTCTCGTCTACAATGATGTGTATTGTTCTTTCCTAGTTCTTTGTTTGTTTGTTTGTCTGTGTGTTTGTTTGTTTGTTTGTTTATTGGGGTGTTTGTTTGTTTGTTTAGATGATCTTTCCAATAACGGAACTCGGCAAAGCTCCCACAAGGGGGATATAAACGCCAACCTGACAACAGCCAATCTCTCTCATATAAACATTGGTTTATAAACGTCTGTGATTATGAATTGCACAAATCAATAAAATAATTGTGATTCGGTAACTAGACGGCAATACTTATTGTAGTCATTGTGAGCTCAGCTGTTAGGTCGGTCAGATTCAGACCCACAATATTTTGATTGCAAGTCCTGCAGTCTATCCCACTCGCCGCTGTGTCGTGTAGTCTATCCCACTTGCCCGCTGTGTCGTGTAGTCTATCCCACTTGACAACGGTGACGTTGTTGTTCTTCTCTGTTTCACAGTGACTCTTATAAAAAACATTATTAAGTTACTTGCTTGAATTTTGTGTTCCAAATTTTGCAATGACTTGTTTTACTCTTATTGCAGCTTATGTTTGCTGTGATGGTATAAAGCCGTTGTTGTTTATTATCTCGGTGAATGTTTTAGCTGATTCTCTAGGTGTCCGAGGTCGCTCGGGTTCATCAAAGTTGACCTCATAAAGACCAAACTTCTCACGGTAGCCTTCCGCCCATTCAAAGTTATCCATGAGTGACCAAGCGAAGTAACCCTTGACATTCACACCGTCAATCAGGTGGGCTAAAAAAATGTAAAAGAGAAAACATACTACTGTTATATAAATAATGAGCTGCCATTGTCATTATACCGATTAACCCTGCAGCTTGGGACCTGTTTGGTTCCAACGCCCCTGTGGCTCGTTGTCAGCACATGCTGACAAGCTTTGTTTTGCATTTTTGTTCAACTTTATTTTTTTTTTATCTGAGGGTATTGTTTACATGTCCAGGTATTGCCTGGGTTAATTTAAGGTGATTTGTTTGCTTAAAGGCATCGTACACGTTTGGTAATTACTCAAAATATCTATTAGCATAAAAACTGACTTGGTAACGAGCAACAGAGAGCTGTTGATAGTATAAAACATTATGAGAAACGACTCCCTCTGAAGTAACGTAGTTTTTGAGAAAGAGGTAATTTCTCACTAAAATAATAAAAACTTCTTGCAAGAAGTTTTTATTCCTATCTGAAAGCACACAAATTTGTACAACAAGGGTGTTTTTTCTTTATCATTTTCTTGCAACTTCGATGACCAATTGAGCCCAAAATTTCACAGGCTTGTTATTTTATGCATATGTTGGGATACACAAAATGAGAACACTGGTCTTTGACAGTTACCAAACATGTACGATGCCTTTAATTAATGTGTATAATTTCATTTTTGTGAGTTGGTTTCATCTACCGTTGACAATCGTCATACCGATTTTGTACACAAAGGATGATAGCAGAAATGTGTCCTGACCCCTTCTAACCAAATCACTGACCCCTATTGATTGGCACCCCTCTAGGACTTGTGGCATGGGTCCAGCTTAGGATATCATGGGATATGAGCTGACCAGTGTGTATACACGATGTGGTTAAGACAAAGGAAATATTAAAATAATGTCAGCATGTGCTGACAGTGGCCCCAACTGTAGGGTTTTAAAGTCAGGCATGATATTCTTCCTACTTTAGTCTGATTTCCGATGTTTTGCCCTTGGAAAATCTGAAAAATTGTGATTAAATAGACTAAAATATGTACATGTAGGTCAGCCCTTGCGGGTACTCAATAAAATGTTCCTACTTTTCTCAAAAGACCAAATATCATGCCTGTAAAGTTCACTCACGACTTGTGCCCCCGGTGTGCTTCGAAAGGAAGCTCAGTAGTTTGTGAAATTTTGTGGAGGTGCGATGTCGGAAATAAGAGAGCTGAAAGCAATCACTGCCGTTATTGTGCTATTAGTAGTATAAAGAAATTCAAATCGTTCCTTAATTCAACTCGAGCCTATGTAAAATCAAGTCACCGGTGACTGACACAATAAATAAAATATGAAATCTAAAAGTGGCTGCATTTTTTCCCAAAACATTGAGGGACGTAGACAATTAGATTTAAATGTAGCCCTACGTGTAAGCTTTATAGTGGTGTGTAAAGTTAACCGGTTTATGAGAAGTAAACCAGTCGTTTTAATAAAAAATAACCTGAGCACATCTGCCAAAACTGCCAAAAAGGGTAGGGTTTAAAGGGTTTAAACGATTTGATTTGGCTGATGTTTGCCCTTGGGAGTGATTCAAGTAATACCATTACGTCTCGAGTCTGAGTGCATCTTACCTTTGAGTACCTCATTTATGTAGGCCTTGAAGTACTTGACTCTTAACTCATCCTTGATGTCCATCTCACTCTGCGACATCCCATTCTCTGTGATGTAAATGGGTACATCTCCATAATTCTCCTTGATCCATCCCAGCAGCCTCCTCATACCCCACGGTACGATGCTCAGCCAAGACGAGGCAGCTTTCGGCCATGCGTCATCTTTAGTCAACTCAATGTCGCAGTCTAACATGAAGCTAGCTATGCGGGGGTGAGCTGTAGCTTTATGACTAACGTAGGATGTTGTGTAGTGATTCAAACCCAAGAAGTCGAACGTCCCAGCGATCATCCTTTTCTCACGCTCTGAAAACTGAGGAAGTCGGGTTGTTGAAAGGCCCTGTAGACGACTTACGTTGGAGACATATTCCTTCATCAATTCAGGATAATCACCATTGACTAACACTGGATGTGCAAACCAACCGAGGGAGAGTGTAGCAGCTCTCCGAGCAGCCAGTTTGTCATCTTCAGAGTTAGTCTTCGGTTCAAACCAATCTGAGTTGAAGACAATGGATACCTTGCCCCGTTGCTTCGGACGATACTTGTCATCATATAAGTGCCAGGCTTGCGCATGGGCTTTGATTAGTGTATGCCCAGCCCTGTACGCCCCGTATCCACTGTGCTTCAGTCCAGGAGCATGAGAACCAATCTCGTAACCATGTGTCGTAAAAACTAAAGGCTCATTAAACGTTATCCACAGCTTTATTTTGGCGCCAAATTCCCTGAAGCAGATATCAGCGTAGTCACTGAAATACACAGCCATCATGTCATTCTCCCAACCACCAATGTCCTGAAGGGCTTGAGGAAGATCCCAGTGGTAGAGAGTCACCATAGGTTCAATTCCAGCCACTTCTAATGCAGTGAGGACTCTCTTGTAGTAGTCCACACCAGCCTGGTTGTAGCTCTCAAGGGTACCTGTTGGCAGAATCCGAGGCCATGAGATAGAGAAGCGATATGCCTTCACTCCAAGCTCCTTAAGCATTTTTATATCTCGTTCTATCTTGTTGTAGCTGTCACATGCAATATTCCCTGTCTGATTCTGGTAGACTTTGCCTTCAGAATGACTAAACGAATCCCAGATACTTGGACCCTTCCCGTCCACATCCCAAGCACCTTCAATCTGGTAAGAGGCTGTTGCTACTCCCCACAAGAAATCCCCGGGGAACTTGCCGTGCAGAAGTGCGTCTCTCTCCGGGTCTTGGAAAGCATCCAATATGAATTTTTCATCGGCTAAACATATTCAGCAAGAAAAAAGTATTAAGAAGACAACTTATTGATCATGCAGCTTTTAGTGGAATGGGGTTGTCCTTAAATTGGCCAAGACCAGAATGATCAACTAATTGGCGATTTATGATCTGGAAAATGCTGTATTAACATCTTTTGAAAGATTACGTCAATGCGAGACTTTTGGTGAAACTAGGTGGCAGTAGACTTACAGGTAAATCCAATGTTCTCAAAAATGTGCGTATGCTCATAACTACGTAAACAATGGAAAAGTACCTGGTAAGTCTGCTGCCACCTAAGCGTTCAAAAGTCTCCAATTGAGTGGCAAACATTGCAAAGCACTGTTACCTTAGAGGACATTTTGAAAAAGAAAATGTGTGAACCTTTAGATCCCGGAATGTGAAACAAACACACACACATACAACATAGCGTTAATTTAGATGAGAATTGAGTAAAAACACGCCAATAGAAAGGCCTACCTTTATCCATTTTGCTCAATGTCTTTATCTAAACGTGGCTTTCGGGAATGAATGATGCTCACTTCACAACTAGACGTTGTCTGCAAAATGTTGATCCGCTTTTGTTGACCATGCTATATTTTATGCGGTCAAAAGATAAGGTCGTTTTGGCCGTTCAATTTGAATTTGTTGTAATCTATTATGCAAGTTGTACAAATGCATATATGAAAATAAATAAAAACGTGAAAAAAATGTTTGCAGTAGAGTCCTAAGTTGGCAAAGAATGAAAATAAGCTGAACTAAAAACCGAATAGTCTGAACCGAACGATGTCAGTGTCAACGAAATAATATCGACATTAAAATTCGTTTACTCTATAATGTAATACTCGGTGTTATGCTCGTTGAACGTCTCTTTAATTTGATAGTTATCTCTAGTCGTCGTAAAGATTATGTCAACCTTTGGACTTTTATTTAGTAATTACATCATCATGTGAGCCTAACTGATAGATAGGACCCACCGGCCCGGGATGGCATGCCTTTTCTATCTTCAGAATCAGTACCATAATCTCATTCCCAAACTTCCCAACAACCCCCTCCCCATGATCAACACCCGATGGGATAATAGCCCTAATAGCCCTCCGGGGAAGGGTTCAATTGACCATTTGTTTGACCACATGAGGGCGCTTTCATCAGGGGATATGCAGAGCCGTATATTGAGAGAGTTGCGACAACTTGCGATTAGAAGCCATTTTGTCTCCAAAAAATGCATTGGCGAATACAGGGTGCCAGACTAGTCTGCCCATTGGGTTGTGCTGCATTTGGGAACAAAATGGCGTCCAGCAACCACGTGACCGGAGAAAGCTGGTCCCTCCATGTCGCAACTCTCTCAATACACAGCTCTGGGGATATGTCTTGCATCACAATTACAGCTTCACCATATTTTAGTTGCCTGTATGTAGTCTTCTTGCATCAATGACGAAATACATAAGCATAATAACAACCAACATGAAACAAAGTAAACGGTTGTTTTTGTTTTTCATCACGTGAAATTTGTGCACATAAGCCCTCACGCAGTCAAAAATACAGCGAATTGG
Organism: Plazaster borealis; assembly: GCA_021014325.1. Classification (NCBI taxonomy): domain Eukaryota; kingdom Metazoa; phylum Echinodermata; class Asteroidea; order Forcipulatida; family Labidiasteridae; genus Plazaster; species Plazaster borealis. The sequence continues at coordinate 8,025,405 of CM037460.1, read as the reverse complement.
AACCCGTGCGTGAGCACGGTGCAGCTGCATAATAACTTCTTAAAAGAAAAAAAAATACAACAATCATGTGAAGTTGATTTTTATTGTTATGGTTGCAACTGTTTGACAACATTCATCAACACATAAAAGCTAGATTTTGTACCCCGGTAATTCTAAGCTATGTATATGTCAAACAAGCCAATTGAACAGCTACTTGAGCAAAAATTATTTTAACGGAAATGCTATTAAACTTGTTTATAATGTCTTTGTTAATAAATATTAGTTTGATATTTTGTACACTTCTTCTGAATTTCTCGTAATTATCAATACAACATTTAGACCCCAACATCAAGGTTTTGAAAAACTAGAAACACTTCTGCCGTTGACGGCGTGCGTAAATATGACAATACTTCGACGTAATGTTGCAACAAAGCGGCTATATAAAACGGAGCTCCCACATAATGACGTAACATGAGTGATGACGTAACAGGGCTTTTCGCGAATCTTTCTGAAAAGCACCGGAGAAGGGTATTCAAAATCATTGCTTTTTACACAATTAAAATTTGTTTAGGCCTAATCTTTGTGAACTCAATTTTCTTATTGATCGAACACATTTTAAATGAATTTCAGCAAAGATCACTTGTTGCCGTTTTCGTTCAAGTAGGTCTTTAAAGAGCAACACAGCACACTGTTATAATACACATAATTAAATATTTGTACGGTAACTATAATCCACGCATGCGCACAGTTTAATCATTGTTACGCTTGAGGCACTTTCCAGACAGGACTTGCTGATTTTAGCGTGTTTGATTATTAATACTACGTCAAGACTTATTCTGTATTAAACAAATTCTAGCGCTTTACAATATACCTTGCTTTGTTGTAGAAGTGTTATTATAATTACTTGTTTATACAACATCAAGGCTTTAACATTATCACGTAAATTACTGTCACCACCAAGTATAAACTAAGGTTGAAATGTGCCAACAATACTACGCTTCTTAGTACAATTACAGGTTCTGCAATTCGTTAATGTTATAGTTTTAAAGTTAGGTGATAGCAACGAAAACACACAACAAGGACATCGCCATGTGCAATGAATTACACAATTAGGTTCTAAAGTCGACTATTCACACATTTTTCACTCGAAGATTATTTAATCAAATTGTACACCATCCTGCAGATAAATAGTCTTGAAATAATGTCTGCGAGTTTTATAATATCATAATTAATTAATGTATAAGGTTGCCCACTAAAAGGGGCAGGGGGTGTGGTAACCATGGGGTGTATTAAGGTTGTATGTTACCCACAATAGACTGTGCAAGTCTCGCGTTAAGTAATTTACCAGGGACTTGCACGTGTACGCGAGACTTGCAAGGTCTATACAGCTGTTCTCTGGAAGCCTTTTCAGCCCCGATTGGCAAATGAATTGCAGTAATCAAAAGAACTAGGGCATCCAGACTAATATAGTCTGGATGCCCTAGTTCTATTGATTACTGCAATACAAATTTTTGTATTACAACCATTATTCCCAGAGATTGTTTTTTGTCATCGTAATGCTGATTTATAGGCAACATTTTAAAGAAAAGCTACACAAAAAGTCGAGTGTGTTAGTTTCAGCTGAATACAGTCTCTACTTGCTGAGAAAACAGCAAAAACTGTCATGTATTTTCACAAAAACGTCGAATTCATCATCCACGTTTACTGGGCACCAACCGCATTCTGGCCGCATTATTCGCGAACTGACACCAACCCTCAAAAATCTGAGAGACGATTCATGCATGAATCGTTCGTCTCAGATTCAAATGGTGTTGGGGGTAAAAATTATCCAACCATATTACTTCGACGGGAAACCTTTCTGAAAATAGTTTATACTATCAACAGCTGCAGTGCTTCTCACCAAGTAAGTTTGTATGGTCATTCATTTTTGGAGTGCAGTTACCAATCGATCACCCTACCTTTAAAGGTCCCAATTATTTGCCACACCAAAACAGACACTTTTTTATTTCCTGCACTTTATTGAATGGTGGGCTTCCGTGCTTGACGCGCTGTCTTGAAATAGTGGAGAATAATATTGACAGTCGGCAAAATTGACTTTCATGCACCCTCTCATGCCCCTGTTAACGGATTTATATAATACTAACCAATAGAGCCAACATAAAATCTTAATTGCTACACATTCAATCAACCACTACCGATGAGTTCATCATTGTATATTTTGTTGTCATCTTTAAAATCAAAATCAAAACACAATAGACCTTATGCACATGAAGTCATAACAGTGGGGCGCCCTCGCCTAGAGGTTAAAAGGAGGTTGTTCATAGGCAAATTCTGTGCGCCGCGCGTACAAATATGTGCGTTTCGATTGTTTCGTCATCGTTTTACCTCTAAGATGGCCGCTGGATGACGTCAATGCATAAGGTCTATTCACGTAAAATTAAAATCTTAACTATTGACCCCTTTAACAACGCGGAACGCACCTCCGCAATTTGCGCGTCATTTTGGAGTTCATTTATTTTGAGTACAGACCTGTCTTTTGTTGATAAACAAACTGCGCTGGTTGGCATGGACGGCTGAATGTAAGCAAAACATGTAACCGTGTTGACAGATATTGTGTCCAAATTCAGCATTTTTTGCAAACTTTCAATTAAATAAAGAACCGCCCATATTTGGTTGCTTTGTTTCCAACAACTTCAACACTATTTTTGAAATATTTGTCTGACATTGTAACAAACTATGGCCATCTGTTTTTGTTTTGCATTTATGGCTTTCCATACCTTTCCAACCTCGTTTGGCAAAAACTCGGGCTGTGACGTAACATAAAGGTCTTGTAGCCAGGACAGGTATGTGCGTGTAAGTGCGCTCCGGGTTGTGCGAGGGGTCACTAAGCACTTTCAAACGTTTAGTTATTTTATAAGACAAAGAGGCTCAAACATTTTTTGAATGTAAATAATGTATACATATATTTTATTTTGTTTTCAATGAAAACGCTTATCTTATCTTTTGAGAGAAAAGTTGTATTTGTTTTCGTTTAATGTGTACAATTAATTCACATTCACAATTAAATTTCAATGATGGGTTAATATTGTTTCGATACATTTCGAATTATTGAATTCATTTTTTGTTCAAATTAATTGTTTCCTCTAAAGTTAATGATGTATATATGCTGTTACTCTTAAAAGTGCACACACAATGATGTCTAGTATACGTGATAACCTGTCCACATTAAAACCCTCTAACGAGGCACATTGTCAGCACATGCTTAAATATATTAATAATTCCATTGGCTTAACCACGTCGTACACACTAGTCAGCTCATATGCCATGATATCCTAAGCTGGACCATGCCACAATCAACATGGGGCGGTGGTTTGGTCAGAAAGGACAAGACGAAACATTGCCAGCAATGGTCTTTTGTGTACAAAATCGGTCCGCCAATTGTCAATTGTCAATGGTAGTTGAACCAAAATATAAAACTTCATTAATTAAGCAAACAAATAAGATTGAATGTACTCAAGCAATACCTGGACATGTAAGCAACACACTTAGATAAGGAAATCTTTGAAAAAAATGTAAAACGAACCCTTGTAATCTACGTGAAAAAAGCATGTGTGACAACGTAACGGAGTTACGTTAGTCCCAATAATCAAGGTGCCTCGTTTGTGGGTTTTATTGAAGAGCAAGGTGCGGATAGCCCTGGTAGGACGCCAGTCTCCGTTGCAACGGAGGAGTCCAACCTGGGCCAACCTCGTCCCCAAGGTGTGTCGAGCAGAACGAGGTTGACCGCTCTCTCACCCTGGTATTGGATCATTTGCATATCCAAACAATTTGGATACGTATGCAAATTAGAATAGTCTGGCTGTGAACATGGTGAATACTGAGTACAACTTAACATGTTTACGTTAGACTTTTGTACACCAGTCGTTGTCCAATCAGGGTCCAAGTAAGGAGTTTCCCTCCCAGGGTTTACTATTGTAAACATGGTTGGAAATAAAGTAAACCATGGGGACGAGGTTGAATCTGGGCTTATGTGCGTAGTGATAATATTATTGTTGACCGTTCTATGCCTGGTGTGCAGTTCGCTCGTTCCCAGTGGTCTTGGATGAGACCGTTGGGGCCATCAAGTGAAGGATCGAAGGAGGAGATGTTTAATCTTCTACAATAGTCACCTCAGCAATGCGTAGAGCTGTGTCGTTCTCCGATCTAGAAGGATCCATGTCAAAGCTGACGTACCTAGCTGTTACTTCCGGATCACACACGAATGTTATCATCGCCCCATCGTAGACTTGGTCTGCAGTTACTAGTGAGCCACACTGCTGGTTCTGGGTATAGTTTGAACTGACGCCACCGCGTGCAACGGCACCGGTAAACGTAATAGGATATCCTATACAGAATAATATTAGGTAACAGTAAAATTAGTGCCTAATAATAGCTTTTATAGGCTGACTCTAGTATAATATAACAAACTGCTGTGCACTAACATGAACATGCAACTAATATTTATCGATACAGCAGTATATACCCTATATGGCGAATTAGTCCAAAAGTAAACGGAACAATCTGATTGGTCAGAATCGCAAAAGCTTTCAATAAAATGTATATTCTCTGGTATCAGTGTTGTTATTTGTTTTATTTTATTTTAAATCTGTTTCTTGTTTTGCTTTATGCTAGTGGCTCTATTTGTAATTTTCTTCTGTCTCCAAAATGAAACGTTAACGGTTACGTTTCACATTTTGTATTTTGTATTTTTTTTTCCTCTATATCTTGGTAGTAGAGGTTTTATTGGGTCTGACACACCTATGATGACAGTTTTGTTTAAACTGTTGTCTAGACCCGGACAATTTTAAATGTATTATGTACTTATGTCTGAAGATTTAAAATAAACAAACAGAGCCTTCAGTAGACCCTCAGCACTATTGATTTGGGAAACATCTTCAAGGTCCTATACTAACTTGCAAGATAGTCCCTAACTTTGTCTGGTTATTTGTTTGTTTTGAAGAAAAATTTATAAAATGGACTTTGAATGGGAGACTTTGGAACGCTAGGTGGCAGCAGACTTACCAGGTAAATTTCCATTGTGTACATAGTTCTGAGCATGCGCACATTACTGAGAACAACGGATTTACCTGGTAAGTCTACTGCCACCTAGCGTCTCAAAAGTCCCCCATTAACGAAAGTATATATTTGTCTAACCTCATAAAAAAAATATATATCTGTGAAGCCTTACCGGTATCGTTTACTCCAAGATCTGCGATGATACGATCCAAGTGGTGTGTGTTATTCAAGTCAACTTGCCACCATAGCTGTAAATCACTGCCCGCGTTGGCTATTGATTTATGAAAAGAAAAATATTATTACTAAATGTTGATCTTTATTCTGTTGGTGTCACTTTGATAATTTATTTATCGATAAATAGTATCGGTCTTGGCTCTCGTGCAAGTTATTGATGACTATTGAGTTATGAGTATAGCCTTCGCCCTTTAGGCAGGGAAATAAATGTACGAGTCTGTTTATAATTTGGCGATTCGTCGTGTGGCCGAGCGGTTGAGCACCCGGACTCAGCTCTGGTGTTTCTTATCAGCAGAGTGTGGGTTGGAGTTCCACTTGTGTCCTTGAGCAAGACACTTTACAAAACTGCTTTTTCCTTTGAATGTGACACTAAGCCGGTCCCGTCTACTACACTGCAACAAATTAGGTGTTTTGACATGGGTGTTGTCACATTATATATATATACCAACAAGAATCAAAATTTACACCTAGGGTGTCAAAATAACACAAATTTCTGCCAAAACAATTACATAGGTGTGTTATTTTAACACCATACGATGTTAATTTTGATTCTCTTTTCGGTATCTATATGTGACAACACCAATGGTTTCAATTTTAACACCCCACTTTCTGCAGTGTAGGGCTGGCAGTCCACGTAAAAGAACACAGAACACTTATCGTGGTTAACCCCGGTGTTTGTGGTTCACATAGCCAGCACCCTGGTTTACAGGTTTTCCTCAGGCTTGCGAGTTACAGAGATGAAGTTCACTAATGAGGCAACATTGGTTTCATTACCAGACACAAATATATAAAATAATAATAATGTTATTGAAGGCCACTCGAGATGAGGGCTGCAAGGCAAATGTAGAAAAGCTGGTGAGAGAAGATAACTGGCACAATTTTATGGCACTTCTTTTTCTGCGGCTAAGTCCTTATGACTCGTTTTAAAGGGCGCGGTAAGCGCATAATGTTGTGATTAGCAGCGCCATGAAATTTGACCCTTTTCACATCTTCTACTCAAACACTCGCATTTATGTTCTGATATATTTGTTTTTGGGGGGTCATTGAGATTTACCATTAATACTATCATCTGTGATGGGATGGAGCTCCACAGAATCCTTCCACATATGCAATTTAATTTCGCCAAGTTGACTAAATAGAAACAATTAGTCTAATTGTACTGATAACCGAGTTTAAGTTATTAACTTCTGGTATCTGGCGAGTTAATTATATCATTATGTGGATATTGGTAATGACACCTCTGGAGCTCCGTAGATGGCCCCCCTTAAAGATATGATTCCATATCAATCTATGGATTTATTAATGTAACAGAATGATGAATGCAATGCCTGCATAAAATAATGTAGAACTCCTATGGGCTTACCAGTGATGCGAGAGAATGTGTTTCTGTCGCCGTCTATAGCGTTGGCTGCTGGGTGCAAGCTTGGGACAGAGTTAGAGCTACCCTGCTTTGCAATTTTCCCGATGACAGGAACAACTACGAGTAAAAGCATTAAATAAAGTGAGGCACAAAGCATTTTAAATTAATCCCAACTTCATATTTTCTTGGATTTATTTATTTATCTATTTTTTATTTTTTTCTCTTGCATTGAAGCTATACAGCTTCATTTATTCAACAACAACATAAACCAAACAATTACACATCAGTCCAACAATATAGCTATTAAATAGCAATCAAGGAGAACAAAATAGATAAAATAAAAACAGATGCAATGATATACAATTTAGCGTGACATAATCACGTGAAACGAAGACCCAAACGATAGATAATAAAATTATAATATGTTGATACAATTGAAGGTGACATAAATGACAAATGGGGACAACACTTGAATTACTTGAAGGAGAAGGAAGCTCTTTAAAACCCAAAACTTAACTCACCATTATCATTAAAGAAACACAGCGCTTTGTTTGCTGTGTAGCACGCCTTAAAGGTTTCATGGCACATTCTTTTGTATTGGATATTAGTATCAAGTTGTAAACCACAATAAAAACTGACTTGGTATTTTTTTGTTTACTCAGTCAGTACCCCCTGTGGTGTACAGCCTGATAATTTGAAATAAAAAAGTCGCATCCCCTTAAGGTGATCCCCTGGCTGCCGCTTCCCAGGTTGTATCGTAAACTTGGGTGTGATCCCTGGCTACACGGCAGCTAATGGTTGTATGGCCTCTGACTGGCACCCCGAACAAAGATATTGACAAAACAGGGAGACAGCCAACATAGGGCTAGATAGCTCAGTTGGTAGAGAACCAGCACGTTAAACCGGAGGTCGTTGGTTCAAATCCCGCTCTAGCAATTTTTTGTTTGTTCAACCCCAAATTATTTATCATTATATATAAAGTTATTTATTGTATTATTATGTTTATTTTATTTTTGATTGGGAGGTGGTTATCGTTTCTCTTATTAATCGGAATAAATATTGATGTTTGGAAAAAAGATGAGCAAAAGGTATAATTTTAAGAAAAGCAGTGCATAAAATAATTGTCAAGCACCCAGGGACGGCAGTTGAAATGCTAGCTTGTCAATATTAAAGGGACAAGTTGCGTTGGATTGGGCGCTTTGGGCTGTAAAAAGCGTTTGGTATGAAATGAATAATAGTTGAAAAGATCATGTTTTAAAAGTAGAATATAATGATCCAAACAAATAATATGCCTCGAAAGTGTGTGGTTTTCCTTTTACTTCGTGAATTAACACGATCCGCCCTTTTGTGGAGTAAAACAAAAATGGTTCCAGAAAAATAATGGCGGACCGTGTTAGTTCACGAAGCAAAAAGAAAACCACACACTTTCGAGGCATATTTGTGTGGATCATTGGATTCTACTTTTAGATTAAACATGGTATTTCCAACCATATTATTTTCATAACGAACGCTTTGTATAGCCCAAATCGCCCAATCCAAGGCAACGTGTCCCTTTAAAGGGTGTGTACAACATTGGTAAGAATGAAAATATAAATGCTCACAGATTTGCACATAACTTACACGGTATAAAGATGGTCATGGTAGAAAACTTCCCTTGAAATAGTTTTGCTTGAAATGCCATAGTTTTTACGAAATGAGTAAAATAATAGTATTTATCCTGCAGGATAAATTCAGATGTTTGAAAAAAAGTTAAAACACTTTTTTTCACTGTCTTCTCATGACTCCGAAGACCGATTTAGCTTAAACTTTCACAGGTTTGTTATTTCATATATATGTTGGGTCACATCGAGTTTGGATACAGGTCTTTGGCAATTACCAATGTCGTATACACCCTTTAACCACAAGAAATGATGATAATCTGCTAATGTTTTGATTTAAAAAATTTAGCATAGTGACTAAAATCAATCAAAGGTTTTGTTGTTATCAATATTTTACCTTGGTAACTTGAACATTCCCAAGGGCTAAGCTCTTCCACTGCCACCTCAGCCATTTCAAAATAGTTTCGTACACCGGGATACGGTAGATGTATGCTGATAAATCTCACTATCACTGGCGGGTCACACGTGGAGGCAAGTACCCTCCTTTCTGCAGACTGTGTCTTGGTGACTAGTGAGCCGCACTGTTGGTTGTCAGTGAAGTTAGAACTTAAACCAGCCCGTACCTTAGCCTGTGTGGTAAGCTTTCCTGTAATCAGGCAAAGATAAATCAAATTAAATGCATTCCAAAAAAATAGTTATTAAACATAAATAATCATATTAATAATAATATTACTTTCGAATTATCATTGTCTAGTCCTGTAATAATAATCATGGGCATTTATTGGGTGCTCTTAATAAAGCATTACAGTGCCATAAACTATTCAGGGTTAGCTCTTAAAGTTTTCAGTGACTTATAGCCAGCATGCCCAGTCAGCTTTTCATTTCACTGGTCCTTCAGCTTTTCCACTATTCCATCATTTCAGAGCAAAATTTGAAACATGGTGTCATTGGATTTCAACAACTAAGGGCCGTTTTGATTAAAAATATTGTATTGAAAGTCAGGAATGTACCAAAACATCCCGTACACAAATGCAGAGACCCATTTTTCTCAGAATGATGTCATCAGATGTTTTGGATGTTGATAAATTCTGCACTATGGAAGGGTATCAAATCCAATGTCAATTGACACCGTTTTAACGTGAGCTAGGTTAGAGATTTGTACTGGTTCCCCCACTTACAACGAGGACCAAATCTACTGGGAAAATGAGTATATCACACAATTGATTTGGTCATTTCTTAATGGATGCTTGTCAACACTGAACTATCCAGCAAGACCACTTGGATTGCATTTTGACTGTTCCTCATGTATTTCAACTGGCACTTGGCCTGCAGGCCACAGTTAAGGGGGAACACTGCTATTACTACACCTGTTAATTGGGCTTTAAGCATTCCTGAAACCGGCTTAACTCGTTTGGAGTATGCGGCACCGGCAGCGATATTTTTTCCCCGCTCAGTTGCGGCAGAACCAACTTGGGGCGCTGTTTGCGAGGGATTTCGTCATGAAAGAGAGATGAATGATGCATGTTTTAGCTGTTGTGCGCTGTCAGCATAGCAAGCTCTATGAACGAAAGGCGCTGATGACAGGCACCTTTCTTGTCGCGTGTAACGTTAGTGGCTGATCAGTTAGTGTGTTGGTTATGAAACTTGTAGGTTGTTCCCAAATTAGTGAATCGAAACTGAAGATTGTCTGCAATCAGACAAGTCTATAATTTAATGTTTCAATTTGAAATCAGAATCTGAAACGAAGTCTCCAGAATATAATGTTACTGAGATTTAATTTCGGGCTCTATGGGAGTCACATTGTTTGTCGATGTTCCCAGCAAGTGCATTATTTCAAACTTACGAGGCATTCTGAGTGAAACAGTAATGATGCCTAAACAGTGGTCGTTCCCCAAGTCAATTCGCCACCACGGATGCGGGTCCAGATAACCTAACAGATACATTAACAGATTATAAGTCATGGTTGATATGGTTAAATGACAAATTCAGGACTTAAGTTTCATTATTGTTAATGGAAGTCAAACTTCGGCCTAATCCTAAACCCAAATCAGGTATTAGATATGTTTTTATTATTTCATCATTCAACCATGGCGTGTTTTGACCGAGCGGTAAGAGCACCGCGGAAACAAACTCTGGTGTTTCTGATCCGCAGTGTCGGTTCGAGTCCCGGTGGTGGCACTTGTGTCCGTGAGCAAGACACTTAACTATTATTGCCTGGTCCTTCGGATGGAACATAAAGCCGTAAGTCCCGAAGGATTGGTTGTGCATATAAAAGAACCCTGACCAATTTTTGTGCAAGAGTAGGGGTTAACCCCAGGGTTTCTGGTTCACATTGACACCCTAGTTTACAGGTTTCCCCAGGCATGCGAACTACAGTGAATAAGTTCACTCATGATTTCATTACCAGAAACATACAACAATAATTACCAACCAAAACAGGTTTTACATGTAATAACCTTGTGATTGGAATCTTTCAGTAGAGTCTATACGTTTTACACATTGTACTCTGCTTCGTCTACAGGCCAACATGCTTTACAATTTCTACATCCTTTTATAAATGGGTAAGGTACATTATTTGTACACAATGAAAGAGATAGCCGTGTTTAGTCTGATAAGGAAGTGGTAGTCTTAAAGGGAACGTATACCTTTGGTTTTTGGAACCGTTCGGTAGTTTTAATCCTATATAACTGTAGATTACAATAAAACTAACCTGTGAAAATTTCATTGCAAAAGGTGGTAGCGTTTTTGAGATACCGCAACAAACCCGGAGCGGTTATTATGTCCACGCAGGAAGAATAATCCGTAATTGATCATATTTTGGACCGCTTGAGGGCGCTTTCATCAGGGAATGTCTTGCATCACAATCACAGTTTCATCTTATTTTAATTGACTGTATGTAGTTTGCTTTTATCAATGATGAAATCAACATAACAATAACAAAAATGCAGGAAAAAACACCGATTGTTTGCTTGTTTTTCATCACATGAAATTGGTCCACATACGCCTTCACGCGGTCAAAAATACGGCAAATTGAAATATACAATCTGAGAAAACGTATCTGATAGTAACGTTTCTCAGATTCATTTTTTAGGAGATAAAAACTGACATCTTTGTCCATAACCATGCACATTACTTCAAAGTGAAATGAATCTTAAAATGCTATCGAAAGCTGCTGTACTTCTTACCAAGTAAGTTTGTATTGCCATTAATTTTAAGAGCGATTACCAAACCTTCCCTTTAAAGTGCTACCATACCTTTCATGATTGTAACGTTGACAATACGCATGGATGAAATTTCATTGTCTGTGATTAAATGTTGTCTTACCAGTACGAGAGAAAGTGTGTACATCACCATCTATAGCCGAATTAGCATTGTATTGAACAGGATTATAAGTTGAACTCTGAGAGACATCTTTCCCGGGGAGAGGAATCTCTACAAATAGAAGAAAAACGATCACAATGGTGTCATTATTCATTATGTAAAGGAAGTCAGACAGGTTTATTAAACTCGAAGGGAAATATCGAATTCTACTTTGTGATAATACTCATTTTTTAATAGAAAGAGTCCTCATGTTAGTGGGGCACAAAATTACAAGTCTCACGTAAAAATGATGTAAGTTGCCATTGTATTCGATACCCTCCCAGTGCAAAGTTTGTCAACATCCAAAATATCTGATGACATCATTCTGAGAAAAATGGGTCTGTACATTTTTGTACGGGGATGTTTCCTGACTTTCAGTAATAGTCTATAAAAACGGCATTGAATTTGACATGTTGACTGATGAAAAATTCCTCCTTGGAATGTAAAGACCCATTAGTTGTTGAAATCCAATAACGTCATCATATTTCAAATTTCGTTTAGAAAAAGTCAGAAATGAACCAGAACATCCCTATTGTATTGGTAGGCCTTATTATAATAAGACCTACTTTATCTACTATCAAATTGCAAAACGTTTCTCACTTAAATATCCATTGTTGCAAAAGCTTGTAGAAACAACAATGGACGTAGTGGTTGGGAAAGTTTCTCAGATTCAATTTTTAGGAGATAAAAACTGACATTTGTGGCGTGTCGTGGCCGAGCGGATAAGAACACCGAACTCAAGCTCTGATGTTTCTGATCAGCAGAGTGTGTCTTGCTTAAGGACACTTGTGTCCTTAAGCAAGACACTTAACCACATGATTCGTCCTTCGGATGGGACGTAAAGCCGTTGGTCCCGTGTACTAGGATTGGTAGTGCACGTAAAAGAACCCAGAACACTTATCGTGGAAGAGTAGGGGTTTAACCCCGGTGTTTCTGGTTCACATTGCAAGCACCCTCATTTACAGGTTTCCTCAGGCTTTCGAGCTACAGTGATTAAGTTCACTTGTGAGGCATCCTTTGGTTTCATTACCAGAAGTATAATAATAATAATAATAATAATAATAATAATAATATAGACGATGTGACCTCTGTTTACATTCAAACCGCCCTCTGTTGACAAAAGTCATGTTTCCGCCGGGCGAGAAGACGCGTACTCGTAACATTGCGTGTCCTTTATAGCTGGCTGTCAGTACACAAAGGTTTTGCCCGGCGACATGCGCGCGCATCATGTTATGATTTTCGAATGACGTCAGAGGTCACATCGTCTATAGCCACTGCATTTTCAAATAATAACATGCAAAGAACCTTAAACCAAATCGAACATCGAATTAAATAATTGGATGAATGATAATCTTATACCATTGTATGTTGAGCAATCTCCAGCTTTGTGCTCTTTGATAACTACTTCAAGTACTGGACCATCTTGCATCACCTCTATGGAAGGTACCGGTAGTTGTACAGCCAAGGTTATATACGAGGCGTTTATGGGCGAATCGCATGATAACGTAATTGATGGCCCTGTTTGAAAATATTCCCCTGGACCGCACTGCTGGTTATCCGAGTAGATTGAACTTAGGCCAGCCCTTGCGCTCACATTGACGAAAGGAAATTCTAAATAAAAACATTCAAGTGCACAGATGAGAAAATGATGGGGAGTTATTGTTAGTCAAGATTTATTAAAATCAAACTTGATTGCAAAGCCGAAATTGCATTAAAATTGCAATGATGGGTATAAAGTTGAAGTAAACAAAAACAATTTATCAAATAATAAACCACAAGGGAAACTGACTATGGGTACATTTTTAAATGATTTGGAGTTGAACAAAGGCATCACACCCAAGTTTACGATACAACCTATAGTCTGATGATAAATTTGCATCTGGAATAACATCATACTATAATTATGGGTTTACGAAAAAGTCGTGGGATAGAAGGAAACAAGTGATAATAATGCCTGTGTGTTTTAAGTTATTTTTTGTTCATTGGAGTGTTGGGGTTGTTTGTTTTGTTGTAGTTTTTTTTTTAGTAGTTGTTGTTTTTGTTGTTGTTGTTGTTAATGTTGTTGTTGTTGTTGTTGTTGTTGTTGTTGTCGCTGTCGCTGTCGCTGATATTGTTGTTTGCTGCTGCTGCTGCTGCTGCTGCTGGGTGTATTATTTTTGGCGGGGAAGGGGTCACATGACTCGGGAAAGCACTCCAATACAGTGCTTAACATCAGTAAATGGGTAAATACAAATAATCTAATAGAAAACGCTTTCAATATTTTGTGGAAAAATCACTAAGAGAGGGTTGATTAGCAATAACAAAATTTACACAAGTTATTTCACTAAATCGAAAAGTTTAAAACAAACAAAAATATAAATTAAGTAGATTAACGTTATTTGAAACAGAAAATCGATTGCCATTCAATCTCTTCGTACGATTATATTTTAAAGAATTTTCAATCCCCTCCCATTTGTGTCGCAAAGTCAGTCCGCAGGGAAAACATGAATACAACTCAACAGAACGCAAATTATTTCAGTACACAGACGGTAAATCTGAACTTGTCTATAGCAATTATTACCATTGTAGTTTCGCCCTAGTGTGACAGTGATTACATTCAAGCAGTGCCCTTCTTCATTTGGATCTTCATCTGAGTTCCAATGCCACTCCGAAAAACCTGAAAACCCGTATAAGAAAAACATTGCATAAAGACATGCTCAAAATAATGTGACTGACAACCCAATCCACATGCAAGGCTCCTGTCTGAGATAGATTTCTAACCGGTGTCAAAAGCGGAGAAAGGCAGGGAAAGAAATCACTGGATGAGCCAACCTGATCCCCCTTTAAAGGTATCGTACACGTTTGGTAATGACTCAAACCAAATATCAGCATAAAAACGTACTTGGTAACAAGCAACGGAGAGCTGTTGATAGTATAAAACATTGTAGGAAACTTCTCCCTCTGAAGTAACGTAGTTTTTGAGAAAGAGGTAATTTCTCACTAAAATAATAAAAACTTCTTGCAAGAAGTTTTTATTCCTATCTGAAGCACACACATTTGTACAACAAGGGTTTTTTTCTGTTATCATTTTCTTGCAACTTCGATGACGTTGGGATACACCAAGTGAGAACACTGGTCTTTGACAATTTCCAAACGTGTTCAGTGCCTTTAATTAACTACCACTTATCATCGGCTGAACTTCTCGTGCAATATCTTGAATACATTAAGTGGAAGCTTATAACTATCTCGAAGCTATAAACACAACTTTATAGAATTTAAATCTGAATTTGTGGGTCAAGTCAGCCAAAATCTGGACCCATAACATTTGTTTATTTGGTGTATAAAATATTTGCGATAATAGTCCTACCAGATGAAGACGAACCAGAATCTTGCACCGAGTTGCTACCTAGGAGTATTGTCCCTGATACAAAAACAGTAAAGTATAAATACTAAACACATACATCAAAATTACACCCACAATCAAATAACTAGAAACTTTTCTTGTTGTTTTCAAAAAAAATTCCTTTATCGAAATATTACAGTTAGAAATGATTGGACGGAATTCCCAATTGTAATCCCATTTTCAACTTTCCTGTATTCTTAAGCAATCTAAAATCTGTACAACCAATTTTCCAAATTGATATCTCAATGACCACAGGTAACTAAATGACATGGATTAGTTTACCTGGACTGCGGCAATGCCCTTTTTATTTGGAGCAAAACACAACAGACTTCAATGTCTTCAGAATTGGCCTACCAAACTAATATTTTGTGCCTCTAAACATGATCATGTTACCCCTTTTCTAAAACAGCTAAATTGGCTCCCGGTGAAAGAGTGCATTCAATAATATTGGTGTACGTTTATAAATGCCTCAATGGACATGCACCAGCATATCTTGCATCATGTTTTACTTTTTACAGTCAAACTAGGGCTGGACTTCACTCAGAATCAGACAACACCCGTCTTGCTGAAAGTAAACCGAGCAGTAAATCTCTCAAATCTGCGGCTACAAATCATTGTCTTAAGGCGTTCCATGACTGTGGAACAACCTTCCCATCACCATACACACCTGAAGTTCGCTGCCTATTTTCAAGAAAGCACTTACAAAACATATTTTTCCTTAGTTGCTTTCTTTAAATTATTTGTATTGTTAATTGTATTGTATTGTTTGCAATGCTATATTGTCTGTTTGCTAAATCGCTTGGGTCTAAATGGAATGGTGCTTTAATACAAGCCCAGTGTATACATACGTACCTTCATATTTGACACACTCCGAACCAGATACTGTGTACTCTTCCACTGTTATCTCAGCAATCTCCAATTTACTAGTAGCGGGGCTAGTAATATCTTTATCCAGATGAACATACGTCGCCCACAGTGGTGGATCACACAGGAATCGAACCACCCCACTGTTGACTGACTGATCCGAGGCTGGTAACCCGCACTGCTGGTTACCAGTGTAGTTTGAGCTTAGACCAGCACGTGCCACCACACCAACCAATCGATTTTCTTTTACAAACAGGAATAATTAAAAACGTCAGGGAAGACATCGTTAGAAAAGGATAGTAATTTTGGTCACATAAATAGTGAAATAGGTAAATGTTCAAAGGTTACTCTATCAGGACCGCCCAACCCACTCGACATTTTTGCTCATAATGTTCTTCTTTTTTTACGGTGAGGCTGATCACTGCCAAAAAATGTGTGAATTTCTGAATCTTTGTTCATCATTATAAGACAACCATTTGGAAGGGGAAGGGGGTCTTCTGTTACCAAGGCAATCGTATTGTATATTACAGACTACTGTTGCGTTTTGGGGGGTTTTGTGTTTTTTATGTTTACAGTTTTCTCGAATTTGACTTAAAATAGAGGGAAACATTTCACAGGAAAAAAGGGGGGCTCTAGATTGAACATTTCAGACTAAAATTACAAATTAATGCTTTATCCTTACCATGATCCTGTATAATACATTTAATTTTAGTTCTCAATGTTTTATGTTTACATTTTGTCAAATCAATATCCAAATAGTCATTACCTAGTTTTTTGTTTAGTTTTACGGTGATTCTAACCACGCAGTGTTCATCACCTAGAGCCACTCGCCACCATGGATGCTGGTCATTATTATCTGGAGAAGTAAAATGAGAGAGAGAGATTTGTTTTAAATAAATATTAATAAGTCTTGTTCAGCGTCTGCAGCAAGGTCAGTTAAAATTAAACAGACAGGTTATTAATTCTTCTTCTTATTATTATTATTATTATTCTTAGTATTACTATGTTTGTGTATTTCGTCATCGCTGCAAGAAAACTGCACACAGGCATTTAAAATAAGATGAAACTGTAAGTGATGCAAGAGGGTGCACCACACTGAAAAGGCAAACATTCATGCGCCAAACTGATTATCATATTTTGTAGGCCCTCAAAATCTTTTGAATAATAACGTTTTGGGGGATCATGCAACTGATAGATTGTGTAATTATGACAAGTTACCACAACCTGGAGGTTCTGTGCTTCAACTTTTGAGGAGACTTGATAAATTAAGGATTTAAAGTTGGTGCTATTTGGCTTGGGAAGTAGATAAGTGCTTCACGAAAAATGGCAGCAATTGGTTTAGGGGAAAAACAAAAAAAAGTTTTTGTCTGGGGCAGGGGCGTCAATCCGTCTTGAAATGTGGGGGGGGGGACACATCAGGATCATTTACGGCGTGGGGTCCAGGGGCCCGCTCAATGGCCCCTGGTGGGGGTCCAGGAGCGAAGCCCTTGGCGGGGGTTCAGGGGGCGGAGCCCCCTGAAACTGTTGGGCTTTAGCATGTTTGAACGACCTAGAAAAGCTCTCCTTGATATAATTATTTACATATCAAACTTGGACTTGGTTCAGAGAGAGATAGAACAAGCGACACTTAAATAAAAGACCAACATACATGATATAGGCCTATTATTCTTATGGGCAATTCCACTGTGACTCGTGCTACAATTCAAGGTGTCTTTCTACATACTATATGCTCCAGGTATTAAACAACCAACATTCAAGGCTAGATCCTCATAGTATTTTGACATTTTTGTTGTTTTACTTTTGTATGCATGGGACAGCGGCGAACATCGGTAACTCGTGCTACACGCAGAGGACATGCCAAATTTGTTTACTCATTTTCATTTTGATGGTGTCCTATTTAGAACAAAAAACAATAAACTCTCCAGTGGCGGATCCAGGATTTTCCAAACGGGGGGCGTGAAAATGTACCAAGCAGCAAAATTAAGGGTGAATGCAATTTGTGGCGCCTGAGAACGCGTAACTCGAAGCCCTAACGGCATGGGTTCAGGGGCCCGCCTACATGCTCCGAAACAGTTAGGATTCTAGATGCTCTGTGGTGCGATCTCATGCAGGATCTGACCACTTTAACCAATTTTGTTTTTGCAAGATCATTATTTAATCATCATTTTCGAGTTATTGGGAGTCATCGAATCAGCCATCCTGAGTTATAAAATAATGCAGTCTACAATTAATATTTATTCAGGGACAAAAAGTGTTGGGTGAGGAGGATCCTTCCTCCATGGTGAGACAAACGATATGATGGTGCAATTTTCAATATAATTAACCAAAAACAGAATAGAAACACTTTTTAAGCACTTCTGATCCATTTCACTCTTCTAAAATTACTGGAAAATGTTACTGTAACATTAATGGTGGGGTCTAGGGGTGAAGCCCCGATGGGGGTCCAGGGGGCGAAGCCCCTGGCGGAAGCTCTGAGCTTTTGGCCTTTTGAGGGGTGAAAAATCAAGCCTCTGTTTGCCTAAAACAGAGAAATAGACACACTTTTTATAAGCACTTTCGATCCATATCAATCTTCTAATTTTACTCAAAGAAAATTGTAAATCCACAAATCTCACGTTTGGATCTGGTCGCTGCATTATCTGGTTTCATGCATATTCACATATTCACTAGTGGGTAAGATCGGGGTTTTTTTTCAAATTCAAGCTAACTGTCGTATTATCCCGGACAAATTGGCACATCAGGTTTCGAATGTTACTTTACTGTTGCAAATCTAAACAATTACAAGTGACATATCATGAAAGATTCATTTTGGCAGAAAGAAAAATGTGAATGGTATAGTATGACAAAGAAATCCATCCTGCCTCTGGGGGTAAATTAACACCACACACACTTGTGGCTAATTTTTAAACAGGCAGTACTAAAAAAGAAAATAGAAAAGGTGTTGTTTTTTTGGGGGGCTGACGCCCACGCCCCCCCCCCCCTGTATCCTCCCCTGCTCTCATGGATTGTAAAATTAAAAAAAATTGCTTTGGTTCAGGAAACTTGTAAAGTCCATGGTTGTTTATGATAGGTTCTTTCACTTTTGTCATCTTTTGATTTTCAGATAGAAAGTTTTATCATCCTTTTTTTAAGGCCACTTCTAGTTACATACATTTCCACCTTTGTGCGTAACAATACAGTAAGCGATGAAAAGAAAAAGAAAGGATGTTGATTAAAATTTGATGAATATTTCTTGTAGGGCCTATGCCATATTATTTCAAAGATATAAAATGTATCAAATTTTAAGGACAACTGCTTAAGCTTAAAACAATGGGCCGATTTATAGAATATCTAAGTTATACAGGATGTTTCTACTTTAAAATACTCTATCAGAACAAATACAAATCTTTTACTAACAAACTGTTAAGCAAACTCAGAAAAAAAATTAATGAGTTGTGATCCTGGCATGTGTTTGGAATAATATTACTATTGTTGTTAATTATTCGACCTCAACAACACAAGAACAACAAATACAACACAAGGCAATAAAAGGAACAAAAACAACAAAAAACAGACAAAAACATAGCACCAAAAAATAAAAAATAAATAAACAATCAAACAAACAAACAAACAAACAAACAAACAAACAAGCGTCTTGCTGAAAATATCAATCCGGTTTTGTTGTAAGAGACACTATGTAGGCCGTGTAATCATCCTAGCAGATGACTAAATATAAAAATTTATCATGGAGTAGACTGCTTGCAATGTCCAGGGCAGTGTATACGCCCATTGCTTTGTGCTGATATTCATCGTTCAAGTACATCCAGGATATGGCAAAATTACGTTAGAGGGTAGAGCGCTCAGCGTGTAAAGAGTGGGAGGATCGGCGTACAAATTACAGAATTAATCTAAGGTCGATCTGAGCACTTTGAAAAATGTTCGTCTCCAATCACGCTGAGATTCAAAGTAGCAGGAGATATAGTATGCGTTTTAGTCCACTTGTCCGGCTTTTACACTAATGTAATAACGGCATGGGCGGAAAACATGGGGGGACATTTGATATTGTGTCCCCCACCCTTGAAAACTTGGGGGACATGTCCCCCTGTCCCCCCCCCTATCTGACGCCCATGGTCTGGGGTAATTAGCAAACATTCCAAACGGCTGATCTGCCAAAAATTGAAAAGAATCCTTAAGTTTAGTTGTCCGAAAATATGTTTGATTGGTTTTCATCAAGAGGCTGAGAGACTTCAAATAATTATGTTTTAAGTATTTTTGAATATTTAGCATTTAGCATTGGTTGCTACGGGAGTTTATTTAGTGTGGTACACCAAGACAGTTCCCAGAGCCGTGTATTGAGAGAGTTGCGACAACTTGCGATTAGAAGCCATTTTGTCTCCAAAAAGTGCATTGGCGAATACAGGGTGCCAGACTAGTCTGCCCATTGGGTTGTACTGCATTTGGGAACAAAATGGCGTCCAGCAACCACGTGACCGGAGAAAGCTGGTCCCTCCATGTCGCAACTCTCTCAATATACGGCTCTGACAGTTCCCTGATGAAAGCGCCCTCTCTCATGCGGTCAAAAATATGGTCATAGTTGGTTGCACCCTAGCCCGACGTCACACTTCGAGGCTCGTGAATAGACTGTGCAAGTCTCGCGCGTATCGGAACGAGAAAACACGTCAACCGAAAAACTTTTTTTTTTCTGCAATCAAATCTGTGTTTTAAATTATATCCAACGACAAAATCTTAACAACAAAAATACTCATTACATGTTTATAAAATGAGTTTAAGCTTTTATAATAAATACACAAATAATGTGTTAATTATTATTCAAACATAATTCAAACTCGCGAAGGTCACACCGGCGTAAAATTAACGCTTGACGCAGTTTATAGAGGACGCTGACACCTCAACAACCATAGACTGCAATGAAAAGGCCTCGCGTTGCAATTACAGCATCTGGCGATTATCATCGCGCATCCAAAACAAGTGTTTAGATAAGTTTTGTGATCGGAGGTGAGCACAAAATTCATATCTTTTTGCAGTAACCGGAAGCTGAGGTCAAGTCTAATTCTCGGGTTTTCTTCGTTATAATAAAATTGTTGAATTTATTTTACTTTCATATTTTTTATCACTAAGTATTACATTCCCAACAACATATATAATGTTCATAGTCATAAACTACGTTAAACTAAAATAATTGACGAAACAAAATATCACCCACGTAAAACTCCATATGGTTGGGACCTCTATGGTCCCAGAAGTTCGAACGAGCGCGAGACTTGCACAGTCTATAACGCCAGATACCTGCCTGACCGGATGCTGCCAGATGTAGGCCTACATTGGACCCCACATTCATTTCACAAGGAGATTCGCAGTCAATTCACACGTACATGTACATGTACACATAATTATTACATAGTGATGAAACAACATTACATGTAGCTACACATATTATTATGCACACGCTGCATACAGACGATCGAAAAATCACCTCGGACCAATCATAAACACAGATATGGAAAGCGTACGTCACTGCACGTTTATACAATTAAATTATTGTATCCGATAAAAGCATTGACCCTGCAAGACCAGTGCCTGTCTTTATAATTCTTCTATTATTTTTTGTATCACACAAAATAATGAGCTTGTATTACAAATGTCAATAATTTAATTACCTGTGGTTGAGACAGTAGCCATTTTGTCATCAAAGGCTGCTCTTGCAGTGAAAGTCCAGTCGGTACTTTGCCATGCAGATACACTGTTTAAAGGCACACCTTCAAAATCAAGAATGAGTTAAAAGCCTTAATTAACATAAATGGAACTAAAATATGACAACTTAATTTTGATCACACTTTCTACATGAACGTCCCAATACTAAACACATCGCTTAAAGGAACGTTACAGAACTGGTAATTAAAATTTTCTTTAAGATCACAGATTTACATAAAACTTACACGGTCTAATGATGATTATAGTAGAAAACATCCCTAGAAATATTTCTGTCTGAAATGCCATATTTGATGAGAAATAAATAAAACTAATTCCCGATTGGAGTTTATCGCTCATGAGCGTTTTATTCACGCATTGTAAATTATAACACATGCAAATGTGTAATCGCTTTTTCACTATTTTCTTGTTACCCGGATGGCCGATCGATCTCAAACTTCTACAGGTTTGTCAGTTTATGTATATGGTGGATTATATAAAGTGCTTAACTGTTTTGTTAGCAAAAAACAATTCCTTTAAAGAGGGGCTACAAGGTTAAATTAATGTTTTGTGATCCACTTCCTATAGATAGAGTCCTCATGAAAATGAGGAGGGGGAGATTTAAGTATCTAAGTATCAGGTTATTTAAGTGTCAGGTTAAAATGGTGTAAAATACCACTGTGTCTGATACCCTTCAAGTACAGTTTTTTGTCAAAATCCAAAAAAGGTTTGATGACGTCACATTTCAATTTACATGATCTGTTTTTTTGTACAGAAAATAGTTAGTTCATTCCTGATTTCGATGATATTCAATAAAAACGCACTGAATTTGTTTTTGCATTATTTCAATGTCTGGGCTTACCTTGACATGGTTGTTCCAGTAATTCCGGCAAAGAAGGGCCAATTTTACACGTTTTACGCGTTATTTTATTTTGGAATTCTTCTTAAAAACAATAATTTAATTACACCCAATGTGTAAGCAAATGTTCTCTTGCGTCGTGTGATTAAAACAGATAGGCCTAATCAATCAATTTAACAATTCACGCCCACATCATTAAAATTTGCAGTAGCTTTTCGCAGCCTGCGTTTGGTCATTCAAATTTCGTTTTCGGGCGGTCAGTTGTGAGAATTGTGCGGTTAAATTGACGCTTTATCGACCCACAATTAACGTGGCCTCTCCTATACGTTTTAAAAGGTGTAACATGGTTCACTTATTGTATGAGAACCACTTTCCTGGTACTCTTCGACAATAATTGCTGAAAGTACAACTACAAACTGAAGAATATGAGAAGAAATACACGCAGTTAAAACATAGCCAAACCTATACTCTCAGACTTCCGGAATGCCAACAAATAAATAGTAAACAGAACTCAAAAATGGTTCTTGAAATGTCAAATTATCCCTTGTCTTCTTTTAGTTGAGGCAGTAAAGAAAAAAACAAAGAAATCAATAATTTTTAAAAATCTAAGGTTTAGCCTACATTTGCCTATATGGTCTTTTTTTTAGTGCTCATTTTGCAAAATCGCCTGTGGTTAAACAAAAACGAAAGTATTAACAATGTGTTAGTTTCTAGTTGCTAAATTGAATGCCGATTATGCAAGGCTAAAAAGAACGACTAATAGTTAGTGCTGACAAAATTTAATTCGCTCGCCTCAAATTGCATGTTGGTTTATGTCAACAGCAAACTTGTTTCAATACGAGTGCATGCACATGAAACAGACTGCCCTGTTACCGAAAATTACCGAGAAAACCCATACGGGTCAAAATAATAAAGCATACTGTCATCCATTTACGTCAACAACATACGTCAATACTGCAGATATAAAACAAAATATTTTCCAAGCTTTCACCTCGTTGTACTACATAGATGTTGAAAGTACAAAATTGTGAATTTCCAGTTCCATCTGTGGCCCTGTAAGTGACAATGTGAGTTCCCGCGGTGAAGTTAGAACCATTGTCTGGTGTCTCATTTACTACAGTAGGTTGAACCCCAGAGTTGTCTGTCGCTGTAGGCTCTTCCCATTCAACTACCACAGAGCTGTTCACATCGGGTATGATCTTGGTTATGTCTTTTGGACAATGAGTGAAGCTGGGTTTGTGTGCATCCACTGAAATGAACAAGAGACCAAGAGCTATTTCAACTGAAAATGTACCCAAAGTAACTGGAACTGCATCCACCAATTAAAACACACACGCAAATTGCTTGCGTTTGGCGAAGTATCACAATATTGGCGAACATATTGATAACAAATGGGTTTCTCAATAACTTTTTCGTACTCACAGTAATATTATATAGGATTTGAGGCATTGCATGGTGAGGTTTCAATATATATTTGGTTTGCGGTAACACCACGTGTATATCTACTTGCTAGGAAGATTTTGTACTTTGAGAACTTGTCTTGCTTTTTATTCTACTGCCGCAGAGTACAATATTCGGAATTCGGGAGACTTCTCAGTTCTGAAAAGAACTGTCCTGCTTACACTACTACCTGGGCGGGAGGTAGGAAATCGGGCGGGACTACTACTTTCCCTATGTGGATCGGGGGGACTTCTCGTACTGCCGCGGAGTGAGTCTAAATAGGTCTCAACGTTTCGACTAGCTTGCTCTAGTCCTCTCTAGTCATCGTCATCCACAGTCTCCTGACGATGACTATAATTTTTTACACATGGTGTTACCGCAAACCAAATATACAAAGTAATGTTATTGTTTACGCCGAAAAATTTCGCTATATACCCCAACATAATTATTTTTCCATATCTCCCTCTGGTTAATCAATGTTATTTACAATTTTGCTGCCTGTGCACCTTTATGAAATTTTAATGAATTTTCAATATATCTTTGTTATTTGTAATTGATATTTTATGTGTATTTTCACAATTTTTTTGACGGATTTTTTTCTTGTACTTTGTTGTGCCTTTGTAGGTTTTATTGTCTAGATCGCCTTTAGATAGTGATTGTTTTTGCTTTTTGGTTATCCGCAGGCTTGTTCTCAGTGTAGTCCTATTTTCACTGTTTATTCTTTGTAAGTACCGTACTGTTTTCCTGGAAATAAATAAATAAGTATCATTGACTTTCCGTGATAAAACAATGGTAATAAACTTGCACAGGGAAATATCTTACCAACTGAAATGTTAAATGTGCATCTTGCTGAGTTTCCGGCTTCGTCTGTCGCTTCGTAGAGGATGTCGTAGTTTCCGAATTCAAATGTTGAGCCAGGACCAAGTTTCGAATCTGATACCAGGGTGACATTAAGTGGCACTTCTTGGTAGTCATAAGCAGTGGGGAGGGTCCATTTGATTGGTATGCGATTAACATTTCCCTTGACTGTCTTGATGACCCCAGGAGGGCAAACTATGTTAGGAGGGATGTTGTCCACTTCAAAATAAAAAGGTTGTAAAAAATGTACTTTAACATTAACTAAAGTATCTCGTAAATTCAGAAAGAGAGAGAGGGAGAGAGAAAGAGGACAAAATAAAATAAAACGTATTATCAATCAAAGGGGCAAATCGTCTGAACTGTTTCCGTCAAAGCTTAGGAGTACCCTTTCGTAGCCTGTAATTTAAGACACACTCTAAAATCTTTGGGTCAGAGTTGACCAGGAACCAGTGAGGGTCCAGGGGGTTATGACCCATTTCTGGGTCAGGCTGAATCAGAAACTTGTTTTAAAAGTGTGATTTTTAACTCGAATTCTGCATCAGATGACCCATTTCTGGGTCAATTTGACACAGATTCCGGGTCACACTGACCCAGAAATGGATCAGGCACCCTGGGACCTGAAACCGGGTCAATTCCGGGAGTTTCTAGAATGATGGGGTCGTTATGCTTGAAGGATGAACAGAGTTCACAATTTGATGGATATGTTATTACCTGGACAGTTGAAATATCTCTTAATCTCTGCCACATTGTCTGTAAACATTGGATTGTCGGTGTACAGTGGTTCCTCATGGTGGTGTGGTCTCATCATGTTTACACCACCGGGGCTGAGTCTTGTACAAGCGCAACGGTCGACTCTTTCTGCTGGTTGTACCCATCTCAGTTTACCCTGCCTGTCTGGTTCTTGATGTAGATAACACACCTTAGCAACTACCTCTGAGCACCCAACGTAAACTGTCAATATCGGAAATTACAACATCGAACAGGTTCATTGTTAACTATCAATTTTTCATTTTCACTTTTTTGGGTAATATACAAATTATAGCAACTTTTCTTGAAGTTGTTTTCAAAAAGTAAAAATCATGCTGTTTTCTTCATAAAATATTGCTGGAGGAACAAAGTAAGAATCGGGTGCACTTTTAAACATATTTTTAACAGTCTTTTGATTTATATCATTTTGTTAGCACAAACAAATTTGCCACATTTTGTACTCCAAACTCTTATTGCATCATAAAATCAAAGAAAAATACGCACACCTTTTTATTTACAAGGTATACTTCATTATTGAGAAAGCTAACAAAAAAATAGTTTGTTTGCGGTTCGAGTGGTAATCGTTTAAGATAAGGGGATAGATTTTGGTATCCCCTGTTCCTCAAGCCCATCCGAAAAGAGGAGGCGAAACCCAGCCGAAAAAGGAGGGGTAGATTGTTGTATCCTTTGCTGCTCAAACCCAGCCAAAAAGAATAGGGGATAGAATTGTCTATCCCTTGATAGAGTGTTCTATCCCTTGTTGCTCAAACCTAGCCGAAAATATGAGGGGATAGAATTTGGTATCCCCTGTTCCTCCGACCTAGCCGAAAAGTGGAAAGGATAATTTTGTTTATCCTTTGCTGTTCAAACCAAGCGAAAAAGAGGAGGGGATAAATTTTGTTATCCCTTGAACCTAAAATATTATGACAAAAATGTGCGAAATATGGCTAATAAATAAATGGAATTTATCAACTTTTAAATTGTTAGCCTAGAAAAAATAGATTGATTCGTAAAATCTGGAGCATGTTTTTTACAATTTGGAGGAGAAAATAATTGTTTAAAAAAATCCTGTTTCGATAGCAATTTTTGGACTATAATAACAATTTTAAGCTGTAAATTTGAAAAATAACAAAAATGAAAAAATGCAGTAAAAAATGAACCTGTTATCGTTAGTTTTGTTGGGGTGTTTGTTGGGGTGCTGAAGGTGTTTGTTTGTTTGTTTGTTTGTTTGTTTGTTTGTTTGTTTGTATGTTGGGGGTGTTGGGGTGTTTGTCTGTTTTTGTTTTCGCTGAGGTGTTGGGGTGTTTGTTGTTAGTATTGTATATTTATGGTAATGAAACCAAGGTTGCCTCATAAGTGAACTTAATCACTGTAGCTTGCAAGCACGTGGAAACTTGTAAACAAGGGTGCTTGCTATGTGTACCAGAAACACCAGGGTTAACCCCAACTCTTCCACGATGTTCTGGATTATTGTACATGCACTACCAACCCTAGTACACGGGACTATACGGCTTGATGTCCCATTCGAAGGAATTATGGTAAAGTATACGTAAACATTAACGTAAATATTTGCGATGTGTACCCCCAATCGCAAATATTCACGTAAATATTCACGATTTGTGCCTAAGTCGCAAGCCCAGCCATACGCGGTAAATGTAAGTTTGTTTTAGCAACCTATAGGACCAGACGGAAGCTAGCCGCGTATTGGGCCAAAATTTTCATCCGCGGATTCCGGGGCCGGTCAGCCGAATATTCAGGAAAATTAGAATCCATGCAGTTCATGGTGGTAACATTTCTGTCTCCCCCTTCTTTCTTATTCGAACGAACTGTTGTTTATATTCTTTCACTTAGCATACTTGAAGGTACAATTAGATTATTTGGACACCAATTAGTGAGTAAATAAACGCCACAATTATTAAGACCTCATCATCCAGACTATATAATACGCAACTGTTGAAAAACTTAAGTAACAATAATAAATAATAAAAATGCAGTTCTTGTATAGCGCTTTATACTCCCGAAGGGTGTCTCAAAGCGCTCAGTATTTTTCCTACAAGGTAAGTGGAGTTACGTATTGAAGTATGAGACCTATTCCTTTGCATAGCACCATGTAATGGTTTACAAGGTGCTGTGGCGCAATATGCAGCCAATCAAACCAGGAACACCGGGGCGAACCCCTTCTCTTTACGATAAGTGCACTGGGTTCTTTTACGTGCATTACACAACACACGGGACCAACGGCTTAACGTCCCATCCGAAGGGCGAATCATGTGGTTAAGTGTCTTGCTTAAGGGCACATGTGTCACGACTGGGATTCGAACCCACACTCTGCTGATCAGAAACACCAGAGCTTGAGTTCGGTGTTCTTATCCGCTCGGCCACGACACGCCACAACGTACCCTCCATAAGGTATACAAGATGAATTTGTATTCCATAATCTGATAGACCATACTACTTTGCACACTTAATTTTTGAGGTGGCTATAGTTTGGATTAAAAATTAATACCTAATTAGCTGCTAGAATACACTCCCTCTTCTATCGTGATCTACAGCGGCATGTACATGACAAATTAATATGGCACTCGCCATAAAGTGAATGTAGGTATACATTCATGTTGCGTAAAAGACAAAAACAAAAATCCATAATCCGATAGACCATGCCACCGATGGGCGAACTTAATTTTGGAAGTGGCTAATTCGGATCACTAATTAATAATTCAAATCTGCTCTTATGTCATCTAGGGTTGGCATGGGATGTCGCTCTCTTTTGATTGCCTTTATTGCTTGACGCATATCAACACAAATTATTACTAAATACTCCCGAGGATTTTGGTGCAGCGGTAGTCTTGTTGATTGCTTTTTTGCTTGACGCATAGGCTATCAACACAAATTATTAATGCTCCCGAGGATTTTGGTACAGCGGTAGTCTTGTTGTAAATGCCCATGATGTGCGCAAGGTTTTTGCTGGTACTCATGTGCCCCGGATGGTATCTCAAATAGGGTTTTTACTTTTTTTTTGCCAACAACTTGCCCCTGTTTTTGCTCGTATTTTCCAATTGATATTAGACTGTGGTGTTAGTCCTGGAAATCCTCCGTCATCATCTCTGTTCCTAAGGTTAAAGGGGCACACCGGTTTACTGTTTACGTAATTAGTGACGTAGCATTATAGACAATTATTTTTAGATGTTTTTTTTTTTTTTTTTACAAAACTATGTCACGTAATTAACGAAAAATGATCGAAAAAACAAAAGGCGGTCATAGGTCAGCGTATACGCCTTACCAGCCGTTGCAAGAGTCAAATTCATGGGATATTGCTGCACTCTTTTGCAAGTAGACTGGTGCTCTGTTTATGTAAATGTTATTACTATGGTGAGGCATGAGGATCCAGTCTACATATACATCCAACTCAAAGGCGATGTTTTGGAGCAGTGTACATTCTGCGGATCCGGAGCCCAAACTGAGGTTTGAAAAAAAAGCCATTCAATGGACTCCTATATTATATTTTGGCGCGTCGCCAAAATTGATTGCTCCATAGGCAGTACAAACTTTGTTTTTGCCCGGCCTTACGAGCAAATGGTGCACCCCCTTGTGCCCCCTGAAATGTTACACTTGTTACGGTGCTGTACCTCGAAAAGCAGCTACAGCTTGTATTGTGGCAATTGTTTTTAACAACTCGTATTGTGATTTTTTAATATAATATGGTTTGAATAAAAAAAAGCTTGATTTAGTAATTGTAAGTTTGAGCTTATTAATTTTTTTTTTAAGTTATGCTTAATTTCGCTTTACGTTTGACCATAAAGAACATATGCAATAAAAGGCAATCGTCGTGATCCTTGACGTACACCAATGCAAACTCGAGCAAGCTGTTACATGCGCGAAACTTGGACGTCGTTGTTGAAGGCTTTTACATGGCATCAAATGCTCTTACTGATTAATTGCTAAGTCGTACGTTTATGACATTATCATGATGATGAAAGAAAATTACATTAGAGCCAAACAACGTTTTCGTTATTATCATTTTGCGAGTTAACTGTAAAGGGGCAAATTAATAATGATCTATCAAAGCCTTAACAAATATTGTGTTCATCCTTGAAAAAAAATCACCATAAAAAATACCGGTAGCCATTAACGAGAGGCACTTATTAATAATAATAAATAATAATAATAAGACTTGTAATGCGCACATATCCACCCTGCTGGGTGTTCAAGGCGCAGTAAAAAAACCCAAAAATAAAACAAAACAAAACAAAGACAAAACAGACACAACAAAATTAGTCCTTGAAAACCTGTGACATAAGATAAGTTTTGAGAAGAGATTTGAATTTTGTGGTACAAAGACAAGATCTAATATTAAGCGGTAGAGAGTTCCAGATGCGTGGCGCAGCTGAAGAAAAAGACCTGTCACCCCATGAGTGTCGAGACTTGGGTTCAACGAGGAGAAGCATGGAACTTGATCGAAGATTCCTTGATGGAGTGTAAACTTGAAGTAGTTCAGAAATATAGTGGGAGCCTTGCCATTAAGTGCTTTGTGGACAATGAGCATCAGCTTGAAGATGATTCGTTGAGAGATAGGAGCCAATGTAGTTGTTTCAGAATGGGGGTGATAGAACAGGATTTTCTAGACAGTGTCACAATGCGGGCAGCGGTATTTTGGAGGCGTTGAAGACGGAAATCTGGTTGTTAGGAAGACTGTAGAGAAGAGCATTGCCGTTGTCAAGACGAGAAGTAACAAATGCATGAATGACCTTTTCAGTGGCACTTTTGTCCAAGTACTTGCGAATCTTACCAATATTCCTGATGTGATATGATGACAGACGAACGATGTTGTTGATGTGTGGTTGAAGTGTCATCGATGAATCATTTATTACGCATAAGTTCCGAGCTTGCAGCGAGGGAGCTATCCGAGCATCACCGATGGAAATGTATGGCACTGAAACCTTTGTTAACTGTTGACGTGACCCAAATAGAAGGAACTCTGTCTTATCATCATTTAACTTCAGGAAGTTTTGTTGTGTCCAACGTCGAATCTCTTGGATGCATTTCTCAAGTCTTGCAATAGATGCATTGGCGTTTTCTTGAGAAGATTTAAACGTGATGTATAGCTGAGTGTCGTCTGCGTACACATGGTAATTCAGATTTAATTTCAGGATGATGTCACGAATCGGTAAAGTGTACAGCGTAAACCACTGCGGGCCCAGTACCGACCCTGTGGCACAGAGAAGTTCAAAACAACAGGGTCTGATATTGCGGTGCCAATACATACATGCTGAGTTCTATTGTAGAGATACGATTTGCACCATGCTAGGGCTGTGTCCTCTATGCCAAGGTGATTCTGGAGCCGAGAGAAGGATGTTGTGATCAACAGTGTCAAGGCAGCACTCAAGTCTAGCAGGACTAGTGCTGTTAGGTTACCATTGTCCATTGCAGAAAGAATATCGTTGCTCACACGGACTAGTGCAGCTTCTGTCCCATGGAAAGGCTTGTATGCTGACTGGAACACGTCGGACAGGTTAAAATTATGAATGTGATCAGAAATGCGTGATGAAACTACTCGTTCGATGACTTTCAAGATATTTTAAGTTTGCAACCGGTCTGTAGTTTTGAATATCTCCTTGTCCAGGTTTGGTTTCTTGATGAGCGGCCTGATGTAGGAAACTTTGAGGCTATCGGAAACAACCGGAACTGAGAGATTCGTTTACAAGATTAGTGATGTAGGGTAAAAATATATCAATGTTTTGCTTCATCATGGATGTTGACACTGGATCCAGCTCACAGGATTTTGAAGGATTTCATAATAACCCTTTGAATCTCAGCAACAGTGGCAGGCTCAAACACAGATAGTCTACACTCTGGTTGAAGATGTGGCAATGTCTGCACTGATGAAAAGATGAGCGGATGTCTGAAATCTTGGTGACAAAGAATTTCTGGAATTCATTTGCCAAGTCCTGATCATTGTAAGTGGATGGAAGGACGGGGTTTTGGGTTTGAGCAACAACTTACCAATTATCTTGAAGAGCTTCTTTTGATCTCCTGAGGATTCTTGTACTTGGGATGAATAATGGGTGATCTTTGCCTGGTTGATCAAATTCCTGACTACCTTACATTGGTTGCGATATTCTTGTCGTTGTATTTCTAACTTGCCATTTTTCCGCCATTTCCGCTCAAGTTGACGACAGATCTTTCTTGCTGTACGAATATCATCATTGAACCAGGAAACTTCAGTTCGGACCTTGACTGATCTTGTTTTCCAAGGTGCGTATTTATCCAAGATGTCACTGATAGTACTCTCATATTGGCTGACATAGGAATCCAAGCAGTCATGATCAATTTCCAGCTTTGCTAAATGAGTTCCTATGTCGCGGAACACTTCAGGAGAATTCACATGTTTCCACTGTCGGCTCTTTATAGTGACGGTTGGGACTTTGCTTGCACAGACTCAAGTTACATGACTGCATAATGGTCTGAGAATCCAGGTAGAATAACAAAGTTTGAGACAATGGGTGGGGTGATGTCACGAGTTATGACAAGGTCAGGCAATGACCGAGACGATGAGTCGGCTCCTTGATATGCTGGGTAAGACCGAAAGCCTGAAGTAGATGCTTAAACTGGTTTGCATTGGTGTTGTGGATGTCATCAACATGAATGTTAAAGTCACCAGTGATGATGATTTCCGATGGATGAAGGAGATATTCTAAAATCAAATTCTCAAATTCCTTAAGAAAACTTGAGAAAGTCACATGTTGGCCGTTAGAATCTCTTTCAGGTCTGTATACAATGACAAGGCGAACAGATTTAGAGTTTCCGGAAACCTCAGCATGAAGAGATTCAAAAGTTGTGTATTGGACGTCATTACTTTTCACAGAGACAGATAAAGTAGATCTGTACAGTATTGCAACTCCTCCACCGGTCTTGTGAGGTCTTGGGATGTGATGAAAGTAGTAGCCAGCAGGGGTACACTGACGACATGTTAAGTTGTCATCTGGTCTAAGCCATGTTTCTGAAACGGCAACAAGGTCCAGATCTTTTTGCTTTTTGTTCCATAGGGACTTATAACGTTTGATACTGAAATGATATGTAATTCAATGACAATATAATGGAAAGGACGATAATTGTACGTAAATATCAAGCCCTTGGGTTTTTTTTTAAATTTGAACCACGATTCTAGTAATTTACTACAAGAGTCTTGAAAACTAAACATGTTTTCAGCAAACTCGAGCGATAGGGAAGGGTGCGAAAATACTCAGACCATGAAGATCTTTGGACCATGATGGAGTAAGCAATAGGTAGACTATAGGTACCCTGCGGTCACGTTCAATACAGTGTAAGTGTCACGACGATAAGGTCACAATTGAGCTTACTGGCACCTCGGAGCCATCAACTATGGGAGATTAAAGCGGGTGCAATTATGTGTGATTTTTATTTTTGTCACATCACTTTTTTCCCACACCAAAAAACATATTGTTGGAATGATTACATTTGAAGCTAACAATTTAATAAATAAAATTAAAATAAAATCAGGAAACTTGTAAAAAAATAATAAATTCTGATCGACATCCTATCGCTTTGTGCGGCTGGGTGGTCTAGTGGCTCAGTTACCTTTTAGCCACTAGACAGGCGGTCCAGTGGCTACCTTTTAGCCACTGGACAGCCCAGCCGCCGAAAGCGATACACTGTTACATGTGGTAGGAGGAAACGCTCACTAGCTTGTGTTTGGTGTTTGTGAAAAGAAAAAGAAAAAATACATCAAAATAAAACTAGATAGTAATTGGTATGCGTTGGGCAAGTCAATGGCAATCCTTTATATAGATCATTACTAATTTCCCCCTCACAGTTGACTTGTAAAATGTTAATGACGATAAAATTATTTGGCTTAAATGTAATTTTCTTACATCATCATGATAATATCAAAAACTTATTATGACTTGGCAATTAATCAGTATGAGCATTGATGCCAGGTAAAAGCCTTCACAACCTATTGTGTACATCCTTATACAAACAAGTTGCCATAAACATTACCGGTAGCCGTCAACGAGAGGCACTTATTGTTCCCTGGGGACTTATAACGTCTGAACCTGAAGTAATATGTTATTCAATGACAATATTAACGGAAAGGACGATAATTGTACGTAAATATCAAGCCTTTGGGATCTTTTAAGAACCACGATTCTAGTAATTTACTGCGAGAGTCTTGAAAACTAAACATCTCGGAGCCATCAACTACGTGAGATTAACGCGGGTGCAATGATGTGTGATTTTTATTTGTGTCACATCACCTTTTTTTCACACAAAAAACATATTGTTGGAATGATTACATTTGAAGCTAGCAATTTAATAAATAAAAATAAAATAAAATCAGGAAACTTCAGGGGGCATTTTACTTTGTTTTGTGATTTTAATTGTTATGTTATTTTTTGTAAACTATTTAAATTTGTGAGATTTAATGTACCGTATGGTCTTTTTCGTTTTGTTTGCTTGTTTGTTTGTTTGTTTTTTTATTGCTTTTGTTTTTGTGTTTTGGTTTTGTTTGTTTTTGGTTTTTTGCCCTATTGGCCACCCAAACTTGGGACGCTGGGGCAGCACGAGGTTTTTATACACAAAGACATGAGAAAACCGCCTCTTTTGAAAAATAGGATTGCACACTTAAAACCCCTGTCATCCCCGTTCAATCCTGCATCGTACGCATGTCTTAATGAGAATACGTACACACAGGCAGGGCCGACCAGCCGACCGACCAGACACACACAAAGACGGGCATATCATATTGATTTAATGCTGGCCATCCGGGCACAGCGTGGTGTTGAATATGATTTTTTGTAATTTGTAACAAAATATGACATGCTGCACGTATTTATACATTTTTGTTAGGTTGAATTTATGAAACTGATTTACTAAAAGTAGGGCGAGCTTTGGTATATTCCAGCACCCCCATCCAAAAAGTTGGGGGGTGCTGCAGCACCCACAGCACCCCCCCCCCACCTCTCGCGGGCCTGGGCAAACCCATAGCGATACAGCAAGTTACGAAGTATAGGTACCTAGGTACGGTCATCAACAATAAACTAAAATGGAGTAGCAACTCTTAAATGCTGTGTGGTAAAACTAACCAACGGCTCTATTTTCTCAGAAAATTAAAAGTGTTTAAATGTAGGCAACCGTATCTTTGGGTTTTTAATCAGTCTTTGATTCAAAGCATTCTTACTTTTAGTTTGATCTGTAATTTTGGGAATCTATTAAAAGACAATGTTCACAAATTAATTGGAAAGACCTTAGGAAGATTGCTCAGTGAATAATTCGTAAATATATTCCCTCAATACAGTCTCTCTATGACAGACAGGTTCTGTTAAAAGTCCATAAAATAATGCATGACCCCTCACACCCACCGCACAATTGTTTTTTATCAATAGATCAAGGCCAAGTTGTTTTGCTCTGCTTACCACATAATTCTGTGCTTGCGATCACCATCTCCGCTTACTGTGCAAGCTCCGAATTTATACGCTAGCTGTGTAAGCGAAGAATGCCTGTAAACATGGAGTACGCACGCGCACAAGCCCTGTTAATAACCCGTGAAGAAACTTCCCGCCTCCGGAACTATGGACTATATAGACTGATCTGCTGTTCTTTTTGCGCCAGCGGGAAGATGCTGGCTTTGAGCCAAGAGATATACAGATTACGTTGTGTTGTGCATGATTTAGTTGTGTCAGACAGACCAAATGCTGAGTTGAAATACGCTTGACGTACGCGCGGAATTCCCCGCTTCCGTAAGCGCCGATGCTTACGGTAGGTAAGCAGGGCCATGAAATTGGGCCCTCAGGTGGCCATCTCCACACCCACGTACCAGGGGCGGAATCCAGGATTTTCCAAACGGGGGGGGGGGCGTGATTTTTTTCGTGCGCCCCCCACGCCCCCCCCCCCCGGATCCGCGCCTGCGTACCTCTCATTTTCGCTCCAGACGATCATTTGTTCCCATTGCCATTCATAGGTTAAACAGCTACTTGAGCGATCATTTTTTTTAATGGGAATGCTATTTAAAAAAAATATATATTTTGTTTTTTTTTATCATTTAAATTTAACTTTGATATTTGCACTCTTCTGAATTTTCCCTAGTTATCGATCAAAAAATTAGCCCCCAGCCTCGAGGTTTTGAAAAAAATGGAAACACTTTTGCCGTTGACGACATGCGTCAAAATAACAATACTTTGACGTCATGTGTGGGATGTTGCTTTGTTATACCCCAATGCTGCAACAATTGTTTGGGGCTATAGACCCTT
The DNA here is from genome assembly GCA_021014325.1 of Plazaster borealis. Lineage (NCBI taxonomy): Eukaryota > Metazoa > Echinodermata > Asteroidea > Forcipulatida > Labidiasteridae > Plazaster > Plazaster borealis. The sequence goes on along the minus strand of CM037460.1, from coordinate 7,989,716 downwards.
TACTAAACAAAACGGGGCGGAAGCGCCGGCGGAAACCGTAAATTCTAAGCACCAACGTGAAATAGGTCGGAAAAAAATTAACCATGCATGTATTAGGACAAGACTATTACAGGTATGTTATAAGACCGTGTAATTCTAATCATTTGAATTTTTAATGAAGATCCAGTATTTTTCAGCATGTATCTTCTTATTCGTTGTTTTCCTTTGCATTTATTGTTATTTGTATTATTATGATTATAAAATTATGTTTAGCAGAAGAGGCTTTCCAGCCAAAAAATATCATGTTACATATACATTGTAACCGGTATCCTACTCATTTCTGCTTAAGCAGCTCTATTAAATTGGACCAAGAGCTTGAATTCGGTTCTCTTATCCGAACGTAACACTCAACAAATCGACCGAAGAGGTTTATTTGTTGACATGTTAGCTCTGAAAATATGGTTTTTCTTTGCAATGATTAACTGGTTAGGAATTGTTACTATAAGGACAGATTGTATACAAATCTTATCTAAAGATCTCCAAAAGATGCCCCCATGATGTTGTTGATGAATGTTGATTATTCCAATAGCACCTTTTTCCGACTGCCAATTATTTGAACAGGTCCGTTTGTTCATGACTCTTACTAACACGGTAGTTGGTGAGACATTATTAAGGTAACTGGGAGAAAATTTCAGCCAAATCTACAGATACGCCCACAGTAACAGGGTTTTTTTTGGAAACAGGCACTTTCTGATATACCGGTATTCATTTATAGAAAGAAAAAAACTTTTTTAATACTAGGGACATTTCGCCCTCGTTGGCCGATTTAGAGCGGTAATGATGACTCAAATGAGAGAGGTCTTCCAAACGTAGAATATAAGCATCCTAATACAATCACCCGCAAATTGGGCCCAATTTGTGGTTCCGTGTGAATTAAGTAACAAGATAACAGGTGAAGCAAATATTGTACACTTTTTAAACCTCCAGGCTGAGAAGCACAACAAGCTGGGCTGCTGCCTCGCGCTTACAAACATGCAGATCGTCTAATGTCGATGATTTTTTTAAAACAATATTATAGTTCAGCCCCTAGAAAACACAAACAGCTACTAAAGGCACTGTACATATTTGGTAATATTCAAAATATATATTAGCATAAAAACTGACTTGGTAACGAGCAACAGAGAGCTGTTGATAGTATAATACATTGTGAGAAACGACTCCCTCTGAAGTAACGTAGTTTTTGAGAAAGAGGTAATTTCTCACTAAAATAATAAAAACTTCTTGCAAGAAGTTTTTATTCCTATCTGAAAGCACACACATTTGTACAACAAGGGTGTTTTTTCTTTCATCATTTTCTTGCAACTTCGATGACCAATTGAGCCCAAAATTTCACAGGCTTGTTATTTAATGCATATGTTGGGATACACCAAATGAGAACACTGGTCTTTGACAACTACCAAACGTGTACGATGCCTTTAAAGGTATTGATAATTCATAGTAAGTTCCATCGTAGATGTTTTTAGAAGCAGAGTGGTCCTTTTTATGACACTATAATTTAATTGTTAGGAGTAAGAATTTAAAAAGTAAGATGATGCCGAACTCATTATTATAAAATATTATGTTGTTTCATTATGTTAGCATGAAAGCGATCTTGCTGTTCGATGACGTTTGTGGTCTTGTGCATATCATTTGCATAAACAGCTGCTGCATTTTTTTAGATTGGGCAGAGGAGGCTTCGGGAAAAGTTACAACGTTGAACGTTTTTCGTTACCAAATCAGCATTTTAAAGATTATTCTCTATATGTGATGTCTGATTTAGATGCAATAACTTAGGCACTTAACACGTTTGGTAATTGTCAAAGACCAGTGTTCTCACTTGGTGTATCCCATATGCATACAATAACAAGCCTGTGAAAAAAATGGGCTCAATTGGTCATTGAAGTTGCAAGAAAATGATGAACCCCCCCCCCCCCCCCACCCACCCTTGTTGTACAATTGTGTGCTTTCAGATAGGAATAGAAACTTCTTGCAAGAAGTTTTTATTATTTTAGTGAGAAATTACCTCTTTCTCAAAAACTACGTTACTTCAGAGGGAGTCGTTTCCTAAAATGTTTTATACTATCAACAGCTCTCCGTTGCTTGTTACCAAGTAAGTTTTTATGCCAATATTTGTTTTGAGTCATTACCAAACGTGTACGATACCTTTAAGTAACAAGGTGACGGTTGCGGATCTAAATTAAAATAGTTGACTCATTGGTATATTGGTGAAGTAAACTCAGAGTATACTATACACCACAAAATTGACAAAGCCGATGAAGGGGCAGGTGGTTGTTAGGAAAAAGATATCCGTAAGCTTGGTTCACTTGGTTAAATGAATATTAGCATAATTTCATAACCTTGATGTGAAATGCGCAAAATGTTGCTTTTATGTGCGAGAACCATGTAATTACATTGCGCCGCGGTTTGACAGTGAAAGCATCGAATTGATTATTTTGGCAACGATGGGAAGTATCATAATGTTTGTTGCCATAGGCACCGCACTCTTTTTTAGGCAACTGAGATTGCAGCTACTTAAATATTAAAAACCGGTTCTACATGGTTGCTAAACTGAAGACAACTGCTCTCAGTTTGGCCATGAATTATCATAGTTAGCTTGGTTTATATAACCCGTTTACATTGTTATTACGATTGTGTAAAATCTTACACAAGTTGTGTACAAACGCTGTTTACTATATGAACCTCGCAACTGATGTGTAAACAGTTTACACTACCCTAGTTGTGTAATTTGTAAACAACTGTTGTGTAGTAATTTCTAGACACTACTGTGTACAATTCATTTACCCAGTTAGTTGTGTAAACGGTTTACACGTTAATTTGTTAATAATTATACAATATATTATATGCAATTGTGTTTTTCGATCTTACCAATAGTGTACAGGGCCTTTAAAGACATCGTACACTATTGGAGATCGAAAAACACAAATGTTCACAGATTCACACACAACTTACATGATTTAAAGTAAGTAATGGTAGAAAGGGTTCCTTTAAATATTTCTGCCTAAAATGTTATCGTTTCTGAAAAATGAGTAAAACAGTTTTTATCACGCGCGATATTTTGAAGAAAAAAAACCCACAGAAAATACATAACGTCTCTTTTTACTATTTTTTCGTGATCTCGATGAACAATTGGGCTGAAACTTTCACAGCTTTGTTTGTTCATGCATATGTTGAATCACACAAAATGTGGACACTGATTTTGAGCTGTTACCAAAAGTATACAATACCTTTAAGCCATGAATTGTCTTAACCCATTTTTGTGCGTACTTTCAACGTTCCGACTCCATGAATGCAGTTAAACGGAATCGTTGTTCAAAAGTCAAACGTTTCGTAATTTTCGGTGTTTTTTTTTGCTTTTCATAAACTAAGAGGTTATTCCGATTATTTCAAAATATTTTTCAATAACAATCTTTACAAAAGAACACTTTGAAGCCTGGGCCAGAAGCTTATGTATTAACCATTTTAAATTAAGGCCGTCAATCATTGTCAATATGTTTGAGGTGTTTATATTCTTCTGTCTGTTTTAAGTTTATCACCCAAATTTAAATATTCCAATTTAAATTATCTACATATTATGGACTGGTTGTCTTTTCTAGTGTGCATTTCTGTATAGTTTGGTCTTTTGTACTGAGTTTTAATATTGTAATTTTTAATATGGTAACATTCATGTAATTCAGCCTTTGGCTGCAATGTGATTTTATTTATATTAGCAAAAAAAATAATAATAATAATAATAATAATATCATGCCGTCATGGTAGAGCATCCACTCTACAAGCGAGGCGGATTTAAAACGGGTTATTTCGAACGTTATCATGAACAATCTATAATAACAAATAATACAAATCTTCGATTAATATTTTTGACCTATACCGAGGTCTTCCTGTCTAAACAAATCGTATCGCTTAAAAGCAAAAGATACCTTTGGTGTTTGGAACCGTTCAATTGTTTTAAGCCTACATACATGAAAATATATACAATAAAACTAACCTGTGAAAGTTTCATTTCAAATGGTGGTAGCGTTTTTGAGATATTGCCGAAAAGCAAGAGCGGTAATGTCCACGCAGGAAGAATAATCCGTAATTGGAATACACAATCTGAGAAACTTTTCATAAAGAAACTTTTTTTCAGATTTAAATGTTCATGAATCCCTCTCTCTAAAACCACATTCCTAAAAAATGGAATTGTTTCTCAAAATGTTATACATTATCAACAGCTGCTGCAGTGCTTCTTATACCAAGTAAGTTGTTATGGTCATGCAATTTTGAGTAATTACCAAAGGTATACCCTCCCTTTAAGTGTATCACTCAAATCGAGATGATGTCGGTGGGTCGTCGACGCGCTACAGCCCCACGGATACACTGTACGAGTAACGGTCTGTTACTCGGACTTTCAGAATTTAGAGATTCCATCAATCGATATAAAAATTGTTTCTCTACCACATATATAAAGCTAACGTACACTTTTGTTAACTACTTACAGATAATACTGTATAACAAATCAGAGTTTTATTTATTCAGAAATATACATGTTATTATACAACTAGAAGTAAATTATAGCGGTCATGATCTTATGTCTTAGTTTTTGTGTTCTAGTGGGCGTCATTTCATAATACAGTTGTATAATACAGTTTGTCTAAGGGGCCATTCAGAATAGTCAATGTTAAAGAGAATCGATTTTGTTTCGAAATTGTGGGAGGGTGGGTCAAAAGAAATAACTGAAAATCGAAATTCAGGTTTTTTTAAAGCAAATTACATAAAATAACAAACGAAAAAGAAGAAGAAAAAATACCTTGCTGGCCAAGACCGTAAATTTCATTCCTGATTAAACTACAAAGTTGTGTGTTCAAGCCAGGAAAAGCTATTGAAAACTACTGATGTTGGATACCTTTGATCTAAAATATTTAGTTCATTTGAGGCATCACTTTGTTCTTCAGTGTATAGATTATGAAGCCATTCAATATACAAAAGTGGATTTTTTTTAATTGACTATTCTGAATGGCCCCTCAGTGACCCAGCGCGCATTGCTTTTGAAATTCGACTCGCATTTTGTCAAAAAAACAACAACAAGAAAAGTCGTGTTTGGTATACACAAATGCCCCGCGAGCCAGTCTTCTGGATCCCGAGACCAATCCACACACCAGTTTTGAGTTCATATGCCAAGTCGTTCTGACGTTATCACTAGGACATCATTTTTTCTATATGCCAAGTCCTTCTAGAGTTATCGAGCGAACAAAATGCCTTTGTTTAAGCCACAATGACATTGAAAACTGATCTAGGAGTCTAAAAAAACAATAAGCTTCTTCGAAATTCCAAGACCAATCCACACACTAAGTTTGGAGTTGATGTGACAAGTTCTATACGAGTTATCGCTCAGACAACATTTCTTTTGTTTCAGCCATAAAATAATAACCTTGAAATTTGGTTTAGGGTACATAAACAATAGACTTCTGAGGGATCCCAAGACCAACCCACAAACCAAGTTTGCAGTAATTACCCAAAATATATATTAGCATAAAAACTTACTTGGTAACAAGCAACAGAGAGCTGTTGATAGTATAAAACTTTGTAGGAAACGACTCCCTCTGAAGTAACGTAGTTTTTGAGAAAGAGGTAATTTCTCACTAAAAAAATAAAAACTTCTTGCAAGAAGTTTTTATTCCTCTCTGAAAGCACACAAATTTGTACAACAAGGGTGTTTTTTCTTTCGTCATGTTCTTGCAACTTCGATGACCAATTGAGCCCAAATTTTCACAGGCTTGTTATTTTATGCAGAATGTTGGGATACACCAAATGAGAACACTGGTCTTCGACAATTACCAAACGTGTACGATGCCTTTAATTTGCAAAGTCCTTCTAAAGTTATCGCTCCGACAGCATTACTTCTGTATGAGCAATAATGACATTGACGTTATTGACCAAAGGGGTCCAACAATGACTGGGGGTGGGGGGATCCCAGGACCAATCAACAAACCAAGTTTTGATTTGATATGCCAAATCCTTCTTGAGTTATCATTTGTACGTACGCACACACATTCCTTTCGATACTTTAAATTAGAAATTAAAATAAAAAACAAAATCATATTTTCACTCGTGGTTGTTATTGTTGTTGCTGTTTTTTGGTTTTGTTTTTTGTTCTTTTTACAGTCGGAGAATTGTTTGTTTGTTTGTTTGTTGGGGTGTTTGCTTGTTTGTTTGTTTTGCTCAATGAAAAACCAAAATGCATAAAGAAACCCACCAAAAATGTACACAATTAATAATTAATTATAAAACAGGTGATAAATTTTCTGGAGTTCGGAGATTAATCTATTTAATGCACCACAAGGGAAACAGACATAATTTTAAATAATATTTATGTTCAACCCCAAAAAAGTAGATTGATTTCATGAGTTAACTTACCGATGCCGATCGATATCGAAATCACAACAAACATGGCTTTGCCAATGCTGTCTCTGAAGATGACCATGGTGCTCTTGGGATGACCACGTTGGGTCGAACCGATCACTCCAGATATAGAGCTCCCGTTGTAAAACGCCTCCTGATGAAAAGCGCTTGGGTAAAAACTCCAATTTTAAAATGCCGAGTACTTTACTGGTGACTGTGTGTATAACTGAGAAGGCCACACACCTTAATAATCTGTTGTCTGCCTCATAATCAAGACGAAACCTCGGCGTGAGACGGGCAAGTTCATTTTTATTTTCGGGTGAACAAAACAAGAGAATACAATCCAACTCACTTAAACGTACAGCTCAGGGGGGTAGGGGTGCGAAAGGGGTATTGAGGAATCATTTGTTATCGCAGTTTGGGTACACTCCATTTTAAAAAGAGGTGATAACCTCTAACAACGAACAATAAAACCATGTATATCGTTAAAATGCTCTCTTTAACAGCACTTAAAACATAACAGTATATATTTTAAAAGCATTTTCAATTTAAGGTGGTTAGTTTAAAAATATTACCGACAAATTTCAGTTGGTTTATTGCAGCGGCTAACGTGTACGAATGGGTCCCGTTGGGAATTTCGTTACAAAACGTCTCCCCTAAAATAGCTACAAATATCGACATAATGTGCACATGTTTTCCTTAATCCTCTGATAATTTATTTCGCTGAATGTAATATTTAAGGATAGCTCTTTTGTTGCTGAAAGTAGATATTTGACGATTTTAGAAGGTTTTTTTCTAGAAAATGGTTTCTGCCTATTATACTTGGTTTGCGTTCAAACGATCGTCTGTTGACGGACGGGAACATTAACCGCAGGTAATATTATTTCTGAGACAACGTAAAACATTGGTTTGTTTACGTTAAATGTGTGTTGTTTTTCTAATTATTAAATTACTGAAAAAGTTGGCAACGCAAACAAGGAAAACATTTACGAATGTTCTGTAGTATAAATATTTGGTGAATTTACAACAGTTGAAGATAACAATATACCCTCTGATAAAAGGGACTCATCCTGGCAGTTTCAACGGCACGCAGCGGGGAACAACCGTGTCATTCAAATATTGTACAAAGAAACATGTACATAGGGATGTACGTGTGTGTACAATGATAATTAGTTTTGTAGTGGAGCTTTGACCAGTCCACGTCGCGAGAGTCGAATGAGATTATTTTCAACGTAGGTGGCGCGTTGGTGACGTACAAGAATGCAATTACAAAGTGTACCGAATACTGCAGTGAACGATCTGGCATGTTCTGATTCGATTTCGTTTATTTACATCCATTTATTGAAAAGAATATTCATTAAATTAAAATTAATCAGAAGTAAAGATGAAAAAAATGGAGTTCTTCAGAACTATTTCATGGTTTCCTTCTGTGCATTTGCTTTTTAAAACTTTGAAGTTATCGCGATTTAGTAGCTTGGTGCCGATACATTATTATTTAGGCTTAACACAAAATTTGCAATCTACTTTTATTGTAAGATGTCTTATTTCTGGAAAAATAATGAAGTGTATTATCTGGAAAATAGTGTCACTTCAGAACTTTACGAGGCAATGATTATAGTTTACTAGAGGAGACTATTAAGGATTCTGTTAGTTAAAACCATGTGATGCCCCGCCCCTATCAGATTTACACGACTGCCATCGGTTACTGCAGCCAGTAGATCGTTGGGAAACGTGTATAACTCTTTTGTAATGTTGATTTTATACCTTTTTTTCAAAGCTAATTACCTTTCCAGATGTTTTAGAGACAGTTTGACAAACACAAAATTAATAAATAATATTTTTTAATTTGTTGTGTGTTAATTAGTATGTGTTTACACTGTAAAACCGCAGTATTTGTTGTGTACAAGCCTATGTAGAAAGTGTTTTCTAACTGGAGATTCCGAGTCCATGAGTCACACTGCCTATAGGGTTATAGACTATGTCAATCAGGCGTGTCTGAGGATAGAACTTAAAGGGTTTAACCTACTTTTGCTAAAAACTGAACGAGTAATTAATTGAAATGTATTTTCGGTCTACTGGCTGCAGACCGGTAGGCCATCGGAGAGATTTGGTTCGATTTTTTGCCTAATGTCGATGTATTATTTCTTATAATCATGCAAATGCTGAACTTGACTGATTGAATAGAGAAAGGGGGTGTACGTAATCGACTTTCGTAGTTTTCATGATGGTCCATTTTTTGGGTTGATTATTTAAACGTTAATTTCTTCTATCGGTTGTTCCGATCGGTTGATTTGAGAGAGAAAATGACCCAGCATTTGGTTGAATGGTTGTTCCGTTTTGAGCCTTAATTACTGTCGAATTAATGAATACTTATTGAAGTTGACTAAACATTTTACCAATGAGCAAATGACGTCGAAATAACGTTTACATTAATATTGTTAAAAGACTTGAAAAACACGTTCATGTAACATTGTTTCAACGTTCACTTGCAATTGGATTTACGAATGTATCAATGAACAAACCAACGTCGAATTAACGTTTACATATAACGTTAAAGTATAAGTTGCACAAAAGTTAATTCAGCGTTCAGGGTAACGTTGATTAATCATTAATCAATTAGCAAAGTTACATTGAATCAACGTTTACATATAACGCTCAAGTGGCGTGCGGTGGCCGAGCGGTTAAGAGCACCGGACTCAAACTCTGGTGTTTCTGCAGAGGTGTGGATTCGAGTCCCGGTCATGACACCTGTACTCTTGAGCAAGAGACTTTACCATTATTTTCTTTGTCCTTCGGATTTGAAATTAAGCCGTACGTCCCGTGTACAAGGATTGATAGTGTACGTAAAAAAAACCAGAATACTTAGCGTGAAAGAGTGGGGTTAAACATCGGTGATTCTGGTTCACATAGCTAGAAAAGGTGCAGAGGTACGCCACAAGGCTAATTCTTCATCAGAGGAGACAGGAACAGCCCTGTAGTGGTAGGCTTATTGAAACAGGGCTTACCACCCCGAGTAACAGAAGGGAATACCCGTTCTTCTTTTTGGTTTGCAAACAATTGGTTAACCATAATTCACGCAGGTGCATTGACGTCATTTTAGTGTAAAATCTTGGTTAATGCTATACACAAAAATAATACTTATTTTTCATCGCTTTGTCCGCCCGTACCAATTTGTTTAATTTAGCCATCCCCTGCAGTTTTACTCGCCAACTTGCCGGGTTTTTTACCCTTCATTTTGCAAAATCTGATAGACTATACCACTGGGCACACTTAATTTTGGAGGTGGCAATTCGCATCATTAATTAATACCTAATTAGCCTCTAGAGTATACACGCCATTTTCTGTCCTAGCATAGGCTTAGCTTTTCCGGTTCACACACACAGTTTTCAAGGAGACAATGGGACTTTTTCTTGTGTTTTCTAAGCGTCTAATGGGAGCTTTTATTAACACAATGCAACTCCAAACCTTGCAATAATCAAGCGTAACTAGGAGACGCATCTCCGGCAACCGGGTTACCCAATCGTCCAGCAGGGGGCGGCCAGCGGAAGCTCCACTGCGGGCAGACTGCGGGCAGAGCCGTATATTGAGAGAGTTGCGACATGGAGGGACCAGCTTTCTCCGGTCACGTGGTTGCTGGACGCCATTTTGTTCCAAAATGAGGCACAACCCAATGGGTAGACTAGTCTGGCACCCTGTATTCGCCAATGCATTTTTTTGAGACAAAATGGCTTCTAATGGCAAGTTGTCGCAACTCTCTCAATATACGGCTCTGACTGCGGGGCTGTGCTGGCGCCCCCTACCGGCCAATCGGCTTCGCAGTTACACTATCGGTATACATACCATTATGACTGCACTCGCCGAAAGTAAAGGTGTACCCTTCATGTTGCATAAAAGTTAAATTTTTATTCCATAATCTGACAGACCACACAACAGGGCACACTTGATTTTGGAGGTGGATAATTCTGATCACTAATTAATACCTAATTAACCCTAGAACAAAAGTAATTTTCTATTATAATAGCGGTTATTAGGCATGATGCATTCGATAACAGAACATGGCGTGTATTTTAGCGGCTAATTATGTATTAATTAGTGATCTGAATTAGGCACTTCAAAATAAATTGTGCCCATCAGTGGTATGGTTTATGGGATAAAATTTAATCTTGAGATTCTACTTTGGAGCTCCGCCCCCTGCCGAGTCGGGAAAACACATCGTCGTGCTTGTTTCCAACGTTAAGAGCCAATAATTTGATAACGGTAATTAAGTTAATTGCCCCCAAAGTAGAAAATTATTCAACCGGGAGTGATTTTTGTTGAATTTGGGGGTCACCCTGTGACCACTGATATGTCACAAGTATCACAAATATCAGATAAATCATCCACCGGTGCATCTGTACATATATTAAATCAAATGAGCTAAATAAACTATGTATAAAGGTTTTGCATTCATCCAAGGTTGGGGTCAGAAGATACAAAGTTCGACCCCCCCCCCCCAGGTCGTGCGAGTGAAATTTGTAATTTTGTTTCACAGTAGTTGAACATGTAGGCCTACATCTATTTATATACAAAATTTAGCTTTGGTTCTCAATTCCTTCATGGTCAGGTAATTTAGCTTTGGTTCTCAATTCCTTCATGGTCAGGTTGCATTTTTATTTTACACTTTTTGCGCTCTTAATTCATATTTTCCTGCCAAATATACTGCACTCAGCGTTTGCATGAACCTTGAGGGTTAACAATGCCTTTTTTGTTTTGACTGATGGGCGGCTAGACTGCTCCTGATATATCAGGCAGTGTTGTAGTCTAGACCCAATAGTCCGAGACCGAGACCATTTGGGAGACGGGGAGGTCGGGGGGGGGGAGGACCGGTCTCGGGTGCAACAAAGCAAGTTTTCGGAACATTCAATATCAGTAGTAAATATTTATCCACTGATATGTTCTCGCCACTTCTGTACCCGTATGTAACCCTTGTGGTTTATAACCACACACTTTTTAGTGAAACGAAATAAAAAATGATGTTACCGAGAGCATGGGAAAAATCTGGCGGACTAAAAACACGCGGAACTATCACCTTTGACGTAAAAAAGTGGCACGCCGTCGCGTCGGGGCGCATATTTTGTTTTACACCGCAGCGAGGGGTTTTGTACTGTAATACTGCCAATTCATGTCTTGAGATGAGACTACAAACATTTATGCCTATCAAGGGTTAGGTTTAGGGTTAGGGTTAGAGTGAGGGTTAGGGTGAGGGTTAGGGTTAGGGTTAGGGTTAGGGTTTAGGGTTAGACGTAGTCTCCTATCTCAAGACGGAATTGACAGTGTTACAGTACAAAACCCTTTGCTGCGGTGTAAAAAAAAAATACGCCGTCGGGACACCAGTCCAGGAAGATGGCTACCCAAGATGGCGCAGTTAAATATCCAAGATGGCGCTCAACCCGGTCCAACCTCGTCCCCCACGTCGGGTCAACCAGCGTGGGAGAATGGGCATCAATTTTGAAAAGAATTCCCAACACCTCTCGGCAAATAGGGGGAAAAAAATCAGGGCCTATGTCATCCAAAATAGCCTATACCTCAAGTTGGAAGTCAACAACCCCCAGGTCACAATTGGCCAAAATTGTTTACGCAATCCCTCTTTTGGTGGGCTCTCAAATCTGTCTAATATAAAATATTTTGAGGGCCTACAAAATATTAATGAGGTCGACGATCTGTTTTCTCCCTACCCACTGTGCACACATAGATGTGTGGAGCTACAAGAAAAATACATAAGTCGGGTTTTTTAAACTGTTTTTGTTTATCTTCAAAAGCTACGAATTATTTCTGACCTTGTAACAATAAATCCTGCTTGCTATCGTGCGACATTGTGATTCCTATATATTTTCGGAAAAAGCCTTTTTGAAATATTTAGAACACGCACTGTTTGGTTTGGGTGTATAGAGACAAATTTACCTAAACTTATAGTGTCATAGTGTTGTGTCCACCATTATCTCAAAATGGCTCAAGGGGGAATAATTAATTGTAAAAGACGATTTCAAGCTCATGGTGCAACAGCAATGAGAGAAACATTAGCCATGGTGCACCACAAAAAGTATAAACTATAATTCTCCACATTTTTTTATAGTGACATTGACGATTTCAGATAATGTTGATAACATTTAGAATTGTTTTATGCGAATGCTAAGGGTTGATAAAATCGGGTGTTTTGCATAAACTGCAAGATCTGCAGGTTCTGCAAATATGCAATAATTGCATGCCAAAAAGAAAACGTCTAAATTGATATCACCGAAGGCTTTCACTTAAAATTGAACTATTAATATCCGAGATTGGAGCAATGTCAGTATACCTCAATGCTTTCAGTAATATAGTAGTCTCATTGTTCTTACCCAGGACAATAGTGCCAAAGTGTGTGTGGGTCTTGGGATTCTATTCCTTACACCTTACACCTTCCACTGTAATGACAAGGAGCACCGGACGCGAGATTTTTTTTCCTACAAACTTTGTGTCCCCCCATTGACCTTTATCACACTGCCGCCATCTTGGTCATGTTCCCTTCATCCAATAATAGTAATGAATGCTAATATTCATTGTACAAAAAGGAACCAGACTATTTTTCCATTCAAGACTAAGTTTTTTTACATTGAGGGGAGAAAATCAAGATGGCCGCACCGTGATAAAGGTCTATAAGGCGAACTGTGTAGGCCTACAAACTTCTTTTGATAGCGCCCTCTTTTGAATCATCCTCCTCCTCCAGCCCATGTTAATTTCCCGTACGGAGACAACAAGTTCGTAGGAAAACAATCTTGCACACCGGACACTGGTCGAGCGTGCCCAAATATGGGCAACTTCTTCCTACTCATTTGCTTAGTGAAACCCTTTTTCTTAAAGCCATCCAAACATATTCTCGTATTAACTTATTCAATTCTTAAAGGGATTGTATACGTTCGGTAATTGTAACTCACTGTTTGTTTCAATCATATATAGTTGTAGACAATAAAACTAACCTGTGAACATTTCATATCAAAAGGTGGGGATATTGCCGAAAATATGGAGCGGTTATGTCCACGCAGGAAGAAGAAACTCTGCAATTGGAATACACAATCTGAGAAACGTTTCTGACAGAAACGCTTCTCATATTAAAATCCTTCCTGGATAAAAAACTGATCTATTTTTCCATAACCACATTACTTCAAAGTGAAATGTTTCTCAAAATGCTTCATACTATCAGAAGCTGCTGTACTTCTTACCAAGTTAGTTTTTAGTGTCATTAATTTTGAGTAATTACCAAACGTATACCGACCCTTTAATGTTGTAAAACATTTCGTAGTAACGTTATGAAAGAAAGTTAACAATGGAATTTTTTACTTGCACTTCACTTTTCAATAAACTCATGTCCAATAAATTACGAATAGTCTAACAATGAAGTAAACAATGTGAAGTATAATTCGTCTGCTCAGGACTAGTGCAATTTGTATGGATTTCATAAAATGGATTTTGCATATTTCGAAGCTCCTGGTAAATAGAGTTAATTCGTCGGCGTTTTCACGAACCGGCGAATCCGCCCACGCAGCTGAAAAACAGCGTTTTGAGAAAAACGCTTTTGAAGTTGGTCACATTTAAAAACTGTGTTTTCGCCGGTCTTTTAATTGAAAGTGTTTCTTTATAGTGATACGGTAGTGTATAAGTTAAATAACATGACTAGATACTTATTTCTTTATTGTGATGCTTTGTTAGAATGCTGTTTGGTTCAAAACTTATTCGCCGGTTCGTGAAAACGCAAAATGATGAGCACCCCGGATTCGCCACACACAGAGCGCGGATTCACCACACACAAGATTCGCCACTTCGTGAAAACCTTGCGGGGGGTCTCGGATTCGCCAGTTCGTGAAAACGCAAAATGCTGTAAACATCGGATTCGCCACACACAGGGCGCGGTGACGACGTTGACAAGCGCGCTTAAGCGGTAGCATTACAAATTAACCCTGGGGAAAAGGTTATTCGCCGGTTCGTGAAAACGCAAATCCGTAAAGCTGACTGATTCGCCGTTTATGCAATTAGCGTAATTAAAAAACTACAAGGCTTTCAAGACTTAAAACTTTGCAGAATTGTTAAGGACACCAAATACATTTTTAAAAATGAAAAAAAAAAAAATGCTGTAAAACAAAAATTTGCACGGATTCGCCACTTCGTGAAAACGCCAACGAATTGATCAAGAGTTGTCTTCAGAGTATTTGTTTGTCAACAAGAAATATTCCTTTTCTAAGTAAAACATTTATTTGTTGATCTAGATTGTTTGTTTTGTATATACGCATTGTTCATTTAATAACCTTTTGATCATTACGAGTATAACATTGCAATTATAGCACTGAGCCTACGAACTTACCTTGTTATACACATTAACCGTTAGTATCTGGCTGACCTAATAGGTTATAAACAATTCTTAGAGTCTAAAACAAGGGTATAATTACATTATAAATGTTGAAACTCTAACGTGCCCTATAAATTATCTTGCGATTAGTATCAGTGGCTGAAACTGGGCATTACATTTGCTATCTTGTATGCAAAGTTGGCTCAGATTTTGGCTGATTTTGTTTCTTTAGTTGTTATTATGCTATTGTTACTAAGACATATTTTATTTTATTTATTGTTTTGTTTTGTTTATGTTTGTTTTTTGAATGGGACCTCGAGACAGAGTCGGCGGTAAAACAACGAAAATGGTACTTCCCCCCCCCCCTTTTTTTTTGGGGGGGGGTCGGAAATGAGAGCCATAAAAGTTAAACTGAGATGTGCAAAAAGTAACGTACAACTTGCTCGGATGTGTGGTTGTTGGTGTGTTTTTTTGTGTTTTTTTCATCGCCTTGAGCTAAGCAGCTAGTAAGTCCAGGAGGTAAAACGAGAATACGCTAGTTTTTGCCAATCAGAGTTGCTGTTGTTTTCATTCTAACAGTGTGTGGACATTGTTGATTTCAGAAGGCAAAGTTGCTTCCTGGAGTAAAATTACATCATTTTGATTTTAGAAGAGTACATTAATTCTCGTCCTTCCGTTCTCACTAGACACATCATACAACCGACCTGTGATGAACATTAATTGTAATCCAATTCAGTGCTCACGGTTTAATTCAGCGATTTTGTGCACATTTACATGGGACTTATTTTGATTGCAGCAATCGAAATAAGCAAAGATGGGCAATTTTCTATAAAGTTCCCCTTTTTACAGTATTTCCTCGAATTAAAGTTCTCTTGAGGGTGATAATTTAATCATCGAGCTCAAGTTTAAAGGTATTATACACTTTTGGTAACAGCTCAAAATCATTGTCCACACTTTGTGTGATTCAACATATGCATGAACAAACAAACCTGTGAAAGTTTGAGCTTAATTGGTGATCGAGGTCACGAGAAAATAGCGAAAAGAGACCTTATGTGTTTTCTGTTTTTTTCAAACATCGAGTTTTTATCGTGCGTGATAAAAACTATTGCTTTACTCATTTCTCAGAAACGATATCATCTTAGGCAGAAATATTTTAAGGAACCCTTTCTACCATTACTTTACTTTAAATCATGTAAGTTATGTGTGAATCTGTGAACATTTGTGTTTTTCGATCTTACCAATAGTGTACAGGGCCTTTAAGTAAAATAACGAATTGTGTGTACATTCATACTCTGACCTAATTCGAATGCGGCAACCGAAATAAGCAACGCTGGTTTCATGGATCTTCAAATGATATTTCCTCGTTTAGAAATAGATTACTGGGAAATATTCGTGCAGGAGATTGATACTGGTATGAACTTGATAATCTTTGAGATTTCAGCTAATAATACTAATCGTGTATTTCGTCTTTGAAGACAGTGAGATTGCTAATTCTCCTACAAATTAGGTAAATATGTATAAAAATAATTACTGAAACAGTACATGGTATACAAATAGTTGGGTTCTAAGATTGGAATTAATGACATTT
Source organism: Plazaster borealis (assembly GCA_021014325.1). Classification (NCBI taxonomy): domain Eukaryota; kingdom Metazoa; phylum Echinodermata; class Asteroidea; order Forcipulatida; family Labidiasteridae; genus Plazaster; species Plazaster borealis. The sequence continues at coordinate 7,973,355 of CM037460.1, read as the reverse complement.
GCTATAGTAGTACGACATCTGTTCTAGCATGACAAAGGTCGGGGTTCGAATCGCACCTGGGTGATATGCCTATTTTTATGTGATATGACTCGGGAAAGTACTGAGTATACAGTATACTTAATCCCAACTGATGTATGGTAAAACACACATAGTATTATTTCTTCTTTATCCCCGATGTACAAGTTAACATCTATTAAATCTTTGAGGTTTAGTGGCAAGACATCTGCATTGCAAAGGTCGATGGTTTAAATCCCACCCGAGTGGTATGCCTGGTTTTGTTTCTATCTCCACAGGATACGGGAAAGTACTGAGTCTACAATGCTCTTAATACACATACGTGTAAGGGCAAAACAAAATTAGTATGCAAACAAAAATTTAACTTCTGGTCAATAAAAACATAAATGAAAAGGAAATATGTTTATATAACAAATATTATCTTTAAAGGCACTGGACACGTTTGGTAATTACTCAAAATACATATTAGCGTAAAAACTTATTTGGTAACGAGCAACGGAGAGCTGTTGATAGTATAACACATTGCGAGAAACGACTCCCTCTGAAGTAACGTAGTTTTTGAGAAACAGGTAATTTCTCACTAAAATATTTGAATCTGAAAAAGACTTCAGGCCTGAAGCCGTTTTCAGGAATCTGAATGCACACAAAATTTTCCCATTGAATATTTTCAAAACGTTTCAGTCTGACAATCAATGTATACCCTATAAGGTTACTAACAGTGTGAACGTAATATTGTCACACTGAGCTTCAATACATAATGTTCCGATAAATACCATAATCAGTTAGGATATTTAAACAAACCATGATCTAATAAACACCAATTACAATGCGTATTTCAAAGAATTGGACATACGTAGGCCTAAGTTGTTTTACCGTGGTAAATACAACTGTAGTGCGACACCAACAGGTCGTGCACGGTGGTGCGCCAAAGGCTCGTCTCACTCAATATGGACGGTCAATGTATAGCCACCCAATACCTTCAATCTGGAAACAATAACAAGAAGCGAAACAAAACAAAATACTGATTAAAAGCACTAAGATTAACTGTGTGTCTGTCCAAATATATTAATTTGTTTATTTGTTGTCACTATGTTTTTGTTTTGGGATGTTTTGTTTTTGGGGTTTTTTTTCCCGAAAATTTGTTGGACATTTTACAACAATGTGCCGGTGGTCACACGCACCAATTTTGTGAAACAGTCAAACATTGTTGATAACCGATGCGATTTAATACATTGACTGATCAACGACACGCTATATCAACGTTTATCGAACTAGTCGTGAAAGTTGTAGCACTTGCAAAATCCGTAAAGTTATGAACGATTAAAACAGCAGAAAACTGCTTCTGAAGAAATGTTGATTTATTATTACTATTCAGACTTTACATCATTTTATTTGAGCCAAAGACTGCTTTTGGGAGTCAGTTTTTGTATCATTTAATATATAGGTTGAATTTTAAATGCGACTGTACTAATTGATGCCAGGCTCAATTTAACGAGCTATCTCTCTTTAATTTAAAAGAAGACCATTGTGCATAATTGTTGAAATATTCAGAAGAACGCATAATGAGCACATCATTGTTCTGCTATTTCGTTTTACCACTATAAGTGATAAAACACGTTAATCACCACAGGCACACAATATACAGGGGAGGGGCACCTGTCCAGCCGGTAATGAGCAATGGGCGCCCTACTGTCAACACAGTGGCTTATCAATTACAGGCAACTCGCCCCTGGCACTGGGCCCGGATGGCATTTGGCTATTTTTGGGTCCCAGGTCACAAAAACCAATACGGCCAATGAGAGGGCTCAATTTCAAAGAAAATGTTGGGGTTTTGCCACCAAGGCGGGAAACTCTCACTTCGGGTCAGTTATTCAAAGCCACTGTTTCGAAAAACCCACCCACCACCCTCATCGCCTCCTTGGCCTAGGTATTTTCTTAACCTTTCCTTGACAGCATGTGTATAACAGGCCTTTTTTTGTTCAGAAGCGGACTACCACTACCTCAGTTTCAACGAAATAAGTCTGGATGTTAAAGTTAGTTGAATGTATACATCATTGGGAAAGTATGTAACAACTTAAGAAACGATAAACAGAATGTGACCCCAATTGATCTTTGCTTCCGGTTCAAACCGGAAAATGAAATTTATTATTTGAAAAAATCAGAGCTCCTGAACCACACACTGGATTGTTATCATCTATACGTCATCATAAAGGGCTCCAAAAACTTAAAGGTATTGTACACTTTTGGCAACAGCTCAAAATCAGTGTCCACATGTTGTGTGATTCAACATATGCATGTTCAACAAACAAACCTGTGAAAGTTTGAGCTCAATTGGTTATAGAGGTCACGAACAAATAGTGAAAAGAGACCTTAAGTGTTTTCTGTTTTTTCAAACATCGAGTTTTTATCGCGCGTGATAAAAACTATTTACTAATTTCTCAGAAACGATAGCATTTATATTTCTACCGTTACTTACTTTAAATCAAGTAAGTTATGTGTAAATCTGTAAACATTAGTGTTTTTCGATCTTACCAATAGTCTACAGGTTCTTTAATAACCGCTACACACTGTGACCTCATTTGATTTTGACTTCCGGTTCAAACCGGAAGTTGAATGTTTATGTTTCAAAAAAACGCACCTTCTAAACAACACATTGAATTTTTACAATCTGTACGTCATTGGGAAAGTGTGTAACAACTTAAGAAACAATGCACAGAATGTGACCTCATTTGACCTTGATTTCCGGTTTAATCTGAAGTTGAAATTCAAAGTTTCAAAATACCAAAACTTCTAAGCCACACATTAGGTTTTTACAATCTATACATCATTTGGAAAGTATGTATAACAACTTAAGAAAAGATACACAGAATGTGACCCCATTTGACATTGACTTCCAGTTCAGCCGGAAGATCAACTTTAAAACTTGAACAAAATTATAACTCATGTAACACACAATGAATTTTTACAATCTTTATATCAATAGAAAGGTCTTTAAAATTTCAACAAGCGCTACACAAAACGTTGACCTTTTGACCTTGACTTCCGGTTCAAATCGGAAATTTAAGTTTAATATTGTAATTAATCATAACTCCTTAACCAGATATTTGTTTTTAAAATGTATAGATCATTGTTAAGGTCTTCAAAAAGACAACAAACGCTGCACAAATTGTGAACCCATTTGACCTTGACTTCCAGTTCAAACCAGAAGTTTAATTTTGATTATGAAAACAATCTAACTGCTGAACCAGACATTGAATTGATAGGATAAAATGTTGACACCAATTCATTCACTCATAATTCGATGACATCTCTCAAGAACACTTTGTTTTCACAAAAACTGAATATCTAGTTCGTTTTTGTTTGTTTAATACTAACCTTCTTTTTTTTCTTATCCCACGTGATTAACCGCTAAGAAAGACCTTTTCCCAAACTCACACAACCTTCAACCTTCACATATAGTTAGATATTTGTTAGTAGAAGACACAACTGTAGTGATGTCACGTCATCAGGTGTCGAATTTCATCAAATTAAAACTCAATATTTGAAAAAATCATAACTCATAAACCACACAATGGATTTTTCACAATCTATTCATCTTCGGAAAGGCTGTCATAAACTGTTCAAAAGCTACAAAGAGTGTAACCTTGACATTGACTTCTGGTTCAAACCGGAAGTATAACATTTTAAAAATTCATATCTTAAGATTCACTTATAGTTTAGTCAAAATTGTTACATCAGGTTGTATAGGTCCTTAAGCCTGCTCAATCTTTTCCAGAGACATAAAACCAATTTGACCTTAATTTCTGGTCGAAATCGGACGTTAAAGCCCACGTTTGTATTGACATGCATGCAAAATCTGCATACTGCAAAAGCAATGTGGCTTGCTGTTCCGCTCCATTGATCATAAAGGTACAAAGTCCACAGAGCCTGAATTGGCATTTAAAAGAATGTTAGTCTAATCCATGCACACTTCAAATGTAAGCATTTCATTTTTTCGGCTAACAGGGAAACACTTTTCAAGCATACAGAACCTTCAAACTTTGCACAAAGTTAGCTCTTTACAAATAGTAGACACTGCTGTAGTGATGTCATGATGACATCATAAGGTGTCAAATTACAAGGTTTTTAAACATTTAATATTTTAATCTTTGAAAATCCGTATCAAATCAAGAGTAATTTAAAGATGGCAACTTTTTTGGAGTTGTTTTTAATCTGACAAGGGCCTGGTTTAAAATATAAGACCGATGACACCATACCAAAATCGAGAGCGCCCTCTAGCGGCATGTTAAAAACAGTTCAAAATACACTTTTAATATAAGTCTGTGGCAGAGCTTTCGATAACTGTTTCAAAATGTGTATAAATAAAGGCCTTCATATAGACAACATAATATGTGTTGAGACTTAAATTGATGACGTCATCACGTTGTATTGCCTTAAAGGGGCACGTTTGAAAGCCATGTATCTACCAAACCGACTGAGTTAAAACTTGGTCATTGTTAGACAACGACAAACACTGCTAACATTGTTAGTAAAGTCATGATGACGTCATCATTTTTTTTTTTTTTTTACTTTCGACCACTTATTACATATTACTTGTTGACAAAGCAATCTGCAATCATTTTTTTTTATCAGGCTTGTACTTCCAGAAACCGAATACCTAGTGTTTGTAATTCTACAAACACTACAGGTCTAGTTCTTCTTCTTTATCTCCCCCGTGATTGTCCGCTAACAAAAGCACACTTTCCAAGCTCATAAACTTGAAACTTCTCATATAGTTAGATATTTATTAGGATATGAAACCGCTTCAGTTACGTTATGATGCCGTCATCAGGTACTGAAATACATTAATTCAAAGTTTATTATTTCACAAAATCATAACTCGAGAGCCCCATATTGGATTTTGTACAATATTAAACATCATCGGAAAGGGCATTGAACACTTAACAAACGATACATTGAGTGTGACCCCATTTAACCCCGACTTCCGGCTCAAATCGGAGGTTGAACGTTTCAAAAATTCATATCAATAACTACTAATAATTTTATCACAATTTTTACATCAGATTGTAGGTCTGTAAGCCTGCTCAAACTTCTGCAAATAGATAATACGAATTTCACCTTAACTTCTCGTCGAAATCAGACGTTAAAGACTACGTATGTTTCTGGGTCAGTACCCGGAATTGTGTCAAAATTACCCAGAAATTAGTCAAACTGACACCGAATCTGAGTCCAAATCCCATTTGTTGACCACTTTCCGGGTGAGCTTGGCCCAGAAATGGTTCAGGCCCCTTGGGACTTGGAATCCGCGTCAGTCCTGACCCGGGAGTGACCCGGGAGTTTTAGAGTTTAAACAAAAAACGATGGAATATCCGACTCGAATTTTGAATTCTGAAAGTCCCCGTAACGGACTGTGGCTCGGACAGTGTATCCGTGGGGCTAAAGCGCGTCAAAGACCCCACGATAAAAACCCATCATTTCAACATTGTTTGAAACGACCAAACTCAAATTATAAATATAATTTGTTTAGAAAGGTGGAACTCGATAAAATAGATCAATTAGGTTTTCCCGGTCCTTTTGGGGCAAAGAAGCGGCCATTTTAAAAGCCGTGATTCTATTTGATTGAAATGCAAAGCTCCCCAAAACAGTCATTCAGTTTCACTTAATGCGCATGCGATATTGTTCATCTGCGTCATGCGAGGAAAAAAAAAACCATTAATCGTTCAATTTAACACTCCACTCAAACAGCATTCAAAATCGCAGCAGCTTTTCGCATAAATCTCTCGTTGCGCCTAATCTGCTAAAATGCCGATTTCGCATGGATAATAAGTACGACTTATAAGTTTAGTTGAACACAATGCTATAATTCCCATGCCTCAAAGTGAAATTGAATGACGGTTTCAGCTGAAAAGACGAATGACCGGGGAAAACCTATATAAGACTACATATGCTAGGAATTGTTGTGAATCTACTTCTTTTTAAACTTGAGTTGTGGCTCTTTCCTTAAAAAAAACAGGGCGTCTGGTTTGCCAATGCACAACGTACAGGGGCTAGCGAGTCATGAACTCCACAGCCAGAGAATAAAGTGCGTATCTGTTTTACAAGACTGTGACAAGTAGTTGTACTTCCAGTCGCATAACCGGTTTATTGGTGAACTAAATTAAATTCTGACTATTTACAATTATCAGTGATTGAATAACAGAGCAGACATAAGGTATATTCTCGTGTTGGTAGTAGTTAAATAGAGAGCCATTGTTTTAGCGATGTTTGTCACCTTCAGGGCAAAGAGTAATAATGCCATACCTTTGAGTTATAACAAGTTTACACGAGAATAACGCAAAGTCTAGGGGAACAGAGCAATATTTATGTATTTATTTATTATTTATTGCAACATCTTTATACAGGATAAAACTACCAGCAAAGGTTGTTGTATATCATTGTCCTGTTATACATTATGGTCAACATAATGGCCAACATTATTGGCAACAATAGAATGGTCAACAATATACCAAGCAAACGGTTTGTAAACTACGAAACTCATACCATCTGAGCCAGCAGATTTGTCAGCCTTACTTTTCTTAAGGGCTAACAACAGCTCATCAAAGGACAAAGGTCCCTCAATCCTGTCTCCATATTGAGTCAAACAGAACTGGGTTGGAAGCGTTGGTAAAAATAAATAAACAACTAGAATTAACTCATGAGAATAACACAGTACTTACTCTGCATCATTTTTTTGTAAGACATTCCTGCGGAAAAGGGATAAAGTCTATTTTTGTTTGACCGACTTACCCTATTTGGCGTATACTTCAAATTGAAAAATGTGAATCATAATAATGAAAAAGAGATGCCTGAATAATGATGCAGTACTTACTGGTTCCTGGGCCTACGGGGTGGTGTCCACTGCCTCCGTAGTGGTTTCCACGGCCTCTATGGTGGTTCCCACGGACTCCGTCTTGGTGTCCTCTGATCCGTAAACCCTTGATACCAATCTGTCGAAATAGGAAAAGCCATCATCTTGTTTGTAACTCTCGTGGAATTCCTCTTTCCTAGCGTCGTTGAGCTGACACATGCCACTTATGTCATTGTGATTGAATGACAAGCACAGACGGTGTCTCACGCAAAGCATCATGCACTGAGTCCGAACTGTCCCTGATTGATTCAGGAACGAGTGACCGGTCAGTGTGTGGTATTGGGATGGGTGGAAAAGGCTTCCATGGGAGCGGAGACAGCTCGACCCGGTCACTAACGACTCATGGGTCATCATTTATAGCAATATCATCGTAATTGCAACTGGTAGCGACATTGCCAACCTGCTTGAACCTAGCTGTTCAATCTTCACTTTCCTAAAGTGTGCGCGAAGTCCACGCACCCACGTGTGTAAACACCGGCAATCGTGGACCCTCCTTTGTTCAACTCTTTGTGATAGCAACCGTGGACCACAATGAATTCCTTTGTGATAGCAACCGTGGACCTATTATCCCTTTTGTTATAGGTCCACGGTTTGAATGTGGATACCTACCCACACGCACACCTTACAAATCCGGTTTGTGGGGTACTGCTATTGTTCTATTGTTCCCTTTTCTATAGAATCCCCTTGTGGGGCCCAATTGTCCCATTGTTATTACCTTGTGGGGTCCATTGTTCCATTGTTACAAGTACCCCGTAAGTCGGCATGTGTAAGAACAGTAGGCCTATACACCGATTCACCCGCAAGGCTGCGGATGACCTACGCACAGTAGCGTCGTGCTTAGTGTGATACACACATTACGCACTGTGTGGGGTTACGCCGTATTTTTCGTAGTGAAAACTGCGACTGCCTTGAGCAAGGCTACACTTGTACTAGTTTATGTCCCTACGTTATCGAGACGATATTGCGTTTGTAGTGTGTCCAATGCCCCAATTCTTCCATAGTTTGGGTTGTTTGACGTGCACTTTAGAGGAAGACAAGGGTCTGGCACCTTCTTCCATAATTGAACGTGACCACAGATCCTAGTCTACCTATTGCTAATACTCCATCATGGTCCGAAGACCTTCGTGGTCTGATTATTTTCGACCCCATCCCCTATCGCTCGAGTTTGTCTTGCAGTACATTAGTAGAAACGTGGTTCAAATTTCTAAATATTCCCCCAAGGCTTGTTATTTACGTACAATTATCGTTCTTTTTCGTTAATATTGTCATTTAATAACAAATTATTTCAGTTTCAGAAGTGATAAGTCCCTTGGGAACAATAAGTGCCTCTCGTTAACGTCTACCGGTAAATTTTTGTATGGCGATTGTTTTGTATACGGATGAACACAATAGATTTTGTAGGCTTTTACCTGGCATCAAATGCTTAATTGCTAAGACATTAGTTTTGACAGTATCATCATGATGAAAGAACTTGTTATTTGGTGTTACAAATTAGTGTGGTGTTGGATACGCTACATTTATTTCATTATCATCAGCGTTAACATTTTACAAGTCAACTTTGAAGGAGGAAGTTAATAATTATATATATATATAAAATGATTGGCATTGACTTAACCAAACGTGTACAAATGACTATTATTTTAGTTTTTATTTTGATGTTAGTTTTTTTATATATACAGACACAAGCTGGTGAGCGTTTCCTCCAGTTAGTTACAGTGTATCGCTTTGGGCGTCTGGGCGGTCCACTGGCTAAACAATGTTAATACAGTAAATCATTCTTTAACTCCCTACGTTCGTCAGATGATGACCAGAATTCGTCAACTAAAAAGTGGATGGAGGGTCCCGTTATAGTCATATTAGGTTTCATTCAATTTGGAGATGATTTCAAAGTAGACTCGGACATTTTGAGTTGGTGCGCAAACGTTAAATGTAACATCATTTTGAACCAAACAAAGCTAACGACGATTTAAAATTCCGAGCTGAGTTTTGAAGGCAGCTTTCCCCTCACCTTCCTGCCCCTATGCCCAGAAAATTATAAATCATCGGAGAACAATGTAAAATGAAATAGTGCGAGACGTCTCCCGTCAACCTCATCCCCTGATGAGCCGATAGTTTCAATATATTGCGGTTGAATCACACACTAAGGGAAAATTCATCATGGTTCATTTATTGTGAACGGCTGTGACATGATCAATGGGATGTTACTCAGAATATGACTTTACATTAATTATACGAGTAGCGTTTGGTAAATTTCACCGATGTCTGCACCAGCTATATATCGTTCTCAAATTGGACTAATAAATTAATGACAACGATAAACATCAGTATATTCGTCGCTAGAACCAATAGTGTAGAAACCTCAAAAATGGTGGTCCGAGAGATTTTAAAAGGGGAATAACGTCAGAAACATGCAGATTATAGGCAAATAGTTTGTCTGTCAATCTCAGTTCAATTCAATTCAATGTATTTATTCATCATGTGAAAAAACATGAAATTTGTTATCCAGTGTACGGCATTAAAAAAAAAACTTCAAAAATGTACATGGCAATTACACAAAAGTAAAACAGAGAGTCACAAGCAAGGCGAACCTATAGGATGTAAGCCTATAGGCATAGGTATTAATGTTACAAATGTGGGTGGCACTGGTAGGAATGAATGTTTAAACCTATTTGTTTTTAAACTATGTCAACGAATCCTCTGGTCTATTTTTTGTATCTAAAAGTATACCAATCTTCATTATTCCTTTATAGAATATATACTTACTTTACATATTGATTACCTTTTACATAGAACAGGCTCCGAAGAGCTCATCCAGAAAACTCTAATGCCAACAAATTGTCCACAACCCTTCTTCTTTTCACCAGCTACCTTCACGCTTGTTAAAAATATACAGTAGGAGCAAATAATAGTAAATATCTTCCAAGAAAGTTTCTCCCCAAATTGTTATGTAATCCCTAAGCCTTACAGTTTTATGTTTTGTTGCTGCAAAATCTAGAGTAATGCAATTAATTAGTTTATACACCACGATCCTGTTCGTAAATCCTCGTCATCAAAACCAGAGGCAGTTTGGATTTCTGCGACTGTGAACTGAGGAAAATTGTCACCACTTAAATGTCAATGCAGTTTGTTTTAAAACATGCCAAGTCTGCAAGGTACTGTAAAATAAGAAATTGTTTACATGCACTATTGGCCCATACATTTTTTAAACCATTGCGTAGTTAATTAAATACGGTTTACCTTTTGACAGGTGCAATGGACAAATTGTACTCTTCGATTGTGGCATCCGAAATGAGCAAAACGCTGTGTTCATGGGTTTTCAAACGAAAGATCTTCGTTTGACAGAATTTCTGAAGGAAATAACTTGTTAGAGGATTTGTTCTGGCATAAACGTTATAATCATTGAGACATCAGATTAAAACTGTTCTGTTTTCTCTCGATATAAAAAAAATCAGCACTGATGTCCTTCGTCTATAAAGATGATAGGATTTGTAAAACTCATACAAATTATATGTTTATTTATTATGAAAATTCTCATCGAAAAATAGTTCGTGTCCTCGAAATCATAATTTATTTCCTTGAAATATTGTTCTGTTCGTTCAAAATAATATTTTGTGCCGTCGAAATAATATTTCGTGCCCTAGAAATAACATGTGTTCCTCAAAATAACATTTTGTACCTTCGAAAAAAAAGAGTTCCTTCCTACGAAACGACATTTAATTTTTTTCGAAATAACTGGGTTTTTTTCCCTCAAATTAGTTTCTCGTAACCTCGAAATATTAATTTGTGTCACACAAACGTCGTCAGCAATTTCACGAAGTGCCAAAAAGTCTCCTGCAGCCAAAAATGTATGTTTTTAGAGAAAAGTGCGTTTGAAATTAAGCTAATTTTGAAATTACTGCTTGGTTGACTACTCGCAATTTAATCTTTGAAATTGTACATATCAGGGAAGTAGAGATCCTCAATCATTCAAATCTGTTTTAAATTTTGTCAATAGGCCTTTGTGTTTAATTAATGAGGAACTATTTAATTAACAATATTGTTTCTTCTTGAAAACTGTAGCACGTCGTGTGTAACATTTGTGGCTGTTCGTGAAAACGCAAAAACAAAGTTTTTGGCCCTTCGTGACAACGCAAAAGCCGGAGCACTCATGATTGGCACTGTGCGAGCTGTAAAATCAGCGCGGTCGCGTATACACAAAGTGACAACAAGGTTTTTGGCTCTTCGTGAAAACGCAATTCCAGGTTCTTTGGGGTTTTTGCCTTTCATCATCTTAGCATAATTAAGAAACTAGACGTTTTTGAGACCTACAACTTTATTGATTGTTAGATACCGGTCAACCAACTCGAAACCACCCAAAAAGTCAAAATTAGTTTCTACCGAATTGTCATGTTTTTGGAACTTCGTGAAATTGCTGACGACATGTAGCTTTAGTGGCTGATTATACTGCCGCTAGGACGGTAAATGCGGTAAGTCATCATTACAGAGAATAACATGTTCACCTATGGTATCTCTATAAAACGATTGCATATAAATTACTTCACTCTCATCAATAATTAAACAAATCTGGCTTCCGTTTTTAATCCAACGTCATATCATCGGGATTTGCTATTGCTTTGTGGGCTTTGTTTACAAACAAACTTGCCCATGTGTTATGACCTCGGACTTCTGGGCTTATCAATCACTATGAGGAGACAGAAATTCGAAAGGTGCGGCTTCAGCTTTTAAAAAAATTTTGACCCAGACTTCCCTACCTTACCTATGTAGAAAACAGTCAGCCGGTGCAGCGAGAGGCAAACAGAATTAATGTTATTTAATTAGCAAATTAATTATCCTCAAGAATTAATTTTATTTTATTTATTTTTTTTTTGCTAAAATACCCTCTGATGAAAAGTGTGGACTTGAAAACATTGGAAATAGCTAAACTTATTAAGATTTTTCTTCCTACTGTAGAAAACAGCCGGGGTTGTACACAATGGAAAACGATCGACTGTGGATTAGTTTTCGTCGAAGAGCAATTCAGAGACGTGCTTACAGGTAATTGGGTAACGGTACCGCATAACAAGCACGACCGCACACTCCCCATAGAACCGCGGCCATTTTAAAGGCCCTGTACACTATTGGTAAGATCGAAAAACACAATGTGCACAGATTCACACATAAGTTACATGATTTAAAGTAAGTAATGGAAAACACATAAGGTCTCTTTTCACTATTTTCTCGTGACCTCGATGACCAATTAAGCTCAAACTTTCACAGGTTTGTTTGTTCATGCATATGTTGAATCACACAAAATGTGGACACTGATTTTGACTGTTACCAAAAGTGTACAATACCTTTAACGTCTGCGAGACCGCCGGTTGTAGCGTCGATGCCAACCTCGTCCCCATGGTTTACTTTATTTCCAACCATGTTTACAATTGTAAACCCTTGGAGGAAAACTCCTTACTTGGACCCTGATTGGACAACGACTGGTGTACAAAAGTCTAACGTAAACATGTTAAGCTGTACTCATTCAATATTCATCATGATCACAGCCAGACTACTCTAATTTGCATACGTATCCAAATATTTTGGATATGCAAATGGTCCAATACCAGGGTGAGAGAGCGGTCAACCCCGTACTGCTCGACACACCGTGGGAATGAGGTTGCGTTAATGCATGACACCGCACTCGCCAGTAAGTTCACGCTAACGGTCTCCCCGGTCCACAGCATACAGTGTATAAATCGTCGCATACAGTGCATGCAGAGTACGCTATAGCTAGCTGCTTTGAACTTGTTACGCTGCATGCACAACATAATATTGATTAATTACACATGAGCAAAGAAAAACGCGATCTCTGATTGGCTCGCGCGGAAGTCGGGTGAGATTTGTAGAGAAAAACAAAGAAAAAATTAAGAACCATCGCCGTTGCAAATGTCCACTGAATGTCCACTCTGAATCTAACCACATCCAATCACTGTACATCCTCGATACAACTTGTCACCGGGATAACAGAAACTTCTGGCCAAAATTTCATTTGCCCTTTTCTTTAAAACAAGCCGATGCCCGTAATCGGGGGGGGGGTCGGACGGCCCCCCTAAAAATTAAAAAAATAACTAAATAAATTATATAAAAATAAAATAAAATAAAAAAGTCTGCAAAAATTAATTAATTAAAGAAGTCTGCAAAAAATAATTAATTAAAAAAGTCTGCATCGTAACATAAACAGAGGACGCAATGGGTGGCATACGCCGTCTGAGCACTAAATATGCAGAAATAATATTGATACAAAGTAGTAATTGAGTTGTTTTCAGATATAATAACCAATATCATAGCGCAAAATGGTGCACTAAATGGCTTGACTTGGGCATTCTTTTTTACAAAATTTCGAACTTCTGGGGAGGGCACATCCTCCTCCCACTACCCCCCCCCCCTGCGTCGCTACGAGATGGGCGGTGCTAATGCGCCGATGTTACATTTTTTTCATATTCGCCCCCAAAAAAGGAAAATTTAAAATAAAATCTCGGTTACAGGCCTGAACAAGCCCCTTTTTCATCACCTTTTTTTTACAATACTTACTATTTTTTATAAGATAGTCTGGCGCGAGTGTAAAAAACAACATTTTCTGCATGTAAATGGAAAAATAGTTTTAACAACATCGAAATTACCTCATCAAAGCGTGTTAAATGTTAAATTTTACTCTGGAAATCTCCAGTCACAAAAGTCCAGAAAACGTGCCCCCCGTGCCCCCCCCCCCTTAGTTACGCCACCGAATACATCGCATGCTCTCTCTGCAGCCATGCAGCGATGTTTGTTTTTTTCTGCACGCGAACCTGACCTGCATTTTATTATTACCGGTGTACCACCACGGTTTGTCTCATTATTATTTTATTATAATATTCAATTAGTTAAGCCCGGCTGGCTGCTTGTTTCGTAACGCTATATAATAATAATACTACTACTATAATAACAATAATCATCATCATTATCATAAACAAACACCCCAAAAACAAACAAACAAATAAACAAAAACCGAAAAATCTCCCCAACACCCCCTTAATTGAGCAAAACAAACGCCCCAGCTAAAAAAATAAAATAAAAAATTTGCGCGCACAAACGGTGACAGACTTTACTGCACATTGGGTTGTGCTGCATTTAGACCGAACGTCGAGTCCAGTAACCACGTAATTCAAATGCACTGTTTGAACGATTTGGGTGTTATTTTCTCGTTTCATTCACCCGTAATCAGAATGAACTCATCCATGCGCTGCGCAGTTTCTACCTAATGAGGCAGACGCAGAGCGGATATTCACGGTCAGCAACGTATGCCTGCATGCTCGGTCATATTCCAAGTCAAGAGTTACCTCAGGTATATCTGGAGTGGGCAGTTTGATCTAAGAAGGTGGTCAACTTAGGACCATCATGGTCATCCTCGGGGACAGCAACGACAGGATTATGTCTGTTATGATTTTGGTATCAATCGGCATCGGTAAGTTGGAACTTCAGTCTTAAATAAATGGACAAAAATATTTCAAAAAATATTTAAAAATCCAAGACAAGATTTTCATACAAAAGAGGGGAAGAGAAAGAGACCCCATTTTAACTTAATGGACGGCATTGTAGACCTAATAAGACGTTGCGAAGCTATCAAATTTGAAGTACTTTTTAAGGAAAAAGTTTATGGGTCTCAAAACATTCACAATGAAAGCCAGCTTGAGGTTGGTTTCAACCGCTAACTTTATTGTTGGTAATGGTAAACCAAGGTTTAAAACGGAAAACAGGTTCATTTTTAACTATTTTTTTTACTTTTTGGGGGTAATATATAGCATTTTTTCTTGAAGTTGTTCTTTAAATTTTAAAATCATGCTGTTTTTCTCCATAACATATCTCTGGAGGATCAAAGTCAGAAACTGGTGCTCTTTGAAAACAATTGTCATCAGTTTTTTAATTTATCCCTTTTTGTTAGCAAAACAATTTGCCACATTTTGTACTCAAAACTATTATTGCATCATAATATCAAAAGAAAAATACGCTCACCTTTTTATTTACAATGACACTTTATTATTGGGAAAGCTGACAAAAATACAAGTATATTTGTTGTTCGGGTGGTTATAATTTAAGGAAAGGGATAACAAAAATTCTCAAACCCAGCTAAAAAGAGGAGGAGATATCAAATTATAATTCAATGCTTTTATGACACACACAAACATTATAATAAAAAGTTTAATGGTGTGTTTTGTCAAAAACTAAAGAAAGACAATCATCTTTCTTTCCTAACTTTTTGTTACAACACATATTAATATCATCAGAAAGAGAGCTGTTTTAAAGCTGATATCGGCGCCGTGCAAAACAAAACAAAATTACCGTATTTTCAAGCTTTTACTTCGAAAACATCGCCATGGTTTCTTCAGAGAGAGTATTTGGTGTTTAGGGCACGCATTTTTTATGAAAACACTAAGAGAACTAAAAGTACTTCAGTTATCAAATTATTTACCATTAATTTTGTCATTAATTAGGTGTTCGTGCAATATGAGCACGAACACCTCTTTCTTTTTAGGTGTTCGTGCAATATGAGCACGAACACCTCTTTCTTTTTAGGTGTTCGTGCAATATGAGCACGAACACCTCTTTGTTTTTGTTTTTTTCTTCTCCATCTTCTTCTTCTTCTTCTTCTTCCCTGGAACTCTTCTCTAGAACATAACTCATGATTGAAACTGAATTGAACCTTGAAACTCATCAGACAATTGAACCTCAATATGAAGACGGCACAGAGTTGATGACGTCACGATGGCGTCATCAGGTGTCGAATTACAAGGGTTTTAAAGTTGAAAAAGGACCATTTGCTATTGGCTGTATCTCCTTGAATTTGAAAGCTGTGATGTTTATAATTGAGCATCGGATAGATCAAGACTTGGGCAACATTTCAAAAGTTAACGCAAAAATCGTATGACCTTTGCTTCCGGTCGTACCGGAAGGTCAAAGTTTGCCTTTGTTTGTTTTTCTTTAAAAAATGAATTTCGGGGCATAACTCAAGATTAAAATTGAATTGAACATTGAAACTCACCAGATAATTGGACCTCAATATCAAGACGACACAAACTTGATGATGTCATGATGACGTAACCAGGTATTGAATTACAATGAGTCAAAGTTTAATATTTGTAAACATTCATAACTCTTGAACCACATATTGGATTTTTACAATCTATACATCATCGGATAGGTCGTTAAACGTTCAACAAACGCTACACAAAGTATGACCCCATTTGACCTTGACTTCCGGTTCAAACCGGAATTTGAAAAATTCACAAAATTCGTATCTCAAAAACTACTTATCACTTCAGCATAAGTTTTGCATCAGGTTGTAGAACGTTGAGCCTGCTCAAACTTTTGCACAGAGATAACACCATTTTGACATTTACATCTTGTCTTATAACCACCGGCATTAAAGCGCACGTTTGTGTCCCACTTTGATAACGCGGGAAAGTGTAATGGCACGTGTACAGATACATATACATTGAACGTGTAGTTCAGTTAACATCAACTACATGTAGGAATACATTTAGCATCGCTGCATGTTACCTTTTATAATTATTGCGCACCCCGGCATAAAGATAATCCATGTAATACTTGAAAAATTCGTAACTCCTGAGCCACACCTTGGATTTTTACAATCAATACATCATCTGAAAGGTCTTTTTAAAACCTAACATACGATACACTTATTGTGACCCCGTTTGACCCTGACTTCCGGTTCAAAGCGGAAGTTGAAATTTAATGTTTCAAAATTCATAATTCCTGAACCACACAATGGATTTTTACAATCTATACATCATTGGACAAGTATGTAACAACTTAACAAACGATATACAGAATGTGACCCCAATTGACCTTTACTTCCTGTTCAAACCGGAAGATGAAATTTAATATTTGAAAAAATCAGAACTCCTGAACCACACATTGGATTTTTATCATCTATACATCATCAGAAAGGGCTCCAAAGATTTAAGAAACGCTACACACTGTGACCTCATTTGACCTTGACTTCCGGTTCAAACCGGAAAGTGAAAGTTAAGTTTTACAACAAATTGTTGGAGGTTTACAATCAATACACCATCTAAAACGTCTTCATAAACTAAACGCGCTACACAAAACGTGACCCCTATTTTACCTTGACTTCTGGTCAAAACCGGAAGTTGATGTTAATTTTTTTTGAAAAATTCATAACTCCTGAACCAGGAATTGGATTGATAAGGTATAATGACCTATTCATTCAATCACTCACCACGAACACCGTATTTTTGTAGTAAAAAAAATTCACTGTCTAGTTTTTTGTTTTGTTTTTTAGGTGTTCGTGCAATACAAGCACGAACACCTCTTGTTATTGTTCTGTTTTTAGGTGTTCGTGCAATATGAGCACGAACACCTCTTTGTCTTTGTTCTGTTTTGTTTTTCTTCTCCATCTTCTTCTTCTTCTTCTTCTTCTTCTTCTTCTTCTTCCCTGGAACTCTTCTCTGGAACATAACTCATGATTGAAACTGAATTGAACCTTGAAACTCATCAGACAATTGAACCTCAATATGAAGACGGCACAGAGTTGATGACGTTACGATTACGTTATCAGGTGTCGAATTACAAGGGTTTTAAAGTTGAAAAAGGACCATTTGCTATTAGCTGTATCTCCTTGAATTTGAAAGCTGTGATGTTCATAATTGAGCATCGGATAGATCAAGACTTGGGCAACATTTCAAAAGTTAACGCAAAAATCGTATGACCTTTGCTTCCGGTCGTACCGGAAGGTCAAAGTTTGCCTTTGTTTGTTTTTCTTTAAAAAATGAATTTCGGGGCATAACTCAAGATTAAAATTGAATTGAACATTGAAACTCACCAGATAATTGAACCTCAATCTCAAGACGACACAAACATGATGATGTCATGATGACGTAATCAGGTATTGAATTACAATGAGTCAAAGTTTAATATTTGTAAACAAATCATAACTCTTGAACCACATATTGGATTTTTACAATCTATACATCATCGGATAGGTCGTTAAACGTTCAACAAACGCTACACAAAGTATGACCCCATTTGATCTTGACTTCCGGTTCAAACCGGAATTTGAAAAACTCACAAAATTCGTATCTCAAAAACTACTTATCACTTCAGCATAAGTTTTGCATCAGGTTGTAGAACGTTGAGCCTGCTCAAACTTTTGCACAAAGATAACACCATTTTGACATTTACATCTTGTCTTATAACCACCGGCATTAAAACGCACGTTTGTGTTGACCCACTTTGATAACGCGGGATAGTGTAATAGCACGTGTACAGATACATATACATTGAACGTGTAGTTCAGTTAACATCAACTACATGTAGGAATACATTTAGCATCGCTGCATGTTACCTTTTATAATTATTGCGCACCCCGGCATAAAGATAATCCATGTAATACTTGAAAAATTCATAACTCCTGAGCCACACCTTGGATTTTTACAATCAATACATCATCTGAAAGGTCTTTTTAAAACCTAACATACGGATACACTTATTGTGACCCCGTTTGACCCTGACTTCCGGTTCAAAGCGGAAGTTGAAATTTAATGTTTCAAAATTCATAACTCCTGAACCACACAATGGATTTTTACAATCTATACATCATTGGACAAGTATGTAACAACTTAACAAACGATATACAGAATGTGACCCCAGTTGACCTTTACTTCCTGTTCAAACCGGAAGATGAAATTTAATATTTGAAAAAATCAGAACTCCTGAAC